>CAWUFW010008984.1:0-600000 GCA_963921515.1 Calotriton arnoldi | reverse complement strand
GAGTCCCTCGAACCCAACTGTCCTGATGTACAAATACTTTTAACCTTAATTTCCCAATGACTACTAAACAGATTTCCACAACATCACAAAAACACAATCTGAGGACAAGATCTAGCTTCCTGCCAAATTTGGTGTAATTCCGTTCAGCAATTTTTGCTATAGTCTTGCCTAAAGAAGTCTATGGAAAATACAAGGGGTTTTTGTGTATTAGGACCCCCTTTTTTTCAGCCCCCGCTTGACGGATTACCCTAAAACTTTCCATGCACAAACTAGTCGAAAATTAGCACCTTTTTGGGAAGTTTTGCAGAGATTTATCAAACGGGGCAAAAGTTGTTAGCAACACAAAAAAACTTTTCCTATGGAACAGCTGACCTAACTATAACTACCCAGTGATATATATATATATTTGTGATACATAACGGCTAATTGTTTTATATGGTCCAATATTGTCATCTAGGTGTACTGATATAAACCACAAGACTAAAGGCCAAATGGTTTGCAAATGTCACCAGAACTCCGAGATAGGAGTATAGGACCACATTACACGTTATGATTTTTTAAAGTTACAAGTTTATTTTGGGGTACGGTGAATAAGCTTTTTTCTTCAAAGTGGAGCAACAATGAGCACTTATTGGTATTAGAATGTTTAAGTTTTGTTTACATTTTTTAAATAAATGGTTGATTAAACAGTGGGCAAAGATAAGGCAGTGGATTTATGTGAGTCTATGGCTGCAGTTTTACCACATACGTATGGATTCAACATATTTGCCAAATGATTTACCACATAATTTGCAAAATTAGCAGAATTAACAAAAAACACTCACATGGACAAATATAATAATTGCAGAGAATGTGTTGTATAATTGGCATTATTTGCCACATACATTAGACAATCTTAATACATAATTTGTTCCCCCATACTGCATAATATACATACATATATATCTACATATATGTTTGTGTGTGTGTGTGTATATATTCACTGAAAAAAATAAAGGTTAAAGTGGCATTATAGTAGGTCTTATAATAATAAAAAGAAAGTTTTAAAATAAAAAAACACGGAAATTCACCAGGTGTATCCAAATTACATAAGTATAACTAGCACTGCCATAGTTTTCATGTCATCAGTGATGTAATATGTGATGTCATAAGCAGTGCATCATAGCGGTGCAAATTATACTTATGTAGTTTAGGTATAGCAGGTAATTTTCAGAGTTTTTTGGTTTTAAAATGGTTTATTTTTTATTATTATAAGACCTACGTATAGCTTCACTTTAACCTTTGTTTTTTTCAGAGAATTTCAAAGTTTTTTCAAAGTAAGTTGGTATCTTACTACATTACTTCCAAATAACTCCACTCCAACCTTTGTTATTTTCAATGAATTTCTCTGTTTTTTTATGTAAAGTAATATCTTATTACGATACGTCTGCATCCATCCTCCGCCACAAGGAAGTTATTGGTTTTTGACTAAAGTATAAGTGGTGTATTTCAGTGTTTTTTTTTTTTTTTAACATTAGTTCATGTCTCATTTCAACACATAACTATTACACCACTTTAACCTTTGGCGTTTTCAGTGAATATATGAGGTTTTTCTAATGTAAGCTAAGGTCATAGAACCTAACCTATCTATAACATCACTTTAACCATTTTTTCTTAGTGAATTTCCAGGGTTTCGGTCATATTCTAAATTGCACCAAAGGCCAACCCTTCACATGCAACCCAAAAAAGTATTTTGTCATCTCTAGCAATAAGGCAATATGCAATTCATTTATAGTGGAAAGGATTTTAATTGGGCATAAATCGGGATGCTGGAAATATGCGCAATGGAGGACTAAATTCTGCATCCTGATGCAGCGCATTCTATTTTTCAGCTATTTGTTATTTTAAGACACATTAATATTGACTGGGCAAATGTTTTACCTTGTTAGTCTAACATATGACTACAGCAATGAGCTACTAAAACAGGCCTGTTTAACCTTTGAAATGGTCTATCACTGCACTGCGCCACTTGATTCTTCTTCTTTTGTAACTTTTGATCCATTTGAACTAGAAGCACATTTTTCTGATGAAATCTGCAAATTATGCAACATATGGTGGATCATGTGGCAAGCAAGGTAAATCAATAATTATGCGGAATACGCCACACCCGTAGAATCGCATAATTCCAATCCACATGGGTATAGGCAAAGAGATATCTTTACAAACGTTTTAAAGTAATAACTAGGGCTGGGGTCAGCCTAAACTTTAGGCTTAGTTTTGAGTGTTAGCAGCAGGTTAAAGTTAAGAGATATGGGTAGATTGAGGATAAGGGTTATCATTAGACAGATTGCAAATTAGGTTAAAGTTCAGAGTTAGAGTTAAATTAGATTAGAGTTATTGTCTTGCATTTTCATCATTAGGGAATTTATCATAATAGTTTCATCATTGTTTTTCATTATAATTTATGTAATTGTGGGTTCCTTATATTGGAATCGTCATTAAGGTACTTTGTCATAAAAGTATTATTGATTCCCACGATGGTTTGGATTAACATCATTCACCATGATTTGCACTACATCAATCTGGAGATGCTTGGAGCATCTTTGACATGCTCACAAGCCAAGAGAAAAAACTAAGATTTTCTGAAGTTTATCCTGAAGGTGCGTTGAGCTTTTGAAAGATGTCACAAATATTTCTAGATTTGTTTCAGAGCAAATCTTTGTCAATTTGGTATACAGCAAGTCTACAAGTATACATCTGAAATGTCTAGGGTGTCTTCTAATTTTGTATATATATATATATATGTGTTCAAGACCGTTCCTCGGCGGTCGAAACGCGTCATGGATGACGGCATTAGCCAGTGATTTTGTTGTACACTGAAAATGGAATAAATATTTATAATTCGCACAAAAAAGGTGTCCGTACCTGCTTTGCACGTCGAAGTTTTTTTAAATTAAGGACATGGCTTCTTCATTATATATATATATATATATATATATATATATATATATATATATATATATATATATATATATCTATCCACAAACAAATTGCCCTGAAGCAAGGACGACCGCACCAGCAGAGTCCTTGTCAAAAGCCTTTAGTTGTAGAAAGCGGCATTTCTGCTCCGACAAATAAAATCCTCCGACGCGTTTACAGGTAAGAGCGGTGGGATGGGGCTTGGTGGAGCGAAGTCAACAGACGACGGGATAGGTCAAATTAAATAAAAAAATAAACAAAACCATTTGCCTTGCGCTCGCTGCATCGCCGACTCGGCGATGCGGCGAGCTCAAGGTAAGTGGTTTTATTTATTTTTAATTTTATTTCACTTATCCCGTCGTCTGTCGACTTCTCCCCCTCACCCCACCCCACCACTCTTACCTGTGCTGTCTGCGCCTGGTCTCTACATAGCAGTGCAACAAGAAGAGAAAGGGAGAAAAAAATCTTAATATGGGAAAAAAGCAAATCTGCTATTCTAGCCCAGAAATGGCCTTCTTTGGCGCTTACAGGAGGAAAGTCTTCTAATTTAAGTTTGAAGTCAATTTTATCTTCAGGTAGAGCTCAAAAATCATTCTCTGTCTGCTCGATTGCAAGCTTTTAAGTCTAGTTTTGCAGTTATTATATTGCCTGCTATAAGAAGGGCACAACCACTTCCAATATTGGAATAAAACCTTTGTTTGGAGCTTAGCCTGCTGATATGCGAAGAACCTCATCCCCAGTCACAAAGAAGCGTTATGGCCCAAGCACAGAAACCTTACGTTAAGATGGAATGCCACTATCCATATATGCCGCCTCTACACCTGTCAATCGAGGGCCCACAGTGTTGTGTCTAACTGGCCAGGCACCTCATTTTCTATTACTCCCTACTATTCCCTCGCAACAGACCTCCTACAGAGGTATAAAACCCATAGAAACTGTCAACTTTAAACATTTCTAGATTTACAACACAGCCAGCCATTTTCTCTTTTACTTTATAATAATCCTAAGAAACTTTTTACATTCTTTTAGATACCCAATCTTCACCTTTTATAGCGACCATTTTCATTACTTATACTGTTTATGGGAAGATTGCATGGCTTCGGCTGGTGTGTGAAACAAGCGTACACTGCTTCTGTGTGTGCTGCACTATTCTGTGTGTGCAACAGTGCTTAATTTGAGCCGGGGGTTTCCGGTGCTCGGCACCGGCACCAAATTGCCAACACCGGGGCTTATGACAGTCTGCCACGTGGTGGCGCTGTCTGGCTAATTTAGGTAGGAGCACAACAACAGCCATTTATTCGTTCAATTTACATTTACAATGACTAATACCTGCTTACCAAGTTATTCTTCTAGCTTTGGGGGCCTGGAATAGTTTGAATTGTCACACTTGCAGGAGTGTGATAGTTAGTGGCTGAATTTGTACTGTCATTGGCAGCTGGCAAGGGCAATGTGTGGTGCAAGCTGCAGTGGCCCCCCGACAAGAGCCCTGGCACTTATTCTTTTACAAATTAAGCACTGCTGTGCAAGAACCTTACACTGATGTTGCCAGGCTGTATCAGATCTGTGTGTGAGGGATGCTCACAGTGATTCTGCCCTGCACTATATGTTCTGTGTGCTTGCTAGAGAAGCTTCTGCATGTGCTAAACATTATATTAGCATGCAGGAAGTGTGTGCTTCGGCTGCCTTGCTCTACTTGCAATGCTTAATTTGTAAAAAGAATAAGTGCCATGGTCCTCGTCAGGAGGCCACTGCAGCTTGACCACCCATTGCCACTGCCAGCGCTGCCAATGACAGTATCTACACAACTACTGAGCATCAAACTGCTACAGCTGTGACAATTCAGACTGTTTGAAGGCCCTAAAGCTATAAGAATGTTTTGGGCGGCAGGTATTGGTTATTTTTAATGTAACAACTTGTTCTGCTCATCTCTAAATTACACAAACAGCACCACGTGGCAGCTGTCATAAGTGCCCACGTTGACAATTAAGTGCCAGTGCCCAGCACTGGAAACCACTATCTCAAATTAAGCACTGTCTAGTTGTATGTATAAATATTTATGGTATTTCTATAGTGAGAACCAAGGCAAAAGACAGCAGAGCTCTCTTTATGGTCAATGTGTGAGAACTGCTACTGCGAATACAGCACCTTTTCGTGTATGAGAGAATCTTCCAGTGCCGCTCGTGCCTGTGTTATACATGTCACATTGGGGAAAGGGAGATTTGTGTATTGTGTACTGCTGCTCCCTAAACTCTACTTGTTCTGCGGGAAAGGCAAGCTTGCATTGCTGCACGGGGCGTGGCCAAGCAGGCAATGGCGTCGGACGCGCTCGGCTAGAGCTCCGTCCCGAATCACCCGACATCCACCAAATATATCCGATTTGGCGCACTGCCGGGGTAGGCGATAACGTGCATCGGACCGCGATCGGGTCCGGAAGGTGCTGGGCGAACCTCAAGTGCAGAGGCCGTCACATACCGCGACTGCGGCCAAGGATCGACGGACGCGCCCAGGCGGAAGTCAAGGAAGTCCGGCTGCACTCTCAGGAAAGTGCCGGGGATGAAGCACGCCCAGCAGGCCTCAAAACACTGAAGCCCTCGGTGCGCAGTACTCGATGTCCCATCTGGCCCATGATATAGAGTGAAGGCTGCGGCTTCCCAAAAGTGCAGGTAAAGACGTCAGAACCTGCGCGCAAGCCTGTAACAGTGATCGGCACTCCAGGTGTTGGTGAATCAGACCTGTGACCTCACTGGACCGGCAGAGGCCGATACCATACACGGAGAGATCTTGGGAACAGCGCAGCAGGCCTTATTAACCTGCTGATGTGGTAGGCAAGTGTTTTCTCCAGGATTGAGGACGCAGCAACTCGGAATCACCTACCTTGAAGGGGCTCCTGGGACTGGATACAAGAAGGCAAGACACTCTTCAGGGGTCCTACGGTGGTTCTCTGTGGGTGGGACGGGGTCTGCTGACGCCCTAGCTCTACATTCAGAAATCTCCTGATCCTATGCACGACTGTATAGGCTCCATAGCACGCATTACCTGTGGGCCCCCAACAACAAGCAAGCCACTATAGACGCCAGGCACCAGCGATTGGAGGCCAAGCCACTTTAAGATATGTGGCACAGTATACCACTCATAAAGGTACCCGGGGGCTCATTGCTGTGAACCCATAGCGACCCTATGTCACAGAGAGGACGGCCACGTATGGGAATTGGGGGCCACTCTGCTCATCCTCCCCTGACCCCCGCACAGACAGACAAGATGGCTGGTGAGGGGCCAGCAGAACAAATGACCGCCAAACTGGACGCAGTCCTAACAGCAGTGGAGAGACTGAACAAAACAATGGACCAAACTCGCGCCTCCTTGGAAGGTAAAATCGACAAGGTGGCCATTGATTTGAACCTACTGCGTGCAGACCACCGTAAACTGGCAGACAGAACGTCGGCTACGGAGACTACAGTGGCAGAAATCCTCCCGCAAATGACAGCCATGGACAGGCATATTAAAGACCTTGAAGCATGTGTCGACTACCTGGAAAACCGCGCCGAAGACGCCGAAGGGTGCTCGAGGCGCAATAATGTGCGCGTGGTGGGTGTTCCGGAAGGCAAGGAGGGAAGAGATGCAGTGGCGTACGTTGAGTCCTGGCTCCGAGATCTGATACCAACAGAAGCGCTCTCCCCCCAGTTTGTCGTCGAGAGAGCACATAGGGTGCCGGCAAAACCCCCACCACCGGGAGCAAGCCCTAGACCACCTGTATTGAATTACAGGGACAGAGACGCCATTCTACAGGAAACCAGAAAGATGCAAAAAGTGCACATAGGTAATAGCACCGTTATGTTTTTTCCAGATTTCACGGCAATGGTCCAGAAACAAAGATACTCCTTTCTGGCTGTGAAACGCCGACTCCGGCAACAAGACCTTAAATACTCCTTGCTGTTTCCAGCTCGACTACGGGTGATAGCACAAGGTAAAACGCAATTCTTCAACTCTCCAGAAGCAGCAGGTGAATGGCTGGACACATGGGAATCCACGGGTGGTGCGTTGGTTTCAACGGGAACAAAGGGAGCAAATTCCAGTGGCCAAGCCGAGAAGAACAAGAGAGAAAAGAAACACCTCAAAACTCCAAGTTCGCAGCTCCTCGTGCCCAACATGGACCAGATGAGGCAAGACCAACGGAACGCTCTACAGGCAGCAGCGGAAATTGGAGGGACACAGGGCGAGGTGTTGTCTGAAGCCAGCACACAGGAGAAGGACAATGACGGGGAACTGTCTGACGCGACCCTTTATTCACAAGATTCAGAAGACCTCCCGGAGATCACCCCACAAACTGCGGACGATATAATTTAGACTCTGACATAGTGCTTGGCGATCATGATGATCTCAAAGAAGCTGGTGTACACGCAAGTACAAATGGCCTAGTTTATAACTATTCTGAAAATATGCTGTGTATGACCAATTGCAGGTACTGATATGTGCTACAACAGAGGGGTGTAGAGAGAAGGAGACTTAAAGAACTGTGTTTATCTACAAAAGGTACATGGCCAGGCACACGGGCCCGACTCATGCTTACAAATTAGGACCCCGGTTACTGCCTCTAATACTGTGGCACCCAGGGGTATTGTGAGCCCTTTTTGTTTTATATTACAACTGTGTCACACCTGTGCGGCTAAACCCCCCCTGACATTGTCGGAATGTCATTTGTTATATGTATGGTTTGGACGATTGCTCGTTGCATCTTCGCCCTTTTGGCATTATATGTAATTGTTTGGTACAGTTACGCCATCCATCATGTGCTGGGTCAGCATAATTATTTTACTGGGAGCAAGGTGGGGCAGCACCATTCACTCTCTAGACTATATACAACGTCCAGCGAAGAGACCTCTGAGCTGTACGAACGCCTCACAACTGCTTACGCATCAATACCATGGCCCCAATCAAAATATGCACGTGGAACGTGAGAGGTATACATAGTCCCTCCCGTAGATACTTAATTTATTCATATCTCAAGAGACATCAAGTCCAGATCTCACTTCTCCAGGAGACACACTTAGCAGGGGCTGAGGTCAGGAACTTACAGAGGAGATGGAGGGGGCAACTCCACGCTACAAACTACTCAGCATATGCCAGGGGCGCACTGGTTTGGGTTCGACCAGGCACTCCTTTTAGCATAGAGGAAAAGCTGCTTGATACAGAAGGTAGATACGTCATAATACGTGGTAGATTAGACGGCCAGCCAATCATTATAGCATCGATCTATGCACCCAACACTGAAAAGGCAGTATTCCTGGATACCCTGTCAAACAAATTACCTGCTTGGCACAGAGTTCCCATGATCCTGGGCGGGGACTATAACAGTGTTTTAGATGTAACCCTGGATCGCTCCTTCCCCCCCCTACCCGGCGCACCTACAACAGCCGCTATGAAGGCGCTAAATGGATGGATCTCCCAATGGGACCTAGCAGATGCATGGCGGCATAGGAACCCGCATGACAAGGTATACTCATTTTACTCTGGGGCACACGACTTACATGTCCGACTTGATCGGATATTAGTGTTGGAAGACCTTCTACCAGTCATCACAGAACCCCAATACTTGGGGAGAACCCATTCAGACCACAACCCACATACACTGCAATTAGATTGGAACATAGACACGTCACCAATCCCAAGGTGGAGACTACAGCCAGAAACACTGCTGGATTCGACATATCGAGATTCGGTGGGGGAGGCGATAGAGCACTATTTTGAGGTAAATGCAGATTCAACCCCGTAACCACTGTTAGAATGGGACGCTTTCAAAACGGTCATTAGAGGGCACTGTATTGGCACGCAGGCGGGCATGCGTAGATAACTGGAAAGAGAACTTACTACTATAGAAAAGACAGCGACACACGAGCGCAGAGCGATCGCAGGATTGAACAAGCGTTTGACTGACAGTAAGGAAGCACATGCCCGACTATTGGAAAGGCTCCGCTGCCTCAATTATGCAGCACACTCAGCGCGAATACACCACTCAGGGGAAAAAGCCGGTAGACTCCTTGCATGGTTGATCCGGTCAGAAGATGTTGCTTCACTGGTCACCTCAATTTGCTCTGCTCGAGGCATTACATTATATTCACAAAGAGATATGCATAGGGAATTCACGACCTATTACACCGCACTTTATAAGTCTGCGACCTTAGCTACACCCGAAGACATCCAAGGCTACTTAGCAGACATTCAACTACCGCAGATTACACCCGAACAAAAGCTGGAGCTTGACGACCCTATTCTTTTAGATGAAATAAGAGCAAGTATAAGTGCACTCGCCACGGGTAAAACGCCTGGTCTGGATGGCCTGCCAGCCGAATTTTATAAAGTATATGCTGGGACACTAGCGCCTCAGCTTAAGAAAGCCTATGATACCTCGCTAACTGACTCTTTACTCTCAGCCACGTAAAATGAAGCACTATTGATTTCTCTCCCCAAGCCCGGCAGAGACCCATCACTGCTAGGATCGTACAGGCCACTAGCATTACTCAACACTGATTACAAGATCCTAGCGTCCATAATAGCTGCAAGGCTGGCCCACTGGTACGGTCTTTGGTACACACGGACCAAAATGGGTTTGTCCCCACTAGAAGCACGTCACTCAACATACGCAGACTCTTTAGGGTGCAGAAGTATGCCACAGGCACCTGGCCTCGTTCAGGCTGCTTGGTGTTAGATTTAGAAAAAGCCTTTGATTCCTTAGAGTGGTCGTATTTATTTGCAGTACTGCAAGGATACGGATTTGGTGACACGTTTTTACATATGATCAGGCTACTTTACATGCAACCCACAGTACGAGTCCGGACAGGGCAGCTGATATTGGAAAATATAAAAATCCATAGAGGGACTAGGTAGGGTTGCCCTCTGTCACCGCTCCTCTTCTCACTCGCAATGGAGCCATTGGCAGCACGGCTCCGCAGGGAAGGTGTAGACTGGGGTCTCCGACTTGGAGATGGCCTCCAGGCCCACAGGGTACCAGGAGGTAGACCGAGACCAGGCGCGCCTCCGAGGCCCCTTATTGCTTATGCAGACGATTTATTAATATACCTGAAAGACCTCCATAATGTGCCTCCTTCCCTAGCAGACACCCTAGGGGATTTTGAGAAGGTGTCGGGACTCAAGGTAAATTGGTCAAAATCGTGTCTGTACCCCTCCCGGGAAGAGACTGCGGACCCGCAACTTTACATCAATTATTCGCTTCTCCATTGGCAATTAGACACTTTTCGGTACCTGGGCATACTTGTATATCGGGACCCCGCTGATATATTGGAGGGGAACCTGACCAGGGCTGTAACTGCCATACGAGCGCAGATCAAGTTCTGGAAGACGCTTCCGTTGAACGTGATGGGTAGAGTAGCTTTGTGCAAGATGGTAGTACTACCTAAACTGTTATATTATTTCTCCAACCTTCCGGTCTATGTTCCAGCCAGGATATTTTGTGAACTTGAGCAGATGATCAGAGGACTTATTTGGAATACAGGCCGTCCCAGGATAGCGCTATGGAAGCTCTACGCCCCAGCAGACAAGGGTGGACTGGCGGTACCTAATTTAGAATTATACTATCTGGCAGCACAATTGCAATGGGTGGCAAAGTAGTTCGCTGGGCATGGCTTGGAAGATACGGCCTCAATGCAGCCGCCTAGGTCTCAATCCCAGGTTTACCATCTGTTCCATCCGGCTGCCCGCCCCGCTAGCCCCTCTCAGGCTTATCTTGAACTGGCCCATCGCTGCTACAGGAGAAGTTTACACCTCACTAGGAATACAGTGCCTTATGCCCCATCCCTGCCACTCTCGGGGACTCCCAGGGGAAAGCAAACACCTCTGCTGCGATGTTGTCTCACTGGCATATGGCCGAGTTACATACACTGGGAGACTTATATGTTGACGGGGAACTGATTCCATTTGAGACCTTAGCGGAAGGGAACGACTTGCCAGCAGGACAATTCCTGTTACACAACTCCATTAAGAGATCGCTCACAGCGGCCTGGGGGGACATAACTATAGAGCCAAAGATGCATCTCTTGATACAATATTTGCACGTAATGGGCAATGGGTCTCACATAGTACACTGGTTGGTGGAGGCACTACTTCTGCACACGCTAAAGCCCATGACTGCCTTACGTTTGAAGTGGGAAGAGGATAGGGGAAGCTCATGGACAGATCGTGAATGGGAGTCCATATTAGCTAATCCCACACACATACTGAGGAATTCCAAATTCCGCCTTATACAAACATATATCACACATAGGGCATACCTCTCACCAGATAAATTGAACAAATATTTCAATATGACTACCTCGGCATGCCCTCGATGTCGACAGGGAGATGCGGACCTTCTTCACATGCTGTGGTCATGTACCACCCTAAATACGTATTGGCAGTCAATCACAGAAGCACTAGCAATGTACACTGGTAGACCACCTCTGCGAACATGGGAGGAATGCATACTGGGCTTTTACCCTAGACCAAAAAAACATAAAGCCACAGCGAGGTTCATTGATCTGGGGCTTATAGTAGCCAAAAGATTGATCACAAAAAGATGGAAACGTACAGAACCCCCTGTCCTAATTAGCTGGAAAAACTCACTTGCAGTATGGGCTCAGGCAGAGAGTATATCATTACACAGGGAAGAAACAGCAGGTCAGCGTAAATACCCCATAGCACAACATTGGGATATCATGCTGGTGGAATTAAAATCTATGGACGGGGAAGATGGGAATACCTCACCACAGGCAGCAAATGAGAGTGACCCAGACACCGATCGTCAAACACCTCGCATTTAGGCCACGAGACGAAGCTAATACTGTCATGCTCATGTACGATCAAACAGGGAACGCAGTGCACTTGGGACATTAGAGACTCAGTTAAACACCACACAAGAAGTTGGAAAAGGGAGGTGACTGAAATATTATTGTATAACAGTCATGATTGAACACCTCTCCAGAACATAATGAATTTGACTATTGTACATGTGCGATAACACAACCCAAAACAAACATGTAAACTGAATTCAGAAACATAATTGTCTAATGATCAAGATGGAAACTATGTGCAGAAATAGTAATGTATACTTGTAGTGCAAAAAGAACATTTATTACTTCTGCTATGTTTGCTTGCCCTCATCCAACGTTACCTATATCTCTCTCTTTTCCTTTTTTTTTATTGTTACCTATAATTGAAAAATGCAAATAAAGATATTAATAAAAAAACTTGCATTGCTTCACTTAGACTGCAGTGTGCGTGCGTGTGTGCGTGCGTGTGCGTGTGTGTGTGTGTGTATAAGTATGTCTGCATCTCCCTCTCTCCTTTCCCTTCAATGGCATGCAGAGCAGGAATCGGCCTCACCTGACACTTGTGCTCTTGTTCCTTTTACCATGTATACACATATGGTGAATCAGCTCCCGCTACAGCTGGAAATGGAACAGGATGCGTCCTCATGTCTCCATGCCTAATTCTTGTGGACCTCAGAGCGCTTGAGTTGTTGGTTTTCTTCATATTTATTTATTATCAATATTTATTTTTTCCTTGTATTGCCAACAATCACACAGTATTTGCTGTTGATATTTATCCCCATAATGCTATGTGCTGCTGGTAACTCTGATGTCACACAGTTATCTTGCAATCACATTATATGCTCATGTATTCACATGACTGGAACTCCACTCACAATTGTTGTATGGTGATAAATGTGCCGTTAATAAAAACATTTACAAATATATACATATATATGTCTGCATGTGTCTGTATAACGAAGAATGCACTGCACCTGCTCATGCATGATATACCTTCTCGTGGAATCTGTGTTAATGAAGTCCGAGAAAATCTTTACACTTTACAAAATTAAAGCAAATGTTGGTTTTTGCAGTGCGCATTTATTTGTTTTATATAACGCCAGTCTGTAACTCTTAGGTACTTCCGAGTGCTTAGTTTCACTGCAAATGAATATAGACACAGAAAATAGAACATTTTAAGAACTGTAGTCACCCCAACAGACAAAAGGAGAGTGGTGGAACACGGGCTTGTTAAGGCAGAGACATTGAGATGTGGAGCTGTGTAATAAGAGTCATTCCAGCTTAACATTCATTCCCAGAAAGTGAAGACGCCACACTTCCCTATCAGTTGCAACGCCTAGAGGCCCTGCTTAGTCTCTGGATTTACTCTGTCGTGGTTAACAGCTTGCTTCTTTAATTTGGAAATACCCACTTTTATAACATATTATCCACTCAGTACTGTATGGGCCGTATTTAATTATTTATTGCTTCTTATTCTGCATTGTCACTTTACAGTTACTCCAGTGTGCTGCAACGCTTGAGCATGAGCCATAGGTAGTGCAACAGGATGCAAGTCAGGCCCTTTCTCAGTGGTGGTTCTTCCTCTGGGGCGCTCTGGCATTGTCCCCCTCCCCCCTCAGTCTAAGGGTCTGAAGTTGTGCATCACAATGTTAGACTCTCAGAGGGACAATAGAAACACGTATGGAAACTGTGCATACCAGCCTGGATGAGCTCTTCTGGCTGGCTTTGTATGCTTTTCCACAGCTAGTGTTATAGCCTGAAGCAGCTTCGGACACTCGGACTGAGCATGTAAAAAGGCATACACAGCCTGCGCATTCAGAGCGCTGGCAGGCAGTGCTCTGTTTGAGTGGAGATGGGCCTTCAAGAAGGCCTCAGAGCTCCCTAACCAAGCATTGCGTCTCAGCACTTAAACCAATGCAAGACACAGAGTCACACTTACAGTGTGAGTGGCAGTGCCGGGCCAATGGAGGCCCTGTCATTCCAATCTCACAAGAAGTATCACAGCAAGTCTTGCACTTAAGGAACCTCACAGAGATGGAACTGGTCCATGGATTTCACTTTGGATGATGAGGAGCATCTGAAAAGAAACTCTTTCAGGAGGCAGTGTGTACCTAAGTTGAAAAACAAAAACTGTCAAATGCTGTGTGCATGTGTGTGTGACAGAGAGAGTGTGTGTGTGTGGGTGTGTGTGTTTGTGTGAGATAGTGGGAGAATGTGAGACATTTAGAACTAGTTAGGGAGTGAGGGTGAGTGTGAGTCAGAGAGTGAGTGAGAGAGAGAGACAGAATGAATGAGAACTGGAAAGTGAGCGAGAAAGTGCGTGAATGAGTGAGGAAGTGAGTGGGAGTGAGTGAGAGAATAAGAGAGAGCGAGAAGAGTGTGAGTGAACGAGAGGGAATGAGGAGGCAGTGCGAGAGAGAGGTGGTGAGCTAGAGAGAGAGAGAGTCAGAGTGAGTGAGAAGAGTGAGACATCAGTGAGAGAATGAGGGAGAGTAAGTGAGAGTATGGGAACGAAAGTCAGTCAAAGAGAGGGTGAGAAAGTGGGTGAGGTTAGTGAGAAAGAGCGGCACTACTGGAAGTGAGAGAGAGAGACAGTGAGTGAGAGAGGGTGAATGACAGAGTGAGAGCAAGTGAGAGAGTGAGTAAAAGAATGATTGAGGGAGTGAGATATGGCTATAGAGAAAATGCAAGAGTGAATGAGAGTGTGAAGTTGTGCGAGTGTAGAGGCTAGTCTGGTAAAAGTTGAGCAATGGAGCTGAGACCCTGAGGAGGTCGTCTCCTGGTTAAGGGACCCATGAAGGACCTATACATTTAGTGAGTGACAGGAAGGACAGGAAGCTCTCAGCAGTGGTGTAAGGTAAAATCAAGGAGGCATAAGGAACATACAAATTTGCCACTAAAGCTAATAAAGATTGTAGGAGTGGGTAGGGGTGGTGGTGCTGATGAAGTTTGGTTTAGTGGATGTAAAGGACACATGGATGAGCCTGAGTGGGCTGAAGAGTGTGGTGAGGGGTAGATTGGAGTGGGGTGGATTGGGGTAGAGTGGGGTAGAGTGGGGAAGATTGGGGTGGAGTAGAGTGGGATAGAGTGGAGTGGGGTAGATTGAATTGGAGTAGATTGGGTGGAGTGGTGTAGATTGTGGTGGAGAGGGGTAGATTAGGGTGGGGGCTGGCTAGATTGGGGTTGAGTGGAGTAAATTGGGGAGGAGTGGGGTAGATTGAAGTGGAGTGGGGTAGATTGGAGTGACGTAGATTGGAGTGGGGAAGATTGGAGTGAGGTAGATCAGGGTAGAGTGGAGTGAGATATTTTGGGGTAGATTGGAGCGCAGTGGGGTAGAATAGGAAATAGTGGAGTGCAGTGGATTGTGGTTGATTGGAGTGGAGTGGGATAGACTAGAGTTGGGTAGATTGGAGTGGAGTGGGGTAGATGAGAGTGGAGTGGGGTAGATTAGGATGGAGTGGGGTAGACTGAAGTGGGATAGACTGGAGTAGAGTGGGGAGATTAAAGGGAGATAGGAGTATTTTGGAGTGGGGTAGATTGGGGTAGATTGTAGTGGAGTGAAGTAGATTGGAGTGGGGTAGATTCAAGTGGGGCGAACTGGATGGGGTAAATTTGAGATGGGTAGTTTGGGGAGTAGTGGAGTAGGGTGGATTGGAGTGAGGTGGATTGGGGTGGAGTGTGTTAGATTGGACTGGAGTGGGGTAGTTTTGAGTAGCATGTGGCAGATTAGAGTGGAGTGGGGTAGATTGGGTAGAGTGGAATAGAGTGTGGTAGATTGCGGTAGAGTGGAGTGGGGTAGATTGGGTGGATTTGATTGGGTAGATTGAAGTGAGGTAGTTTGGGGTATAGTGGAGTGGGGTCAATTGGAGTGGAGTGCGGTGGAGTGGAGCTGGTTAGATTGGAGTGGAGGGAGGAAGATTGAGGTGGAGTGGAGTGAGGTAGACTAGAGTGGAGTGTATTGGGGTCGATTAGGGTGGGTACAGTGGGGTAGATTTGGTGGATAAGAGTAGAGTAAATTGGAATGGAGAAGGGTAGATTGGAGTGGGGTAGATTGAAGAAGGATGATTGGAGTGGGGTAGTTTGGAGCGGGGTAGATTGGACTGGAGTAGATGGGGTAGTTTGGGGTGGGGTACATTGGAGGAGGGTAGATTGGGGTGGGGTGGAGAGGGTTAGATTGGAGTGGATTGGGGTAGATTTGAGAGGAGTGTGGTAGATTGGAATGATGTGGAGTGAGGTAGATTTGGGTAGAGCGGAGTGGATTGGGGAATATTGCAGTGGGTAGATTGTGGTAGATTGTAGTGTGGTAGATTGTGGTAAATTAGAGTGGGGTAGATTGTGGGGGAGTGGGATAGATTGGAATGGAGTGGCGTAGAATAGAGTGGAGAAGAGTTGGATAGATTGCAGTGGAGTTTGGAGTGGGGTAAATTGGAATGGAGTGGGGTAATTTGGAGTTGAGTAGATTGCAGTGGAGTAGATTGGAGTGGGGTAGATTAGAGTGGAGAGGGGTAGATTGGAGTGGAGAGGAGTACATTTGAGTGGGGTAGATTGGAGAGGATTCGGGTAGAGTGGAGTGGATTGGATTGAGATACAATGAAGTGAGGTGGATTGGGATACATTGGAGTGTGGTAGATTGGAGAGGGGTAGACTGTGGAAGATAGGAGCACTGTGGGGGAGATTTGAGCTGTAAACTGGGATGAGGTTGGGTAGATTCAAGTGGGGTGGGGTTGATTGGGCATAGATTGAGTCGAGTGGCATAGTTTGGAATATGCATGGGGTGGTAGTGCACTGCCATTACAGAAACACATTTCAGTTGAAATGAGCATTATATTTGCACCAAAATATGTATGGTTTTACTGCACACAAACGCTAATGTGTGCAAAGGTCATCACCTAGTGTACTGATGTGTTTTGATCATATTCAAATATTTGTTTCCACCACACTTCAGAATTACAAAGAAAATGCACTTCATTTGTACTAATTGGCATACAAACTGAACCTGGACAGCCTAAAGCAAATAAAGGCAGTAAATAAAAAGCCAGAAAGTGTGAGTTACAAACCACAAAACTAATGGTAAGCAACTGGCGGAATGCATTCTTAGGTCAACTTTCTGAAAGTCCCCAAGATGTCTTTAGCAAACCAGACAGCTGTGCTGTCTGGCAGGCTGTGACTTAAAAATCACATTAACTTAATTACACCTCCGGAAAAGCAGACCTGCTGTGCTTATGTTATCCTAGTTCTTAAATGCAGAGACAAGAAATAGCTTTAATTTAAAAATACAACGGTAGAACATCACTACTCAAGTTTCACTACTTAATATATGTGAGATAGTAAAATTCCTCTCTCACTATTCTAGCAATCGATTTTCACTGCTTGCTTTTTGCACATTTCATAAAACCAAAGGCTGTTTAACGATTTGGTCCCCAAACACCATCTCCAAATTACAAGGCTCTGACAACAGCAGACTCAGGGCTTGATTATAAGGTGCACGGAGTTCCCGATTAGGCTGACACCATAGTTACCAGGTCCATCTGGACTTACAAGCGCCACAGAACATCTATGGTCCCTGTACATTTCACCCGGGCACTCTGGTTGTTGCAGGCAGCAGAACTTTCCAGGAATTATCAAGGGAATCGGACCTGCAATTATCCATTTCTTAGATAATTCTTCCACCGGCAGTCCTCAATACCTCCACCCCCAGAGTTAACAGCTAACTGGGATACTAGTAGCTCTGAGGAAGAAAGCGATCAGCACCGTCAGCATTACTTTGTGAATTTTCCACCATTGGTTTCGAAATTCCATTATCTCAATTGATAAAAATGATTTTAAAATGTGCCCAAACGTTTTTGATATGGGATTGATAAAATAGGCTTGGGGACTGGGCGTTTAATGCAATATAAAGCTATTAATAGCTTATCAGTAATTTTTATAACTACCTGGTTGGTGACCTCTGTCTGATTTACAGCCACACAGAATAGTGATTCATCAATATGACAGCAAATTGCGACATTCGTCCTTGGTCTATTAATGGCAGATGCCGCTGCCCAAGGTGTGTACTTATTCAGAGTATGAGGAAAGTGTGTATTTTTGTTGGTCTTGGTATACCTCGTGTCCATGAGGGGGGCTGCGCTGCTGCTGCCTGTGCTGCACCTGCTGTGTGGGTGAAAAGTAGCTTAACTTGCGGCCCTTCTCTGATTTCTACGGTTGCCATGTATCTCTGTACCAGGCATACCGGGCAGCATGATTTCTCCCTTATGCAATGCAGTCTGGTCCATCTCCCTTTGCCCGACTGGTCTGTCTTTGACCTTCGTAGCAAGATGTCCATGTGTCCCTCCCCGAGAATCACGTCGGTTCGGTGTATGCATGCCGTCCCTGCGTCCCTTGCCGCTGGGGCCACCAGCTCGCTCACTCTGTATGCCCCAAAGAAAGCTAGCGCAAAAGCTGCCCTGAAAAGTATGGCCTCGCTCTCTGATGAGCATAACTCCCCAAGAGCCCCTACCATTTGCTGCAGTACTTGGAAATGAATGGGCCTTCTTGGGTCTCGGCCTGCCTTCTGCATTCTGCCCCACCCTTTCAATGCCATCCTGCAGTGGAAACCCCTGGTGGGGTCGTGCCCGACACCATTTTTGTGTAGTATGCCACTGCGCTCAAATGGGTCTGGGCCCAAGATTTTGTCCTACCCGCTCTAAACGCCCAATCAATGAAACCCAGGACCTCGCTTTGCCCCCCCGGTTGTGAGCCCAGTCGCTGCAGTAAATGTTGCCCAGCACTTACGGTATCGGTGCATTGTCTTTGGGGCCAGTGCATTTCCCAGCATCACTTCTATACCAGCTCTACCCATGCCCATACTTCCTTTGGCACCGGGGTCATCCCTTGGTCCGCGTGTGGAGCGAGGTCTCGGAATCTTGCCCACTGAAAACGAGAAATGGCATCCGCAACTGAGTTGTCTACTCCTGGAACGTGTCATGCCCTAAGCGCTATATTCGCCCTCAGTTGGCATTGGACCAACTGTCGCAATAGGCCGACCACGGACGCGCATTTCGCCGTCCCTGTGTTGATTGCCTGCACTACCGCGTGATTGTCAGACCAAAGAGTTATCTGCCTGTTTGCTAGTTGCTCTGCCCAGATGTGGAACGCCACTACTATGGGGAGTAGCTCCAACAGCGAAATGTTCGCTGTGGCCCCTGCATGCTTCCAGGTGCCTGGTCAAGCCCCTGCCGTCCAGGCTGCCCCCAGGATGGCCCCGAAACCGAGGCCCCCTTCTGCGTCTGTGTACAGTTTGAGCTGATTCGCTGGTACCCATGGCTCGCGCCACATTAAGATGCCATTGAAATCGGACAGGAAGGATTCCCACTGTTCCAGGTCTGCCTTTACCCCTTGCGTTAGGCGGACCCTGTGGTGTTTCTGCATCATGCCCCTGGTCAACCACGCCAGCCTTCTTGCAAATGCTCGCACTGCTGGGATCACCCTTGTGGCAAAGTTCAGTTTCCCGGGCAGCTGTTGCACCTCGCCTAGCGTGGCCTTCTTCTGTAGCCTCAGCCTACCCATGGTCTCCTTGAGCTCCGCTACCTTGCTGGGTGGTAATCTGCATGTTCCTTCAACGGTGTCTAGCTCTATCCCTAGGAAGGACAGCTTTTTGGTGGGGCCCTCTGTCTTCTCCTGTGCTAGCGGAATCCCTAATTCCTGTGCCAGTGTTGTGAAGCTCTGCAGGAGGAGGGCGCAATCGCCTGTGCTCGCCTTGCCGACAAACAGAAAATCATCTAAGTAATGGACCCGACCCCCTCGCGGGGCCCGTTTCCCTAATTCCCATCCTAGGAAACGGCTAAATGCCTCAAAATATGCACATGATATTGAGCACCCCATTGGCAAGCATTTGTCGTAGTAATACTTCCTATCTAGCTGGAAACCTAGCAAATGGTAGCTGTCTGGGTGGACCGGCAGGAGTCGGAAAGCTGACTCAATATCTGTCTTGGCTAGTAGGGCTCCCCTTCCTTCCTGGCGGATCAGGTCTACCGCGTCATCTACTGAGGCATAGGCTACTGAGCAATCGTCCTGCTCCAGCCAGTCGTTGACGGACTGGCCCTGTGGGTGGGAAAGATGGTGTATCAGCCTGAATTTCCCTTCCTCCTTCTTCGGTACCACTCCTAGTGGGGAAACCATCAAATTCTCCAGTGGGGGAAAGTTGAAAGGGCCGGCCAGCCACCCCAGTTGGATTTCCTTGCCTACCTTGTCTCGCGCTATGCCTGCGTTTTCCCTTACCGATTTCAGGTTCTGGCTCTCCCGTGCCTCTTTGGGGCCATTGTAGGGTATTATGAACCCTTGTGTGAAACCCTCTGCTAACTTTTGTCTGTCTGTCGCCTTTAGATACCGGCCTAATAGATAAACCAGCCTGCTGGTATTTATTGGGGTTGGTAGCAGCTGCCCCCTGCCCTTGGCCCCTGCATCCCTGACAGCGGGGGGCCGCTCGCTACATCTTTGTGCCGGTTCTTTCCTTGCCTGCTCCTGCTTCCTGGCCTTGCTTACCACGGGTTGCGGGGTGGTTTCCCCCGCAAGACCCGGATGCGTGTTTGAACCTGCATCCTGCCCCCCAATTGCAATCATCTTTGGTAAATTTCCAGCATGGTTTCCCAGATTTGGTGGTTCCCTGGCTCTTACCCTTGAACCCTTGGCCTTCATATTTGCCCTTACTCCCATAGGAGCGAAAATTGCTGTCCCTGGAGCTGACGCCTTCCCTGGCAGCCACCATGTGTGTTGAGAAACCCTCCATGTCTTGCCAGTCCCATTCAATCACTGGCCAAGTTTGCATCTTCTCCCTAAAACCCTCATCGTATTTCAACCATGCCTCCCCCTAATACTGCTGCTGTGCCTCATGCACCTTTTGCTCATACAAAATGAGCGCCGCCGCGCTCTGGGGGAATTTTTCCACAAAAACGCAAGCCAGGGTCCTGAATGCTTTTAGCCAATTCTCAATTGTTCTCTCTACCCTTGGCTTGCGCCTCTCCCTCCTATCATCTTCCTTCTTGTCCTGTACAGTCAGGTCTAAGCCTGCCTGGCGTACCTCCAGCAAGGAGAAGATGTCTATAAACTCCTTCCTCCATATCCTTTCTTTCACGGCTAGTGGGATGAGATTTGCCAACCCCATGAGCTTTGTGGTTGTGGGAGGGTCGCTCGGGGAGGGGCGCGGGTATGCACTGGCCGGCTTCCCTTTTGGGTCTGTGCCCTTCCCTGTCGCCCCACCTTCGCTTGCCTTGCTGGCCCCGGGGGCCGCTGCCCCCCCTTGCGTGGCTTCCTCTGGTGATTCCACCTCGCCTTGTTCTACCAGCTGGGGGCTCTGTTTATCCTTGCCTGCTGTCTTCCTCGTGCCTCCATGTCTGTCTGGCTCTCGCCCTGGCTCCTTGCTGCCTCCCTGGCCTCCTGAGGCCCATGGTGGACCTACCCCAAAGGAGAATCCCGCCCCCGGCCACTGCCTCCATGGCACCCAAGCCGGTGGACCCCAAGCCTCCCCTTGGAAACCCTGCTGGTCCCTACCCTGCCCTAGCTGCCAAGGTGGTTGATTGGGCCAGGGCCCTTGCATCGCCAAATTACTCACGCCCTGTTGCATGCCCAAGTTTACTATTTGCGCTGGGCCCCTTTTTGCTAGGCTATCGCACTGTGCCTGCCCGTGCGATCCCCCGTTGCCTTTCTTGCGGTGCTTACCCTTTTCTGCGCTGATCCGACGGCTGTGCGAGTCCTGAGAGGACGCCGTGCTGGCTACAGACCCCTTGTCCTCACTGCTCTCCTCGGTGTCGGAGCTGGACACCAGCTCGGGGGATGCCACCCTCCTGCTCCTGGCTCTTGCACCCTTGTGCCCGCCTTTTGCCGCCTTCGTGGCCGTCGGGACCTTGGCCCTTGTCTTGGGGTTCTTTGCGGGGGCTGACGTTTTGGCTGCATGCCCCCTTGCGCTGGGTTTCTTGGTGGGTGGTGCAGGCGGGGACGCCTGCCGCTGTTTCTTCCCTCTCCTGTGGGCCCCGTCCTTGATCTGCTGGTCCACCCACAAGTTTCCTTTTAGAGCCAACAATGCCCTGGCTCTGTCCAGCATCGCTTGCAGATCCTCATCCAGCTCCGGGCCGTTGCCCCCCCTTTGCCTTTCCTGCCCCTTCTGTGGGGCTTCTGTATCGCCTTCTGTGATCCTGAAGCGATTGGGAAGCCGTGTCACCCTCCCGGCTGCCCACGCTTGCTAGCCATCCTTCCGTGATCTGGCCGGCTGCGGTCCGTTGGGGGATCGGGGTTGTGTACAACAGTTTTGAGGGCTTGAGCCTGTCTCTTTGTGGTAATTGCACCAACCCCTGATGGGTGCTGTGCGTGGCTCCCTAAACGATGGTGGAGTTATTCTTCACCGCTTATCCCTTCTTTTCAACTGGCCCCAAAGGTACCCCTCTCAGACACCCCCAACAACGCTACCTTACTCCTTGGGGTGATTGCACCACCAGCTGCTGGTGGGGGCTGTGCGTAGGCCAAAAGGTGGGGTTATGCCAATGATGCAGCCAAAATCCTTTCGATACTCCACGATGCCACAGTCCTTCTACGATTGCCTCTGATGGTGCCTTGAGGGCTCCTGCCCCTTTAAGAAGCCTGCCACTGCTCACGTTTTTAATCGGGTCCTGCTCCTTTAAGGCCTTGCGTTGGAGGCTTGGCCCGGGAGTCCCCGCCTGCTGACGCGGTGATGGGCGGCGGTTCGCGCCGGTTCCAGGAGCTCCCTGTTGATGGGGAGCTCCCTGCTGTCCTTGAGCCGCTTAGTGTTCGCGGCAAAGCGGGGGACAGCGGGAGGTGATGCAGGCAGGCCGGGCTTAAAACGGTCGGGCCCCCACCGAGGAAAGCTCAGCGAGCAGGCTGGGTCTTCTGATGCCGATGCGTACGATTCCGTGGGTGGGAAACCGCTCCCAACGCAGGGAGCCGAGGCCGGAAGCTTCTCTGCTGGATCGCCGGGGACGCTGCTGCCGGTAAATTCCTTCTCGAAATGCTCCTTTCCTAGCAGCGGGTCCGAGGGTCCATTTCTTCTCTTCCTGCCGTCAGAGGGGATCGAATGATAGAGGGGGCTGCTTGCCCCCTTCTTAACCCCCTCCGCGATTTGCGGTCTGCTCCCCTGATTGGGGGAGGCCGAGTTGCCTTTGGGGCGACCAATTGCGGTCGCCCCTTTTTCCCGGGCTTGCGCCCGGGGGGGGGCTTCCCGCCCCTGGATGGCGTTTGGCCTGGGCCCCCATTGGGTCCGGCTTTGCCTTCCCCAGCCCGGGCTCCTGCCCGAGTAGCTCATCAAGGCCAGGTTTTTGCATTGGATTTCGGACTTGTAGTCCTGACTTTATAACGGGATGAACAGGACTACAAGACCCAGAATGCAGAGAAAAATCCAGACCTGTTTGAGTTACTCACGCACAGGCCTAGGAAACTTGAGAGCAGTGTTTAATGTGAGCTTCCGCTGTGCCATAATTGTTTTATGCTCGTTAAGAGACAACCCCCACCACCATGGCAAGCATTGGAAATATATCTGATTCCTGCCACATAAAATGAACGGAGAAAATTAGAGCAGAGGAGCCATCTTCCAAACGTAGTACGTTTTGTATCTCAGAAACATCGGCATGGCTTGAACAGAGAACAGTGCCATATATTAGTGTACTTCATCTTAGAAAGACAAACACATGCAATATTCAAAGGTAAAAAAATGCCTTCTGCATTCTGGAATGACGAGGATTTTAGTTCCAGTTATGAATAGCTGTTAGTTCTACTATTCGAGACGCAGTTCCTTTTATTTCGCCTCAACTTTGCACGGAAGTTGCTAGCTGTCCCCTATCAACAGCTCCTTCATTTGCTGTCCCTGTGATATGGGGGCTCTATTTTTAGTGCCGGGGCCTGACTGCTTGAGTGAAGGGTTGCTATAGTTACGGCTAGCCGACACCAGCTAGGCCCCATGCTATTACTCTTTGTAAAACATACACCCAGGCTCTCGATCTGGGACGGCCCTGGTTCTGCACACTGCACTGCAGCTGGGGCAGGCCCTGGTTCTGCACAGGGCACTGCAGCTGGGGCAGGCCCTGATTCTGCACACGGCACTGCAGCTGGGGCAGGCTCTGGTTCTGCACACAGCACTGCAGCTGGGGCAGGCCCTGGTTCTGCACACAGCGGCCCCTTCTGGCTGCCCCTCACCTGACCTGTCCCTGTCACTAGCTTTACCTCTATTTTCAATGATAGCTACTTATGAGCTCCTATGCCTCCTTCTGACTGTCCGTTATCCTTGGTGCAGCGGCGTTTCCCGTGGAGGCAGCTCTCTCAGGCTACTCCTTGCTTGACCTTCGTTGTCTGTGACATTAACTGTACCTTTTGACTCCTTGCTCTTGGAGCCCATTCCTTTTGGCTACCTCTCAATTCTCAGTTCGGGAATTGTCTGTACATAATGTAATTATCTGTACTCGGGACCTCTGGTTGATATAGTGTTTTCTCCTCTTCATAGATTCTACTTGCTCACACACTTTCGTCCTGATGATGATCTCGAATTTATGAGATCGAAACGCTGTCAACCTTTTACAACCAAAACTCCCACATTGTACTAATTCGTTTTGGAGTTTTGCTTACTGTTGTCAATGCGATGTAATTTTAAATGTCACCAGCACCCCTCACTTCACGCACCTTTACTATATTCCTTTGTGAGCACCAGAACTATCACTTGAATAGCAAAAATTGATAATCCATTTATGCTGTCAATAAATGTGATGTCATTTCAACCGTGCGCCCCTGCATATATTGCGTAACTTGTCCCCCGTGGACTAATTTTTTTGATGACCTGACTATCGCTCATTTAAATAATATTAGCCCAGGCTAACCCAGGGCCCTAGTGGCCCCCTATGTACCATTGTTTCTTGTAATACACTGGTTCTGCACACAGCTCTGCAGCTGGGGCAGGCCCTGGTTCTGCACAGGGCACTAGAGCTGGGGAAGGCCCTGGTTCTGCACAAGGCACTGCAACTGGGGCAGGCCCTGGTTCTGCACACAGCACTGCAGCTGGGGCAGGCCCTGGTTCTGCACACAGCACTGCAGCAGGGGAAGGCCCTGGTTCTGCACACAGCTATGGCAGGCCCTGGTTCTGCACACTACACTGCAGCTGGAGCAGGCCCTGGTTCTGCACACAGTGCTGGAGCAGGCCCTGGTTCTGCACACGGCACTGCAGCTGGGGCAGGCCCTGGTTCTACACACAGCGCTGCAGCTAGGGCAGGCCCTGGTTCTGCACACAGCACTGCAGCAGGGGCAGGCCCTGGTTCTGCACACAGCTATGGCAGGCCCTGGTTCTGCACACAACACTGCAGCTGGAGCAGGCCCTGGTTCTGCACACGGCACTGCAGCTGGGGACAGGTCCTGGTTCTGCACAAGGCACTGCAGCTGGGGCAGGCCCTGCACAAGGCACTGCAGCTGTGGCAGGCCCTGGTTCTGCACACAGCGATGGCAGGCCCTGGTTCTACACACAACACTGCAGCTGGAGCAGGCCCTAGTTCTGCACACAGCACTGCAGCTGGGGCAGGCACTGGTTCTACACACAGCACTGCAGCTGGGGCAGGCCCTGGTTCTGCACACTGCTCTGCAGCTGGGGCAGACCCTGGTTCTACACACGGCACTGCGGCTGGAGCAGGCCCTGGTTCTCCACACAGCGATGGAGCAGGCTCTGGTTCTGCACACAGCACTGCAGCTGGGGCAGGCCCCGGTACTATACACAGCACTGCAGCTGGGGCAGGCCCTGGTTCTGCACACAACACTGCAGCTGGGGCAGGCCATGGTTCGGCACACAGCACTGCAGCTGAGGCAGGCCCTGGTTCTGCACACGTCACTGCAGCTGGGGAAGGCCCTGGTTCTGCACACTGCACTGCAGCTGGGGCAGGCCCTGGTTCTGCACACAGCTCTGCAGCTGGGGCAGGCCCTGGTTCTGCACACGGCTCTGCAGCTGGGGAAGGCCCTGGTTCTGCACACGGCACTGCAACTGGGGCAGGCCCTGGTTCTGCACACAGCACTGCAGCTGGAGCAGGCCCTGGTTCTGCACACAGTGCTGGAGTAGGCCCTGGTTCTGCACACGACACTGCAGCTGGGGCAGGCCCTGGTTCTACACACAGTGCTGCAGTTGGGCCAGGCCCTGGTTCTGCACACAGCACTGCAGCAGGGTCAGGCCCTGGTTCTGCATACAGCTATGGCAGGCCCTGGTTCTGCACACAACACTGCAGCTGGAGCAAGCCCTAGTTCTGCACACAGGGCTGGAGTAGGCCCTGGTTCTGCAAACGGCACTGCAGCTGGGGCAGGCCCTGGTTCTACACACAGCACTGCAGCTGGGGCAGGTCCTGGTTCTGCACACCGCACTGCAGCTGGGGCAAGCCCTGGTTCTGCACACTGCGCTGCAGCTGGGGCAGGCCCTAGTTCTGCACACGGCACTGCAGCTGGGGCAGGCCCTGGTTCTGCACAAGGCACTGCAGCTGGGGCAGGCCCTGGTTCTGCACACAGCGATGGCAGGCCCTGGTTCTACACACAACACTGCAGCTGGAGCAGGCCCTGGTTCTGCACACAGCACTGCAGCTGGGGCAGGCACTGGTTCTACACACAGCACTGCAGCTAGGGCAGGCCCTGGTTCTGCACACGGCACTGCAGCTGGGGCAGACCCTGGTTCTACACACGGCACTGCAGCTGGAGCAGGCCCTGGTTCTGCACACAGCGATGGAGCAGGCTCTGGTTCTGCACACAACACTGCAGCTGGGGCAGGCCATGGTTCTGCACACAGCACTGCATCAGGGGAAGGCCCTGGTTCTGCACACAGCACTGCAGTTGAAGCAGGCTCTGGTTCTACACACAGCACTGCAGCTGGGGCAGGCCCTGGTTCTACACACAGCACTGAAGCTGGGGCAGGCCCTGGTTCTGCACACAGCACTGCAGCTGGGGTAGGCCGTGGTTCTGCACACAGCACTGCAGCTGGGGCAGGCCCTGGTTCTGCACACAGCACTGCAGCTGGAGCATGCCCTGGTTCTGTACACAGCACTGCTGCTGGTGTAGGACCTGGTCCTGCACACAGCAGTGCAGCTGGAGCAGGCCCTTGATCCTCACACAGCACTGCAGTTGAAGCAGACCCTGATTCTACACACAGCATTGCAGTTGGGCAGGCCCTGGTTCTGCACACGGCACTACAGCTGGGGCAGGCCCTGGTTCTGCACACAGCACTGCAGCAGAGGCAGGCCCTGGTTCTGCACACAGCTATGGCAGGCCCTGGTTCTGCACACAACACTGCAGCTGGAGCAGGCCCTGGTTCTGCACACTGTGCTGGAGCAGGCCCTGGTTCTGCACACGGCACTGCAGCTGGGGCAGGCCCTGGTTCTACACACAGCACTGCAGCTGGGTCAGGCCCTGGTTCTGCACACAGCTATGGCAGGCCCTGGTTCTGCACACAACACTGCAGCTGGAGCAGGCCCTGGTTCTGCACACAGTGCTGGAGCAGGCCCTGGTTCTGCACACTGCACTGCAGCTGGGGCAGGCCCTGGTTCTACACACAGCACTGCAGCTGGGGCAGGTCCTGGTTCTGCACACGGCACTGCAGCTGGGGCAAGCCCTGGTTCTGCACACTGCACTGGGGCAGGCCCTGGTTCGTCACACAGCACTGCAGCTGGTGCAGGCCCTGGTTCTGCACACAGCACTGCAGCTGGGGCAGGCCCTGGTTCTGCACACAGCGATGGCAGGTCCTGGTTCTACACACAACATTGCAGCTGGAGCAGGCCCTGGTTCTGCACACAGCACTCCAGCTGGGGCAGGCCCTGGTTCTACACACAGCACTGCAGCTAGGGCAGGCCCTGGTTCTGCACACAGCACTGCAGCTGGGGCAGACCCTGGTTCTACACACGGCACTGCGGCTGGAGCAGGCCCTGGTTCTGCACACAGCGATGGAGCAGGCTCTGGTTCTGCACACGGCACTGCAGCTGGGGCAGGCCCTGGCTCTACACACAGCACTGCAGCTGGGGCAGGCCCTGGTTCTGCACACAACACTGCAGCTGGGGCAGGCCATCGTTCTGCACACAGCACTGCAGCTGGGGCAGGCCCTGGTTCTGCACACAGCACTGCAGTTGAAGCAGGCCCTGGTTCTACACACAGCACTGCAGCTGGGGCAGGCCCTGGTTCTACACACAGCACTGAAGCTGGGGCAGGCTCTGGTTCTGCACACGGCACTGCAGCTGGGGCAGGCCCTGGTTCTACACACAGCACTGCAGCTGGGGCAGGCCATGGTTCTGCACACGACACTGCAGTTGAAACAGGCCCTGGTTCTACACACAGTGATGGAGCAGGCTCTGGTTCTGCACACGGCACTGCAGCTGGGGCAGGCCCTGGCTCTACACACAGCACTGCAGCTGCTGCAGGCCCTGGTTCTGCACACAACACTGCAGCTGGGGCAGGCCCTGGTTCTACACACAGCACTGCAGCTGGGGCAGGCCCTGGTTCTACACACAGCACTGAAGCTGGGGCAGGCCCTGGTTCTGCACACAGCACTGCAGCTGGGGCAGGCCTTGGTTCTGCACACAGCACAGCAGCTGGGGCAGGCCCAGGATCTGCACACAGCACTGCAGCTGGAGCAGGCCCTGGTTCTGTACACAGCACTGCAGCTGGTGTAGGACCTGGTCCTGCACCCAGCACTGCAGCTGGAGCAGGCCCTGGCTCCTCACACAGCACTGCAGTTGAAGCAGACCCTGGTTCTACACACAGCATTGCAGCTGGGGCAGGTCCTGGTTCTGCTCAAAGCACTGCATCTGGGGCAGGCCTCTCAGTGATTAATTTGCAAAAAAAGAAGTGCCAGGGCCCTTGCGGGGAGTCCACTTGCACCACCCATTCCCGCTGTAAGCACTGCAAATTAGAGTATCAACACAGCTACTAACCATTACACTCCTACAAGATTGACAATTCTGAGTATTTCAGGTCCCCAAATTTATAAGAATGGCTTTGGCGGCAGCTATTAGTAATTTTAAATGTATTTTAAATTAATGAACAGCTGTTGTTGTGGTAGTTTCTATACTAGACAAACAGCATCACCATGTGGCAGACTGTCATAAGTGTTGCAAATTAAGTGCTGGTGCTGCGCAACGGAAACCACTGGCTCAAATTAAGCAGTGGCCTCAGTTTTTTGTTTCTTTGCCGCGTGAACTCGACCAGAAGGTATTGGGGCACTTTACATGAGTACCAGTTGCATTATAGACACATTCATTTTTTGGCACGGAGAGATTAAACGATTTGCCCAGAATCAAAGGATATTGAGCCTCCCACCGAGACTTGAACCCGGTTGCCCAGCTTCAAAGTCGGCTGCTCTAGCTGTTACGCCACATCCTTCCCCCAGCTTAGCAGACAACACTGTAGCTGGGGCAGGCACTGATTCTGCACACAGCACCTGGGGCAGGCCCTGGTTCTGCACGCAGCACTGCAGCTGGGACAGGCCTCAGTTCAGCAGACAACACTGTAACTGGGGCAGGCCTTGGTTCAGGCCCTGATTCTGCACACAGCACTGCAGCTACCGAAGGTCCTAGTTCTGCACGCAACACTGCAGCTGGGGCAGGCCCTGGTTCTGCACACAGCTCTGCAGCTGGGACAAGTCCTGGTTCTGCACACAACACTGAAACTAAGACAGGCCCTGGCTCTCCACACAGCCCTTCAACTAGGACAGTGCCAGGGGTTTGTACTCAATGCTGCAGCAGGAACAGTTCTTGGTTTTGGATACAGCACTGCAGCTGGACAGGCCTTATTCTTTCAGCAAGCAGCACTACAAATGGGACAAGCTCTGGTTCTTTGTACAACTCTGCAGCTGAGACAGGGCACTACTTCTGCACGCTGCACTGCAGCTGGGACAGGCCAAGCTACTACACACAGCACTGCAACTAGGGCAGAGCCTGGCTGTGTACACAGCACTGTCAGTAAGGAGAATATTTGCAATGCTCAAAAACCCAACAGTCATCCAGGAGGAAATCTAGAACATACGTCTGATTAAGCATAGGACACCAGTACCTCATGAATCACATTTAATGTATTCTTCTTGTTCCCAGGTTTGGTCCACAACAGTATTTTTAGTCCATATATGAAAGAATAGTGTAAAGTTATACTCCTCTCAATAAAAGCGCTGCACACTCAGACTTGTGTAAGGCTTGTTTATTTATTTAACTTCTTCTTAGCAGGAGAGCGCCGGGAAACGCGTCCGTACCGCTCTAATCTCGGCGCTGAATCGGCGCCCAAAATGGCGGCCGCGCTCCACGTCATCGCGCGGACGCGCGACCACTAGAGCGCGACACTACATAGCTCCCTTCTTTACGGGACACACAACAACAACATAACATATTGATAAAAGTCTAAGAGTCTCTCGGCCTGAAGTTACTTCACTTCTCCCAGATCATAGTCTCTGTATTTGGCTGGCCTTACCACTGTTCTCCCTGCCCGTGTACGTCTTACCGGAGTGGAGGTGGAACTTTCCACCCTTCCTTCTGCTCGGCTTGCCAGTGTCTCTCCAAGTCCTTTAGGGCTCTCTCTCTCGGGAGTCTTGCCTTTGTCCTCCTGCCATTCATCTGCGATGAGATTTTCGTCCTCTTCCTGCTCCACCCTATTTCCTTCTACCCCAAGGTCCCTCTCTCCTTCTCCTGGGGCTGCGTTTCCTGCAGGTGAACTTGGGTTCTCTTGTGTCCTTGATCTTTCCTCTCTGTCCCACTGCAGTATCTTATTGCACTTGGACATGCGATCTTGCGACCAGACGTTCCCATCACTTAGCAAGGCTGCTCTGTTGTACACCTGTTCAACTTTCATGGGCAAGCTGTATTTGCTGTCTCCTTTCCTCCTTAATTGGGCAAGTTTGACTCTGACCCACTCCCCTTGTTCCAGGGACGTCCCCTTCACATTGCGTCTCTTATTGTACTGCTCAGTGTATGTTCTCTGGGCTCTCTCCAAGTTGTGGTGAACTACTGCCGGGGACCATTTACTTGTGACAGTCTTTTCCTTCCATGCTAGATTGTCCTTAGTGAACGGATCACGTCCCCTTAGGATTTGGAACGGGCTGTATCCTGTGCCAGTCGGTGTGATTCGGTAGGCCCACAGCATACTCCTCACTTCCTTCTCCCAGTCCTTCCCCACTCCTATGGCTGATTGTATGGAACCCATTATTACTCGGTTAAACCTTTCGGCCAGACCATTTCCCGCCGGATGGTAGACCGATGTGTGTTTGATTTGGACGCCATTTCGTTCCATGTAATGGTTCCACTTATCCGATGTGAATTGAGGTCCATTGTCACTCAAAATGGAACGGGGGATGCCCTCTCTGAGGAAGGTAGCTGTGAGAAACCTAAGAACTGTCTCTGTATCCATCACCTCCTGTATATCCAATTCGGGCCACTTTGAATACCGATCTATGAGAACTACTACGTATTTCGGGGTTCCCTCTGCATCCAACACTGGACCAAGAATGTCTATTGACAGTTCCTCCCAAGGGTTGGCAGGGTTGTTGAACTTCCCTAGTGACGGGCTTAGTAACGTTTGTGATTTATCCGCTCTTTGGCACTGGTCACATTCTCGAACATGCCTCTCGATATGACTGTCCATTGCGGGCCACCAGTACATCTGTTTGGTTCTCAACTTCGTTTTCACGATGCCCAAGTGCCCTTCGTGCAACACTGCTAATAGGTGTGGTATTAACGACGCGGGGGAACTACTCTCTCTCCTCTAAACAGGAATGTACCCTGGTCTCCTACGGATAACTCCTCCCGCACTTCAAAGAATTTCCTTTGTTCCGCCTTCAGGTGCCTTTTTTCGGGCCACCCTTGTAGTATGAAGTCCTTGATATCCTTGACGTCCTTGTCCATTTCATAGGCTTGTTTCCATTCCTGACCGCTTATCACTATTTCATGATCTTCCATGAATGCCACCCTGACTTCATCCTCGTCCGTACTTGCAGGAGCTTCCTCCATAGCTGAAGCTCGGCTGAGGTAATCTGCCACTTTATTCTTGGCTCCTGGGATGTATTCCACATCATACCTGTAGTCTAACAATTTCAGGGTCATTTTTGCGATGCGGGGTGTGGCGCTCGCGTGCCGGCAGGACGTTAGTACTTTGACTAGGGGTTTGTGGTCCGTTTTGAGTTGAAATCTTGTGCCCCATATAAATTGGCGGAATTTCGCCATGGCCCATACCACAGCCAGCATCTCTTTTTCTATCACGCTGAACTTCTGTTCTGTTGGTGATAATGCTCTTGATGCAAAGCTGATGGTCGCCAGCTCTCCGTTCATCCTTTTCTGCATAAGAACAGCCCCTAGGCCTTTGTCGCTTGCGTCTGTGGTCAAACTGGATTCTCCTTGCGGATCATATCCTTGTAGGGGAACTGCTTTGCTGATATCCTCCTTGATTTTCTGAAACTCCCCTTGCGCCTCCTCTGTCCACCTGAAGGCTGTTTTGTCTCGTATGAGTAGTCGCAGGTGGTGTGTCTTGGTGGCGAAGTGTTGCACGAATTTGCTGTAATATTCGGCCATCCCTAAGAATGATCTCACTTCTTCCTTGCTCGTTGGTGCAGGTGCTTCACATATCGCTTTGACATTGGCGTGTTTGGGCGTGATGCCTTGGTCACTGATCTCATGACCCAAGTATGTTACCAACGCCATTCCCAATCTGCACTTCTCCCAATTCTGCCGTCAGGCCGTTCCTTTCTAAGATTTGTAACACCGTTGCTAGCTTTTTGTTGTGGTCGGCTTGGTCTTTGCCCATTACCAAGATGTCGTCTTGGAAGTATTGTACTCCCTCTATATCCTTGAACAGTTTGTGCATCAACTTCTGGAATACCGCCGCTGCTGATGCCAGGCCAAAAGGCATCCGGCGGAATTGGTAGCATCCAAATGGTGTTATGAAGGATGTAAGTTTCCGGCTCGTGTGATGCAGGGCTATTTGATGATATGCCGAGGCGAGGTCCACGGTAGAAAACCATTTTATACCCTTTGTCTTTGCCAGCATTTCGTCTATTCTGGGTAATAGGAATTTTTCCACTATTATGCACTTGTTCAATTCGCGCAGGTCCACGCACAACCGAACTTTGCCATTGGGTTTCCTCGCTACCACCAACGGGGCCAGCCATTCCGAACTGTTTATTGGTTCGATGATCCCTTCGTCTTCCAATCTTTGTAGCTCTTGTTGTACTGCTTCTCTGATTGCTAGCGGTATGTTCCTCACTTTGTGGGATACTGATTTGGCATTTTCCTTAAGATCAATTCTGTGTGTAAATTTCGTTAGTTTTCCCACTCTGCCTCCGAATACTGTAGGGAATTCGCCTTTCATCCTTTCGAAGTTTGATTGGTTGTCTGCGCTGGTCATCAGGACTTGCATGTCCCCTCCTGGGTTCAATTGTATGCCCAACTCGCCTTGATCCATCCATCCAAGAACAGAAGGCCCTTTTTCAGCCACGTATAATTTGCACTCTGCGCTGCGATTCTTGAACTCGAATTTCAGGACTCGATATCCCACCATCGGGATGGGTTCCCCTGTGAATGTGACCGGACGTATGTCTGGGGGTTCGAGGTGTGATCCCAGGCTGGGTTTGAAGTTCTCGCTCCACACCGTCCGTTGAATGATGGTATACGGAGATCCGGAGTCCGCCACCATTTTGATCCGAACTCCTCCCACTACCATGTCGCATTGTGGTTTCTAGGAGCGGCTGCCTTCTATGCCTAGCACCTGTCCTTCAATGCACAGCACATTGTCTTCTTCTTCTTCTCCTTCTTCTTCTTCACCTCCCCCTTCTTGTGCTACGTACTTGACCGTTGACCTCTTCACCTTGCGGCGACACACCTTTTCATAGTGCCCTACGATTCTGCAGTACATACATTTGGCTCGGAAGGCCGGACATTGTTTATCATATGCCGCGTGGGATGGACTGCCGCACCTATAGCACGTGGTTGTGCCCTCCTTGTTCGGTTTCTGTGCTTGTGTGGATCGTGGAGTCCATCTGTTCTGTGCTCTCCCTTCTGCCGCCATCTTTTTTCCTCTCTCTGGCGGTTCTGTTTCCGTGACTCTGTTGACCATGGGCCGCTCTGTATTTTCTTTTTTCGCTGCCTCAGCACATCTCTTCGATAGTTCCGCCTTTTTCACCATGGCTATGACTTCCTTCAGGGTAGCGTCCCCATTCACCCACAGTTTATCTTGGATCGCTGTGTTCTTCGTGTGCATGACAATTTGGTCTTTGATAAATTCGTCGTGCAAGGCACCAAATTTGCATGTGATCGCTAACTTCTTTAACGCCGAAACGTAGTCGTCTATGGACTCATCCCCTACTTGTTTCCTCTGTTGGAAGTTATATCTGTCAATGGACGTGCACACCGCCGGTCTGTAATGGTTGTTTAGGTCTTCAATCGCGTGTTGGAATACGTCGTCATCTGCGTCCGGCCGTTGTGTGGGGACCAGGTTCTGGAAGACTCTGATTCCCTCCGGGCCTAAGTTGTGGAGCAATATTCTTTTCTTCCTCTTGCTGGGGAATGCTTCTCCACTTTCATCTTCTATGGCTTCTAGATAGTTCATGAAGTATTCTCTCCAATCTTCCCATTTCATCAATGGTTCGCCTGGTTTTGGTAGGAAGGGTATTGGTGTCGTGAGTGAAGATGCCTGCGCACACATTGCGGCGCTCCTTTCCGGTATAGCTTCGTCTCCCCTTGGACTGCCCGGTGCACCTGTGCTTCTGGGATGTGTGCGGTCTTGATGGGGCCCTGAGGCTCCCCCGTCGCTGTGCTGCACCGCTTCCGCCAGGGCCCTGGATGTCCTGTAGGAGGATCTGGAGGGGTGACGTTCTGCTTCCCCGTGTGTTCTACCCTCCTATGTTGCAGGCTGTGTACACTCTCTTGATTGCGACTACCTGCTCCGTGGGTGCTGGCTTGCGGTAGTGCTGTCCTCTGCCACGCTCTCCTGCTGTGTCACGTCCCTTAGCCAGTGGTCTTCGTGGCCTGCCTTGCTGAGTACTCCGGTGGGTCCTTGTGTCGCTCCTCTCCTTATTTATTTATTTATTTTTCCTGGTCCCAGTCTCGTCGCCACTGTAAAGTTATACTCCTCTCAATAAAAGCGCTGCACACTCAGACTTGTGTAAGGCTTGTTTATTTATTTAACTTCTTCTTAGCAGGAGAGCGCCGGGAAACGCGTCCGTACCGCTCTAATCTCGGCGCTGAATCGGCGCCCAAAATGGCGGCCGCGCTCTACGTCATCGCGCGGACGCGCGACCACTAGAGCGCGACACTACAAATAGGGCCATCCATGTGAATTATTAGAGTTTTGTGCTGCTTACCAGAAGTAATGCGAACACAACAAGATGATGGACAAAGTGCTGAAACTTTTCAATCACTCACCCCCAGTCACAGATCTTGGTTTAATCCATCCTTCTTTTGCTCACTATGCCACCCCAGTTTGGACCCAGCCATATGCAAATCAGTCTTGACCCTGTTCCTCATGTGTTGCATTATCAGAAATAATGCAGGCAGTTCTTCGCTAGCTTTAGGTTTATATTTAGGCCCCTCACGTAGCGCCCAAAAACCCAAAGGGATCGAGCCGCTAGGGAAAGTTAACAGATTAATATTTAGAAGCAGGTCTGAGGGTGTCAGTTTTAGCCCATTGTCGGTGCCCCAGGCATTCATCTGTTAGCACTGCAGCTAGGACACAAAGGTGCCAAGGGTTTGTGTGTTACAGCTATGGCGAGGTTGTCTACTTCACATGGGTGTTTGGTGAGTGACTTCCTCTTCAATGATCCCAGAAAGAGAAACATCCTAATCTTAGGGTACATTATGCTTTTGTTCTATGGCAGGGATATCCTACCTAGACCAGATCAATGCCCGATTTTAAAGACAAGCATTGACCATGTAACTTAGTTCCAATCTGGTTTCACGGCATGTACATGCCCTAACTGGTTATCCTGAAAATCTGGCATGGATCTGGCTCGCCTGGACTTACGTTGGTTATTCATGGGGTCCAACAAACTGAAAATGAGAAGTGATCGTTTGCAAAATGATGCAAATCAAGTGTGTCAGTCTGCAAAGCGCCTGATCACCGGTGTTCTTCATGCTGTGTTTTGTCCATCAGAGAGTGCACTGCTGACAGAACAGAAAAGAAGGTGATTGCTTACTAACAGCATTATGGGTCGGACCTGGAACCAATGGCATAACGTAAAATGATGGGAATCCCTGCAGAATGTGAGTCTCCCATATCTCACAAATATTGATTTGACTTGGGCGGAATTGGTCTCAGTTGTGGCCGGCATTAATCGCGGGTGGGGGGGCAGGGGGTCGCGCGGGGAGGGGGGTGATAAATGTAATAATACATTTTTAAAACGTACCTGTCCGCCGGCCGGCTGCGTCCCGCGTTTTCTCGGCTCCTTCTCCTGCCTCCGCCAGGAACAAGAAGCAGGCAGCCTCCATCCCCTCCCATAAGCCAATTACAATGCTGCAATGACAGCGCTGAGATTGGTTGGGACGGTGCCCAGCCAGGCGCCAATGGGGAGACCCTTTATCTCCATGTAGGCTGCATTGCAGCCTGCATGGAGAAAGGGCAGAGTGCGCATGACTGGTTTGGGCGGCCCCAGAGGGCTCACCAAACCAGTCATGCTCACTCAGGAGTGGGCACACCACTCCTCCCCTGCCCAGACCTGCTCGTAGAGCAGCCCCGCTCACCTGCCCGCAACCAAACACTTCTGCTTTTTCGCAGTACGAGAAGCAGAAACATAAAATGGCAGTTTTACCATTTTATATTTCTGCTTCTCGCACTGCGAGAAAGCAGTTGGGCGACGCTCCTCCGCCCTAGTGGAGGAGCCGCCCCTGATGGGTCTCCTCTGAAGGATTTGGGGGCCCCTGAACAGTTGGGGCCCGCCTGCATGGAACCACTTGGCACAGGATGCTAGACACGTCAACTTGATACCTGTCTACACTACATGTTTCTCAGACTCAGGGTGTGGAGGTGCACAGAGGCAGAGTGGGGATCAGCGCTTAATTTGTAAAAAACATGTAAGTGCAGCGCCCCCAAGGTTGCTGCCTGGGATGCTGAATACCAGAACACTCAATACTAAAGCTGCCTAGTCTTGATTCCACCCCATACCTCTTTTTTCACCACCCTTTACTTCAGGTATCTTTATATCACTCTTACAGCTCTTACAGCATGTTTTCTCCTTGTCCCTGTTTTTCTACACTTCTTTTCCTCCTTTTTCCATTCTTTTCAGCCTTTCATTTGCTCTGAATCAAGGTCTGATGACGAGAAATACATTCCTCTTTCCAAACACGAGTGCCAGGACCGGTGCACGCCCTCCTACCTGGGATTCACAATGCTATGTATCAATGGTCTGCAACTGGAGTCTCAAACCCTTGATTAGTTTACCGACCCACAGATTTGGGGAAGTAATGGATTCGCAAAGAGGAAGCGGATCTGTGGACAGTTCCCCTTTTGGAACCATGGCCTCAGCCTCGGGTTAGAAACAGTGCCTACTCCCTCCAAAGTGTTCCCAAACTGGAAACATGTTTTTAAAGCAGCACCTGTCTCTTTGATCGATATGGGCTGCTTTAAAAAAAAAAAAAGAGAAAAATGGAGGGATAAGGTTTGTTGACCCATATAAACCCCTATCCCTTCTTATGCAGCCAATCAAAGAGTTGCATATTGCAACTAGCCTGGTTAATATTGATTAGGCAGGTTATTTCATGGCCCCTCTGCAAAGGGGCACTTTGTGATGCGACCTATTAGTACATGGATAGTATCACAAATTGCATTCCCATTCGCAAACCAGTTGGTGTGCAAATTGCTCATCCTGATTTGGGAATAGTACATCAGGGTGTATGTACCTTGGCAATCGGCAATGCTGTAACTCTTGTCTCTGGGAGAATGGATTGCACTACTGCTGCCTGTGCTGCATGTGTTCCGTGTTGCATGTGTTCTGTGTATGGTAAGAAGCAGGACATCCTGCTACTTTTTCTGTGTCCATTCTATGTGGGGCTTGCACAGCTGCTTCTTGTGTGCTACAGTTATTATGTGCGTGAAGGAAGCTTGAACTGGTGTAACTTGAACTTTACGTGATCACGATTTATTAAGCACAGTTGATGCTCATGCTAGATATTTTCTGTGTGCAAGGGAAGCTTGCCCACCTGTTTGTCTGCTGTACCCGTTCTGTGTGTCTGAGGTAAGCTTGTACAGGTGCTGTTCTCTACTTCCAAGTCTACCATCAACATGAAGATCTTGCTGTTGTGTGCTTTACCGCTAGTGGGCCCCAAAGGCTGTGTGGATCTATGCTTGTGTGATTGACCTCTATGTCCCTCCTCCTTGTCCCTTCCAACACACAAAGTCTTCTGGTTAACTGTACGCACATTAGCCATGTAGCAACTTTTTAAGAATATGTCCAACGTTACATACTGCCAAGATTACATATTGGTGTTTGCAGAGACTATTGAGACATAATAGGGCCTTTATTTCGCCCCTAGAGGTACTCCAGAACAGAGAATTGACCATTGAGAGAGAAACATGCAAAATTGGTGTGAAAGGGGTTGAGAATCTTGGTCACTGGTTAGAAGAAGATAGAATCTCTCCAAAGGTAAAACTAGTCAGGACTATTGAAGAAGCTCCTTCACCACAAAGCAAGGAACAGATCGTTCCTAGGGCTGGCAGAATATTATTTTTGGTTTATTCCCATGTTTTCTGACAGCACTAAATGCATGTGCAAACTTATGTTGAAAAACAAGAGGTTTAATTGGTGCAATGAGTGTCAGAAAGAATTTTGTGAACTGAAAAAGATTATTGCCACAGCTCCAGTGCTAAAGTCATTAGACACCCGGTATAAAACTATCATTGGTACCGATGCTAGTAACATTGGGCTGGGTGCCGTTTAATACAACTCAGGCATGATAAGGAAGTTGCCATTGCATATGCATCAAGACCATTAAGGGAAGCAGAGAAGAACTACTGTATGATTGAGATGGAAGCTCTAGTGTGTTGGTGGGGAGTAAGTTACTTCAAAAAGTTTGTGTTGGGAACCAAATTTGTTATACGCACAGATCAACACCCTCCTGTAGATATTTTTTATCACTAAGGGGGCAGGCAAGGCCTCTGTGACAATTTCAAAGTGGCTTTTAATTGCAAGTGTGCATGAAATAACAGAGGTTCGTATTTTGCATGATGAGTGGGTGGCTGCCCAAGGATGATGTAGTGTTGGGTGAGGTTAGGAAGTATATGTTGGTGGGATGGCCCAAAAAGGGTGGTGCATCAGAACTAGCAGAATCATTTCACAATGTTAGTACGGAATTGCCATTCTTAGGAGAGATTATGATGAGAAAGGATTTGCTGGTAGTTCCTGAGGTTTTCAGAGACAGAATTTTAAGACATGCGCATGAAGGTCATATAGGGATGAGTGCCACCAAACATCATGATAGAGCAGAGTACTGATGACCAGGAATTGACTGTGATGTGGAACAAAGCAAAGGGGCTGTATACCATGTGCATGGAGTGATAAGTCACAGAAAACAGTGCAGTGTTCACCTATTGAATTCAAGATGGAGGCACCATGGAAGAAAACTGCCCTAGATATTTCTGGTCTGTACAATGTTATGGGTAGCGGCCCCAAATATGCCATCATGGTTATAGACTATTACTCACGATGGGCAGGAGTGAAATTTACCAATCAGATTAACACAGAGGAAGTTATCAAGTCCCTGTAGGACTTACGGAATAGAGAGGCAATGCCTGAGATTATTGTGACAGACAATTGAGTGCAGTATGTGTCGCGTAGCATGAATTACTTTTTGACAGTAAGGGGACCTAAACATGTCCGATTGTCTGTATATTATCCCCAAGGAAATGCTTTGGTTGAGAGGTGGAATAGGACTCTTAAAGAAGGTGTGTAGTGGAGCTTGTTGGAAAAGTGCTGTGAGCAAGTTGGTGTGGTAATTTCGGACAACTCTCAACAGTGTCACCGGAAGAATTCCTTTTGAGATTATGAGAGGTAGGAAGTCCAGGGCATTGTCTAAAGGGGTGGAGAAGAAAAGCATGAGTGAGGAAATTAAAGAGGAAATGGCCAGGTATGTTCCTGTAGAGTTGCTGAAAGGATATCGGGTTAGAGTGAGAGAACATTGCACAAGCAAAGGATTGTCAGAATTTTCTCATCTCCTCCAGATAAGGAGAGTCGATCCTCATTCAGTTCTGTTGAGTGATGGAAACGTATGGAATCACAAGAAAATGGTCAAGCTGCCTGGAAGCCTGGTGCAGGGAGTGAAGAAACAGAGCGATTAGAGTTCTAGCACTAAATCACGGTTTTTCAACAGAACACACAAAGTGCCCAAGTGGTTTGAAGATTTTGAAGTATATTAATCCTTCAATGTATGTTAATTGTGCATTGTGTTATGTATTTAAATGGATGTAATGTTATGATTTTCATACTGATATGCTAATTTTTCAATTTTTGAGTTAACAGTATTTCCTAACATTGTTCATTACCATGTTATTATATATGTGTTTTTATTTAAGGGAGTAGGAAGTGTTGCATCCTGCTCACCTCACTGCGAAGAGCACTGAGAGAGCATTGTTCTGTTCTAAGAATGGATAAGGCTCAGTGTGTTCTGAGTGGGAGCAGATGGCTGGCGAGCTCCCTCCTGTTAGGTTTGATCTGAATCAAGTGTTTCTCCTACCTTTCGGAAGTCCTTTTATTCTCTTCACTACTGAAAAGATCCACAACAGGGAAAACTCCAGATAACGACAGGTACTACAGCAGGTAAGTTTAATGTTTTCTTCAGGATCCTAAGTACAGCCGGCAGGGCTGAGATTCAACTCGAAACTGACAATACTTTGAATCTCAGCCCAGGACATTCTATTTTCATCTTTCCACAACATTCCATGCCCACGACCCAACACATCTTTCCCCTTAAAACCAAAAAACAAAAACTAAGCAAACATAGATTCCAACCCATAATAATGAGCAATAAGGTATATAACATATTCTTATGAGATGAACGTAACATAACTAACTTAATCCACACCCATCAGAATAAGACATAGTTTACAATGTTACACATAGTCACTTAGTTTGACAGGTGGTCTTCTCTCCTTTGAAGTTCTCAGCCTTCTAGTATCTAGTGGTACCAATGGTGATCCTTGGACCGCAGAATTGTTTCTCAACATTACCTCCCTTCTCTGCTTAGATTGTTTCTCCTTGTTCCACCATTTCTCATCCTCAAGCTTCACCACACATTCTTTAACACGTAGTATTCTCTTGGCATCAGAAAACTTAGACTGCCCTTTGGCTATTATGGCAGGTAATATAACCCTGGCCCAATCCCCTCTTTGAAATTAGCATGATGCCTCGCTTTGCCAGCCTTCACACTCACATACTTCCTTTGTGCATCCTCCCACTTGTCTCTCACTTGCCCATGTTTCTCTTCAGACAAATCCAAATCATTCATCCAGGGGTAAACCAACTTAGTAGTTGCCAAACAACCAATCAATAATGAGGAAGGAGATAAATCCATGATGGCATTATGGGTAGTACGAATTGCACACAACAAGCCTTTTTCTCCAATCCAAACGAATTGCCACTGACAGCTGAATATTATCCTTGATGACTCAGTTACACCTTTCTGCCAACCCATTGATCCTGGGATTATATGAGGATGTGGTCACATGTTTAATACCCCAATGGGAGAAAAACCTTTGAAACTCTATGTAAACAAACTGCACCCCATTGTCCGTTGCTAACTTCACTGGAGCTCCTTCCCTCAAGAACAAGGATTGAAAGAAATCAATGACCTCCTCCGTGCTAGCCATTCTCACAAATTCCACCACCGGCCATGGTGTTCCATAAACAACCAGTGCAATACCATACCTGCAACGTTCTTCTACCTGCATGTACCACCCCTGCCAGTGATCATACCACCCTGGCAGTGAACCCCTGGCCAATAGCCAATGTTACTCCCTGGACATTTGTCCACATATGCCTGAGACTCCACCGCACATCTCCATTCAGCAGTGGCGGAAGCGGGCTGTGAAGGAAACTTAAAGTCTTTGCACCTATAATTATTATGTTTTTAAAATCGGAAGCACAGCATATAGCAGCACATTGTGACATGGTTATTGCTTCTTTTTCAGGTTGTTCCCATTCGTGTTCAGGGCGCATTTGCTATCATCTGTGCTGCAGTGGATCAATGGCTTTGCACTGGCAGGTACTTAATTGAGGAGATGAAGATATAAACTTTGGTTCAAAGTGAAAAGAAAGGCGGGCTTTTCAAACATTGGCTTTACTCTTACACTTTTGAGTAACTTTACTACTTTTAGCTATTCATCATTTATTAGTTTAAAAGTACTCAAAAGTGTAGACTTACAGGTTTCCACCCTCAGGAGGTAGAGAGAAATTTGCGAGTGTAAAATTACCACAGCCAAAAAGAAGTGATAAGTCCAGCACCACACATGGCCAACCACTGATACTGATACACCGCCCCCATAGAAAAGAATGGAGGCAGGGACTTAAAATATAACCTCATAGGTATTTCAAGTGTTAATATAGTTATTGTTAGGACCTAGTTTCCGTAGGGAAAGCATTTTATGTTTTGCCAATCATTTTGGTGCCGTTTGATGAATCTTCGCAAACGTTTCAAAACTAGTATGCCAGTCACTTCAGCTGCTGTCTGGAAAGTTTCTGGGTGATTCATCAAGCGGGGGCTGAGAAAAGGGGAGTGGTCCCAAAACGTGTTTTCCCCATGCAATTTCCCATACGGATTTTAGACACGACTATAGCCTAAACTTCTGAACGATATTACAACAAATTTGGCAGAAAGTTAGATCTTGGTCCAGAGAGAGTGCTTTTTGTAATTTGGTGGAAATCCATTCAGTAGTTTTTAAGTAATTAAAAAAATTATGTTTAACTTGGGACTCGTTACTCGGATTGAGTCCCAAGAAAAACACCCCAAAAATTAACGGAGGCAGGGTAGGAGTACCCTGACCCTCTAGGCCTGGTGGTGCGACCCTGTCGGGGGCCAAAAATGCTTTTTTTTTTTTTAAATGTTGCCGCAAATTCATGTAGGATCCACAGCAACATTTTAAAAAAACAAGCGCGGTCTCCCATGTTTAGTTCTTTTTTTCCCCCTGGTGGGCCAGGTCCCGGGGGTTGGGTACAATTCATAATCTTAATATGGGGGAGGGGGGCGCATGCGGCCCCCTTCCCTGGGCTGCTTTCAGCCCCAAGAACCCGATCCCCTGGGACCCTGGCTGTAATAAAAAAAATGGAGGGGGGCCATGGGTCCCCCCTCCTGGAGCCCTGGTAAAGGCAGGGAAACCTGTGTTTGCTCTCGCTTGGCAGGAGCAATTTCAAAGCTCCTGCCAAGCGAAAACCAACACAAAGTCCGCTCCCACCTGGTGGAAACTTTGAAAATGCTCCTGCCAGCTCAGATCGGACCTCAGATCTGTTTCTCCTCCTGCAGTGATGCGGGCAGGGAAACAGATTTGAATATTGCTCCGCCCGCAAGGAGCAGCATTTTTAGCTGTTCCCTGTGGGCGGGTATAATGCCTGCTCCTGCTGGATGCGGGGAGCCTGCTGGGGTCGCGGGGGCATTGGGGCTCCCCCCGCAGCCCCCAAGCAGGATCATGGGTGCCCTGGGTGGACAGTAGGGCACCCACCCTTTGTTGCCTGGGTGATGGGGTCCGTGTGCCAAAATCAGCCCAGGGAGTGGGGCCACGCGGCCCATCTCCCCTTTAGTAATTGGCTAGGCTCCGGGGCATGGGGTCCCCATTGTTGAAACCGGCCCAGGGAGGGGGGCTGTATGCCCCTCTGCCCCTTATTAACTTTGGCCGGGCCCTGGGGGATCGGCTCCCTGGGGCCGAAATCGGCATTGAAAGGGGGGTTGCATGCCCCCTTTCCCCTTTAAAATATGGCTGGGCCCTGGGAGATGGGGTCCCCTGGACTGAAATATAATGGTAGACCCTGGAGGATGGGGTCCCTGGGGCCAAAAACAGCCCAGGGAGGGAGGCCATATAACACCCTCCCCTTAAACAAATGTGCAGTGCCCCAGGGGAAGGAATCCCCAGGGCCAAAATTGGCCGGGGAGGGGGCACATGTCTCCCTCCCCCACAAAATCTGGCAGGCCCAGGGGAATGAGGTCCCTGGGGCCAAAATTCACCCCCGGGGCTACGTGCCTGTCTCCCCTTTAGAATATGGCCAGGCTCCAGGGGATGAGGTCCCTGGGGCCAAAAACGGCATGGTGGGGCCATGGGTTGGCTGCCTTTGGGATTTGGCCACAGGGCCTGGCTACAGGCCAGGCCTTGAGACCAACTCCATGCCGCGCATGGCCTTCGGCCTTGCATAACATGGGGTTGGCTGCATCTGGGGGTTGGCTGCAGGTGGCCAAATCCCTGCAGCGCAAAGCCGTGTGCAGCGGTGGTTAGATTAACATATGGTAATTAAATATAACTTTAGGTTAAAAAAAAACTAGAAGTTCACTGGAAAAAACCAAAGGTTACAGGGACATTATAGTTAGGAAATAGCATTAAAAAAACATAGAAATTCACTGAAAAAAACCAAAGGTTACAGAGAGATTACAAAAAACCTTAGAAATTCACTAAAAAACCAAAGGTTACAGGGACGTTATAGTTAGGTTCAGATTTTACAAACATAAACCATAGAAATTCAGGGGTTATAGTTAGAGGTATCTCGAGTATCTATAGATTGAACCCTAAGGTAACTATAACTTATATTACCCACGGGCGATCGCCAGTAGGTAGTTATAGTTAGGAACTTCTTTCTTTAGAAAAAGCATTTTTTGACTTGCCTATATCTTTGGCGCCGTTTGACAAATCTTCACGAAATTTCCAGAAAAAGTGTCATAGTGAGTCTTGTTGTGCATTCCCATAGGAGTTTTGAACACGACTACAGCCCCAACTGCTGGAAGGAATTACACAAAATTTGGTAGGAATGTAGACTTTGGTTCACAGATCACACTTTCAGTTATCCGGTGTAAATCCGTTCAGTAGTTGTTGATAAATTTAAGGGAAAGCAAATAAGGATATATGAGCGGAACCTAAGCACAGATCTCATGGTGAGATCTAATTGGCTGCCAACACTTCAACCAGGAAGTGTTGGCAGCCATCTTGGGACTTGGCTTCAGCTAAATCCCACATAAATAAAAGAAAAGGGGGCATGGTAGGAATACCCTGACCCGGATATATGATTAAACAACTACTGCCTAAACAACGAATTCCTTAACCACGAATGCTAAACCACGAGCAATGCCAAACCACTACATTTTTAACCACGACTTCCTAAACAACGAAAAATATTTAATTAGCTCATTTTCACATTTGCTCCATTACTAGTGCAAAAATTAATGGAGAACACTTTAAATCACTTACAAAGTAGGTGTAAGATTTATCATAGGCTTGGAGTTCAGTACAAATATATTGATTTATTTTTCTTCAAGAGTAGTCACGACTGTGCAGTTGTTAAAGATGAACAGCTGGTTGCATAGGCAATCAGAGCAACCAACACTTTTCGTTTTTCACGCTTTATCAAGCCTGAGGCCAATGGATAGAATGAGTACCAAGCAACGTTGTAACCATAAGTGGGTAGTTATTAATATGATCCGCCTTCTGTATGATGTTTCCATAAAAACAGAAAGGTCACTGGGACTTGATTTGATAGGAGAAAGTTAATAGTATGTCGGTTGTAACTGAAGTCAGAAAACAGACCTTATCCTAATTACACATAGCAACAGTAATGTGAAATTCCTTCAAATTACACCAGTTACACCAGCATACTTTAAATTTTGGCCAGGTATAACATGGTCAGGCTCTCTCCCTATCCATCGAAACTTCAATTCTGGATAAAACACCAGCTATCATTGTCTCATCCAAGCATGATCTATACCTCCCCCTCCCCCCATCCTATTTTTTCTCTTTGTGAGTTTTGATATTGCCTCTGCACTGTTTCTCATTCCACCCAACTTGACCGCCTGAATGGTCTTGCAGTACACATCATATTGCTGAACTGGATGCATTCCTCTGCCAGTCGTTGATCTGAAAGTGTCTCCATCTCACCTCTTAGGTCTCCTATAAAAACACTTACTTGCAGGAGGTCCTAAGATTTCACTTTAAGCACAACCTCATTAAATTATATGTAGCCACTATTGTTTCTTTAATTCTAACCCGTGTACTGACATACAAATTGCAATACACTATCTCCTGGCCATTGCCAAGTTGATGAAAGGTAACTGGCTCCACCTAAATTCTTGCCTTGGTCACAGAACTGGTGCAACCTTGTTCAAGAGACACCTCTCTTACCTTCAGAAACCATGAATCATTTAGGAATCATCATTGATGCCATGTTACATTAAGTCTCAAAATTAAAAGTTAAGCTCTCTCAGTTAAAAGTTAAACACTCTCAAACCACGGCTTGTCATTTTTATTACAATAGTGCCATCTATTGGCCAGTTACGAGGTCGTTTTTTTCGTGGTTTAGGAAAGTCGTTGTTCGTGTAAGTCATAGTTAAGGATGTCGTGGTTAACAGATATGTCGTTGTTTGGGATTCGTTGTTCAGGTCAGTCGTTTTAAAAACTTCGTTATTAAGGCTGTTTCCCCCCTGACCCCCTAGGTGTGGTGGTGGGGTCCTCCTGTGACCCCGACAGGGCCCAAAATGACTACTTATTTAAAGATAAAAAATCGGCCCGCCCCCTTTCTATACCATTCTTCAAATGCGCCCCTTGGGGCACTACTGGTTGGGGGATGAACTCCCCTTGGTTGCTGGGGTCGTTGGAGGCAAAGAACCCCTATTGTTGCCACACGTCAGACCACCACAGCGGGATTGCTCAGACCTCATACAAGGCCCCGCCCCCTTTATCACCCACTCTGCAAATGCACCTCCTGGTGCACTACTGGTTGGGGGATGAAGTCCCCTTGGCTGCTGAGGGTCGTTGGGGGCCATGAACCCCTATTGTTGCCACAAGTAAGTCCCCCACAATGGGATTGCCTCAGACCTCGTCGGAGGCCCCACCCCCTTACTCAACCACTCTGCAAATGCGCCTCCTAGTGCTCTACTGGTTGGGGGATGAAGTCTAGAGGTGAACACGCCGGTAAATTCCGCTCTGTCAGCAGTTGGAAGAGTTTTTGCCGAACTGCGCATTCCAAGCATAGTGCGGAGTGGCAAAACTCTGCAAACTCCGCCGGCAGAGCGGAGCTTACCACTCACCCATATCAGAGACTCACACACCCACTCACAGACCCACTGAGACACTCATATACCCACTTGCAGCCCCACTCATACGCTCTGACACCCACTTACAAACCTACTCAGACACTCATACACCCACTGAGACACTCATGCACTTACTCACACACTCAGTGTCAAAGGTTAGCGGTTACAGTTAGGGAATAAAATTATAAAGCCTTACAAATTCACTTAAAAAACCAAAGGTTACAGGGGCGTTATAGTTAGGAAATAAAGTTTAAAAAAACGTAGAAATTTACAGAAAAACAAAGGTTACAGGAACGTTATAGTTAGGAAATAGAATAAAAAGAACCTTAGAAATTCACTGAAAAAAACAAAGGTTACAGGGACGTTATAGTTAGGCTAGGATTTCACTCATACAAAACCAGTGAAATTCAGTAGTTAACTATAAATTATGCCCCCACAATGCACTGCTTGTGACCTCACATATTACATCACTCATGACATGGTCAGTGACATCACTGTTGACATCACTGATTACTTCTCAAATAACATCACTGATGACATCATCCACAGAACCACTCACACCCCCACACAACCTCTCATATGCCCACTGACATACCCATTCACAGACCCATACAAGTTCTTACACAATAATTCACTTATCCATAGAGCCACTCACACACCCACTCATGCGCTCACTCACTCGTAGAGCCTGATCATACAACCAGTCACTCACCCATACAGCCACTCACACAGCCACACAATCACCATAAAGCTACTGACACATGTAGTTATTTGCATATACAGCTACTCACACAACCACTCACAATCCCATACGCTTCTCAACAGAGCAACTCACTCACCCATACAACTACTCACACACTCACAAACTCACACAACCACTTACAGACCCATACACACATCCATACAACCACACACACACACACAGCCACTCACTCGCCCATACAGCCAATCCCACAGACACTCACTCTTCCATACAGCCACTCACACACAAACTCACTTAACCAAACACTCACTCAAACAGCCAGTCATCTATATAGCCACTTACACACCCAGTCAATCACTTATACAGCCATTCAGACACCCACTCACTCACCCATACAGTCACTCACACACCCACCCATCCACCTATACAGCCACTGACACACCCTCTCACTCACCAATACAGACACTCACACAGCCACTAAGTCACCCACACAGCTACTCAGACACCCACTTATACACCCATACAGCCACTCACACACCTGTACAGCTGCTGAGACACCAACTCACACATGGATACACACAGTGACTCACATAAGCAATGTTAAAAAAAGAAATCACTCTTTAGTAGTACAGAAAGTATACTAATTTAACTTTTGTGGTACCTTAGCATATATGTTTAACACACAAAAACGTTCAGAAAATACTCAGTCACTGGATGATGTCATCAGTGATATCATTTGAAATGCCATCAGTGATGTCACTGATCATGTCATGAGTAATGTAATACGTGAGGTCATAAGCAACACATTTCTGGGACATAGGTTATAGTAAGTTCAGGTAAATATAACTGCTGAATTTCACTGGTTTTGTACGAGTGAAATCTGAGCCTAACTGTAATGTCCCTGTAACCTTTGTTTTTTTCAGCGTATTTCCTATGGTTTTATTCTATTTCCTAACTATAACGTCCCTGTAAACTTTGTTTTTTTAAGTGAATGTATATATATATATATATATATATATTCACTGAAAAAACCATAGGTTTCAGGGACGTTATAGTTAGTTGGACATTTCACTCATACAAAACCATAGAAATTCCCCCATTATAGTTAGCTCAGCTAACTATAACTTGCGCCCCCGCAATGCACTGCTGATGACGTCACATATTACATCATTCATGACATGGTCAGTGACATCACTGATGACATCACTGATGACATCTCAAATGACATCACTGATGACATCACTGATGACATCATCCACGTGAAAATCTGATGCACCTCCTCACACCTGAATATAACCTTTGATACACCCACTCTAAAATACAGACTACCAATTTCGAAAAAATAGACACATCAATACCAGTTACTAAATACGCACTGACTGGTTCCTAGGTCTACACACACATCCACTCATTCACCCATACATTCACTCATACATGTAGTCACACATCAATACAACACTATCATATGAACTCATACACCTATACAGACACTCACCCACTGCCACATATCCAGAGTTACTCACACAGCTAGTCAGTCATGCAAAGAATCAATCATACTTCCATTTACTAACCTATACAGTTATACAGACACCAGCTCACTTATTCATACAGATACTAACACATAATTACTCTGTTATAGAATCACTGATACAAATACACACTCATCCATGCAGCGACTCTCACAATTACTGACTCTCACATATAGTTATTTATATACACCATCACTCACATATACTGCCTTTTACATATGTAGTTAATTGCACATGTACCACTGAAACATCCATTCACTCACCAACACACCCATACACACACTCAGCCACCCATACAGCTGTTTCCACATGCACTCTTGAAGCCATATGCCCAGTGAATCAACCACTCACACATCTATGCACAGAGTCACACACCTCCCACCCACACACACATACACACTCAGGCAGCCATACAAATACTCAGGCAAGCAATCAATAAGTCATATAGACACTCATGCAGCTACTCACCAACCCATGCAGCAGCTTACACAACAACAGACAGACTGATACAGACTTTCACACAGTTTAGTCACTAACCTATGCATTCAGTAAGACACATTTAATCACTCACTTATACAGTCAGTCACGTACCTAGTAAATCCTCCATACAGACACTTATACAACCACTCATTCTTCAATACAGCTTGGCATATATATAAAACAAATTTAAATTATACAGAAACACACAGTCACTGGATGATGTCATCAGTGATGTCATCAGTGATGTCATTTGAGATGTCATCAGTGATGTCATCAGTGATGTCACTGACCATGTCATGAATGATGTAATATGTGACGTCATCAGCAGTGCATTGCGGGGGCGCGAGTTATAGTTAGCTGAACTAACTATAACAGGGGAATTTCTATGGTTTTGTATGAGTGAAATGTCCAACTAACTATAACGTCCCTGAAACCTATGGTTTTTTCAATGAATTTCAAAGGTTTTTTAAATGCTAATTTCTAACTATAACGTCTGTAAAACCTATGGTTTTTCAGTGAATTTCAATGGTTTTTTAAATGCCAATTTCTAACTATAACGTCCCTGAAACCTATGTTTTTTTCAGTTAATTTCAAAGGCTTTTTAAATGCTAATTTCTAACTACAATGTCCCTAAAACCTATATTGTTTTTAACTAAATTTAAAAAAGACGTGCATACTTTTTGTAGTGAAAAACTAACTGTAACAGTAGTCTGTTATAAGTTATAATTTAACAATGTTTAAAACTTAATTAGCACTAATTAACATATAAGTGTTGAAAAAGTGTGACGGAGCAGCTATGATACCTGACTTCGAACAACAGCGTTCACAGTTCGATTCCCGGCTCCAGCGGCACGTTACCCACCACTATGTCACTGTGGGCAACACCTTGCTTAATCTTTCCGACGCCCCGAGCGCCGGCACACCTTTCCAGGGTTAGCTGCACGCTTTACAAATGCTCGCATTTTTTAAATTTAAAACCATAGTGATGAGAAATATTATCACGTTTTTTTTTCTTCTATTCTGATAGATCTTTTTTTTATGTCTTCTATTTAGAATTACGGCAATTAATAAATGTATTTACTCATGAGAATGGAAATGACACGGTTTTCCGGGTAACAGTTTTTAAGCTCTCCAACGTATGTACATATTAAGGACCTTATACGTGTTAGGTTCGAAATCGAAACTTTTTCCGCTTCACATTTTGTAACTTTTCCCAACACGTGCACAAGTGAAACAGTTAAAACGTGAGCACGTGTCAACTGTAAAACGTGACATCTAAATGGGCGGAGCCGCATCTTCCTTCCATAGACTACTGAATAACCAAAAGTATATAAACCACACCCGTTGATAGATTAGTTTCGTTTTTGCGAGTTATTTACGCGTCTCCATTCAGTGATGCAGGTGCTCTTTTCTACAGTCGGATTCTTCTTTTGCGGCCACAAAACATAATCCTGAGTTGTAAGTTGTTTGATTATGCAATACTAGATATTTATAATAAGTAGCTATTTGTCAATCTTTAAACACTTGTATTTAGAAAAAGTGTTATTGGTTGTTTTTGCCATTTATATGTAACGTCAGCAGCTTGTTTTCAGAAACAGACAGAATACAGCAAACATTGTTCCTGTTCTGGCTCCTTTGAGCTCATATAGTGTGACTTTGTATATTATAATATTGACACTGTACTTGACCTCAGAAGTGTTGGTGACCCGTCGGCGCGAAGACTAAAGATTTATATGTAACGTCAGCAGCTTCTAGTTTGTAGTCTATTTCCCCTTGACATCATATAGTGTGAGTATGTATATTATAATAACCACACATTATGATCTCAGAGGAGTTTGTGACCCATTGGCGCGAAGACTAAAGATTTATATGTAACGTCAGCAGCTTCTGGTTTTTAGTCTATTTCTCCCTTTGAGATCATATAGTGTGAGTATGTATATTGTAATATGAACATTTATACTGACCTCAGTGGAGTTTATGACCCGTCGACGCGAAGACTAAAGATTTATATTTAACGTCAGCACCTTCTCGTTCTTACTCTGTTTCTTTCTTGGGATCATATACTGTGAATATGTATATTATAATATTAACAGTCATTGTGATCTCAGAGCACTTTATGACCCGTTGGCGCGAAGATGAAAGATTTCAAAGTCCCGGAGAAAAGAAGCTCTCAACATACTCATCGCTGGAAAGTATTTCGTTATTGATCTTGTTTTGTATTAATGACTTCATTTTCATTTTCCTTTTTGTGTGCCATCAGTGACACTGTGTATATTGTAAGAGTGTGATATTTCCACACAACAGGAATTGGAGATTTCTCGCCGCCAGGAGTAAACCATCTGAAATACAGTTTACTGACCTTTATAACTTACTTGATCAGATATTTTTACAGTGACAATATTTTTGGAAATTGCAGTTTAAAAAAAATCGTTTCCATAGATACTTTCTTAGTGAATACCTTTGATAAACTCTACATTTCTGAATGTTTTTTTACTATTTCTATTTTTGTCTGTTGCGGTTCCTATTCACCTTCTCCCTATAGAATATATACGACCAGTAGTGTATATTATTATACTACTATCCTATATATTCTTAAAGGAGTACGTGATCTAAGCACTACGACCGAACTTTCCCGAATTCTACAATAATAGAAATTATAAAAAATGATAAAGCGTACATTTCTATGTAATATAAAGTGATTTGTGTTTAACTGTTTTTTACTTGTTATTGTTCTTGTGACCTGAGATGATGTAGTGCGGGAGTGTTTCTTGTAGCTCTTCTTTTCTACTTTATCTAAAAGTAACTCATGCCCTCTTATATTATCAAGAATATGGGGCAACACTTTTACAAACTATAGCAGAAAAAAAGGGAGGGTGTGTCCACGCTTAAGGGATATTTTATGAATTGCGTTTTTATTTGTCACCCCTTTGATATATACAGCTTCAGTTTCCGAACAAAGTATATTTGTAATTGCTTAATAAAAACTATTTCAAACCTAGACTGAAATTTTTGCTGCGCAACCACAGCTCCCCGTTAGAAAAGTAAACACCACATTATAACTAAACAGTGCTCCTGGGAAGTATCCCACCCGCAAACTTAATAAAAAGAAGACCGCAACACACTTTGTTATTTTCCCGCCGTGATTTGTACACCCCACGCCAATTATATAAATGGCCCTTAAAATATATAAAAACTATTTTTACCTTCACAATCCCTCTCCACCACCTTGTGACCACTGTACAGAGTTAATAGTGTTCCTACCCTCCCCGCTACTACTTTCTTTTCCCGTACTCCATTGAAGTGCTTCACAAAATGGTTCACAACAGTGAACCGTTCCCAGCCAATAATGAACAAACTTGTACTAGGAACAGTTTAGCCAATAAAATGTCCATGGTGTTCCGCAGAGGGGGAGGGAATAGCTGCCAACACTTCTACTTTCAATGGTTTACAGCCAATGAACATTAAGCTTGGGAAGGTCCTGCTTGGAACACATTACCCAATCAGATGTCCCTGATGCTCCGCGGAGGGGGAGGGAATGGCTGGCAACACTTCTACTTTCAATGGTTTACAGCCAATGAACATTAAGCTTGGGAACGTCGTGCTTGGAACACGTCAACCAATAACATGTGCCTGCTACTCCGCGGACGGGGAGGAAATGGCTGGCAACACTTGTACTTTCAATGGTTCGCAGCCAATGAACATTAAGCTTGGGAAGGTCCTGCTTGGAACACGTCAGCCAATCAGATGTCCCTGCTACTCCGCGGACGGGGAGGAAATGGCTGGCAACACTTCTACTTTCAATGGTTCGCAGCCAATGAACATTGAGCTCGTTGTTGGAACACCTCAGCCAATTAAACGTTAATTTTGTTCCAGACACACCAACAGAACACGCCCTCCCACATAATATTAATTTTCGTGTAAGAAAGTCACACTGTCCGTGATAAAAGTGAACACCGCATTATAAGTAAACATGACTGCGCATTATATTAAAGGAAGGCTGCAATACGGCGCATTGTTATTTTCCCGACGGGATTTCCAGAGCCTACGCAACCTTGCCATAATACCGCGCACCGTTGTTCTGCGGACGTGATTTCCACGTCTGCGGACGTGATTTCCACGGCCTACGCAACATTCAAACTCCCTGCCTCTGCACCGTACAGACTGCTTAAACTAAGACCACAGTGTTCCTACTATACCCTCTTATACAATTTTTCTCTTTTGTTTCACCCTACGCCTTTCAACTCAGTCACAAAATAGCTGCCAACACTTCCTAGTTTGAACAGTTCGCAACAAATGTGCCGCACGCTCGTACTCGTAAAGCCTCAGCCTATCAGATGTCAGAATTCTCAAATATCGATATCTGTAAATTTTGATATTTCTCTAAAACTACTGAACGGACTTACCCCATTTAAACAAAAGCGTGCTTTCTGCCCCAAGACCTTTCTCCATGCCAAATTTGGCGTAATTCCGTTCAGCAATTTGACCTGTAGCCTTGTCTAAAGTTTCCTATGGAAAATGCATGGAGAAAACACGTTTTGGGACCCCCCTTTTTTCTCAGCCCCCTTCACGAATCACCCCCAAACTTTCAGAATAGGAGCTCACCTGAAAAGCGGAACTTTTTGAAAAATTTCGTAAAGATTCGTCAAACGACACCAAAGATATAACCACATCAAAAAATGCTTTTCCTATGGAAACGTGGTCCTAACCATAACTATCTACTGGCAACCGCCAGTAGATAATAGATATATATATGTGTATATATATATATATATATATATATATATATATATATATATATATATATATATATATATATATATATATATATATATATATATATATATATATATATATATATATATATAAAATATAATGTTATTTTACTATAAAATATTCCAATATTCTTTTTAATTTAAAAATAAATGTATTGTTCATTTGTAAAAAAATAATTACTTTAATTCAAATTACCTTTATACGTTTTTGTAATGTATAATACATAATTTATAAATACACACATTTTACTTTTGGTGGTTTTTTTTCCCAAACCTTTAAACATAAGGTTAATTTAATTTAATATATTTAACTAAATAAAACTTTAAATTCAAAATAACATTAACAGTGATGTAGAAGTTTTATTTTGCTTTACATTTCAACTAAACATTGTAAATTAATTTACATTCATATTCAACAAAATATAATTTGACAATTTTTTTCATTTTAATGCTTAAGATAATTTTCAAATGTTCCTTATACTTTAGAATAAAGAGATATCCATCCCCTGGCAGAGACCTCCCTGTGAAAAATGTGTATGAAACTTGAAAAAAATAGTAAACATATTTTTATGTTAAATATTAATGTAAATTCATTTTATACATTCATTCTAGATGTGAAAGAAAATTAAAAAAGTTTCAGCACTAATAACCTAATTTAAATTTAAAATGTAATTTTTTTATATATTAAATTAAATTAGTACTATTTTTCTGGCATTTAAATTATAAAATAATAGCCACTTAACGTTAAAAAGATGTTTTATCATGTATTAATAATTAATAAAAGTCATGTATAGAATTAATTAAAAGTAATGTAATTATATATTAATAAAAAGTAAGATCACAATGTTTATATTCAAAAAGTTGATTAAATATATTAAAATATCTCAATAAAGAATTTTTTTTTTTAATTATTTTAAATAATTTAATTTATTTTACCATTATTACTTATAGATGTTATTTTAAGTCCCTACTTCTCCATTGGGTTCTAAGGCAGTGGCTTCCCAACTTTTTAGAACCAAGACCCACTTTTTAGAACAAAATTTTGCGACCCACTTAACTTAATGAACATGAGGCAGGAAATGTTTTCAATATAATTAAAGCATCATGTGGGAGCACACTGTCATTTACATACAGCACATTTTCCTTTGAAATGGCCACTAAATTTGAAGAGACATACAGCTTTACTGATAAAACTATACAGCACATAAAATGATAAAGTGTGGAAATCGGATTCTGTGAATATTTATCATTTGTGCATCACCAAGTAAGTGTCTTGATTTGTATTAAAATCTTCGTTTCCAGGAGACTTCAGAATTACAAAAAAAGTTTTGTTTTATATTGCAAAAACAACATCATACATTGGCACATAATTCACTTTAAAAACACCTCTCACTTTACAGTCAGAGAAAGAAAAGGAAACACCAATCCCCATGTTAAAAAACATAAAGTCGCCTGACATTTGGCCTCTGTCTTTGAATCACCGGTAAAAGAGACAAGTTAAACACAGAATTTAAAGGCATCTTTGTTTATTGCTCTGACTTTCACGACCCACCAAAAATCTGCTGGCGACCCACCAGTGGGTCGCAACCCACAGTTTGGGAAACTCTGTTCTAAGGGAAGGTGCTTTAGTACCAATGGTTGGTCCTTTGTGGTGCTGGACTTCCTCTGGCTCTGAGCTGGAGTACATTTATGACTGTTTTGGGTCCTTTGGCTGCAGCAACTTTAGAAGTGCAGTTTGTGAATAGGAATGGACTTACTCTTTTGTGGGAGGGTGCACATCCCTCCCTAAACCCCTCCCTAACTCTTTTTTAACCCCTGCGTTCTCCTCTCTTAACCCCTCCTTTCTAGTAGTAGGTATTCCCCATTTTACTACTAAACCTTATGGTAAAGACTCCACAGTCGACCAGAGATCTCTGCACAGTAAAAGATAGGAGAGGTGGAGGTGTAACCTCAGCACGAAGATTTGTGAACAGCATTTTGTAGTACGTTAGTAGTACTAAGTTTGAGGATAGGCTCCTAAATGTCTATACTTGAGTTTCATTACAATCTAACCTACGGTTTTGACTGTATGTTATCAGGATTCATATAGCACCATCTATCATTAGTACGGTAAGTAGCATTTCTGTACACAGTAAAGAGTAGACAGATTTAAGTCCTCACTATCTTTGCAATAGACCTAGTCTAGCTCAATACTAAAATCTTGTCAGGTTTCCAGAATGACAGAGAGACATGCAAATAATCTTCACAGAATAATAAAAACTTGTTTTTTATGTAGCAGTTTTGGTGCTTGGAAATAACAAGTGTTAATAATACCCAATTTAAATGCACTCAGTTTACTGAACTCATAAGAATGAGAAGCTCAGTTGACCTTGGTGGGACTCCAACTTGTGACCAGAAGATCAAAGTAGATAGATGTCAGCAGTGAGCATTTAATTCACTACCCTTTCTGAGGCTTGACATTCATTATTTGTACATTAGACTTAGATCTATTAATTGTGGATAATTTGAAAACCAGACTGGATTTTGTTATTTAGAGTCTTAACGACCATTGCGTCACAAGCCATCTGCTGGGTCTCTATGTCCTCTCAAAGTAATATACACCCTATTTTTGATATTTGATCCTCAAAACTTACTGTGACGTTTCATTCTGACAAGCAGCTGCTATTTGAATTTAACAGAGCTTACCTAAGAGTCGACTGAAGTCTGTCTGCAATTTTTATGCCGACAATAAAGATAATAAAGAATGTGTGCAGTCTATCTGCAATGTTTATGCTAATGCTACATATAATAAACAACGTGCCCTAATAGTGCTTGAAGTTCCGATCTAGCAAACAATACCTAGCAGATTATCATACATAATGGAATAGGGAAATGATGCTCTGGCTGCAATTGGCAAAAAACAACTTCCGATTAGGATAGAATGTGGCGCAGGGTCCAGAGCTGCCGACTCAAGAGCTGGACATCTGGGTTCGAGTCTCAGCATTGGCATAACATCCTGTGATTCTGCACAAATTACATAATCTCCCCATGCCCATGGACAGCGCCTGGATGCCCTCACGGGTGATAAGCTACGCTATATAAATCTACAAACTTTAAACTTTATCAAACCACATAGATGACCAGTATATATATATATATATATATATATATATATATCACTGAAAAAACCATAAGGTTTTAGGGACAGTTATAGTTAGTTGGACATTGCACTCGTACAAAACCCGTGAAATTCCCCGTTATAGTTAGTTCAGGTAACTATAACTCGCGCCCCGCAATGCACTGCTGATGACGTCACATATTACATCACTCATGACATGGTCAGTGACATCACTGATGACATCACTGATGACATCTCAAATGACATCACTGATGACATCACTGATGACATCATCCAGTGACTGTGTGTTTGTGTAAAGTTTAAATATGTTTAATATATATAGGGAAAGGCGTATTGAAGAATGAGTGGGTGTATAAGTGTCTGAATGGATGATTTAGTAGGTGCGTGACTGAGTCTATAAGTGAGTGATTAAACGTATCTTACTGGATGCATGGGTGAGTGACTAAACTGTGTGAATGTCTGTATCCGTCTGTCTGTTGTTGTGTAAGCAGCTGCATGGGTTTCTGACTAGCTAAATGAGTGTCTATATGGGTTATGGATTGGTTCTCTGAGTATCTGTATGGGTGCCTCAGTGTTTGTGTGGGTGGGGTGAGTGTGACTCTGTGCATAGATGTGTGAGTGGGTGATTCACTGGGTGCATGGTTTCAAGAATGCGTCTGTGATGGACTGTATGGGTGGGTGAGTGTGTGTATGGGTGTGTTAGTGATTGAATGTATATCTCAGTGGTACATGTGTGAGTAACTACATATGTGAAAGGCAGTATATATGTGTGTTGGAGTATATAAATGGCTATAAGTGAGAGTGTGTGATTGTGAGAGTGGCTATATGGATGAGTGTGTGCTTGCATCAGTGATTGCATAGGAGCGTAAGAATGTGCTAGTATTTTTATGAGTAAGTGAGCTGGTGTGTATAACTGTATAGGTGAGTAAATTGGAGTGTGATTAATTATTTGCATGACTGACTAGGTGTGTGAGTACCTCTATGGATGAGTTGCGTTGTGTGAGTGTTTATATAGGTGTATGAGTGCATATGATAGTCCTGTACTGAGTGACTGTAAGTATGAGTGACTGTACGGGTGAGTGAGTAGATGTGTGTGTGTAGACCTAAGAATCAGTGAGTGGGTATGTACTTATTGGTATTGGAGTGTGTATGGTTTTGAGAATGGCAGTCTGTAATTTAGAGTGGGTGTTTCAAAACTTATATTAGGGTGTGAGAAGATGCATTAAATTCTCACATGGATGATGTCATCAGTGATGTCATCAGTGATGTCATTTGAGATGTCATCAGTGATGTCATCAGTGATGTCATCAGTGATGTCACTGACCATGTCATGAGTGATGTAATATGTGACGTCATCAGCAGTGCATTGTGGGGCGCGAGTTATAGTTACCTGAACTAACTATAACGGGGAATTTCACGGGTTTTGTACGAGTGCAATGTCCAACTAACTATAACTGTCCCTAAAACCTTATGGTTTTTTCAGTGAATTTCTAAGGTTTTTTAAATGCAAATTTCTAACTATAACGTGCCTGAAACCTATGGTTTTTTCAGTGAATTTCAAAGGTTTTTTAAATGCTAATTTCTAACTATAACGTGTCTGAAACCTATGGTTTTTTCAGTGAATTTCAAAGGTTTTTTAAATGCTAATTCCTAACTATAACATGTCTGAAACCTACGTTTTTTTCAGTGAATTTCAAAGGTTTTGTAAATGACAATTTTTAAATGTATTAATTGTTATATTTATTTTTTCATACTGATTTACTACATTTTTAGAAACATTTTTTTTTACATATTTTATTTTTTAAATTACATTGTAATTACATTATACATTACAAAAAATACTTTCTCAGAATGAATTACTTTTGTTTAAATACTTTGCACATAGGCAATAGACTTTTAAGTACAGTAGTTACAGTTGTTGCAATGGGCAACACATTTTCAAACACAATGCAACATTCAGCTCAATGTGAATTTCTAGTTAAATGCAATTAGTTACTTTATGGATTACTTTTCTAACCACAGGACTGGATCCTAGATTCAGTCCTGGGACATCTACCTGTAAACAGTTGAGTAAAAGCGTTTTGGTTACAGTAGTGATTTTTAAGGAATATTATTGTATTTTAAAAGTTGACACTTAGAAACTTTTTCTCATAGAATCACCAATGTTATCCTATGGAAGGAAATTCACTTAGCAGGTAAAAACTGTTATCGTTACTTTTTCTTACTCAGTGTTAGATCCTGGATCCAGCACTGGTGCATCTCCTGTAAACAGTTGAAAGAATGCGTTTAAGTCATACAGGCGATTTTTAAGGAATATTTGTAGTTTGTGAAAATCGACACTTTGAAACTTTTCAGCTGAAAACCAGACAATGGATTCCTATGGAAGAAAATATAAGTTACTGGTAAGTACGGTTAAAATTACTTTTCAGGGTCAGTGCTGGGCTAAAAGATGCAGCACTGAGGTCTCTCCTGATAACAGGTGAGTAAATCGGAATTCGTATTTCGGCTGATTTTAGAGGAATATTTTAAAGTTCCAAAACTCCACACTTAGAAGAATTTCCAAGTGAAACCAGTCAATGTTAGCCTATGGAAGGAAATTCAAGTTACTGGTAAGTACGGTTAAAATTACTTTTCAGGACCAGTACTGGGCTGAAAGATACAGCACTGAGGTCTCTCCTGATAACAGGTGAGTAAATCGGAATTTGTATTTCGGCTGATTTTAGAGGAATATTTGTATGTTTCAAAAATCAACACTTAGAAACTTTTTCAGCAAAAAGCAGACAATGATATCCTATGGAAGGAAATTCAAGTTACTGGTAAGTACGGTTAAAATTACTTTTCAGGATTAGTACTGGGCTGAAAGATGCAGCACTGAGGTCTCTCCTGATAACAGGTGAGTAAATCCAAATTCGTAGTTCGGCAGATTTTAGAGGAATATTTGCACAATGGTGAAGGTAGGGGGCGGGGCCTGAGGTGACATCTGTGCAAACGCGCCCCGTGGCGCGTTTTAAGTTGGGGGATTAAGTCCCCTTGAATCATGAGGGTCCCTAGGGGCCAACTAGCCCACCAGGAACCTCCAGTATGCGCCAGGGGCTGCGTTGCAGAGACGTGTAGAGAGGCCACACCCCTTTTACACCTCTCTGCAACGCAGCTCTGTGGCGCTTTCTGGATGTACCTGTTGGGCTAGTTGGCCCCAGGGACCCTCAGTATTGAAGGGGATTTAATTCCCCATCTTAAAACGCGCCACGGGGCCTGTTTGCACACATGTCACCTGAAGCCCCGCCCCTCCCTTCACCACTGTGCAAACGCGCCCCGTGGCGCGTTTTAAGTTGGGGGATTAAGGCCCCTTGAATCCTGAGGGTTCCTGGGGCCAACTAGCCCACCATGTACCTCCAAAGCGCCACAGAGCTGCGTTGCAGAGAGGTGTATAAAGGGGCGTGGCCTCTGTACACCTCTCTGCAACGCAGCCTCTGGCGCATACTGGAGGTTCCTGGTGGGCTAGTTGGCCCTCAGGGACCCCCAGTATTCAAGGGGGAATTACTTCATCTGCAAACGCGCCAGGGGGCGCGTTTGCAGAGTGGTGAAGGAAGGGGGCGGGGCCTGCTGGCCGATCGTTTCATTTTTTTTTTTTCCCTGAAGGGGGGCTGTGTGGCCCTTTTTCCTTTTTCTTATTTTTGGGCCCTGGGGACCCCATCCCCCAGGGCCTTACCCCTTTTTTTTTTTTAATTTAAAAAAAAAATTATTTCTGGGGAGGGGGGCCGCGTGGCCCCCTCCCGGGCCACTACTTGCCCCGGGACCCCATCCCCCGGGGCCTGGCCTCTGGTTGGGGACTGTGGGGGTCCCCAAACCCCCACAGTCCCGCCGGCTCCCCGTGTCCTACGGGAGCCGGCATTGCTTTTACACATGGGGAGCAGCTAACATGCTGCTCCCCGTGTGGAAAGCAATTGTCTTTGGATATTGAGCGAGAGCAGGTTTCCTGCTCTCTCTTCCAATATCCAAGCAGTTTGCAATGACAGGACGGGAGCCGCGAGGCTCCCGTCCTGTCATTGCAAACAGCAGTGTCCCGGGGGTAGGCACCCCGGGACACTGCAGGAGCCGGCCCTGGGGGTGGCGGTCCCCAGGGCCACCACAGGCTCCAGGAGGGGGCCGCGCGGCCCCCTCCCCACATCAGCAAAGCCCCGGGAGGTGGTGGTCCCCGGGCTTCGGGGTCCAAAACGGACCCCCATTTTAATTTGTTAGTGCCCCGGGAGGTGGCGGTCTCGGGCGTGTGGGGCTCGAGCCCCCCACACAGGAAAAACTAAAAAAAAAGAAGCCCCGGGAGGTGGTGGTCCCCGGGCTGCGGGAGGGCTCAGAGCCCTCCCGCACAATTTTAAAAAGAAAGCCCCGGGGGTGGCGGTCCCTGGGGCTTGGGGGCCCTTTGAGGCCCCCATACATAAATTTAACCCCCACCATGCCCCCGGGACTTGGGCCACCCGGGGCAAAATACAATCGAAGCGCGGGAGACCGCCTCTTCGATTTTTTTTTTTTCGGCAGGATTCGCGCTCCTGAGCGCATCCTGCTGATTTAAAAAAAAATGCTTTTTCTGCCCAGGGGTCCTTGTGGGACCCCTGAGCAGACCTAGGGGTCAGGGTGTTTCTACCCTGCCCCCTTTGTGCGTTTGCGCACTTTTTTACTGCTTTCTTGTTCCTCGGTTCTACCGAGGAACAAGATGGCTGCCAACACTTCCTGGTTTGGAGTGTTGACAGCCAATTAGCAGACAGCTCGTGGATCGGGAGGGTGCGCGAATCCGACGCGGCCATAGATATATATGTACTTTTACTTTTGATTTTCTCAGCAACTACTGAACGGATTTACACCATTTAACTAAAGGGTTCTTTCTGAACCAAGAACTACCTCTTTGCCAAATTTGGTGTAATTCCGTTCAGCAGTTCGGGCTGTAGCCGTGTCTAAAGTTTCCTATGGGAAATTGATTTTTTGACTCTTATTTTTTAATTTCTCCGTAACTACTGAACGGATTTACACCATTTAACAAAAGGGTTCTTTCTGAACCAAGAACTACCTCTTTGCCAAATTTGGTGTAATTCCGTTCAGCAGTTCGGGCTGTAGCCGTGTCTAAAGTTTCCTATGGGAAAATGAATGGGGAAAACACGTTTTGGGACCCCCTTTTCTCGGCCCCGCTTGACGAATCACCCTGAGACTTTCAGGGTAGGAGCGGACCGGAGCGGGCCATAAAGTTTGAAAATTTCGCGAAGATTCGTCAACCGACGCAAGAGTTATTTCAAATAGAATGTCGCGGATTTCCTATGGAAAATAGGTCCTAACTATAACTATCTACTGGCGACCGTCAGTAGATAATATATATATATATATATATATATATATATATATATATATATATATATATATAAACGTACTCCCAGCATGGGGTCTCTAAAGTCGACTGTCCTACACTTATGAATTGGAACACAACAACATTGCTAGGAATCAATATCTACTACCAATGTTGGAACGTTTAATTGTGAAAATAAATCTTCAGATTGGGTCATCAATAAAGGGGGAAGTAGTGGAGGGGGGGTTTCAGATGTGGCATTATGCCCAAGGCCCCACACTTTCCAGGGCCAGGCTCTGCTTTAACAACATTTATTTATAATTTTCTATTATAGGCAAGTCGGCCAACTTCATTAATAATGTGGCTGCCTGCGTAGTCAGTTCCAGGTGCCATGTTTTCTCTTACCTGGGCCTGTATTGCTTTAATACTTAGAAGCAGGAGCAGCTTATCTCACATGACCAAAACAGAAGAAGCATACTCAGGGCCCCACATTAAGTTTTGTCCACAAGTCTTGCACTAACTTCTGATAAGCCTGTCTCTATAAAGTGCTCATGTGATATAGAGGAGGATGCTGGAGCAGTGTAATTTTGGCCCCACCTTTACACATCACAACTATGCAATATATGCATGCATTTAGCTCCATATACACTGTGTACCCTAACTTTATTAATGTAAAGTGTTGCACTCGACCTCAGTATTGAAGTGCATTTACTGTAGAACTAGAGATTCATATACACCGTGCCTTAACCTTATTAAAATGAAATGTAGTCTTTAGGTATTTGATAAACCATCCTTACACTATTAAAATCTATTTATTTCAGAAAGGTGAAAGATTTATGTAATGGGTGCACTAATGTTTTCACATTTGCATTTATAATGTAGTTCTCAGTTTCCTCTTTATTCATGCATTTCCAAGTTATATTACATTTACTTAAAGTGCAACACGTGTCTAACTCTGAATTTATGCACTGACATTTTTCATTTGTTTGTATTTGTATGTGCACATGCATATTAAATGTGCACCATTGAATTCATACGTTTGAAGTTTACTTGAGTAGGCCTGTATTTTTTTCTGCATAAAATGCTGTTTTCCATTTCTGCTTGTGTGTCTTTTCCGTGCAGGCAACATTCACATGGTTTGTTAGTTTGAGAATAGACGTAACACTGTATTAATGATAGAGAGCCTGAGAAGAGGACCTTGACAAAGAACATGGAGAACCAGAGCGTTAACTGACAATCCCTGTTCAGTAATATATGAAGCAGTTGCAGTGCATGTGGTGTTGTAGGCGAGACCTAAAATGCCTTAGAGAAACACATGAGGAGAAGTACTGCCCCACTTTATCGTATGTGCTACTTCGCATGCAGCAGCGGTCCGTGCAGGTAGCGGTGGGGGGTGGGTCCAGGTAAAGGGGGATTTCGAGGGACAATGCGGAGGGAAAATTAAATAATTAATTTTCCCTCGACATCGTCCCTCGAAATCCCCCCTTACACGGCCCCACTGCCCCACCGCTGTTACCTGCATGGACCGCTGCTGTTCGCAAGACAAAAATATTGCATCCACAGCTTCGAACAAATCACTACATTGCAAAGTAAATTTAATGTAAGTGGACACAAAGGTAAGAATGGTAATTTTATACTTGCCTAGATGATACAGTGCTAGGCAATTTAGTATGCCATTTTAATTGTAGATCTATATCATCGGCCTATGTGTAGTTTGATACAACCATCAAGATAGTCATGGTGAATACAGAGTTCAAATGTAAGATCTGGCTGTGGTGTGCAGCAGGCAAGAGAATGGTTACTCTTGGTGAACACGGCGCTGTGATCCAAGGAGTCTGTCACATCACTTTGCCTATCAGACACCAGCCTTCTCCGTGTTTCTCTGAAGCCTCGACCTTTGCTTGGGTACAGTGAGCCGTAACTGCCAAGAACATTATGGTGCTGAACAGAAACTAGCTTCATCCAGTTCCCTGGCGTTACTCAAAAATGCTAACTGTAAGTGGCTGTGTGTCTGTCAGTTTGCACAATGAACCCACTGGACGAGTCCCTGGCAAAGTGGTTCAATCCTACCTTATTGGACGTCACATGCTTGAAAGTACTTCAAATGTATTTCAAGCAGGAACAAGAACTAAAGAAAAAACCAACTGGAAAAACAAAGCTCAGTTACAAAATATTGGGACAAGTCATCCAAAGAAAAGTGTTTCTAGACAACTAACACAACAAAAAGAGAAACCTCAGACTGAAAATGGCCCTACCTAATAATTTCTCTTAATAACAGATGTTAGAAATGGGATCTCTGGTTGGCTAAGGCTTGCGTCAAAGCCAGGCAGAGACCACCACTCTAGTCAGGGCGAGGGAGTTACACACCCAAGATAACCCCTGCTCACCCCCTTGGTAGCTTGGCACGAGCAGTCAGGCCTATCCCGGAGGCAATGTGTAAAGCGTTTGCGCAGCACACTCACACAGCAGCAACACACTAGGCACACCACAAAAGGAACGCCACACAAGGTTATATAAAAAATAGCCTTTGTATTGTCATAAATACATTAGAAACATAACCACATAATATACAGTGTGCCAACTGGCACTAGGCAATATTCACAGGGGACTATTTACACACGACAGGGCCAATGGGGCCACTGTCATAACCATCACAAATCACCAATGGTAAATGTAGCACAAATAATAAATGTAGCGCACAACCAGTAATTACTGGTACAGTTAAGAACTAAGCCTGGGAACCTGCAATGTAAAACATAGGATGCATAAATCACCTTAGGCATAAAACGACATTAGGCCCAAACCTCCTTAGCATAAACACATTACGCAGTACAACCTCATAATCATACAAGTACATTAGGGGCATAAACACAGGGTGCGTAAATCAAAGTAAATGCAAATCACATTAGGGCCTGGCGCCCTATTAAACTCACAGTCCCCCCTGGTCAACTGGCCATCTCAAAAAGGGCTCAAATGCCCTATGTCCCAGAATGTCCAAAATGTTAGGGCGCTAAATTGTAGGGCCTTCTACTGGCCCTCTGGCTGTCTTGGCAGTAAAATCACTGTGCGCCAAGCTGGGTGAATCTCACCCCTTCCTGGAGGTAAAAATAAACATGCCCCCTTGTTGCAGCTGCCCGCGCTCTCGCGGTGCAGCTGTGTGCGAAATTTGCAATGGCACTAACAATGCCTGAGGAGCCCCAATCACCGGGCTCCTCCTGGTGCCCCAAAGAAATGCCCCCTTTGCTGTAGCTGACCGCGCTCTCGCGGTGCAGCTAGCTTCTTCCAAAATCGGCACCAACTGTGCCTCCTGAGCCCCACTGGGACTCTAAGAGTAATATTGCCCCAACGTTGCAGCTGCCCACTGTCCAGCGGGGCAGCTGTGAAGCAACATTAGCCCGGGCACCACTGTGCCCTTGAAGCCCCACTCCGGGACTTCCTGAATACCAAATTGCCCCCACGTTGGAGCGGCCCGCTCTCCTGCGGGACCGCTCAGGAAAACAGGCACCGACAATGTGCCTCGGAAGGGGCTCCACTCACCGGGTTCTCCTGGTGCAGCTTCCCATGTGGCCCCCACTCACCGGGGCTCTTCGGGACTCCTCCGGTCTGCGCGGGCAGATCCCCAGGCACCGACAATGTGCCTTGACAGGTCGCGCTCTTGGGACCTCTCCTGACTTTGCCCGGTCCCTCTCCTGGGACGCGGGACTTCGGAGGGGAGCCCGCGAGGCTCCGGGCTGCTTCCCCAACACAGAGGCAGGCGGAAATGGAGCCCGCGAGGCTCTCTTCCTCTCAGCAGGCCCCGCCTACGGTCAGGCGTGGACGCCTGACTTCCGTTTTCAGCGCTCCGGCTCCTCTCTCCTTAGAAGTGCGGGGTGGGCTCCCGCCTGCAAATAAAACCAAGTGCGGGGTGGGCTCCCGCGAACCGGAGCACACAAACAGCGGGGTGGGCTCCTGCTTGCCAGATGCACAAAACGCGGGGTAGGCTCCCGCTAGAAGCCAGCAATGCGGGGGAATCCCCACGTCGGGATTCCCTCGAAATTGAACGCAGCTTCAGCGCTGCAGGATCTACGCTCCTTCCTCCTGGAGATTCAAATGTAGCGCTCACGAGGCGCTAGGAGCCACAGCTCCAGCAGCAAAGTCCCTAGGGGCACAAAGCTCCAGCAGTGGCCCAAAAAAAGGCCAACAATATAGAGTCCTTGGTGCTGGGGGGACCACAGCGCAGCCAGGCAGGCCAGCACGCAGGGACCCCCAGGAAACAGCAGCTGGGTCCCGCGGCGGTTCCTGCTGGCAGAATGTCCCCTCTAAGTCAGCACAAGCACAGAACTGAACATTTTCATGGGGTCACAGCCCCTTCTTTTGTACACCTTTTCCTTTGTCTAAAGGTGCAGGGTTTAGGGAAAACCAGATGCAACTGGTTTGGGGGAGCTTTGGAGCACTTTGTTTTGCTCAGCTCCTCTCTCCTTTCACAGGACAGGCTAGGGACATCAGACGCCCCACAGGGGGTGGAGCCAGCATTGTGGAGGGAAGGCCCAGCCCTATTCAGGTCCCAGGTGCAACTCCTCCCTCCCATCTAGATGCAGATCTCCCTATTCACCACTGCGCTGACTCACCCTGCCCCTCCTGGAGCCACACACACCTCCCAGCCCCCTGTCACTCACAAAGCCAGACATGCAATTCACATCAGGCAGGCAGACACAGAGCACACATAAATGCCAACTTCTACAAGTGGCACTTCTCCACTAGTCACAATAAATCTGCGCACACCATTGCGCAGCATTTATTCTCACGAGTTCGCACATACTAAACTCGCCCCTGCACTCCTCTCACACCAGGAATTACCATGGACGCTCATATCCCCCATGCATTCCTATGGGAGGGCAGGCCACTCTCACCACACGCACTCAGAGTGCGCACGCACTTTACACTGGGACCCAGTGCTAAAGTGCGCAGAGGCCTAAAACCACCAACACTACACAGGGAAAAGGCTAGGAGACAGGCAAAAGTTTAGGGGTGAACCTGCCAAAAAGGGCCAAGTCCAACACAACCCCCTTCCAGCCAAAACGCAGGGCAGACCAATCACCACCGTGATGGGCTTCCCTGCTTGGGGCGATAGAACACGGACGCGGGCCCGCAACTGCAGGGACACCCTCCGGTTCTACGCCACGGTGAACCCATGTGGTTCCTTCTGAAAAAGCTGTCCGGAGCAACTGGGCTACCCCACTGGTACTCCCTAGCTGTCCGCGGCCAGGACCAGGCCCTAGGCCACCCAGATGCCACTGGTCCTTGCCCATTCACAGAGTGGGGGGTAGTAACCCCTGGCACATAGTAGCCATTCTCCACTCTTCCCCTCATCAGGGCAGGTCTAGACTGCCACTGATCCTCCAGCCTAGGGTCTGCACCCTCAGGCGGACCAGAAGTCACGGGTGAGGCTCTCCTCCCTCTACCTCTCCTTCTAGGGTTCCGCCCTCTCCTCCTGGGAGAAGCACCCTCAGAACACAACTCTCCCACCAGTTCAGGACCTCTCTCCAAAAACTGGTCTCCCAACCTAGGGTCTAAACCCTCAGGTTGCACCGGGGTCAGAGGCGAGGACTCCCTCCTCTGCACCCCCTTCCAGAGTTCTGCACCCTCCCAACTGGAGCGGTACTCCTGGAAGATGAACCGGTCAGGACACTGATTACAGATGTCCTTTCCTCCAGATCAGGCGGATCCTGAACCTGGCCTCCCAACCTTGGGGCTGAACCCCACGGCTGAGCATTTGCCTGGCACACCAGGACTTACGGGGCGCACACAGCAGCCCCCCGAGGGTAACACATGACTCATGTGTTGCGTGACAGTCTGCGTGGCGCAGACCTCCCGACCCCTGTCCATCTGACAGTGCGCAGAGATCCCCACGACAGAAGTGGTGTCACCATGGTCACTTCTAGGAGACTCAGCCCTTCTGGCTGGCCCCTGACCCACTGGTTCTTCCACTGGGGAACACATCCCCTCTCACCCCTCAATCCGGACTTCTGTACCCTCCCAACTGGAGCGGCACTGCCAGACACCAGAACCACTGGAGCTCTATTTACAGACGCTCCAGGTTCTCCAGACACTAGGAGATCCTCCTCAAATGGACTAACAGGACAGCCTAGGCTCCCAACCTGGTGTTCCCTGAAGAAACCATCCAGGTTCTGAGACTGGGTTTCGGGCACCTGGGGACACTCAGTCCCACTCTCACTCCTACTCCACTGAGACAGGACGTGAGCCCCTACACCCCTCCCACTACACTGGGACCTAGCTGGGCTACACTGAACCTCTTCCCCAATACAGGACTGGAAGATACCTGAACCATTACTTTCGGAATCACTCCCCAATGCCTCATCAGAACCTTGGGCCTCCACCCAGAGGTCTGCCTCTCGTGTAAACTCCCATAGATCAGAAAACCCACCCTCCAACAGGTGTTGGCGCAACCCCGGCAAACAACAACTGAGCAGGTGCTCTCTGATAACCAGATCGAACAGTCCTTCAAAATCCTGTTCCGTGTTAACCGTTACCCAATCAGCCAGTGCATCATTACATTCATCCGAAAAATCCGCCCAAGACTGGTGAGACAGTTTCCTACTGCCCCTGAACTTCAACCTGTACTCCTCTTCTCGGGAACAAGGTACCATACTTTGGGAACTGGGAATGGGACTTCCTGCACTGGACTCCATATTGTTGCCACCACTGGATCCCACCCTCACTGGTGAATCCAGACAACTAAAACTACACTCAGAGGACGTACCAAGAGCTAATTTCTCCTTGGCGAAGGCCCTCTCAGCCTCCGCCATCCTCTCCCTGTGCTAGGACCCTCTCGGTCTCTAGCTTTTTCTCCTCCACACTCAGCTGCGCTATCTCCTTGGTATGCTCTAACCTGAGCTTCTCCTAAGCCAGCTGATGCTCCCTTTCTTCCCTCCTATCCACCCACTCCTCTGGGGACAGGGAAAGGGATGGGGCACTGCCCCCGACACTGGACCCAGCAAGGGACTCCCTATCCATGGGGTCCTCACTATCTACTGGCGTCCCGGTCCTGTCACTTTCTTCCTCCTCTTCAGACTCCTCAGGGCCCCCTCAGACCCACCGCCCTCTTGGCGTGCGGCCAGGGCCCTCTTCTCCTCATTGCGCTCACAGTCCCATTCATCCTTTTGCCATTGGATCAGGTTGTCCCTCAGTTTTGACTGGGTGTCTGACCCACTCACTGCTATGTCTCTCTCCTTACAGAAGTCCACCAACTCCCACATGCCGTATCTAAACAGACCACAAAAATTAAAAGCAGACTCCATTTTGGCAGGAAGCTCAGGGACACGTGCAACACAGGAGACCTCGGTGTCTGAGCTGAAGCAAGAGTATACAATTTACCAATGACACTTTTAGGAGAAGAATTAAATAACTAAAACTCCAGAAACAATAATCCCCACACACGTGATTATCTAAATGTAGAGTTTGTAGTGCAACCAGTTGTCGCTGTGGTACTGCGCAAACGCAAGTCCTATCATCACCGCTGACAACCAATGTTAGAAATGGGATCTCTGGTTGGCTAAGGCTTGCGTCAAAGCCAGGCAGAGACCACCACTCTAGTCAGGGCGAGGGAGTTACACACCCAAGATAACCCCTGCTCACCCCCTTGGTAGCTTGGCACGAGCAGTCAGTCCTATCCCGGAGGCAATGTGTAAAGCGTTTGCGCAGCACACTCACACAGCAGCAACACACTAGGCACACCACAAAAGGAACTCCACACAAGGTTATATAAAAAATAGCCTTTGTATTGTCATAAATACATTAGAAACATAACCACATAATATACAGTGTGCCAACTGGCACTAGGCAATATTCACTGGGGACTATTTACACACGACAGGGCCAATGGGGCCACTGTCATAACCATCACAAATCACCAATGGTAAATGTAGCACAAATAATAAATGTAGCGCACAACCAGTAATTACTGGTACAGTTAGGAACTAAGCCTGGGAACCTGCAATGTAAAACATAGGATGCATAAATCACCTTAGGCATAAAACGACATTAGGCCCAAACCTCCTTAGCATAAACACATTACGCAGTACAACCTCATAATCATACAAGTACATTAGGGGCATAAACACAGGGTGCGTAAATCAAAGTAAATGCAAATCACATTAGGGCCTGGCGCCCTATTAAACTCACAGTCCCCCTGGTCAACTGGCCATCTCAAAAGGGCTCAAATGCCCTATGTCCCAGAATGTCCAAAATGTTAGGGCGCTAAATTGTAGGGCCTTCTACTGCCCTCTGGCTGTCTTGGCAGTAAAATCACTGTGCGCCAAGCTGGGTGAATCTCACCCCTTCCTGGAGGTAAAAATAAACATGCCCTCTGTTGCAGCTGCCCGCGCTCTCGCGATGCAGCTGTGTGCGAAATTTGCAATGGCACTAACAATGCCTGAGGAGCCCCAATCACCGGGCTCCTCCTGGTGCCCCAAAGAAATGCCCCTTTGCTGTAGCTGACCGCGCTCTCGCGGTGCAGCTAGCTTCTTCCAAAATCGGCACCAACTGTGCCTCCTGAGCCCCACTGGGACTCTAAGAGTAATATTGCCCCAACGTTGCAGCTGCCCACTGTCCAGCGGGGCAGCTGTGAAGCAACATTAGCCCGGGCACCACTGTGCCCTTGAAGCCCCACTCCGGGACTTCCTGAATACCAAATTGCCCCCACGTTGGAGCGGGCCGCTCTCCTGCGGGACCGCTCAGGAAAACAGGCACCGACAATGTGCCTCGGAAGGGGCTCCACTCACCGGGTTCTCCTGGTGCAGCTTCCCATGTGGCCCCCACTCACCGGGGCTCTTCGGGACTCCTCCGGTCTGCGCGGGCAGATCCCCAGGCACCGACAATGTGCCTTGACAGGTCGCGCTCTTGGGACCTCTCCTGACTTTGCCCGGTCCCTCTCCTGGGACGCGGGACTTCGGAGGGGAGCCCGCGAGGCTCCGGGCTGCTTCCCCAACACAGAGGCAGGCGGAAATGGAGCCCGCGAGGCACTCTTCCTCTCAGCAGGCCCCGCCTACGGTCAGGCGTGGACGCCTGACTTCCGTTTTCAGTGCTCCGGCTCCTCTCTCCTTAGAAGTGCGGGGTGGGCTCCCGCCTGCAAATAAAACCAAGTGCGGGGTGGGCTCCCGCGAACCGGAGCACACAAACAGCGGGGTGGGCTCCTGCTTGCCAGATGCACAAAACGCGGGGTAGGCTCCCGCTGGAAGCCAGCAATGCGGGGGAATCCCCACGTCGGGATTCCCTCGAAATTGAACGCAGCTTCAGCGCTGCAGGATCTACGCTCTTTCCTCCTGGAGATTCAAATGTAGCGCTCACGAGGCGCTAGGAGCCACAGCTCCAGCAGCAAAGTCCCTAGGGGCACAAAGCTCCAGCAGTGGCCCAAAAAAAGGCCAACAATAAAGAGTCCTTGGTGCTGGGGGGACCACAGCGCAGCCAGGCAGGCCAGCACGCAGGGACCCCCAGGAAACAGCAGCTGGGTCCCGCGGCGGTTCCTCCTGGCAGAATGTCCCCTCTAAGTCAGCACAAGCACAGAACTGAACATTTTCATGGGGTCACAGCCCTTCTTTTTATACACCTTTTCCTTTGTCTAAAGGTGCAGGGTTTAGGGAAAACCAGATGCAACTGGTTTGGGGGAGCTTTGGAGCACTTTGTTTTGCTCAGCTCCTCTCTCCTTTCACAGGACAGGCTAGGGACATCAGACGCCCCACAGGGGGTGGAGCCAGCATTGTGGAGGGAAGGCCCAGCCCTATTCAGGTCCCAGGTGCAACTCCTCCCTCCCATCTAGATGCAGATCTCCCTATTCACCACTGCGCTGACTCACCCTGCCCCTCCTAGAGCCACACACACCTCCCAGCCCCCTGTCACTCACAAAGCCAGACATGCAATTCACATCAGGCAGGCAGACACAGAGCACACATAAATGCCAACTTCTACAAGTGGCACTTCTCCACTAGTCACAATAAATCTGCGCACACCATTGCGCAGCATTTATTCTCACGAGTTCGCACATACTAAACTCGCCCCTGCACTCCTCTCACACCAGGAATTACCATGGACACTCATATCCCCCATGCATTCCTATGGGAGGGCAGGCCACTCTCACCACACGCACTCAGAGTGCGCACGCACTTTACACTGGGACCCAGTGCTAAAGTGCGCAGAGGCCTAAAACCACCAACACTACACAGGGAAAAGGCTAGGAGACAGGCAAAAAGTTTAGGGGTGAACCTGCCAAAAAGGGCCAAGTCCAACAACAGCCATGCAAGTTCACCTCAAGGTGCTGAAAAAAACTAACTCTGGGCCTCAGAAAGACACATCAACCAAGAGAGAAAGACGTAGAAATGGGGCATCTAAACAACTACGTTTTAACTCCTTCCTACATTTACGGTAATCGAAAATTAACATCTTTGTCGCCACATTGACTTGGTCCGCCAAGGACAGGACAGTGTCATTTTTTATACCTACGTTTTTAATGTAGGTGGACAATGCTGGTTTTGGTCCAAGTGATGGTGGCCAAAGGGGAGGCCCAACGAGGAGAACAGATTGGACAAGCTATTGACATACAATCTTTGGAGTAAACTCACAAAGAAGTTAAAGCTCGTCAACAACCACTGTGGATTCAGAAGAGGAATAAATACCCGTTTTTCCCCTAAATCAGGACTCACCTGACCCTCAGGCCATAACCTCGACTGGAATGTACAGGCACCTTGTGATTCTATCCTAACATTCCTTTTGCCTACAGCCACAGGTGGAAGGCATGCGTACATGCTGCTGCATCAAGACATGAGCATGCTTTCCCTGCTTCATGCACAACACCAAAACTCAACACTTACAAATGTTGCTTCAACCAACACCTATCTCCCATCCACACACCACTAAAGTAGTAACAATTCATCTGAAAAGCACTTGAGGCCTGAAGTGGCAGGAAAGTGATATAGACATAAAGCACTCCTTATAAAGTAGAATGCTACCTATCCGCTAAAGAGATTTGGTTTATCATCTGAGGCATGAAACGATATATAATTGCAACAATACAAACAAAACCATACAATACACCCCAATACAATGCAGTGTTTTCAATTAAAATGTCTTCGCCTCACCTGATAACCAAGAGGACTGCACCTCCAAATCTGAGACTGCTACTCAAAGTTACTTTCCTAACTTTGTTGTTTTTCTGTACGAGAACAATAAAGACCAAGGATAGATTGCGTCCTTGTAAACCACCCAATCACAAGTGAGGACTTTGATACTGCAGTCGACTACCTAATGGGGCATGTTAAGAAACAGCAATCTTCAGATTCTTTCAGAAGGTGAATTCAGTCCGTACATTAGGCGTAGGTCCCTGATTTTGGTTACTAACAAGAGGTCATATGTTTTTAAAGAAACTTACTGTGTAAGATACTGAGAGCTAACCTGAACCTGTTTATTCACATGCAAAGCTGCTAACTGTCTGTATGCTTGCTCTTCTGTGTTTAAACGCACAGCGTATCTGCTTTGTAAACGAACAGGTAGCTGTCATTCAACAAACGAAAACCGCAGTTTAAAACACTCTGCAATGTTAACGAAATTCTGTATATCATACTCCTGGCAAGCTCAGCTTTATTGGCTCATTAGACACTGAGGGCCTGATTTAGATCTCGGCAGAAGGGTTACTCTGTCACAACAGTGACCGATATCCTGCCTGCCGAAATACAAATCCCATTATGTCCTAGAGAATTTATATTTCGAAATATAAATCATATTATGTTCTAGAGAATTTATATTTCGGCGGACGGGATATCCGTCCCTCCGCCAAGGTCTAAATCAGGCCCTTGATCTTGGCCTCCCATAATCTACTTCACTCTTGCCTGTTAGAGGACGGCAACCCAACAAATTCATAAGGGGAGCCGAGCAAGTGCTTAATTTGTAAAGAAAGAGTGCCGGTGCCTGAAGCTCCTGCTCAGAAACCTGTGGCCGGTGCTATTAAATACCAGTGTGCTGAATATCAAGGCTGCACAGTCTTCAATCCACCTCATGCCTCTTAATCAGGGCCACTGGAATGATGCGGCAGGGGAGGACTAAATTATGCAGCAGGGTTGAGTAAATTCTGCAGCAATAAAAAGCAAATTATGCAGTGTAATGCGGCACATTTTATGATAGTATTACATCATTATTTTGTCATTTTTACACTTGTTAATACTTTCAGGGCATTGGTTGCATCTCATTAGTTCCAGTTTAACTCTCAAATATAGCAATAAGCAATAGAAAAGGTGACCAGTCAAGCTTTGCAAAGGGCCTTCCACTGCGTGGCAACATGTGTCTCTGTGCTTTTAGTAATTTTGGAACCGTTTGAGCTAGACACAATTTTTTTGTTAAAATCTGCAGATTATGCAGCAAATGCTGAATTATGTGGCAAATAAGGCAAATCGATAAATATGTGAAAACAGCCATGGCCGCACAATCGCATAATACCAGTGGCCCTGCTCTTAATCCACTGCCAGAAACTCCTTGCCTGTTTATCTCTCTCTTGCACATTCCTACTTTGTCCCTTAGTGACGGTTTTTACGTCTTTCTCTTCCTCCATCTTTCTGAATTGTGTGTTTTTCCTTCTTCTGCTCTCGGAAAATATCTAATGCTGAAAAATAAGTGCCGGTTCCCAAAAATAAGTGCTGGGTCCCCCACCGGCAACTACTGGCTCAAATAAAGCACTGGGCCGCCTGAGCCAATGCTGTTACATGGGTCTGGCTTGGGTCTTGGACTTAGGAGCATGAGTCGAGCCACCAAAAGATTTATCATTGTCTTGTTCTGCATTTAATTAAAACTGGATGCCCTGTGTAGTTAGACTAAATGTGCCTTTCTTATTTATGCTAAAACTGTGTTACAGCAGCTCTCCTTCATTATGCAGGACTCTGCTTCTGTTTTTTCCTTTTCCAAGCCGACTAAAGAAGAGGGTGAAAAGGCTGTTCTTTGGTGCATCTGTTGTTCATTCTTCACTTGTGTCCTAGGGCCATGCTGAGTCAAACCTTTGGCCCAAGCAAGGCTCAAGGCTGCCTTAGCTCGCCCACTTATCTTGTCAAATAAAGTACAAAGCCAATAGGTCTGGAGTTGGCTGCCAGCCTTGTCAATGCTTGTTTTGTCATGGTTCTTGTAAAAACATTTTGCTGGGGAAGCTGCCTGTCCTTCATCAATATAAAAAGAAATCGCTAAAAGCAAAAATAGTTTTGGTCTTTAAGGCATTCATTGCCATAATGATCTCATGATCTCTGGCACTGAAAGGAACTACTCTGTGTTCAGATGTGCTCCTTGTGAGAGAGCATAATGCCATTCTAGCAGCGAAGTTGGCCAATTACTGAAGTGGACTGGTCCATAGTCTTATGATGTATGCTGTCGTGGGCGGAAGAAAATGTGAATGACAGAAAAGACCAATCGATAAAAAGGGCTGGTTGAAAGCCAATTTAAGTATATTATATATATAATTTAAGTAAACTCAAAAGGTCTAGGTTAATGCTGGACATAAAAAAATCAGCAGATGATAGCTCTATAGCCAAGGCTCAACCTCTTCTCCCTCGTCTGCAAAGTGCTTTGTATGAGCCTGGCGCAGGCAAAAAGCGCATCTATTCACATCGGCCTAGGGATCGGCCACCAACTTAGAACAGCGGTCAGCATTAGACTCCAACTGTGACTTTTTTCTGTTTTGTTTTGGAAGCACTCTGAAATTACTGTGAAGCAGTGTGAGGGCCAAATAGGAACACAAGTAAATTAGTTAAAAAATAATTTAAAAATTAAAGTAGTCTTTGTTCGATTGTGTTCATTTCAATGGAATAGTGAATTTTCACTGGTTTTAAATCAAGCATGGCCTAAACAGGAGGCTTGGATTTATGGATAACTTTCTGGATACACACATAAAACAAATTAATTAACAGAAAACCTAAAAGGAACTCATTTACATCGTCAGTGGCTATCGTGGAAATTTGGTATCGATCCAGCCCTCTTAAACCAAAGTTGTACACCCCTGGTTTAAGTAGACTGGGATAATGTATTGTTTGACAGGGGCCAGCAATTGAGTCAATTTGGCAGGTCATTAAGTTGTATATGAAGTAAGATATGAAGAGTGGATATTTCACACAACGTTTGCTACATTTTGTTGATGTGCTTTACTCTGGGAAGCGATGCTGGAATAGCCAGCTCCTCGGTCCCCTTCGGAAAGCACAATAATTCTCTTTCAGCCTGGAGGCCTGGGGAGGAGTTGCAGAGTCTGAGGCCAGGCATGAAGAACATCAACCATCACATCATTACTTAAGTGGGGAACACTCTTACTGACTTATAGTTCATAAATTCAAACAGACGTGATAGTAACTGTGGATAAATCCATAGAGGTAAACTGTCCATGACTATATGTTCCTGTTAGAAATGGGATTTTTGGTAGGCTAGGGCATGTGCCAAAGCCAGGCAGAAACCACCACTCTAGTCAGGATAAGGAAGTTACACTCGTAAAATAACCCCTGCTCACCCCCTTGGTAGCTTGGCACGAGCAGTCAGGCTTATCTTAGAGGCAGTGTGTAAAGCATTTGCACATAACCAACAATAATACAGGGTAAGCACTACAAAAGGACACCACACCAGTTTAGAAAAATATCCAATATTTTTATATACTTAAGACAAGACCAAAAACGATACAAATCCACAATACAGTACTTAGAAATCCTCAGTTATCAAAATATGCTTGAAAAACAGTTCCTTGATGTCGATAGCTCCGTCCGGGGCTATCACGGCGTTGTGAACAAACAAATCCAAACAGTTCTGGCTGACCGCGGCGTCGCGGGTCAGCTACGGTGTCGGGAAGACCCGCAAACAGTACCTTTTAGAAATGCAGGGCGTCGGCGACCTCTCGTTGAGCTTCCGAAAGCACGGCGTCCGCATGCGTCGGTTCCGGAGGTCGGTGCAGGAGTCGTCGGGGCCCTCGAAGTCACACGCGTTGCAGATCGAACTCCTCGCTGTTGAAGTCAGGAGCGCTGGCGTCGGCAGGCGTCGGGTGCTGCGGTGCGAAGTGCAGCAGTGCGGCGTGCAGTGCCCTCAGGTCGCGGCGCGAGCAGCGGCTCGGTGGCGGCGTCAGATGGCGTCGTCGGTGAGACCAGGGTCGCGATGCGAAGTGAATGCGGTGCTCGTCGCTGTGCTGGCAGGTCGCGGTGCAAGCAGCGGCGGCGTCGTTACTGAAGCGCTGACGTCGGCTGACGAACTGGAGTCGATGGCGCCGGCGTCGGTAGGCCAAGGCTGCGGTGCGGGATGAGGGCGGTGCGTCATGTAACTTTACGGGCGCTGCCCTCGAACCACGGTGCAAGCAGCGGCGTAGATTTCGGCGTGGAGCAGCGTCGTCGGGGATACCAAAGCGTCGTCGTGAAGTGAGGCGGTGCGGAGTGCGGTGCCCACAGGTCGCGGTGCGAGCAGCAGCTCGGTGGCGGCGTCAGCAGGCGTCGTCAGTGAGACCAGGGTCGCGGTGCGGCGTTGCGGCGGTGCCCTCTGCAGTGCCTTCAGGACACGGAGTCGGCAGCGTCGTCTTCGGGTTGCTTTTTCTTCTGTTGCAGCACAAAACACACAGTCCCCAGTGCTGAGGGCAGAAGAGCTTGAAGTCTTTGCTGTTCCTGAGACTTCTTGAACAGGGGGCAAGCTCTACCTCAAGCCCTTGGAGAAACTCACAAAAGTAGATTGCAGAAAGTCCAGTCCAGTCCTTTCACTGCCCAAGACAGAAGCAGCCACTGTAGGCCAACACAGCAAAGCACACAGCAAAGTGGTAGTTCCTCCTCACAGCTTCTCCAGCTCTTCTTCTTGGCAGTCTTCTTGGTCCAAAAGAGTTCTAAAAGTCAGGGGTCTGGGCCCCAATATATATATCCCAAAATCCTTTGATCTCTTAGGCAGAGAGTGTCTGTGCCCAGCCAGAACCAGTTCTGCCTTCTCTGGTGTGACTTCCTGGCAGGAGGTGGAGACGGCATGGTCAGAGGCAGACCAGGCCCTTTGAGGTGCAAGGAAATCTCCTCCCCCTTCCCCAAATGCAGCCCAGGTCTATTTAGCCCTTTCCTGACCCACCTAGACTATCTGGAGCCACTCCTGCTCCCCAGCCTTCTGTCATCCAAAACCCAGACAGGCAATCCACATTCCAGCAGAGACACACGGGATGACTGAGCAAGAAAATACCTACTTTCTAAAAGTGGTATTTTCAAACACAGAATGTAAAAATCACCTTCACTAAAAGATGCATCTTTAGATTCTGAGTTCAGGCATACTAAACTTTATTTTCTTACCTAGTTCCCAGGGCCAGTTATGTTTATAAGATGTTATAAACAAACTCCTCATTCTGTCCTATGGGGAACAGGTAGCCTTGCAATAGCGAAAAACGAAATTGGCCGTAATTCACTATCAGGACATGCCACACACACCAGGGCATGTCCTACCTTTCACATACACTGCACCCGGCCCACAGGGGTACCTTGGGCCTGCCTTAGGGGTGGCTGACATGTAAGAAAAGGGAATGTGAGGGACTGGCAAGTGTGTGCACTGGCCAAGTCGACATGGCAGTTACAAACTGCGCGCAGACTCCGCAATGGCGAGTCTGAGTTACCTTTTCAGGGCTACTCAGGTGGGTGGCACAATCAGTGCTGCAGGCCCGCTAGTAGCATTTGATTCACAGGACCTGGCACACTCAGTGCACTTTACTAGGGACTAACAAGTAAATCAAATATCCAATCATGGAAACACCAATCCATAACACAATTTACCACAGGAGCACTTGCACTTTACCACTGATCAGCAGTGAGAAAAGTGCGCAGAAACACTACGCCAGCAAAAACAGAGTCAAAACCGGGAGGTCAGAAAGCAAAAACTCAGGGGAAACACGCCAAAAGATGCCAAGTCTAACATAACTAGAGAACAGGTAGCCGCCTCCTCTTTCGACGCCCATCCCTGTATAGAGGCAGGCTAGTGCAGAGGAGCCACATTCACTCTGCACAGAAGAACTAAGGTCTCATGCTAGTTGTAAACCTCTAACATCCACAGGTTTCTGCAGGCACCCTTATCTGCGCAAGATCATGTCTCCCTGGTTCCTGCCTCCAGGCATGCCAATCAAATAGGATAGGCCTTGTGTTGGGTGGCCCCCAGAAAGTTACTCGAATCTCACTAGCTTCCTGAACTGAATGATGCAAGTGGGATGAACATTAAGAAACTTCCTTCCACATCTCAGTAAATTAGTAGACAGATTTTGTACCCTCGGGTTTTTGGCCAGTAGACAGACTAGAAGACCAGGGCAGACTCTGATTAGATAATTCAACGTTGACAAAACAGTGGTCCTCTCTACGGTGTCCTGGTGAGCAAAGGAAAAGGAGGGCAGGCATTGTTTTATTACCTGTAGATTGAAATATAGAACTAGACATACCATTCATCTGTCACTACTGTAAGCTGGGGATTGATAGCCAAGCCCAACATTCTAATTAAGGGTCTACGCCCAGGAAGTTTGTCTAGATGTTGTTGTCACTCAAAACCTTTGATCTCAGTCTGAGACTTCAGTTACTCGAGCTGCATGCATGATTTGGTTATGGGATGATCATGTGGCGCTTGTGGTCCACTGTGAAGGCTTGATTGTCACCAGCATATGTAAAAAAAGTATATAAAACAAAGGATAAAATCAAAACGGCAAAGGGGCAATGATAATTAACAGATAAGGGAAGAGTAGCACCTAAATAAATATTTTGGGAGAGACAGTTATACAATTCCATGCTGAAAATGTTGAAGTTATGTGGGGAAAAGACTCGCTGGACAAAAAAAAATAAGTCGAAATGGTGGAATCTGCCTTCAGTGTCAATGTCTTTGGAGAGGCACCTAGTCTCAGAGATCTTGACTGGCTCTCGCTACGCCCCTACATCGTCTACAAGGCATTCAACTCCAACAACTGACCGTAACTGGCAACCAAGTTCAAAACCTTCAAAGGAACATGAGAGATGCACAGCAGCAAGACTGGTAATTACGAAATGCAGGAAGGAGAAGACAAGATGTCAAGCATTCTCCTACCACCGACCCAGAGGGTGGAACTTTCCTAGTCCAGTTCCACCTGGTTGCATCCCTTCTCCGATTCCAAAGAGCAGTGACAGATAATTTCTTCAAGCAAGACCTCTTCATAGCAGAGCTACCCCATTAGCAAGCACACACAAGATAATCCCCTGTACCCTACTACCTCATATAGCCCAGAAGTCTCCCACTAATAACCTCCTCATCTCTGTGCACGCTCATATTACCTCTTCCTCGCCTCCACCTCTCCCTCTTCTGCAACATTGCCCTCTGTCCTCAATTGTATCTTCCCATACCTCTTCTCCACTGCCTCCTGCAGACCCCCCCCTCTTCCCCGCTGCAATTCCTCCCCTCTGTGTTCCTTTCATCATTCGTAATCACCTACATCCCCCCGCCCCCTTATTGAAAAGCCATTTCTTGTAAGTGCTCCTCTACTTTGCAGCTAGGGTTGTGCTATATAAATCACATACATACATACATAGAGCAGTGAATCGGACTTCCTTGAGTCCAGACATGGAACCTGGGAACTGATGAGGGATTCAAGGACTCAGAGAGGGATGCAAGAAAAAACCTGATTTCCTGCAATTTGGTAACACTTGTTAGACTGCACATCTGGAAGTGGAATTATAAACACTCTGAAAACTACAGCAATGTTTAACTTCATAGTTTTTATTTTTATTTCCTTAAAAACTCCCCAAAGGATCTAAACTGAAGCCTACAATGAGACAGGACAAGCGCTATCCAGTCCACTACTCAGTTTCTGATGCAAACCTCACTCTTGAGGTTAAACCTACTTTGTTGATGGCTTCATTGTATAGTGTAGAGTTTTAAAAATCCTTTTATTAAAATGGAGCAAGCACAAAGAGTTACCAGCTGACTTCATGCCCTGTCAGTGGGGAGTTTTTATTTCACAATCTAAAATGCTCGAGGGGTGTGGTCTAGACTTAATTGTAAAAGTATAGATCAGCAATGGAAAGAAAATGACCCGAGGTACATTTTTTTTAATGCACTATGTTCAATGTGGAGCCCTCACATCCTCTCAGGCCGACTGCAGAGAGACGGGGGATAACAGGTCAGACAGGCCTCCTAGATCTCAAGAGTCAAACATGGAGTGGAAGCAGTGGACAGTGACAGAGGGAGAGGCCTTAGAAGTGTGGAGAGCTCCTTGCAGAGGGCTTTTACCATGGCCGACAGAAAGTCAACAGGTTTCGGAAAACCAAGTTTAGCCGTCAGGGCAGCTGGTTGATCTGGAAGTGTTGGTGAGAAATCAGGTTGCGATGCCGAGCACAATCCCGTGATGCAGCAGGAGGAGGATGGAGATTTTGTTCAGCAGCGTCAGGTGGTGTTGACGTTGACTTGTGGGATGAATTACAAGTCTGAGTCAAAAGCAGGCCCTGACCCAGACTGCACACTTCCTGTTAGGGGATAAGAGATCTGGGCCAAGATTTATCAAAGGATTGCATTGCCCTTGCGTTAGGCAGGGTGACGCCACGGCAACGCAATCCTTAAGTCAGATTCACCTTGCGTGGCTTGGGAAATGCAGAGTAACGCAAGTCAGCGTAAATCTCTGCCTTGTGTTATTCTCTACCGGCACGGCGTTAGATTGGTGGAGCATGGGTGTTCCCATGCATCCGCCCATGCTTTTTGGCACATTTCCAGATTACCAAGACTAGAAAACCTGGGAATGCATCAAAATTGTACGTCTTCCCGATAGAGGCGCAACAAGGAGACATATCTTTACTTCTCCTTGTTGTTTCTCTTTCTAAGTGTGCTGCATTCTGCTTTTTAAAATATTTCTTGCCCCTTGCCGTGTATGTTGTCCGTCCACTCCATAAAGTCCTACGCCGCGTGTTAACTTGCGCTTTTACTTGATGTTGTTCTCCTAAATGAAACTTCTGTGTAAGATGTCTTCATGTTTGCTCGCCTGCATGCAATGAAACTGTAACATTGTGATATTTTTGCCATATCGTACAGGTAAACAAGGTTGTTGTCACCTCACCGTGACTGTTTCTCATTGTGGTGTTTCTTGTAAATAAGCTTGTTTTTCTCTAACCCTGCAAAAGGGCATGTAGGCACACTGAAAAATGGATTATGACTTTCTTCAACTCCTTCCGGCATTTCACTGAGTCATCTGGTCGCCCCGCAGGCGCAGCACGTGGAGTCAGGAGTCAGGTGTGTGGTCCATCCATAGACTGCACACTACAGCACCTTCATTTGTTTTGGAATCTGAGGAACATCTCGTCATCAGAATCGGATGTTGTGCATTCGTCACCATAATGCGTCAGAGAAGCTTTTGCACACATTCTGAGTGCTGGCTAAATGATACAAGCCACAGAACTGAAAACAATAATTAAATAGTGAAATTACTGTGAATGTCTGCACTGTCAGCGTACTTCTGAAGCCAACAAGCTGCAGGGAGTGAGATGCGTAAGATCACAAGTCTGCAAGGGATCGTTTCACCCAGTGCTTGAAATGAAAAAATAGAAGTGCAGGTACTCTATATCAGAGTACCTGTTTATTTCTGAGAAGTGCCGGTACTCTCCAATGAAAAGTATTACGTCTCTCTTGAGAAAGTGCAGGTACTCTCCCTCTCAAAATAAAAAAGTGCCGGTACTCAGAACTGGACAGTACCGGCCCATTTAAAGCACTGATTTCACCCTGAATTTCAAATAGGGCGTCTCTTTCTTCCAGTCACTGCATCAGCATCAACACCTGACAAAGGACACTGCTAAAGGTCAGCTTTGTCTGCATTCATCCTGCTACACAAATGCCCATATTAAATCTTAGCAGGAAATAAAAGAAAATATAACCATCTCTGAATATGGTGGGTATTATCAGTGTACCTGCTGCATGGCATGGAATAAACACTACAGTGCATCAAGATTCAACTGAGTTTACTGTAACTGGTCCATTTTATTTATATGTAGCCATATTTATTGCATGCTTCTTTTTGGGCAGGCAGAAATTAAACTCCCTCCCCAATGTTCTTCCTTTAAGTTCTACCTCCTTGCATTCATTGGAGCTGGGAGAGCAGTAACAGGAAACTAAAGTGGGGGGAGGAAAACAACTAGAAACTACACAGAGTTCCACATGCGTGCTGCAGGATGAAACAGATATCTCACTTACACATTGAGGGCCTGATTTAGATTTCAGCAGACAGGTTACTCTGTCACAACAGTGACGGATATCCAGTACTTAATTTGAGCAGGTGGTTTCCGGTGTTCAGCACCTGCACTTAATTGTCAACACTGGTGCTTGTGACAGTCTGCCACAAGGTGGTGCTGTCTCAATTATTAATTCAATATACATTGAAAATTACTATTATCTGCTGCCCAAGCCATTCTTATAGCTTTGGGGCCTGGAATAGTCCGAATTGTCACACTTGCAGGAGTGTGATGGTTAGTAGTTGTGTTGTTACTATCATTGGCAGCATGGTAGGGGCAATGTGTGGTGCAAGCAGCAGTGGCCTCCTGACGAGAGCCCTGGCACTTGTTTGTTTACAAATTAAGCACTGCGGATATCCCATCTGCCGAAATATAAATCCCATAGGATATTATGGGATTTATATTTCGGCGGACAGAATATCCATCATCGTTGTGACGAAGTAACCAGCCTGCCGAAATCTAAATCAGGCCTGAGTGCCAACGATCACTATTTCATGCTAAAAAGAGGTTTATGAAAGCTCTATATTCCAGCACGGCTAAAATGTTTTTATATAGACAAAAATACCTGCATTTCATAGCTCACAGAGTGAATCGATCTCTTGAAAGGCAGAAATTGTAAATCATGAAGGAAATATTATCAAGCTATTTCTTGTATGGCACTTTACTTCAGTGCTTTTAATGAGAGCTTTTCTTGCAAAATTATTATAAGCACATCAAAATTGATGGCTACTGGTAGTCGAATCTGTGACTTAATGGCAGCATACGTAATCCGAGCAGAGGAATAACAAAGAGATGTTTTATAGAGCACACATGCACACCGAGGCCTCTCTGGGCGCTAGTGACAGATAAAAGATGTTTATTTTTTTTCCAGTTGCATGGTACTCATTTTATTGACCTCAAATGGATGGAAAAGAGCGTGGACCCTTTGGTATTCGAACGTTTGACCACAAAATCCAGGACAGACCACTGCATCAAAGGGTGATTAGATCACGAGGAACTTTTCATTTCGACTATAGAGGCATTTACAGTCAGCAATCAAGATACAATTACTGATTCATTTGGGATCCAGTTAATCAGCACTTCACTCTGGGACGCTTATTTTGCAGCAAAACATCATAGATTACATTATACTGCCAGATGGATGTACTGTTATCTCTATGTTTTTTTTAAATAATTGTACTGGCATTTTATATAGTATTCACCCCAAACCATGTTGCCTCCTGGCACCTTTGGGATATGATGTATTATTACCAACTCGGTGACATTAGAGTTTTCATTCTCAGAAGGATGAGAGAGTGAGAAGGCCCTGTTGGGATGGAAACTAGTGGGCCCCCATCTATACTGCCCCTTTGTTTAACATAGGTTAGTTTTACCAAAAGTCAAAAACTGTTTGTCACCAGATAAATCATAAATATGTAAACCTTCCCTTCAATGTATGCAAAGATTCACCTGATTACACCAGTGACTAACCTAAACCAATAGTGCATTATGGTGCTGTATAGGCCCGAAATGGACTACATGGAACGACCTCCTTCAGCACTTCAGAGCCTCCTCACTTCTCGAGTTCCGCAAGAAGCTGAAGACGTGGGTCTTCGTTTAAACACCTTGGGGACCATAACACCTGCACACCTGCCCACTCGCCTAGGTACCCTCTTGGGTGATTACTGGCTATACAAATCAACATAACATAACAGAAGCTTGTTAGGGAAGCAGTGCTATTAATCTGCAAGGAAGGTGAATGTCCTTATCAAGCTGAACAGCCATATCCTAAAGCATTCAAGCCCTGTGCAGCAAAAAGAAGTGCATGTCAAAACAAGAACCTAATCAAAAATCTACTGGGAGATATGGGGGTTTCTCCTGCAAACATTTCAAGCTAAATCGTGGACAAAGACAACATTCTGTTAAGTCCTCCAAATACTTTGGTGAACTGGAACTGCCAATCACTACCACAGGCCTGGAGTGTTCACCAAGAATGATACAACACGCTGAGAAAAAAAAATGGTCGCTTGGAATAGATAACATGGGGAAAGTACTACGGTGGCAAATGTCAAATGTGCAGCGATTCCTAAAACCTTTACTGTTTGCATTTTTGGGGTCCTGGGGCAGTCGGGGTTGCTGAGCAGTAGCTGGTAGGGCTGCAGGTGTCTACCGCTGGGTTCTCATTACCACAATAGCATTGCACTCCAATTGAAATAACCAAAAACTCACTTTGAGCACTTGCCCTTCTAGGGGTAGCGGGGACGCGCTGTCATGGCCAGGTCCACAAGGTGGATGAGCTTAGAAACTCAGAATACAGTATACAGCTTTAGAAACATTTAACAACTTGAATGTCCAGTCACTCCTTTACTTTACAAGAAGGGCTTTAATAATAGTACACTGACAACGATTAGCTGCCAAGAAAAGAAAGACGGAAGGATCCAACACATTATGGGCCTTAGCTACTAACCCCAACAGATGCCATGGATACCCAGGGGGCGTCTTTCGGGATATGGGGTCTCGTCAACAGTGTCAGGCAAAGGACACAGCTAGTTACATGCAATGTGCAGTCCAGTTGTCCAGCTGGACTCGATGTTAAGAGACAGTAGCTAGCTGATAGACCAGAACCGCCTACATGTGCCTTTAGGAGGATGTTTGGGGTTCCCAAGGGGCATGGGCAAAGAAACACAACAAGAATCCTTTTCAAGAGGCGTGGCCTATGTAATTTGGGCATTGCTTAAAACATGTAGACTAAACTCCTGTGCTCTATACAGCGTGCCACCTGACCAATACTTCTGTGCCTATGTCTGAGTTTTCTTTTATTGCATCAAGACCAATCACACAACAAACAGACACCTAAAACAAGCAAGACCCATTGACAATGCTTGTTAGCTGTATCAGATAAATGAGAAAAACACGTTTGTTGCAGATAGGTAAAACTGAGAATGTTTCAAATCTGAAAACATGAGACTGTGAAATAAAACATTAATACGTTCAGTGGAAGGAGTAGTGATCTTCAGCGTGTCTTATTCACCCCCACTCTCCCCGTCATTCCATTTCCCTAAGCAGTCACTCACCCACTCTGTTAGACACTTACATACTCTTTGTCTTAACACCTTTCTCAAAACTCCTATCTGCATATCTCACGTGTCGTCTCTTCCGCTTCATCACTGTCTTTTTATTTTATTCTTCTGCATGTACTTCCTTGAATCATCTCACCTTTACCATTCCGTCTCTCACACACAAACACACCATCTGTGATGGTTTGGGACCATCGGACGGCGACGACCTATCCAAAATGGCCGCCGCCGTTGAACAACCAGGAAGTAGGGTCAGCGGCCTAGCTGACACGTCACGTGAGGACGAGGAGGACGCTGAAATAGATTGGTGGACGGCGAAAGAGGGGTCGACCGGAACCGATTGGAGTGCGGAAGGAGAGAGGACGACGCGACCGGCAGGAGAGGAAGAGCGGAGCTCGAACGCGAGGAGTGAGGAAGAGGAAGAGCGGAGCACGAGGGTGAGGAGTCCTGAAAAGGAAGAAGCCAGCATCTGGAGCAGGGACGGGAGAACGCGGGACGACTACGACCTCCGAGAGGAAGAGGGAGAAGACAGAGACCGCTCAAGGAGCACTGCGCACAAGACCGCTCCTTTCCCCAAGGACGAGGAGACTGGGTCTTCCATCACCACGGCCCAGGAGGGTCGTGGGAACAGGCAAGTGCCAAAAGCATGCCCGGTGTTGTTTAAGGGGCTGTGGGCATGGTTAAAGGGTACCAGGGAGTGAGCACTTACATCCCTACACTAGGCACCCACAACGATAGGGCTCTGGTGGTGGTGCACTTCTCCCTTCCCCTTCACTTAAAAGCGTTTCAATCGGAGACTGACCCTCCCCTTTTCTTTTCTTTATTTCTTTCTGGGTCAACGCTTGCCTGACAATCCGGGAGGAACACAAGAGCACGGAAACAAGAAGAGCCAAGTACAAGCATCCTACCAACGAAACCCTCTCGCATAGACTTAATTATTCTTCCTGTTTGTGTGTGCTGTCAACACACGTAACACAATAAACAAAACTCAAGAGAAAAGCAGACCTTCCTTGTATCAGACCTGTCTAAGAGGAGGAGTGGGAGGACCGGGGTGGGAACCCAAGACCACAGTGGTGTCAGAAGTGGGATTCCCTGTCTGGCGAAGGACAGAGCCCCGGCCATGGAAGCAATAATTACCCAACTAGCAGAAGGGCAACGCCATCTGCAGCTCATCTTTGAGCAACAGACCAAACAGGCGCAACAGGAAAGAGAAGCCATGCAGTCTGCCCTAAGGGACCAAGCGGCCCTCCTAACTACAAACCAGAAGGTTCAAGATACTGCGGTTTTGCGCCTCACAGACGCCATTTCGAGTGCCCGCGTGCATCCCAATGTCCCCGGATCAGTCCTTCAGAAATTTCAACAGGGGGATGACCCTGATTATTTTTTGTGAACTTTGAGAGAGTGGCCTCCACAGCCACCTGGCCACCAGAAAGATGGGGACAGTATATCGCACCATTACTATCGGGGGAATTACAGGCCGCTTATCAAGCCGCCAATCCGGCAGGCGTCACCAGCTATGCTGACATAAAAAGGGCCATTCTGGAACGTCTGGGTTGTGACCAGGAATATTATCGGGCCCGTTTCAGAAAAGAAAAATGGACTATGGGAGACAACCCAAGGGCCCTCTATTACCGAATACGAGACTTGGGGAATCGTTGGTTGCAACCTACCACCTCGTCTATCGACGAACTCACGGAGAAAGTATACCTAGAGCAGTACCTGGAAGCCCTACCTTTTAACACGAGGGCATGGATTAAACAGCACCCTAATTTGTCGGTTACGGTAGCCGTAGACCTTGCTTGTGCATACCACCGATCCCCCGAGTTCAAGGCACCTTCCAATAGAACTCCCATGGGTCCTCCAAAGGTCCTGAGCAGAACCGCCACAAACCCCATAGAACATAAAAGCCAGACCTTCTCACGACCCCAACCCAAACCACCTTCCTCTGGACCTACCCCATCGGGGCAACAGTGTTTCCACTGTGCCGAGTGGGGGCACATAGCCCGACACTGCCCTTCCCGCTTTCCTCCTCAGGAACCCATGGAGGTAGGGTACACCCGGGGCCGAGTTATGGTTACCGGAAAAGCCCCAGAAAGGTACAAGAAAAAATACACGTGAACGGGAAACCAGTCATGGCATTTCTAGACACAGGGTGCCACCACACAGTGGTAGATAGGGCCCTGATACGCGAGTCGCAGATAGTGGAAGATGAGTGCATACAGGTGACTTGTGTTCATGGAGAGAAGAAGTTGTATCCTCTTGCCGAGGTCCTGTTTGACATAGAGGGGAGTCACAGTTGAGGAAAGTGGGAGTGGTACCGGACCTACCAGAGGCAGTGTTGTTAGGAACCGACTTTCCCAGGTTTCACGACTACCTGCAGACACATAATACGTCCCTTCCTACAGTGGCATGGCTAAATAGCGCTCCCTTCCACAGTGAGGAAATAGAGGAGACGTCCCCTAAAGCACCTAAAACCCGTAGAGAAAAAAGAAAAGAACGGGCCATGTATCAACAGGCGGAGACTGTCTTACCCACTCATGTCTTTACTTCCTCAGAAACACCCCAAGAAGCAGGTCGGAGTTTCCGAGCAGCCCAAAGAGACGATACCACGCTACAAAATGCATGGGAGCAGGCTCAGGAGGATCAACCAGATAAGGTAGGCCCCTTCTTTTGTGTTAAAACGGCCTCCTGTATAGGATATCCCAGGAAGGGGGTAAGAGAAAGGAACAACTATTGGTTCCCCGTGCTTTTAGAGAACAGGTATTGTGTCTATCTCATAGCCAGACCGGGGGTGGGCATTACGGTAAGGAGCATACTTTGAAATATCTACTGCCCAATTCTATTGGCCAGGGGTATATCAGGAAGTAGCCAGATATTGTGCTTCCTGTTCCCGCTGTCAATTGATAAACGCTCCATCCATACCCAAAGCACCCCTACAGCCCCTACCCATCATCGACACTCCATTCAAAAGAGTAGGGATGGACCTAGTGGGACCCCTAATCCCCTCTGCCCGAGGACACCAGTATATTTTAGTACTTGTAGATTATGCAACAAGGTACCCGGAGGCTATACCCCTGTCTTCCACAACCACTACCGCAGTAGCCCATGCCATGGTCACTTTCTTTTCTCGGGTTGGCTTTCCCCACGAACTGTTAACAGATCAGGGGACTCCGTTTATGTCCAGGTTAATGAAACAGGTATGCACCATCCTCAAAGTCAAGCAGATTCGCACATCGGTTTACCACCCCCAAACGGATGGGCTGGTGGAACGATATAACCGCACATGAAGACCATCCTCAGGAAGAGTATAGACAAAGCAGGGAGGGATTGGGACCGCCAATTACCCCTCGTCATGTTTGCCATTAGGACACATGAACAAAAGTCTACGGGTTTCTCACCTTTCGAACTCCTGTTTGGAAGGAGACCCAGAACACTCTTGGACATGGCTATTGAACAGTGGACAGAGGAAGAGGATGAAGGCAAGCCTCTATTACAGTATTCCGCTTCCCTAAAGGGAGACATTGTCCTCCCTGTGGGAGGACGTACATGCCAACCTGGAAAAGGCACAAAACAGACAAAAGTGTCTATATGACCGTCACACTAAACTGAGGGAATTCAAGACAGGGGATCAGGTACTTATTCTTCTACCCAGTTCCGAAAAGAAACTCCTAGCAACCTGGCAGGGCCCCTACAGGATACTGAGTAAAGTAACCCCCGTGACTTACAGAGTAGACGTTCCCCATAAACCGGCTGCTGGACAGATATATCATGTAAACCTACTCAAAGCATGGGAAGAACTCGTTCCTACAACCCCGACAACAGGGGCCTCCATACACCATATCACCGTAGATAAACCCGTGGAAGTGACCTTCATCCCACAAACCCACAGAGAGGAGACCCACATACAGGTAGGACCACAAGTTACAGAAGAACAGAGGCAACAAATGTTGTCCCTCTGCGAAAGGCACTCCTCCGTTTTATCAGGGACCCCAGGACGAACTACCCTAGTAGAACACGACATAGTCACCAAAACAGCCCAACCGGTTAGATTAAAACCTTATCGTATCCCAGAGGCCAGGAGACAGGCCGTCGACCAAGAAATACAGGCCATGCTAGAGGCCGACATAATCGAACCATCTCTTAGCGCTTGGTCCTCTCCCATTGTCCTTGTTCCGAAACCTGATGGTAGCATTAGATTTTGCATAGACTTCCGTCAGGTGAACTCCATATCAAAATTCGATGCATACCCTATGCCAAGAGTGGACGAACTGATAGAGCGTTTAGGAGAGGCCAAGGTCATGTCCACTATTGATCTAACAAAAGGCTATTGGCAGATCCCATTAACCCCGGCAGCCAAAGAAAAAACGGCCTTTTCAACACCTTCAGGCCTTTACCAATTTAAAGTCCTACCCTTCGGCCTACATGGGGCCCCCGCTACATTTCAGCGATTGATGGACACCATATTAACCCAACACCAAAGGTTTGCTGTAGCATATTTAGACGACATAGTGGTGTACAGTCCCGATTGGGATACCCACCTAACTCATCTAGAGGCAATTCTTAATACATTGGAGCAAGCAGGCCTTACGCTTAACCCAAAGAAGACCACCTTCGGAACTGAACATATAGAGTATTTAGGTTATGATATTAGGGGAGGGTGCATAAGACCACAAGTCAATAAAGTAGAGGCCATCTCCCGGATACCCCGACCCGCCTGTAGGAAGGACATCCGTTCCTTCCTTGGGCTGGTTGGCTATTATAGGAGGTTCATACCACGCTTTTCTGAAGTCGCCAGTCCCCTCACCGATCTACTTACAAAAACTCACACAGGGAAACATATCCATTGGTTTAGCCCTCAAGAAGAAAGCTTTCAACAGCTAAAAAGAGCCCTGTGTACCTCCCCTATCCTTACGTGTCCTGATTTCAAGAAAACTTTTATCCTCCAAACCGACGCCTCAGGAAGAGGCCTCGGAGCCGTACTATCCCAGCCTGACGATTCCGGAGATTTGCGTCCCATATTGTACCTAAGCAGAAAACTATATCCCAGAGAAACAAAATACGCCACAATCGGAAAAGAATGCCTAGCCCTCAAGTGGGCCATGGAGGCCCTGCAATACTACCTTTTGGGACGTCCCTTCCTCTTATTAACTGATCACGCTCCTCTCACCTGGCTGTCACTGCATAAAGACTCAAACCCAAAGGTCTTACGATGGTTTCTTGCTTTACAGCCCTTTACCTTCGAGGCCATACATGTTCCAGGGAAACTTCAAGCGAACGTGGACTATCTCTCCCGGTTTCCTGTCTTGGAATGGCCCGACCGTCCATTCCCAGGGGGAAGGCAGTGTGATGGTTTGGGACCATCGGACGGCGACGACCTATCCAAAATGGCCGCCGCCGTTGAACAACCAGGAAGTAGGGTCAGCGGTCTAGCTGACACGTCACGTGAGGACGAGGAGGACGCTGAAATAGATTGGTGGACGGCGAAAGAGGGGTCGACCAGAACCGATTGGAGTGCGGAAGGAGAGAGGACGACGCGACCGGCAGGAGAGGAAGAGCGGAGCTCGAACGCGAGGAGTGAGGAAGAGGAAGAGCGGAGCACGAGGGTGAGGAGTCCTGAAAAGGAAGAAGCCAGCGTCTGGAGCAGGGACGGGAGAACCTCCGAGAGGAAGAGGGAGAAGACAGAGACCGCTCAAGGAGCACTGCGCACAAGACCGCTCCTTTCCCCAAGGACGAGGAGACTGGGTCTTCCATCACCACGGCCCAGGAGGGTCGTGGGAACAGGCAAGTGCCAAAAGCATGCCCGGTGTTGTTTAAGGGGCTGTGGGCACGGTTAAAGGGTACCAGGGAGTGAGCACTTACATCCCTACACTAGGCACCCACAACGATAGGGCTCTGGTGGTGGTGCACTTCTCCCTTCCCCTTCACTTAAAAGCGTTTCAACCGGAGACTGACCCTCCCCTTTTCTTTTCTTTATTTCTTTCTGGGTCAACGCTTGCCTGACAATCCGGGAGGAACACAAGAGCACGGAAACAAGAAGAGCCAAGTACAAGCATCCTACCAACGAAACCCTCTCGCATAGACTTAATTATTCTTCCTGTTTGTGTGTGCTGTCAACACACGTAACACAATAAACAAAACTCAAGAGAAAAGCAGACCTTCCTTGTATCAGACCTGTCTAAGAGGAGGAGTGGGAGGACCGGGGTGGGAACCCAAGACCACACCATCTCTCTCTCTTCTTATCTGCAAACACAACGGGGCATATTTACTAGAAAATGACGGAGAGCGGAGCAACGCCAAATTTGGCAGGGCTGCGCTCTGACATTTTCAACAAGCATTGGCATAGCCAATAGGTCTCGCTTTTGGGACCTTATAAGTATTCAGTTATGCAGCACAATATCCTTTGTGCAACAACATTAACTGTTACATGGCTAAACACTTATAAGGTCCCAAAGGCGAGACCGATTGGCTATGCCAATGCTTGTTTTATTTGGCATGCCTGGCATTTGGTAGGTTAGTAAAAAACGTTGGGCATCGGCAATTATGTTTTTACAAAATAAGCATTGACAAGGTGTTCACAAAGCTATGTAACGTTTCACCGTGGGTAATAAAATCATTCACTGACAATCGTGATTCATTTTGTTTTCACAAATGTGCTTTATAAACTAACATAATGTGATATTAAATGTATCTGAGGGAGAAGTGAAGTAAGAGTTTAAACAGGGACAACTATTTTTCAACCCAGAAGTAGTCGCATGTCAGTTTTGGGACAAGTTGATCCACTAATTGCTATTTAATGAGCATCACTTTTAATCAGTCACATCCAGTTTTAAGATGTGTACTATTAAAACCGGCCTGAAATTACAAGAATGCAACAAAAAAAATGAAAAACACAGAAAGGCTGTACATTTCACACGTGTTAGCTCTACAAATAGTGAAGGATGTGGCAGAAGGGAACCAGATGTTTTACATTATTTATAGCCGCTGACATTCGTTGAAAAATATCGCAGGTAAGTAACACGCGCCAAAAGAATCTGCAGATCTGCTACCACGCCGGCGCTACTGATCAACAAAGCACACGTCGTACAGGGTGCAGAAAATAAAACACTCTATGGTGTTTAGGGGAAGTAATACAAAAACAGCAATAATCTAAAGCAATAAAAAATGAGCACATTTTTTTTACATTCCACTGCAGAATTTTGCATTTTTCATATAAAACCTTCACTTCAGAAATAGTTGATACAACCGCAGGGAACTTTTAATACTGTGCACATGTTAACAAACGTCCAGTGTACTTTATAAACGCACACACTGTTAGCATCTCCCCCAAGAGTGGACTGTGAGTGGATCTCTCCAAGTGTATACATCTCTGAGGTGGGCGGGTTAAGAGGGAGATGCATCATTGGGCACACTCACCGTATACCATGGCCCCTCCCGTCTCGTGCAAGAAGCGAAAGCGATGGTTTTTGAAGAGCCATATGGTGAGGATGGTTAGAATAAGCAAAAAGTTGAAAACCAGCAGCTCCAACGCACCCTGGTGAAAAGCCTGTGACCTGCCCTGGGAAGATGAGGAGGTCTGTGACTGCCCCATGCCCCTTGTTTAGTGCTGCTGCAAAACCAACAGCGCTCACCGGCCTCGCATACACGTGCGATGCAAGCTGTACGGACTGCTGCTTCCTTGTGGTCCCGCTGCAGATACACAGTTGTACACTTGTATGCTGGGAAATGTAGTCCAGCCAACAAGCATGCATTGACGGTGTTGTGACAAATTCAAGTCCCCGTGAGAATCCGTTCCCGAGCACCCACAGCGCATGCGTACAAGTGTGATCTAGAAGGGCGTGCTTGCTTTCAACGCATGCGTCTTGAGCCGGCGAGCCCGCGCTCAGTCAGCTGGATGTCTGTTCTACGGTGGAGGGCACGAGAGTATAATTGAAGATGCGCATCCATAAACGGGACAGAAGGTAATTGAGGACACTAAAGGTCTGTTGTCAGAAGGCATCGAACACGAGACCCCTTGTCCCGGCACACACAGCAAGACAACAGGACACTGCATCAAGACCGGCAGAGGCTACTCAGAGCATGTCAGTGACAAACGTTTCCACTTTTCAGTTTCACGACGTAGTTAAATATGAGCACCGGATGTTTGTGTGTTGATTTGAGACATTAACAACGGCGCAAGGCAGGGAGAGATGAAGAGACGGAGAGAAACAGCGAGCTAAAGCCAAGGAGAGACAGGCAGCGCCAGATAAAGCAAGAGACTGGAAGACAGAGAGTCACAAGCATTGGCCGCGCGGCCGTAAAAGTAACGCTGCGCGGCCGTGAAAGCGAAAGTCATCGCGGTGAAAGCAAAAGTGATCGCGATGACGCGCTCTGTGCTAAGCACGCGAGGGATGCGCGCGCAGCAGTGATTAGAGAGGCGGAGCGAGGCGCGCGCGCTTGTGCGCGTATCCGCACGCTGGTGGCCGCTTTGGGAGCACTTTCAAAAGCCCCTTACTAAATGTCTCGCAGAGCAGCGCATGCGCTGGCTCAGCGAGACCTAAAAAGGAGGGATTCTCCGTATTTACTACAATACGGCGCACCCTGTGTTTTCTCTAGTGCTGGCGCTAAAATTAGCTGCCTAGTGCGAGCGTGCAAGGGTGCCTGCGTTGCAGGGAACGATTGTTTATGTGCAGGAAGGAGTCCCTTCCTGCACGTAAACAATCCATAATGGCTATTTGTTACTTCTATGTGTGCTGCATTCTGCAGCATACATAGAAGTAGCAAATCGTCATTATTAAATTATTGTTTATGTGCAAGAAGAGACACCTTCCTGCACATAAACAATCATTAATGGCTTTTTGCTCTTTCTATGTGTGCTGCAGAATGCAACACACTCAGAAAAAGCAAAAACGAGGAAAAATAAAAACATTTCTTCCTGTGCTCCATTCTATCGCCTGCTCTTGCATGGCGTAAGTTTTTGGAGCTGTCACAGATGTATACCTCCTTGTAAATCTGGGGCAGCGTCAAAAAGTAATGGGTTTTGCGATAGAATGCCCACAGCAACACCCATTGCATGCCCCTTTACCGCAGAGGACTGCAGTGGAAAGGGGCATATTTACATGGTGGCGTAAATATTGAAAATGGCGCTACGCCACCGAAGCATCAAAAAAAGTGATGCTCCGGTGGCGATAGGGGGTTGTAAATATGCCCCAGCATTTTCTTTTCCTTTGGCGTTGTCAATATTTTAACAGCATTGTATACCTCTTTCGCTCACTTTCACATTAAATGGTAAATACAATTGGCACACATGTGGCCACTGCACTGAGCAATCAGCAGAGAGGCCGAGCACTGGATGAGCATGAAGTCTGAACACCTTTACGATCCAAATCCAGGCACTGCAGAAACTCAATTATTGCCGTCATACACACCCACTGACAACCTGGATTCATACAGAGAGGAGGCGATCTAGTTCACAGTATACACTATACAAGAGTCCTATGTCACATAAAAAATAAATACAGAAACACAACCTTTGGAAAAGAAAATACTTTCACGAATATAAAAATATGTAAAACGTGAAAAGTAAACAGGAAGTGCACTGCTGACATGGATTAGCTATAGGGTTTTTTAGTCATTTATTGAGAAATTGATTTGTGTTTTGCCTGTGAAGGTAAGGACCTGAATATAAGGCCTTTAGGAACCCGTTTTATGTCAGTTTTTCATTACTGCTGGATCTGAGACCTCGCAGGACCCATTGTGCATTAAGCCCTGTGTAGAGTAGCATACGCAGGGTGAGATTTATCCAACATCCTTGGACAATCCACGCTTTCCTGAATTCAGAGGGATTCTACGTCACTCGTTGCCACATTGCTGTTTGTGATGGCAAGCCTTCCTGGAATGCGCGTGGTTAGCACTTAGGACTGAATTTGCACAAAATGAGACCTTTGCAAGAGGTGCCCAAGTGAATGTAAGACGGTATTCTGCATGCGTTTAGGACACATGCGTTCCGAACGTCGTCTTTAGTACGAACGCGTCTTTAGGATGCATTTGTTCAGCACGCAAGTCATTTTAACGACTTGCCTTAGGGGGTGCTGGATGTTGGAATAGTTTCATTTACTATTCCAACTCCAGTCTGCGCAACAATAGGGAAGGTGTTGGACTTCAAATCCAACACCAGTCCAACAATGCGCCCCCCTAAAAGCAAGTCGGTGTTACGACTTTCGTGCTTAACGAATGCGTGCTAATGTTGCGTTTGTTCTATTGCCGGCGCTTTGTTGGCACAGCGTGATTCCATCTTTGCCGGAAAAGACGTTTCCTGCCCAAACAACTGGACATTATGAGATATAAGCTAGCAAATTGCAGTCATCTTAAATTCACAACATACAGATGGACAGAAAACGGAATCTGTACACAGTAATCTCTCTATAATGAAGAATTGTAAACATGCCTCTTGCTCTCTCTGTCTCCCTTTCTCCTGCGCTCTCTCTAGTTCTCCCCTATCTCTGGTGCTTTCTCTCATTCTCTATCAGTCCCTCTCTCTCTCACACACAGTTTCCGTCTCTCTGCATCTCTTTTTCTCTCTAGCTCTCCTTCTGTTGTTCTTACCGCTCTTCCCACCCATTCTTTCTCTCCTTCTCTCGTTGTCTCCCTCTCCTCTTTTTCCTTCTCCCTCCTTCCCCCTCCCCTCTCTCTCTCGCTCTCTCTCTCATTCATCCTAAGTGCTCCTCTCGCTTAGTCTTTTTATTTCTGTCCCTCTCCCTCCTCCTTCTTGCTCTTTCTCACTCTCTCTTTTTCCTCTTCAGTCTCTCTCTCTCCCTGTCTTCCTGTCTCCTTCCTTCCTCCTCCCTCTCTATCACTCTCATGCTCGCCCTTCCTTCTCCCTTCATTTCTCTTTCTGACTCAGTTCAACTGACTCTGAACTAAGGCTTGACAGAGGCCACAGAGGGGCATCTGGTAACTAGAGCAAGCTTTGCCCTAAATTCCACCCTCAGGCAATGTCACTGCTGAACATAGTGTCTTGGTGTGTTGTGAAAACCAGTATGATTAAAGGCGGTGATGAAACACACCCTGGCACGTTCTAAATAACCACTGACATTTCCAATAGTTTTTTTTACATAATGAAAAGCTAATTTGTGTTGTAATGTTGTACCAAGGTGGATTGGGGGAGGAGGGTGCTACTGGGAGGCATTTAAGACCTGCGAGGGGACAAAATTAGCCATTGTGTGTTTGTGTTTGTGCTTGTGTGTGTGTGTGTGTGGAGGGTCTGTGGAGTGTCCTGGGTATAATAATCTGTAATATTTCACTACCAGGCGCTGCCGGTACAGGTAAGAGCGGTGGGGCGGGGGAGGGGAGTCGACAGACGACGGAATAGGGAAAATAAAATAAAACAATTAATAAAACCACTTACCTTGTGCTCACCGCATTGCCACTCGCCTATTTCGTCATCTGTCGACTACCCCCCCCCCCACCCCACCGCTCTTACCTGTACCAGGCACGCCTGGTTGTTACCCAGTTTAATGCTACTTAATTTACTGACTTCTGAAGGATGGAAGGCTGAGTCTACCACGTCAGGAATTGTACTCATGAACTGTAGTTCACCACACAAGTTAGCAGTGAGCAGCCATCTCACTGAGCCATCCTGCCAGCTAAGCCCTATGGGCCATATTTACAACTAAGTAACGCAGCGTGGTGCCGCAAGCCATTTGGCTGCGCCACGCTGCGTTACTTCAAAAGCAAGGGGATACGTCATATTTACAACAATATGATGTATCCCTGAGCTCTCTCCTGCGCTGGAGCACAATAGGCTGCCATGCGGCAATGCAGGGGTGCTTTCCTCTTTCGATTTTGAGGTGTTTTCCTCTTTCTATGTGTGCACGCATAGAAAGAGGAATAAAAGTGAGTGGAAATAAAAGTATTTCTCTTCGTTACGCCTCCCCTGGGGAGGGATAGGATTCTGATGCATTCCCAGGTTTACGAAACATTGTAAATCTGGGAATGCGACAGAATCCAAGGGTGTTGTGTGGGAACACCCACAGCAACACCCATGGAACGCCCCTTTCACGCAAAGTGCTGCGTGAAAAGGGGCCGTATCTACAAGGATACGAAAAGCCACGCAGGGTGGCTTTACGTGTCCTTATAAATATGGAGCACAAAAAGTGACGCACCAGCGGCACAAAGGGCTTGTAAATATGCCCCTATGTACTTCTCTGGAAAGTAATATGTTCTCTTGAGTTCAAGGAGAGGGAGAAATTGGAGCGAATCATCAGAGTCTGTGGCAGACTGCAGAGCTACTCTGGTCTCAAAGGCGCACACAGGAGAGCTGCAGCTCAGTTTACACATAAAATAGAAGTTCAGGCCTCAAACACTAGAGCTCCGCAGTGATCTCTTGAAACTAAACACATTTTTATTACCAAATACTCAATATAACAAGGGGACCGGAAAACTGTACATCATTGAAGCGGATGACATTTAAAAAGCATGGATTTGAAAGGTCTCTGCAAGCATTAACTTCAAATGATTATTTCTGAGTGGCACTTTCTCACTGTTTTTCAAGCGCAGGCCAATTGAAAATCAGCCATGCACATATGGGCTTAAATATATAGGTGTTCATTGCATAGCCAATTACGTTTTTCGGTTTGCGGTACTGCCACTAAGGCACATGCTGGACTATTTCAGATCCCAAAATGCATTGCACTGAAAGTAAAGGAAACAGATTTGGATGAAAGCATCTTAGAGGTGGCAATGTGGTCATTCAGGAAATAAACAACTGGAAAAACAAGCAGAGCCAACAGGTTTGGCTTGAATCAGTGGCGTAACGCAAAATGATGGGTCCCCCTGCAGAATGTGATGAGGGACCCAGTGTCTCCCGGATCACACAGACATTCATTGGCCTTGGGCTCAATGGGGCCCCTGAACGGTTCGGCACCCCCTTACGCTGCAGGGGCCTACTTGGGAGAGCAGAGTGAATTTCTTGAGTGTTTAACTACTTCTTATTCCATTCCATTGCACACATTCTGCAAGCCATGCAATGGCATGGCTTAGAGGATGAGGGGGCCCTCCCCAAAAGACGAAACCCTGAGGGCCCCCTCAGACCGCAGGAACTGCGGAGGCCTCTGTTACACCCCTAGTTTGAATTTGCTAACACAGGCATACCACATTTGTGGATCTCTTTGTTTCCATTTGATAGCACATTAAAGCTAGACCTATTCCCTTTGCCAATGCTTGTTAATGAACAATGACCCAATTGCGAGGGAACCTTCCTTACAGTACTGCTCTTATTTCTAAGATATAGAACCAGAAGCAAGGCTTTAGTCTCTCTTGCTATGCAGTCACTTTTGGCTCACTTGTTAGTGCTCTTAAGGGATCCCAAAAGAAAGGGGCAGTAGGAAAGCAGACAATGTCTTCATTTAGCACAATTTCACTGAAAAATATGCACATATATTTCTGCAACATAAACCACAACTGCACGACTTCATTAACTCTTACATTACTCTTCCTTGCCATGAAGCAAAACAAAGAAAGAAAGAAATATCTGGTCCGGTGGGGGAGCGACCCCTGACCTTGACTGGTAGGTCGCTCCCCCACCACACAGCTCCGTCTGTGTGCCCTGCTGCTGCCCCTGATTGTGCTCGTTTTTCCTTTCTGTGCCCCCTTGCTGCCCCTGATTGTGCTCGTTTTTCCTTTCTGTGCCCCCTTGCTGCCCCTGATTGTGCTCGTTTTTCCTTTCTGTGCCCCCCTTGCTGCCCCTGATTGTGCTCGTTTTTTCCTTTTTGTGCCCCCTTGCTGCCCCTGATTGTGCTCATTTTTCCTTTCTGTGCCCCCCTTGCTGCCCCTGATTGTGCTCGTTTTTTTTCCTTTCTGTGCCCCCCTTGCTGCCCCTGATTGTGCTCGTTTTTTCCTTTCTGTGCCCCCTTGATGCCCTGATTGTGCTCGTTTTCCCTTCTGTGCCTGTTTCCCGCCGCTGCGCCTGCGGCCCCGCCCCCTCACTGCCCATTCGCTGCCCCATTCCCTGCTCCTCCCTCCCACCTCCCCATTTATGGCGGCCGCTGCGTGGTGAAGAGAGCGACCCCTGACCTTGACTGGTAGGTCGCTCCCCCACCACACAGCTCCGTCTGTGTGCCCTGCTGCTGCCCCTGATTGTGCTCGTTTTCCTTTCTGTGCCCCCTTGCTGCCCCTGATTGTGCTCGTTTTTCCTTTCTGTGCCCCCTTGCTGCCCCTGATTGTGCTCGTTTTTCCTTTCTGTGCCCCCCTTGCTGCCCCTGATTGTGCTCGTTTTTCCTTTCTGTGCCCCCCTTGCTGCCCCTGATTGTGCTCGTTTTTCCTTTCTGTGCCCCCCTTGCTGCCCCTGATTGTGCTCGTTTTTTTCCTTTCTGTGCCCCCCTTGCTGCCCCTGATTGTGCTCGTTTTTTCCTTTCTGTGCCCCCTTGATGCCCTGATTGTGCTCGTTTTCCCTTCTGTGCCTGTTTCCCGCCACTGCGCCCCTGCGGCCCTGCCCCCTCACTGCCCATTCGCTGCCCCATTCCCTGCTCCTCCCTCCCACCTCCCCATTTATGGCGGCCGCTGCGCGGCCGCGCGCTGACGCGCGCGCCGGCGCGCCTAAGGCAAGCCCGTCTGCGCCCGTCCGCGCCGTGACCGCGCCCAGCGCCAGACCCCCTGGTCCGGGCATCCCCGCGCCCGCCACATCAACAGACGCCGATACGACGCCAGCACCCTCCACGCACTCAACCCCGGAAAAGATCACGCCTGCTACCAGGCCACCCCGAAGCGCACCCAAGGGCCCTTCACCTGCCGGAACTGCAGCTTCGCCAGCACCCGCCCCGCCAAACCACCGCCCAGGAAAGAACCCAACTACCTCAGATGCATCCTCCTCAACACCCGCTCCGCCCCGCAAACACGCCATCGAACTCTGGGACCTTCTCGACTCAACCTCCCCATACGTCGCATTCCTGACGGAGACCTGGCTGAATCCGCTTCAGCCCCCGACATCGCCATTGCCATCCCGGACGGATACAAGATCACCCGCAGGGACCGCACCAACGGAGTCGGAGGAGGCATCGCCATCGTCCACAGGAACACCCTCAGAGTCTCAACCAACACCGACGACACCCTCAGCACCGCCGAACACATGCACTTCCAGATCCACACCGATCCCAACACCACCCTCAGAGGAACCCTCATCTACAGACCCCCCGGACCCCGACCACAGTTCAGCGATTCCATCGCTGACTCCGTCAGCACACACGCCATCGCCTCCACGGACTACATCCTCCTCGGGACCTGAACTTCCACCTCGAGAACAACAAGGACACCAACTCCACCACCCTGATCGACAACCTCACCACCCTCGGACTCAGACAGCTCGTGACTACACCCACCCACGCCGCCGGCCACACGCTAGACTCCATCTTTTCCGCAAGCCCACACGTCTCCTTCAACCACACCTCCGAACCCCACTGGACTGACCACCACTGCATCCACTTCACCTACAGGAAGCCCACCACGCACCACCGCACCGAACAAATGCCTCGCCGCTGCTGGAGCAGAGTCACGGAAGACCAGCTAACCACAACCCTCGCCCTGAGCCCACCCGCTGAACCCTCCGACCCCGACACCGCCGCCCGCAACCTCAGACAGTGGATCGACGACTGCGCCAACACCCTCGCCCCGCTCAAGAATCCGCCCAACAGCCACACCAGCAAGAAAGCCACCTGGTTCACCGAAGACCTCCAGGCCTCCAAACGAACATGCCGAAAACTGGAGAAGATCTGGCTCCACGAACGGACAGCGGACAGCTACGCCGCCCACAAGAGCGCCACCCGCAGTCACCATCACCTCATCAGATCCGCCAAAAGGGCCTCACTCAAAGACCGCCTAGACAACAACGCACACAACAGCAAAGAGCTCTTCAACATCGTGAAGGAACTCTCCAACCCCAGCTCCAACACCAACGACATCCAGCCGTCGCGAGACCTGTGCGACTCACTGGCCACCTTCTTCCACCGCAAAATCGCCGACATCCACGACAGCTTCAACACCACGACCGCCCCGGCAACCACCGAGACCACTGCCCCCACAACCACCAACCGCCTGCTCTCCTGGACCAACATCAACGACGAGGACACCAGCGAGATCATGAACACCATCCACTCCGGTTCACCGCTAGACCCGTGCCCTCACCACATCTTCAACAAAGCCAGTACAGCCATCGCGCCCCATCTCCGGAAAATAATCAACATCTCCTTCGAGACAGCAACCTTCCCGGAAAGCTGGAAGCACGCCGAGATCACCGCCTTACTCAAGAAACCCAAGGCAGACCACAAGGACCTCAAGAACTTCCGACCCATCTCTCTGCTCCCGTTCCCCGCGAAGGTCACCGAGAAAATCGTCAACAAACAACTGACCCGCTACCTCGAGGAGAACAACATCCTGGACCCTTCCCAGTCCGGCTTCCGCAGCAACCACAGCACCGAAACCGCCCTCATCGCCGCCACCGATGACATCAGGACCCTGCTAGACAACGGAGAAACAGCAGCCCTCATCCTCCTGGACCTATCAGCCGCCTTCGACACGGTCTGCCACCACACACTACGAACACGCCTTCACGACGCCGGGATCCAAGAGAAGGCCCTGGACTGGACCACATCCTTCCTTTCCGGCAGAACACAAAGCGTCCGCCTCGCCCCCTTCCGATCCAAGGCCACCAAGATCATCTGCGGCGTACCCCAAGGCTCCTCCCTCAGCCCAACGCTGTTCAACATCTACATGGCACCCCTCGCCCACGTCGCCCGACAGCACAACCTCAACATCATCTCCTACGCCGACGACACCCAGCTGATCCTCTCCCTCACCAAAGACCCTCACACCGCCAAAGCCCACCTCCACGAAGGAATGAAGGCCGTCACCGAATGGATGAGGACCAGCCACCTGAAGCTGAACTCGGACAAGACGGAGGTCCTCATCCTTGGTTCCAACCCTTCAGCCTGGGACGACTCCTGGTGGCCAACATCACTGGGAACAGCCCCGCCACCCACCGACCACGTACGCAACCTAGGGGTCATCCTCGACCCCACCCTCTCCATGACTATGCAGGTCAACGCCGTTTCCTCATCCTGCTTCAACATCCTCCGAATGCTCCGCAGGATCTTCAAGTGGATCCCCACCGAAACAAGAAAAACAGTCACCCAGGCCCTCGTCACCAGCAGGCTGGACTACGGAAACGCCCTCTACGCAGGAACGACGGCTAAGCTCCTGAGACGGCTGCAACGCATCCAGAACGCCTCTGCACGTCTTATCCTCGACATCCCCCGACGCAGCCACATCACACCCCACCTGAGAGACCTGCACTGGCTCCCTGTCAACAAGAGGATAACCTTCAAGCTCCTCACCCACGCACACAAAGCACTCCACAACTCCGGACCAGCCTACCTCAACAGACGACTCAGCTTCTACACCCCCACCCGCCAGCTCCGCTCGACCAGCCTCGCCCTCACCACAGTCCCCCGCATCCGGAAAACGACCGCCGGCGGCAGATCCTTCTCCCACCTCGCCGCCAAGACCTGGAACACCCTCCCCACCAACCTCCGACAGACCCAAGACCTACTGGCCTTCAGAAGACTCCTCAAGACCTGGCTCTTCGATCAGTAGCAGCACCACCCCCCTCTTCCCCCAGCGCCTTGAGACCCTCGCGGGTATGTAGTGCGCTTTATAAGTGACATGATTGATTGATTGATTAATAGCAGCGCAGAGGGGCCAGATGAAGTTTCAAAAAAACATTCTGATCTTGCAAGACTATGGTATGGTCAACTTAGGGTGAGGCCGCTATGATGTGCAAAAAAACCTTAATAAGGCAGTCTCCATAGTGTCAGGCTCGTGTTTGAGTCGTCACAAAAGCATTAAAAAATGCCCACAGTGGTGAAAAAAATACCTGAAGATGATTGTTTTCTGTATAGACTCACGAATGCAATACAAACTTGATTATGACAAAAGGTGTGATGATTGAATGTACTCCAGTCAACACCACTCCACTATATGTTATTCGACTGTATGCCACTCCACTGTATGCCACTCCAGTCTTCGTCATTCCACTGTACACTATTCCACTCTAGTCTACGCCACTCCACTCTGCGTTATTCCACTGTATGCATCTCCACTCTACGCCACTGCACTATACACCACTCCACTGTGCAGTATTCCACTGAACGCCAGTAAGCAGTACGTCACTCAACTGTATGGTATTCGACTCTACGCCACTCTACTCCACTATATGCTATTCTACTGTACACCATTCCAGTGTACACCACTGCACTCTACGCTATTCCAGTGTACCACATTTGACTCTATGCCACTATACACCACTCCACTCTACAGCATTACACTCACTTTATGCCACTGCGCTGTACCCCACTCTATAGTTATAACTTACATTAATCATTTACTGTTTCAAAACAAAGCCAACTTAAACTACACAAACATTAGAAATTCTAAAGCTAGCCATAATTTAAATTTATAATTTACGCACCACCTATAAATGACTATAAGTCACGCACCTCTGTACACAGCATTGTAAACTCACTTGCCACACTCCATTAACTATAACTCGCCACTCTACCATACAGAGTGTTTTCATAAATGATTGTATTAGACATGTGATGAGTCTTCTTAGGAATGCTATCATTTAACATGCTAATTATGCGATTATGTGGTATTTTTTGTATAATTTTAGATTTGCTGCATTTGCCACATAATCCATCACTGGCGCATAATCTGCAGATTTTAACAAAAACATTGTTTTTAGCTCAAACAGTACAAACATTTTAAAAAATGCAGTGACACATGTTGCCTCAAAGTTGAAGGCACTTTGCAAAGGTTGACTGTTCACCTTTCTGTTGCTTTATTGCTATATTGGGTGTTAAACTGGTACTAATGAGGTGTTACCAACGACCAGACAGTGTTAGCAAGTATAAAAATGACACAATAATGAATTGTTACTATTACAAAATGTGCTGCTATACGCTGCATAATTTGCCTTTTTTGTCACGTAATTTACTTACTCCTGCCGCATGATTTGTCCCTTCCCTGATGCATAATTCCAGTGGCCCTGGGTATAAGCAATACATGGCGAAGGCGTGAGTTATAGTTAATGTAGTATGGCGAGCGAGTTGACAACTCTGTGTACGGAGTGAGTGATTGAGTGACGGCATTCTGACCTTTCACAAGGAGCGCAACCAATCACAGAGTAGTTCCCTTCATCGACTTACATGGCAATGTGTGCTTTTTCAGACATAAACTTTTTTCAGATTTTCGAGCAGCTGTTTCAACAAACCATTTCCACAAATCATGACAAAACAAATAAGCATTGAGAAAGCCAAAAGGATGGTAGCCAACACCAAGCCTGTTGGCTTTACCAATGTTTGTTTTTTCTTCTTCTATCTGCACTTGTGTTTTTTTATATGCAAACTGCTAAAGTTCGACCATCATGTTCTGAGTTCAGCAGTTTTGCGCTATTTTTATTAAACTACGCATGCACGTTGCACCCCGAAGAAAGCACTGTCTACAAAGGTGCTCATAATCACAATGTTGTTAACTTCTGCACATGCCTAGTTCAATTAAACAAGCAAATAGCTTTTAATAGAACAGTGTGGGTGTTTCCTTGCAAGTGGTGTACTTAAAACAGTTTCAGTTTGAATGCACATCACAGAAATCTATATGATTCCATTTGTTGCAAAGAAAAGGTAATAGTGCCATTGAATGTTGGTAACACGAAGACATAATTTAAACACACAATGATGACTAGAAAAAAAAGATAAACAGTGGAAAGGAATATTATCACCCCCGCTGCCCCACCACTTACTATTGAAAGCAGCTGCCACTGTGGGATGTTTTTTTTTTTTAATTCCTATAGAAGTGGCAGACCCGCACCAAGAGTTAAGACTGTGACAAGAAAAAAATATAGTTGGACTCGGAGTACTGATAAGGGCTATTTTATGTATTAGGATTGTTTATAAGATGGAGATGTGGATTTTATTCTTTTGAATAGGTTGATGATTGTAGACCTCAGGCGAGGTCATAAACTATTTTAAAAATAAACTTGATGAAGATTACTGATTAGTTATCTGGAATCATTACAATATCAACATTCTTTGGCTAGGGAATACCAAGGTAACAAAGTTTTACTACACAATTGATGTGATCAGTTAGCTGTTGTGATCACAGTTACTGAATAAATTCTCTTCAGAATTAGCAGATTTGATGTCAAATTACCTTTTACTACTGTAACTACAAATAATCTAAATATGTTGGAAATTGTGGCACAGTCACTGTATAAAGAAAGCACAAAAAATTCCCCTCTTCCTCTTAAAAAATCCTTTCTCTTATATTCAAATTGGCACACTTCAGGCTATCAAGATTATATAGCAGAAACAATTCATATAGGTGCTTCACAATGAAAGTATTTCTAGGTGCACGAAAGATAGGACCAATACTACCCAATTAAATGTATTGGATTCTAATGCGTCTACAAACTCACAGGAACAAACAGATTTTCACAGTCAACATGTGAAGCGTGACACAGCGTGAAAAGGGCCTTCTGTCACGCTCTGCTACTCTTCATGCGTGGCTGCCCTTACATGCTTCCGAGCACGTAGGGACACTTATGAGAGCTGTGATCCAGTCCCAGGTGAGTGACAGGCGTGTTCCATCCACGGAAGGATGAAAGAACGGTGATGAGGTACAGGGCCCTTATTGTACAATTTTTTTTTTTTTTGTAATGTATTGATCTTTATTTGTTTTCTTAGAGCGCCAGCAAAGGCTAACTAGACACAATAGTAAGCATTTTCGGTACTCGTGCATGTAATGTCCTTTCCAAACTATGGATCAACAGGTTGGGTCAAATTCTCTACTTTTAGTCCATTGAATATGACAATTGCATTATAAACTCAAGAGGATGAGAGGCTAAGTCAACCCTGCCCGCTAATGACAGATTTGACCTTGATATCAAAGTCCTGCAACCAGGGCCTTAAGCAGCTAAGAAAGGTTGATCAGACATCCTACATATCACTTCGTGACACTAAGATAACAGCTGAGGAAGAGCTTGGGGAGTCTATTTAGTAATAGATTTGAATCAAAAGGGACTGTTCTTACCTATAATGCTATGGGGTTCAGACTGGCGCCGCTCTGTGCTGCGGCCCTGCTCCTTGCGTTTCTTGACCCTCAGGCTGCCGAAGCGCTTCATTGGCAGCGAGGGATGCCAACGTCTTGGTGGCTGATGGGCATACCCGAACTGGGTGACCTGGAGGAAGAAGTCCGGAACAAAGGTGTGGGTCGCACTCCAACGTGCCTGACGAACGTGGACGATATGGAAATAAATGACCTCTCAAATCCAGCAGAAAAAAAAGCTCGAAGTTATGGACGCAGAGGTGTGTGAGCTGTCGAAGTCAGCATTCACAGCAACTTCAGATGAATGAATAAACTGCGCTGTGTGTCACCGTTCTGTGAACTGAATGACCTCAAGACACTACTAACCTAATTAGTAGGCAGATGGAGAATGCATAAAAACAGTTGTATTCTGACAGAAAGGTGGTTTATCTTGACGCAGATGCTTTGCCAGCAGCTTATTCCACAAACTGTTGGTGCAGCCGCAACATTAAAAAAAAATTCGCACAGGTGTCCAAATTCCACTTTGTGGTGCTGTTTTCCCAGTGCGTCGGGGAGCGTGATGCACAAACGTCCTCACTCGCAGCCTGCACGCTTTTAAGTGCACTTCAGTCGCCGCTCACCAGGGCAGAGTAGAGCAGGACAGAGCCAAACGGGCGAAGTTCGTCTGCGCGCAGATAAGCAGGCTCTTAAGAAGAAAAAAAAAAAGGCGAAGCCTACGCAAAGGAGGCACGAGCACCCTTGGCTAGAGTTATCATGTGCACTTGTGCGCGAGGCCTCCTTGGAAAGACTGTAAAAGGAAACCGCCCCGCGCCAGACAATCCCTGGCAGCCATTGGCCGCGGCGCATTCCCGCTAGGCCATGACATCACGCGACTATTTTAATGCACGGCCAAGGGTTGGTGAGTGGTGATAACCGCACGGCGGCCGTCAGGTGTCTGCGAGGATCACGCTGCTGCTACCGCGGGGGGAGCCCCGCTCGGTGCGCTCTCTGGCACCGCGCCCTCCACTTTCCTCTTTAAAATTGTATGCCTTTATACAGTATCGTTTTCCCTCTCTCTCTCCTGTATAATTGTATGCTTTGGGCAAGCACTGTTCTGCGTGGTATGTACATTTCATTGGAGTGTTTTTATTTTTTGGTTTACAGCTTTATCGCTATATACAATGAGTAAAACAATCAACGTAGAGGTTAATGACAGAAATGAAGGATTTAGCTCCTTGAAGTAACCGTGAGGAGATCTGTAGTACTATATGTAAAACTAATGCGTGAGCGCGTGCGTTTGGGGCAGTGTGATGAATTGAATAGCCCAGGGTTGGCTCAAATTCAAAAGTTCTTAAGCGGGATTTACATAGTTGACGTCTTAAAGGCCACGAGGCTTTACAAACTCATAAACAAAATGGAATGAATGAATGTCAGAGGGGAGGGAGTTCTACAGCTTAGTGGCAGTTAGATTAAAATTGCTTGGCGTGGGAACACTGAAGGGTAGTATGTGCGAAGGATCATGGCTGCCATGCGAGACTCTGTACCAGACCTACCTAGGCACAAGATTTTCCTTTAGGTAGGACTGTTAGTGTTGTGGAGTGTATGAGGAGGGCAGTGAGAAACTAGAGGAGAGGTGAGGTGGTGCTCAGACAGAGCTCAAGCGGAGGTAGTTGCATGGTGGAAGCAAAACGTAATTTGAAGAAGAGAAGAAAGTCAGTGTTCTGTGCTGTATTGATTGGAAGAGGAGCACAAACAGGGATTTACGTGGGATGAAAAAGGCGAGGGTGTCTCAAAATGAGGTGAGGCCATAAAAGCATGATTATGAATCTTTCATCATGTCCATGGCCATCGTAAATAAGTGGGAGGCTTAAAACATGTAAACTAAAATCTTGTGCTTCATATACCATGCCACCTGACTAGAATTTGAGTGCCTCTCTATGACTTTTCTGTTATTACATCCAGATGCATCACACAATAACGAACATGTGCCTTAAACCAGCCAGACCTGTTGGCTTTGCCAATGCTTGTTATCAGTATCAGATTAATGAGTAACAGAGCTATTGTTGTGACAAATTGGAACTGAAACTATTTCAGTTCTGAAAATGTGAGACCATGGAAGTTGATTCACCAAAATGCCTGGGGATCGGAGCGAAATCACACACCTTGGACCTTGATGATGTCACAGGAAGTGATATTATATGTCCCTTAAACCCCAATCTTCCCAGGAAATGATGTCATATGACATTAGTCCTGATGACATCACAATAATTTACATCACTGAAGTTCCATAGTACCTAATGATTAATATTACAACACAAACAAATGCCTCTTTTAGATGCCAGGGGCAAAATTCGAATTTCTCTTTGTATTGCATGAAAAATTATGTGTTCCTCTGAAGAGGATATAGTGAAATTTATTGATAAATCATAGAGAAAAAACTGATCTAAAAGTAGTTAAATGCACATTTATTGATCTAGACTATATATTAAATATGAATTATGTTATTGGCCTAAATTATTCTGTATTGTTAATACATTTTGATTTAAGATCACTTGAAAGATATCATCACTTGTCTTAGCAGCAGAGGAGAAGGTTTTATTCAAATGCTTCATTTTTCATGTATTCAGTATAATAAATCATGACACAAATTGTTTACGAATGTTTTTACAAATGTTTGTTTTTTAGTTCAGTTTTTAATTTATCAGAAAAATGCACATTTCACTGCTGAATTTATTTATATTACAAATCCTAGATACAGTGGAAGCTGCAGAACGTAAGCAGTGCTCATCAAGACACTGTATACTTTCTGTTCCTGGAGTGGCAGCTGGTGATTTTTGAAAGTGGTGTGTCGTAGTAGCTGCCCTGAATTGTAACAAGAGTGTGAATCAAGCTAGCCTGAACTCTTCTAGGGAAGTTTGTTTTGGGGGGGTTCTATCCCTGAGAAAAGGTTGAAAAAAAGGGCGAGATAGTTAATTTTAAACTACCGTTTTCCAATACATTTTCTAAAAAGCCACAGGTTCTGAAAGTAAAAAGAACAATTGATAAACGAAATGCTGAACAATGTCAAACATTCACCCTCAGTACAGAGATCTGTACCTAAATGCATCGTTTTTTGCTCACCATGCCATTCCAGTTTGGACACAGCCAAATGGAAATAAGCCTTGACCCTGCTCCCCATAGGAACAGTGCAACCCGAACTGCCAGTGATTAAGCAAACAAGAACATCTGGTGACTAAGCCAAATGTCTGCACATCGACCTATTGTCATTGGCTAGAGTCAAGCATTAAATACAAGCTTAGTACACTTGGTAGCGCTGTCCTGATTCGCCCCAAGCCACCTTTGGTTCAATTTTGGCCACACTTTTGAAAAGTGTGTGCCCAATGTCCAGAACAAAGAATTTGCACTCAAGCACATGCAGCGATACTTTGACCTATGATTCTTCCGACAGGCACGCTTATCATGGTGTTGTGGTCCTTCTGTATGGCTTAATACTACCGTAGCAGACACTGAAAACCTTTTGGGATTTCGTTGTAGTTTGCCTAATAATGGGACAACCATCTGTATGAAGTTTCAGATAAACGGATTCATTGCTTCATACCCTATAATTATTACAATTGGGAGAGACCCCAAATATATTTTGGACATGTTACTACACATATAGCCTTGAAAAAGTCCAGGTGGACGAAACACGTGTCGGCTGCGGCATTGTTGGAAAGCATTGTTTGGAAATCTGAATTTAAGTAAAAAATTCCTGTGGAACACCTTACTTTGTGTGGACTGGAATTTTAATGGACTACAAACAGAAGTCCTAAACTTATGATTGAAATAGTGTGTGTTTGACTGCAAATTCTTTGTTCTCAACCCGAACTGCCAGGCCTGGACCAGAAACAAGCATCCTGGGACTGGTTTCAGTGGCATGGCGAGCACAGGGCCCACGCCTGGGCATCTCCCACTTAGGCATATCCACTTAGGGTGGCAAATGCAAAAAGAACAATTGATGGACAAAATGCTAAACAATGTCAAACATTCACCCCAGTACAGAGATCTCGGCCTAAATCCATCGTTTGTTTGCTCACCATGCCATTCCAGTTTGGACCCAGCCATATGCAAATCAGTCTTGACCCTGCTCCCCATAGGGACAGTCCAGCCTGAACCAAAAAACGATGAATTAAAGCCAGATCTGAGACTGGGGGAGAGTGTTTGATTTGTTCAGCATTCCGTCCATCATTTGACCTTTATGCTTTTGTCGCCCTAAGCGGGAAGGGCATGCCCAGGACGTGGGTCCTGTGCTCACTGTGTCACTGGATTCAAGCTAGCCTGGCTGATGTGGGGTGATATCCCGAAACCGGTTCCTGGATGCTTGTTTCCAGTCCAGGGAGGAGCTGGCCTGGCAGTTCGGGCTGGACTGTTCCCAACGGGTAGCAGGGTCAAGACTGATCTGCATATGGCTGGGTCCAACCTGGGGTGGCATGGTGAGCAAAAAAAATGGATTAAACCCAGATCTGTGGCTGGGGGTGAATGTTTGATTTGTTCAGCATTCCATCCATCATTTGTTCTTTCTGCTTTTGTCACCCTAAGTGGGAATGGTATGCCCAGAATGGGTCCTGTGCTCACTATGCCACTGAATACAAGCTAGCCTGGCTGATGCAGGGTGATACAGCGAAACTGGTCCCAGGATGCTTGTTTCCGGTCCAGGGAAGACCTGGCCTGGCAGTTCGGGCTGGACTGTTCCCATAGGGAGCAGGGTCAAGACTGATTTGCATATGGTTGGGTCCAAAATGGGGTGGATTGGTGAGCAAAAAATGATGGATTAAACCCAGATCTGTGACTGGGGGTGAATGTTTGATTTGTTCAGCATTCCATCCATCATTTGTTCTTTTTGCGCAGGTTCTGAAAGTGCACTCATTATATAGTCAAGTCCTTTCATGGTGTACCAAGCCAAAGAAACCTTACACTTCCAGGGAGCCGAGTCAATATTTTCCAAAAGGTGCCCCCATATGTCAAAAATGATCTCCATTGTGCCAGGGTTGGAATTTGGGTCCTCCCTGTATGCCATGGGTGCCCATTTAGGCCAGCCAATACATATAATATACCAGAATTTTGACATTAGTGTCATCCTTATACCATAGGTGAGCCTTATGTCAAAAATTACCTCTAGCAAGTACGGGCTATCATTTTGCCACTGGCACCAGCCTTTTGCTGTGGGTGGCTCTTTCAGGCAAGGATTACCTTCAGTATGCCAATTCCAACAACAGACTCACAAGCATAACACCACATTTTCACTCACATTCACTCATATTTACACTCACTCACACTCTCTCTAACTCACTTGCATAAACTCATTCATTCTCACTCACTCTTGCTCTCACTGTTACTCTCATTCATTCTCACTATAACATTCTAATTCACTCATTTTCACTCACTCACATTCACTCTTACTGCCACATTCACACTTACTGTCACTCGCTCATACTTTTTCAATCATACTAATTCTTACTGTCACTTATTCCTACTTATTATCACTCATTTTGTCTCATTCTCACTCACAGTAATGCTCGCTCACTGCCACTCATTCACTCTCACTTATTTTTGTTCACACTCATTCTTATTAATTCATTTTCACCAACGCTCTGTCACTTGCTTGCCGTCACTCTTTCTCTCACCCACTGATTCTCACTCACTAACTCACTCATGCTCACTGACACTCAGCAGCACATTTACTAAAGTGTAGCACTAGGGGGAGCGAGCATTGAAGAGCTTTATCTACCAAGATATGGATTTGCTGCTCTCTTCCCAGGCTGGCAAACAAACAGGCTGCCTGGCACCAGTCACACACCTTTGTACCTTTGTAAAAAGTTGTGTGTGATGTCTAGCACGGGTTTTGTACTGTGTTAGACATCACACCAGTACAAAATACTATGCTTAGACAAACTTTAAAACTTCTCATTAAATGGATGTGTGCTGCACAATGCAGCAAACATCCAAAGAGTAAAATGTTAGAAGAAACTAAAGCATCAGGGAGGTGATATTTTTTGGTGCAAAGCCATGCCTAACAATTTTAGTAGATAGGGCTTTGCATCAAAAACCATGGGCTGAACCATTGAAAGCCCCAGTAACACCCATGGCATGCCCCTTTGATGCAAAGTAGTGCAGAGCAATATTTGCGCTTCTTTACTTCTACTTTACAGCACAAAAAAGTTTTTGCAGTGGAAGGAAGATAGTTTATGAAGACTTTACACCAGTTTGCGTCACTTTGCTGCATTTTTCATTACACCGATAGCGAATAAAACACTATTATTCACTATCAGCATAGTAAAAACAGACTGAAAATGAGGTTTGAGCCCTGACCCATATAAGAAAATTCCACCCCTGTGTTCTTGTCACTGATTTTGCCACCTCTGAGTCCATGGGTTGTAAAAGCAGTGCCAGGGGTCGGTAGGGGGCTAGCCAGGGGTCGCAGCTACGATCCCTGGTGACCCCTAAATGACATCCATGTATGAGACTGTGAATTAAACATAAGGTCTGGAATGGCTAGTAACCTTCAAAGTGTTGCAATCACTCCTCTTCTCACCTTCCCACCACTTTGCACTGCAGCCTCTCCTTGAGACATCTTTTTGAAATCCTCTGTTCACTTTACACATCTCATCTCTTTCATCTTCTGGGCTCTCTTTTTATCTCTCCTTCTGCATGTATCTCCTTCAGTTCACCTTCCCTCACACACATTCACCTGTAATCCCTTTGTTTTCTTTTACTTTCACACTGATAATATTTCAACAGCTTTGGGCCCACTTCACACACCTTAGCATATGTTACAATTACAATCGCCAAATGTCACCATTTCTCTGTGCGATCTGCAGAGGGGCCAATGATTGGATGAGCATGTATTCTGAACACCTTTATGACCCACTGACAGGCGCTGTGAGGATCTTACACTTCCCTCAGCCCCCACTCAAGAGCTATCAATCGTGGCCAGTTATAAACACCCACCCTCAACCTGAACTCGCACTGCACCTACAGATGACCCAGCTCACAGTACGCACAGTACACGATTAATATGTGGCAAAAAAAAATAAAAAAATACAGAAACAGTATTCTGGAAAAAGCAAATGCTCTTAAGGAAGTAAATAAAGTAAAACGTGTAGAACTTAAACAGGAACTAACTCACTGACATGGTTTATCTTGGTGTCTCTTTTACAGTCATTGTTATAATTTTTTAGAAATATATCAGTATTTTCCCTGTAAAGGACAGCAATGTAGAGCCCTTTGGGGATCCGTTGCAAAGCCAGTTTTTAATCACTGAGACCCGATGGTATCTGGCAAACTTAAGGCCCTGCCTAAAAGTCCATCCGTCCATCCATCTATCCGTCCGTCCGTCCATCCACTCACCCACCTGACTGTGGGAGAATGCGTCTAGCATCCATTCCTACCAAAACAGCAGCGCGTTGTACTTCAGCTTGCATCCTAAACAATGGGAAGTTGAACGAGTGCAACTTGTCATCACTCTGAAACTTAAAGTACCTTTACTCTAGCTCTCATAAAGTTTCATTTCTGAATACACTTAACGTAAAGGAGATTGAACAGGACATATTTTAGCTCGTAAATCTGCTGTCAGCCTATTTCTTAGCGCTTCCAACTTTGAATGAATGAGTTTCTGACGCGCGCAGATAAAGGAACTGAGGAACACGAGCAGGTAATTTTCTCAGGATCACACCGGTTGATCTGGTGGGAGAATCTAGAACTGGAACACAAATAACTCTCAGTTCCACATCTGCAACCTGGACACCAGACTACCTTTCCTCTCTCCTGAGTCATCTCGAAATAAAAATAAACACGTCCTGCGTCTGAATTTTTCTGTCTTGGCTACCGGTCGGGCTGTTTAAAACATAAATATTTATACGTAAATCAAAAAGTATTAATGGATGTTGCCGAAACATCCTCTCCGACAGAGGAAAGGAAAAACTTTCCTTGGAAGATTTCCTGATTGTGTTGGCCAGACCCAATAGAAAAAAAGCATTGGAAATCCAAAAAGTCTCGCATTTACTTGAGTTGAAGCTGTTGGCGCTGTAAATGACAATGTCTTTTACCCATGCGTTATGGAGTGGAGTATGTGGTGTGGAGTGGAATTATGTACTTTGGATTGGAATGGTTAGTTGTGGAATTGTGTAGGTTGGATTGGAATTGTTAGTTGTGGAATTGTTTGATGTGTAATTGTGTGGTGTGGAGTGGATTTGTGTCGTGGAATTATGTGGCATGGTGTGCAGTGGAATTATGTGGATCGTAATTATGTGGTATTGAATGTAACAAACTTCACCTCGGCTTAGAATAGAACCAAAGGAAATGCTCTTTTCTCCTCAAATGTGTCTTTACTTCTACTTACCTGTACTGGGTATTAAAGGGATCAGATGTCTCATTATTTGGGAAAGAGCTGGGCAATTTGCCCTCGATTAAGAAGGGTACCTGTCTCCAAGCGGTGTTCTGTATTTAACAATAAAGAAAACATTTACAGAAAAGTATTAGGTACAGTTCTACTGCTTATTGGAAAGTCAAGATATTTTCTGAGTTTTATTTTAGCATGGTTATCCTCACACTTCTTTCAGGCAGCCTCTGTGTATGCCCTTACTTAGAGAAGTTTCCAAAAATGTTTTGGTGTGAAGAGCTGGCGCAAGGTGTGTAGTGTCCCTCCCACTTGTATATTATTTTCTTAAAATATAGGAGGGACTGAAACTGACTGATGACGCTCGAAAGTGTGGTGCATCTGTGTGTAAAGTTATTTGAGGGAGTTATACTTGGACTACAGAGGTGGTTTCTGGTTAGATCCACAGCGCAATGGATGTACAGGTTACCGAGTGGGACAGTCAGCATGTCACTGGCCATAGTTTATCTTCACATTCCTAATACTTCAGCTGCCAAAACAAAAACAATACTTCACCTGTGTGGGGAGGTGGTGTCCAGACTGTGACCTTGTGAGTGGGCGTCTTCACAAAAAATATAATATTGGAGTGCTTTTACAGCACTGGCCACACATTTAATTCTCTCCTGTATGCTAGTTGTCCTTGTAAAGCATCTCAATGGTCATCATTTAATCGGCTTCTTGTGATGAAAGGCTGAGCCGGTGAGTCCTCTGGGAAGTCTGTGGTCTGCAGTTCTGGCAATTATCTCTGCAATGTGCATTCAACCAGCTGAGCTATCCTACTAATACGGGGTTTAATAGGTTTCTCACGGGCTCTATAGGGGTCCCTACTCTTACATCATAGTGTGGGGGAATTAAAATATGGAGCATGGCACCAAGTGCCTTCTGTTGTTGGACCACGAAATTCGAACCTGTGGTGTGAGACAAAAAAGGCGAGCAATGCCATCATGATGCCCTGTGGACCCATTGGCATTATCAGCCAGGTAGATGCCACAATGTGAAAGGGAATGAAAACAAAAGTGTCGCTTCAGCCAAAAATGGGAGCCCATTCCTAAACGTTATGAGGCGCTTCAGGGGAAGACTGTGATGCATGTTACTAAGGCACTAACAGACAGGTACGGGGTACGTTTATTTGTTATATTAATTTTCTTGTACTCGGGGGAGGGTGGCTAAACCCACCACTTGGACCTAGCCTCAAGGAGAAGGGGCGGGGCACCTGAGACAGAACACAGGACTCTGTGACATCACATGCTTATTACAGATGAATGGTGGACATTTACACATGTAGGCATAACCACCAGTACCTGAGCACCAGCGCCTAAAGTCTCGTCACTACATCGCTATACAAAGGTCTTTATCATTAGCAGAGTAGTCAAACAGTTCTAACAACCCTGAATAATGGTTGAAGAAGATGTGTAAATGGCTTGGTGACCCTTTTTGTCTAGATATATGGTTTGGAACAGAGAGCGTATGTTGTGGGGAAACATCCATTACATCGCGGGCATTGCATCGCAATGCCTTTACATCGCGGTCATTACAACGCAAGTCGTTACAACGACTTGAGCTGGATGGCGCTCTAACCTAAGGAATAGTATGATTTACTATTCCAACACCTTCCCTACTGTACATAGACTGGAGTTGGAATAGTAAATCATACTATTCCTAAGTCCAGTGCCCTCCAGCGCAAGTCGTTGTAACGACTTGCGTTGTAACGAACGCAATGTAAAATACTGCGTTGTAAATGTATGTGTAGTAACGTCATACATTCGTGTTGTGTTGCAGGTTCAAGACCCTTTCCCCTGACTACAAGTGACTCGTCCCAGGCACCACCAGTAGTCTTTGAGCGCCTCAATGTCATACTGCTGGCATTTGTGCACTATAAACATGGTAGATAATGTAACTTAACACATCCCTTCTCCTCTGCGGGCCTTGATTCAATTCTTCATGAAGCGGGAGTGCAGAAAAAGACCCCTTTCCCGACCCCACCCCCTCAAGGAGCATATGTAAACACTTCATGCAGGGCTCCAGCTTGCAGGGCTGGCACATATTGTGCTGATTCTTAGTAAATGCTTAAACACCATTGGGGTTTAACTGCCATTTATCGTTTAGCGAGATTTTTCTCTTAGCTAGGTGGTATTTACCTCTTTTTCTACCAACGACATGCCTAACACAACATTTAGTAGTAAAGGATCAGAAAGCTAATGTATGCATTGGATTTAAATGTTATGGCAAAAGTGTGTTGCATGAAGACTTCCGGCTACACTCACCAACCAGTGCAACACACATGTTGCATGTGAAGCACCTTGAGAATCGCACCCACAATCCTGATGACTGATTTCAAACAGAAACAAGGTTTTCAGCCCACTTCTGAGATGTCCGCCACGTTTGTATATAACGAGCCCGGCGTGGTACTTGACTGGTGCTCCTCAGCTAAGAACGGAAATTACATATTGGCTGCATGAACCAGATAGAAGGCAGCAAAGAGCAACACTGGAGTCAACCTATGGTATGCAGCAGGCGGGATCAAAGTCCTTTTACTGAATACAGCATGTCTTGCAGACAAGCTCATGCGGACTGCCTAGGCGCGACCTAAAAATGACACCTGCCCAGAAGAGAAGTCACTGAAAAAGCAGCTTTTGGAGTACAACCCTGGTAACCCCAACCCACACTATGGGCTCGGACACCTAAGGTACCACCTATGCATTTTTGCCCTATGCAGACGGTGTCAAGATGCATTAATTTGCGTTCATTGCCTGCGCAAAACCTATGGGCTAGCTCAAGGGCACATAACGAATGGAAAGGGCAATTATTACCTGTTAATGCATGGCAGAATTCAAGCAATAAGGCTTTAGCACTTAGATCTACATTTGCAAGCCCTATTGCAACATTTTCATCACCAGTCAACTTCATGTTAATGCTCCACAATTTCAGTGAATTTAGAATGCAAGCCAACAACAGTACATACTACTCAGGTTTTAAGCCGTCTGAATAGCCATTTATCTCATGAGTCCACAGACTATCATTGGCATTGTTTGTCTGTAGCCATGCATGTAATGGAGGGGGTGTGGGTACTATATCGAGTGTGAAATATTGATCTACAAGAATATCACGCCCACAGTACAATCACCTTAGGTAGATATGGAGTTAATAGTGAATCTATACTAGAAATGAAGTTAATGGCGAATCTGTATGTTCCTATATGTGCTTTCCTTCACGATATAGTGGTATTCGGTATTCAATACCGTGGATACAATATTTTTGTAGGTCGATATTCAGGGTCGGACTGGGACAAAAAATAGACCCGGCAACCAAAAAAAAAGTGGCCCACATTAGCGAAGGCTATAGTTAAAAAAGTGGTAATATCTGGAAAATAAACAGTAAAAACAAGCCCAAAACTGCTAAAAAACGGCCCACACACTGATCTGTCAGACCAGCCCATCAGGCACTTCCGGTTTGCCCTATAGGCCAGTCCGACCATGTTGATATTTCAATCTCAATATTGTGACGTACAATCATAAAGTTTGGGGCCTCATGTCAGTGATTTCCAAAAAGCCAGCACGGTGGGGCAGAGTTAGTTGCACGTTTGCTCTTCCTCACATGGTAGTTTAATTTTTCCTACATGCTCCTGTTCTTGCTATACCCTCCCCGCCTTCCATAAACCTTGGCCTGCAATGACTCCTGATTTACTTATAGATGGGTCCGTATTTGAATCCTAGAGCTAAAAGTTTTCAAGCTACTGATACATTAAGTCCTTAAACATCACAGTCAGGGAGAAGAAATAACACTTTAATATAACTATTAGAAAGAAAATTCTGTAAAAAATTAAGACCAGCGATGAACATTTAAAGAAGATATCCCCAACCAATAAAGACCAATTGATAGAAATGCATTTTGATTTAGAGGCTATTTTTGCAGTCAGCAGACTGGTTTGGGTTTGTTTTCTTAATTTCGAACTCTCATACACTATATAGTGTGCAGAGTTACCCTATGAGAGTTCAGCACCTTGGATAGCTCTGACGCTGTCCTTTGGTCTGGCAGTTTTACTTCTATAAAGAGATGCCCAGGAGTTAGCGTATTTGGTGGTCCTTGAAGGGTTAGTCATTGCCTTGGGCAGATGGACAACTTGCAGCCTTGATCCACTTTATAACCACAAGGCATTGGTAGAAGACCAAGTAGAAGCATTACAGAAGAGCGACAGTGCCGGTTCGAGAGGCGGATATATACCCAGTGGACAATGTTATGGCTATCTTGAGGGACACACCACAAAACAATGCACTCAATTATTTTTAGAAAAACGCACGGAGGTGTTTCCTTATATGTCTTTGTGCTCACGGCTTACACCACATTTAAAGTGCTGTGGAAATGGAAAAAGGGCTACTACTTGGATTGCTGTACATTTCTTAACATTAACAGATTAATTCCACAGACCTTCAAAACATCATTGTGAATTGTTCTCATAAGGAAAATCTCGGTGAACACCGTTGGCAAACACATGTGGAAAAACATACAGACCATTGTCACTGTAGGTTTTCCCTATGTAGTTCTGCAAAATGTTAAGATCGGACATATACCGCATGACATCTTCAGATTTTGCAGAACACTGTACATAATTGTCTACATTTGGGGGTATTATTTTTCAGTAACACATTTTCGCCAGATGTGACATGGATTCAAAATGAGGGCACATGTGTTTAGCCCCTGAATTAACTGCTCTTACCACTAAAAGCCTGTGGCAGTGTTCCCTAGACAACAGGAAGATTTGTGAAAGGAGGAAGTGTAGGATGGTGCATGAAGGAGGAATGACGTGGAATCAAGTTTAGGCAGCCTTGGTTTTAGGAAGCATGTCATTTTGGAGCACTGACATCTAAGAGAAAAATTGGTCCCCTGTACTTTTTAAATAATTAAGCACAGATAACCACAGAGTACAGGACTAAGTGGAGATTTGCTCAAGACTCTCATGGAGCTCACTTCACCAAGTCATGGCCATATCCGAGTTCGTTAAGTAATATTTTGAAAACATTCCTTTTTATGGCATTTTTAGAAATATCTTAAGCACATTCATCATCAAGAAAGTGCAGAATAGTGCAATTTAAAATAGGCAATTCTCACCACAGCCAATTTCTTAAACATTTCCCTCTAGCTTTTTGTATCGAGTTAAGAAACAATGATTTTACCAGTAATGGTTGACCGTTTCTGTTGAACTGGACTGCAGAGCTTTGCTCCAGACTGGGCTCTATAACTCCCGGCACTCTTCACCAGTGTGGGCTGAGAATTATTAGCCTGGCAAGTAGTAGCCAGGGTGTTTTCAGATCAACCACTATCAACTAGATATTATGATTGCATCTAGACATAATTATGAGCGAGGCATTCTGTTATTTTTGTGGGATGCCTAAAATATAAATATCATTATACGCTAATGGGGTAATCCCAGAATGCGTCAAAGGACCTGGGAACAGTACGGTAAGAACAACAATTGGTCTTGACGTACCTCTTTAGGAACCCAAAGAGGCAAAAGATCCTTGAAATCAAATCAATGAGTCACTCGAAAAGGTTTTCTCATAATCACTGAACAAAGGCGTGAACAATACACCAGAGAGAACGACAAAAAACAACTGAATTCTGAAGACGTAATTTTCTTTATATAGTAATTATAGAGTGAGTATAATCAATGAAGCATATGACAATAGACGGTTGTCCAGATAGGAAGTGCAGAAAAAAAAGTGATCATGTGCAAGGTGAATACAGAAAAGGAAAGTCAGAAAAGAAACAACTGAAAATCAAAGTATCATAATTATACATAGACAGCACTGGTTGCAATAATTCTAAGATAAGTAAACCAATGTTCTTTGGCCTGTTTACAACACCGTTGTGATATATTATTACATGTCCATTTTACAGAATGATGCTGCTTGTTTTAGAATGCACCATCCAATTTCAGGAAGGACCAGCATAGTGTATTCCAGGCCGTGAAATGAGGGGTGTTGACGTTTTGACCCGACTTAGGTGTAGAGGGTGATTATAAACCTCTGCATGAGGGTCTTCATCAGGACAATCAAAAAGACAACTGTAGTTAATGCCTGAAAAGGCAAGGTCAGTCCCCAGCTCCCGATGAATGGGTGGTCAATTACATGGGTATGGACCAGATCAGTGCACAGGTCACGGTGAGTAGGCGGTCACCGCACTGAGGTGGAGTAATGTGGCTCCCAAAACGGCTTAAAAAATGCAGCTGACTGATGTTCGTTAAACACCCAGCTAAAGTCAGGCAAGTCGGTGAGCCTTCTCAGCCAGCGCACGGACAGGAGCATCTGCGTTCTGCCGCACGGCCGTCTCTTTTAAGATGACCTTGGTGATGTGCTCGCCTGCCTACCGGACTTTTGCTTGGGGCAGGTGTAACCACATTGTGTTTGAAAGATGTGGAGGAGCAGTTTATAAGGGGGCTAAAGTGTCCACATGTTTTCAGTCTGAAGGCACCATCAGTCTAGTCATCACCGTATTAATCTAGACAATCAAATGTATTTCAATGTCCGCCCATTCATGTACAGAGTTCTAGATTTCTCAGAAGCCTGGTATGCACTTTATCAAACCTCTAAATAAACAGCAAATGCATAAATATTAAAATAACCAAATTCCAAATTGCAAAAGGGTGGAAGCTGAGCTTCCTCATTGGCTACAACATCAAAGATTGATAAGGGGCTCAAAGAAATGCGCCCCCTATGGTGGCTCTTTGTGGGCCTGATTTAAAGAATTTGAACTGGGAGAGGGTAGGAATCTATTTATTCTCCGCTCTAGTTTTTATGGTACAATAATAGCTGCAAAAGGTTTTTGAACATTTTGTTACGCGTCTGCTCACGCACCTTGGCTATATGGTGTCTTCAGCTATTTGTGAACACTCCCAAATAATTTCCTAATATATCCTTACATTTCGCATGAGTTGGAATCAAGACTAGGCAGTCTTGGTATGCAGTGACCCCAGCATCCCACACAGGCCATACCAGGCTCATAAGAAAACATTTGAGCCCCTGCATTACTTTGTTTACGTATTTAACACTGCAAACAGCGGCGGTTCCTCCTAAAGGGCAGAGGAGCGTCGCCCCACCCTCTGCGAGTGCAGCAGGTGTAAATTAATAAAATGGTCATTACTATTTTATTATATACTGTGGTGTTGCTGGCCAGGCTGTTCTAGTTTGAGGGCGGGGCGGGCTTATTCGCACTGATTGGCAACAGCAGCAGGATGGCTTGCCAAGCCTGCCAGTGCAGAGTGCGCATGTCGGATTGGCCAGATGTCTTGCGACTGCCAGCACGACATGCACACTCCAGACCAATCCCAGAGGTGTTAAACTGCGGGGATTGCAGGCACATGCCCCTAGGCTCAAAAGGAGCGCTGGGTTTACATGCTTAAACCAATCCTGGTGCTTTGCTCATGCTGAAGACAGCTCAGGGACTGGGTACGTTCGCTTTGGCTAATGTGACTGGGGATGTAGACCAGATCCGGCGGAGAGAATCTGGCTCCCAGGCAGACGTCAGCATTGGGCATAGCTCACTAAGACGCATGGATACCCGGTGCAGCACACTGAGGAGCAGAGGAGGCCCCAAGGTTTCTACTTTGGACCTCTGCCGATGATAAAGTTTTCTGAAGTGCAGGAAAGAAGCGGTGTGGACCATTCGAATGTTGTATGAGGCATCCTGGACATTTCATGTGAGTGATGTGATGTGCACGCAAGGCCTCCCTTCACCTCTGAAACACAAGAAGCATGATATGAGCCAGACCCTGGCAGCGCATCCTCCGGGCTACCCGAGGCTCACACAAGAGAGGCTTCTGGGGAGCAAACACTGAAGAACAACTGGTGAGTAGCAGCGCCTAGATTTTCTTCAGTGCTTCTCATTTATGTGTACACGTTGATTTCAGTGTATAAAATAAGGAATGTAATGCTTACGTCAGACTGTTTCATTTGCTTTTCATGTCTCTCAATGCCGGGCCTGCAGCCTTTGGGGAGCCCACTTCACTGACGCTTCACTCTGTGCTATGCTCTCTTATTTGACATGGACAAAGCACAGAGGTCACCATTTCCATGGCCTCTTGGCGCTGTTGGTGTCGGGTAAGCAGGCGGTCTTGCGTTTGGGCTATGGTGTGCATGTCATCCGCTCCCAGTGTCATGCATCCCACATGCGTTGTCTCTTTCAGTCAGTCTAGTCTCGGTGTCTGCTTGTGCCGCCTCTGTCCCGTTGTTGGTGTGTTGCCAGTGTGTGACGCGTGCCTTGTCGGTACCAGCATCAGTGTAGTATGTGAGTTTGTGAGACCTGTCTTCTCAGTCAGTGCAGTCCTTCTCACGCTGTGTTGCGTGTTCCCAGCGTGACGCGTGCCTTGTCGGTCTCAGTGTCAATGTCGAGTTGTGGTGTGTCGATTTACTATGTTATTTTTCGACCATGCTGAGACCGTGTACCAGGGGAAGGTTTGTTAAATCTCTGACCCCTCCCTTTCTGGGTGCCTTTCCCACAGTGCCTTTACCATGGAGTAAAACAAATATGGCCATCTTGGACATATACATTTAATTGACCTTAAATGCATGAAAGTCTGCATGACCCCACCAGAATTCGAAAATCTGACATTAAGGTTACAGACAGCTATCTGCAGTACAGGCATTATCCCACCGAGCTATCTTACCAGTTGCCTTAAAGACGGCCTGTCCACAAGGTTGGGATGCTTGGGGTCACATTGTAATGGATGCTCTACCTTGAGACTCATCATGGGGCTACACAGTTTTCAAAATTATGGCAAGGCGAAAGTAATCGAAAATGCAGGGATTGCTCGCTGCTTAAAACTCATCCCTAACTTTTACGCCTCACCACTTTCAAATGTCACAAGCCACCACTGACTGACTGCAACCATGATACTGTCAGAACAGAATTCACTTACCCTGTCCGAGGTTTGTTGCCCAGTGACTAAGCTGATGACCACAGGCAGAATTCATTTAAGAGAACTCCCAATCAATAAAGCAACTTTCTTAGCACATAATCATTTTTTTAAAGTTTTGTTACAGAGAAGCAGACACATGTTTTGCTCACAAAGCGACTTTCTCAAGCCTAAACATAGAAGGACTTCCAGTACTCTAGTCATAAAATTCACACCGATAACAATGATTAAGATTTATTAAAAACATACTCAACAGTAATGTACATGTAGTTTTCCATAAAAGCCTATCAAAACACATATTTTCACCTTTTCGACTGTTTGAACACAAATGTATTTTATATTTATATTTTTATTTTGCTTCTCTGTACGGTAATGAACTGTTGAGTGGGGGGCAATTTTTTTTAAGGATTGTTCATATATGTAGTGAGTAGAGTAGTGGATGGCAATATGTCTTTTTCTATGGTTGTTGCAGTGCAAATGATTGCGCAACTGTCACTGACTTCTGAATTACACCCGCTGGACGTGTTGATTATGTTTGTAATGCATCTGCTAAAGAGGGATGATGGAGGGGCCTAAGTGTAACTGAAATGCAGAAACAGAACAGCAACTTCACAATCTTAGGCCTATATAACAGGGATCGGAATTTCGAGATTTACCATAACTAGTGCTCCCCAGAATTTCTTTCTGAAAAACCTCGGCAGGTCAAACCTGCCACAATTTACTGGGGTGGGGGCGTTGAAATGAGATTCATGCAGAATTATATACACCCATTCTGCATTCAATTCCTCATTTTCCGCAGGAAATCTCAGAATAGGATTAATTTTTCCTCAACTATAAAACACTGCACCCCGCAATGGCAGTATTTATCATGTGGAGTAAATAGCGTACCCTCTCCTTGGTCACTCATATTCAGGGCCACAGAGGGGAGATCTGCAAATTTGTCAAGCAGGGAGCTGAGTGAAAAGGAAAACGTGTAATGCTTGGTTACTCACCGGTAATCTTCATTACTCCGAGTCCAGGTCTTCCCGTTCCATTCCCCAGCCCGTCACTCCCCCCTCCCTGGTTTCTGTTTCTGGGGATTGTTCTTGTTTTCTTTCTTATGAGTTTCTTTGGTATTCTGAGGCTATTGTAGTGACTGCTTCCCCCTTTATGCATGCTGGGTAGGCAGTGCCATATTGGGGGAAGTATTTTGACCTCAACTAGGTAATACGTTCTGCGGAGCAGGCAAACTGCTCATGCGTAAGGAATGGTTCGGGAAGACGGACGAGGAGGTAATGCTGCAATAGCGAAAGAAACCTTGACATGGTGTTTTGCTGGTAAAAAGCACTGAAGTATGTTGCACTTCTGCCTGGACAGTGGTAAAGAGGAAACTGATGGATGCGTCGCAGGCGCCAGCACAGCTGGCCACTTGGTGAGATGGGTATAAGTGGTTCCAGCAGAATACTATTATTTTATTTCTATAGTTTAAGAAGTGGCAGCTGTTTCCACCAGCTGGGAATAGGTCGAGGATGCCCGAATAAAAAAGAACGCTTGAGCAATGATGCACAGTCCCGATGGCTCAAAAACGTTCTACTTTCTGTTAGCATTTAAAACAAGCATTTGCAAACTCAATCAATGTGGCATGCAAAGTGCAGACAAAAGGCACAAAACATTCGGACATCTATAGCACATACCTACAGACACCCATTTAGAAAACATCTGTAGACACACAGAAACAGATGTACCTAGATCAGCAAACATACAGGCATTATGTGCACCGAGCAATACATAACACTGTACAGCAGAAGATATATTGTGATTTTGGTCAACAGAACACAGGATGATGTGCATTTAAGTTTTTCTTTAGAGGGCAGGATGCTCTCTGTAAATACCATGTTTGAAATTGTGCACAAGCCACCATTGACACAAATAACATACAGGGTCAAACACAAATCACATACAGGCTCAATGCAAACCTGTATAGTTGCAAGAAGCCTCGTGGATTAAATAGGCTGGGCTGCTTGAAGGAAACAGGTAGGCCGTTAAATCTTGATAAGGCTAGGCTGTAGGACAGGACTATTCATGACTGTAAAACAGGAGTAGGCGGTATTGTACAAAGGGGATAGGCAGAACTCTATGAAGCAAAAAGGCAGGACTGCATGCGGGGCCGGCTTTAGCGCTAGAAGTGCCCGATGCGACAATCATTTTTGGCGCCCCACACATCTCATGACTGCCATCTCATACTCTCTCACTACCACTGGGCAAAAGTGCCCCTCATCTCTCCAATCATAAGTTATTGCTAAACACAGCGCACCCCTGAGGATTCCCCCACAGGTCAGCGCCCAGTGCGGCCGCACCAGTCGCACTGCCCTAAAGCCGGCTCTGACTGCATGAATGGGATGAGCTGGACAGCATGAAGGGGACGGGTAGGACTTAAGAATAAATTAGGCGAGGCTCTAAAACAAGACTTGCTTGACTGTACACCGGGAACTGACAAGAGTGTACAACGTGGATAGGCAGAATTGTACAAAGGGAAAAGGAAGGGCTCGCAACGCATAAAAGTTGGCCCTTTTTAATTTAAACATTTTTGATGGACAGAAAGATACAGATATAATAGAGATGGCATTGTCAGAATTCTTTTATATTATTATCATTATTATATTAATTTAAAATATTCAGCTTTTGAAAGATAGAACTTTCTTCCTTCAGAGGCCAATAAAGAGGTTCCACATTACAACTTAAAAATGTCCTACATTTTTGTGTCGGTTAAAAACATTATTGTCTTAAAGTAAGAGCAAAACCAAAGGGGATGATGGACGGAGTGTTGAACATTGCAAGCACTCACCCCCAGTCAACTGATCTGGGTTTAATCCATCATCATTCTTTAGCTCACTCCGCCACCCCAGTTCAGACATGGCCATACGCAAATCAGTCTGACCCTGTGCCTCAAGGGAACAGTCCAGCCCGAACTGCCAAGCCATGTCTTCCCTGGACCGGAAACAAGCATCCTGGGACCGGTTTCTGGCTTACAGCCGTCATCAGCCAGGCTATCTTGAATCCAGTGGCAAAGTGAGCAAGGGACCCACGTCTGGGCATACCCTGCCAATTTAGGGCGAACATAGCAAAACCAAAGGGGATGATGGACGGAGAGTTGAACATTGTAAGCACTCACCCCCAGTCAACTGATCTGGGTTTAATCCATCATCATTCTTTAGCTCACTCTGCCACCCCAGTTCAGACATGGCCATACGCAAATCAGTCTGACCCTGTGCCTCAAGGGAACAGTCCAGCCCGAACTGCCAAGCCATGTCTTCCCTGGACCGGAAACAAGCATCCTGGGACCGGTTTCTGGCTTACAGCCGTCATCAGCCAGGCTATCTTGAATCCAGTGGCAAAGTGAGCAAGGGACCCACGTCTGGGCATACCCTGCCAACTTAGGGCGAACATAGCAAAACCAAACGGGATGATGGACGGAGTGTTGAACATTGCAAGCACTCACACCCAGTCAACTGATCTGGGTTTAATCCATCATCATTCTTTAGCTCACTCCGCCACCCCAGTTCAGACATGGCCATACGCAAATCAGTCTGACCCTGTGCCTCAAGGGAACAGTCCAGCCCGAACTGCCAAGCCATGTCTTCCCTGGACCGGAAACAAGCATCCTGGGACCGGTTTCTGGCTTACAGCCGTCATCAGCCAGGCTATCTTGAATCCAGTGGCAAAGTGAGCAAGGGACCCACGTCTGGGCATACCCTGCCAACTTAGGGCGAACATAGCAAAACCAAAGGGGATGATGGACGGAGTGTTGAACATTGCAAGCACTCACCCCCAGTCAACTGATCTGGGTTTAATCCATCATCATTCTTTAGCTCACTCTGCCACCCCAGTTCAGACATGGCCATACGCAATTCAGTCTGACCCTGTGCCTCAAGGGAACAGTCCAGCCCGAACTGCCAAGCCATGTCTTCCCTGGACCGGAAACAAGCATCCTGGGACCGGTTTCTGGCTTACAGCCGTCATCAGCCAGGCTATCTTGAATCCAGTGGCAAAGTGAGCAAGGAACCCACGTCTGGGCATAACCTGCCAACTAAGCAAAGTAAGAGACCTGCCTTTCAACCATCCAGAAAAATGTTTATTTTAACTTCAAAAACTCTACCCATCGAACACTGAATTCCTGATTTTCTCTCTGATTTTCTCTCTTATTTACCTTTATCCATCTATTTAAGATTTTATTTTGTTTCATTTGACAATATTGTTCCTTTACTAATAACCTTATCTCTTGGAACACCTTCAACTCTGCTGATTGCAGGGCTGCTGAAGTGAAAGTCTCTCCTCCTTTGCTGCCTTCTTTATTTTATTTTCACTTTTTTTAATGAAACTGTTTTATTATGTTTCAGAGATAGAATCAATAAACATATAAGTATTATTTTTTTTTAAATAATAAAAACTTGTATCATACACCTGCACGTCTCATACTAACAGAATTGTAAGGATACCTTTAATATATATCTTTAAAAATGTTCCCCTGTATAAAAAAAAATCTGCGTAGTGACGACATCAGAACTATATACACAACATAAAATGAATACAAGATGCAGGATACAGGAAAAAAAACCTTATCATGTATATAATTCATTTGACGAAGACCATGGGCTTTGCTGTGGAAAATGGTGCACTAACCAAGGGCACACAATTAATGGGTGCACGCGCCACAGACAGGGATAGTCTGTCAGATTACATACAAAATGCACTGTACCCAGTGTAGGCACCAACATGCACCTCTACAGGGCACAGCACAGCAGTCAATGCAGAGAGGCTGGCAGTACTTTGAGGAGGGGCAGGAATCCCTACACAGGTGGGTGCGGTCACACATTGAGGGGTCACTGGTGTGCCCCACATCCCTCCCATGCAGCACCCTGGGGGCACGCTGATTGTGGACCCCTTCACATGTGGTGCTCAACTAGTGTTTCTCCCAACTTTCTGTTTGTCCATGCGCCAGTGCATGTATTGCTTGGAACCACACCCCCATGCAAATGAGGGAACTCCCCCAGGAGGTCTTGCAAGTGGAAAAAGTGAGCCTGCTATGTCTGTATTACAAAAAGGCCTATACAGGAGCGCAACGCAGGCCCCTGCAGCTCCTGTGGTGCAGCAGGGCCCTTGACTCTCTAGGGGGCCCCTTGCAATTCAAGGAGGCCCCATTCAGCCCAAGGCCAAAGCATATTTGTGAGAAATGGGAGACTCAGGCGCCTCATATCATTATTTGCGGGGGGCATCATTTTACATTACGCCACTGGGCCACAAGAGTATTTGTGGCCCCTTCTGTAATGCAAAACAGTGGGCACAAAACGGCCATGCGCTCTTGGGGCACTTACGTAATACAGCTAAAGTTTTTATAGTAGGCTCAGTTGTGTACTATTCTCTGATCTCACGTTAACCATGAAACAAATACATTGGATATGAAGCTGTGTGTGGTCAGATCGGAGTTGTCTCGGTGGTTTTGGTGGTAGTGCAGAGCTCTTGACGTAAATGGAGTAGAGTTGGCAGGAAATTATAGCACGAACGAATAGTTACTTCCCTGACAATCATCCTCCTGCATTTTAGGTAAAACTAACCAAAGGGGGGAAAAAAACGATACTTTGAGGAAACACGGCAATGGGCCTCGGCCTGTAATTCTTTGGAGGCTAGAATTATATAGATTAAAGAGAAGGCTTTCGCGAGTTTCCTGAGGTTTTAGAAGATTATTAAAAATACAAGGGTACATACTAGACTTCAGTACCAAAATTACTTGCCGTTTCAGCTTTCTGGGTAAAAACATTTGCTCATGGGCTAGACCGTAGCTAAGTATATAATTAGTGTGTCTAGATGTGCAGAGCCTCTATAATGTACTGAATAGGATTCAGGGCCAGACTGGGAGCCTAAAGCAGCCCTGGCAAATTTTGTTAGAACAGCCCCCATACGGTGCATAGCGAGCGAGTGCGGTGAGTGAGCCTGACCACGCCAAGGGGGTTTGGGGTGTACTCCCCCAAGAAAATTTGGGAAAATATGGCAAAAATGGTGCATTCTACAACACATTTTCATTATATATTCTATTGTATTAGTTTTTAAAGCATGGTAAAGGATGATCTTACAGTGTATCAGGATAAGGCAATCTTTATTAGGCTCTTCAAAGATTCCCTCAGTAACACCCTCAACAGTGCCTCTCATCTCTCCATAGCCCCTCTCTCACATGCATTTCATTTGTTTTTATAGTACCTCCCATACAAGTGTAGGGGGAGGAGCCTTTTACATCTGCTCTCTTTGCCACTCTACTCCACTCTTCACCACTGCACCCTGACACTCTACTCTGCAACACTGCGCTCTTCACCACTGAACTCTACGCCACTCTACTCTGCCCTACTCCACTCTACGCCACTGTACTCTGTGCCACTGTATTCTACGGCACTATACTCTGCACCACTCTATGCTACTCTGCTCTGTGGCACTCTACGCAACTGCACTCTATGCCACTCGACTCTACTCTGCACTCTATGTTACCGCACTCTATCCTACTCGACTCGACTCTACTCTGCGCCACTGCCCTCTGCATCACTGAACTCTACGCCACAGCACTCTTCACCACTCTACGCCACTCTACTCTACACCACTACACTCTACGCCACTCCACTCTATGCCACTGCACTCTATGCCACTGCACTCTACTCTACTCTGCATCACTCTACTCTGCGCCACTCCACTCTGCACCACTCTACTCTGTGCCAATCCACTCAGTATCACTGCACTTTACTATGCACCACTCTAATCTATGCCACTGCATTCTACGACGCTGCATTGTACGCCGCTGAATTCAATGTCACTACACTTAATGCCACTGCACTCTACACCACTATAACCAGCAACACACTATGCCAATGCACTCTGCACCAGTCCACTCTACTCTTTGCCACTCCAGTGTATTACAATCTACGTGACTCCAAACTATGCCACACAAATACATGATACTCTCTGCCACTCCACTCTATAACACTCTACTCCACTCATCGCCATTCCACTCTACGACACTCCACGCCACTCTGCTCTGTGCCACTAACTTTTAGCCATGCTGAACAGAAGCCACAATGATGTACAACATGGCAAAATCGCATTGGCAAAAGCCAATAGCTATTGCATAGGCGAGACCTATTGGCTTTGCCAATGCTTGTTATGTCTTGCATACAGACAATGTTAGCTGTCTGGTGAGAGCTCATGCTGTCACACATAGCACACCACATCACACAACATACACCTCAACATTTACATAGAGATATTGAAAAGGGTTTTTGGACAGCCCATTTGGTGTTAGGGATTGTCCATCAGTATTTATATCAGCCCACAGCATTTCCCAGATATAATTGTTCACACATGCATTGCCTTTACCATCTTTTGCAAAGGGTTTGTATTGTACTTTTTTGCAGAGGGCCCCAAGCTCCTAAAGTTCTGTTGCGGTGTGTTAGGTCCCCCTCTCCTCCAAACCCGCTCATCTGTGGCTTCATGATGCTTCCTCACTCCCACCCCACTCTCCATTTTTTTAAATTATATATTTTTCTAAAATTATATTTATTGTATTGTATTGCAACATTTACCAGCGCTTACTACCCCCTTGTGGGACGCTGAAGCGCTTGACATACACAGGTAGCACACTACACTGTTTAGGGCATTTGGTTGGCAGTATGTTGTCTTTGTTTTGATCCTGTATGGGAAGTGTTTCCATGTTGTGCGTGAGGACCACTGAGGAGTGGTTATCGTGTTATGGGATGCAGTGCTAAGCTGTGTGATGGATGAAGAAGTGTGCAAGATAGGTGCACAGTTTATGATTTTCAGTAAGCTGGCAGATTTGAGCAGCTCAGCGGGTCCCTTTTTGGTGTTTCTTATGTTCATAGCCCACTTAGTTAATTACTGTACAGGGTTGTCCATTCTGAGATATTTTGTTTAAAGGTTATGGTCTTAGCTAGGCATAGGCTCAAGAGAGAAGTGGTAGAAAGATCTGTTGGGATGGACTTTGTTAATATCATCCCAAATGTGAATGTCTTAGTGAGATGCCACTAAATTGTAGTTGTATGCTGCTAGTCAGGACTTGCTGTGTTGGGCTATATTAGAGTCCTTCGTTGGCCAGAGGTATGTAGCAGATCTCTTCAGTTATTTTGTGACTGTTCAGTAGGTGATGAATGGTTTATTGTTAAGGACTTGTACGGTATAGAGTGATGGATATGACACTTAGCAGTTTTGTCTTATGTGAGTATAAGGGTGTCAAGTAGTAAACAGTAATTATTAAGCAGCCTGTATGAACTATAAGCGTCTGTTTGACCGCTAAGTGTTATGGTATTATTTTTAGTGTGGGGTATATATTGTATTGTAATTGCATTATATAGCACTTACTACCCCTGACGAGACATTGTTGTGCTTTTAGACTAGGCGACACGCTGCTCCAGGTACCAGTATGGGTGTTTTTTTTGGTAATTATTTTTGGTTATTGGGATTAGTCATGTGCTCTATGGGGACAAGTCCATGCCTTTACTCCATCTATGTGGTAGATTGCATTAGTAGGATTTAGGTGTGACCCTTAGCGGGAGAAGGGGCTGTGGGAATTTCATGCATTGGTTGGCAGTATTAATAGATGAGCTACAGGAGAGTAGGTATTGTTGGGGTGCAAAGTATGACTTTCAAAGGAGACGTTGTGATCTTTGAAATATATTGTGGGCAATTTACAGAGAAACAATATTAAGGATAAAGGCAAGCATGCATGTGATTTAAAGTAGGCTGTACTCAGAGAACAGAGGTATGTTGATGATGGAAAGGAAGGCGAGAGTCGTTTGAAAGAAAAAGGAGAGTCGACCTTTGGATGTTTTAAATCAAAGTCAGTTTTCATGCAGGGTTTTTAGGAATATTGTGGAGGCTTTTTAAGACAGCACGCAAAGCTGCAGGAAGAAATAACGTTATTTGCATGTGTTGCAATATCATTGTAGGCCATGAGAACACCACTGTGAACACACACCACCATCTCATAGTAAATTGTATTAAAAAAAATATGGTATCATTTTTCCATAAAATCTGATGGAAGGAAAACACAAAATAGAAAAGTTGCACTTTAAATGTTTGTGGTCGAGGTGCATTTCCCCTTTTCCCCGGATGCTCAGGGTGGGATGAAGGAGAACAGAGTCTGTTTTAGTGGATTTGTGTAAAGTAATGCTTCTCAGGGCAGTTTGCAGAGCCCAGCAACTTGCTTTCTATTTTTCGCTCCTCACAAAAGAATTTTGTTTTACCCTATGGGGTCATTACAATGACGGGCGGATCGCCACGTGGCGATCTGCCCGCCATTTCCCACCGCCCGCATGCCATTTCCCCCGCCATATTACGATGGCGGGGGGGAGCCCGGCGGACCGAAAGACCGTCCGCCGGTTTTCCACCGGTCCCACAGGGGACCGGGCGGTAAAGAACCCTAATATGGTGGCGGTGTCTGCAAGACACCGCCATCCATATTAGGATGTTGGCGGTAAGCAGCCTTTCCATGGCGGTGTTGCCGCCATGGAAAGGCATGTGGTCTTTGCTTCTGGGGGCCCGTTGCAGGCCCCCAGGATTTGGGGGTGGGGGTTGCACATGGGGGGTACCTATGGTACCCCCTACATTTGAATGCACAAGATGGCAGGCACCGCGCGGTGCCTGTCACGTTGTGCATTCAAATGCACAACATGCGTTTTCGCATTGCGGCGGGTGCTGCTGACAGCACCGCCCGCCGCGTAATGCGAGCAATACTGAGATGCCACCGCCACCGTGGCGGTGGCATCCTAATACCCATGGCGGGACCGCCGCACCCCTTGCGGACGGTCCCGCATTCCGTTGCAGTGGCGGGCGGACTTTGTCCGCCCGCCATCGTAATGTGCCCCATAGTTCGGTATGTTGTTATGGTAAAATAAAAAAAGGTCAAAAAGGGCACGTTCTGTAACAGGCATGCATGTTATGCATGTATGGTGACATAAACGGACACATACATTGGGACTCATGCTCATAAGGGCCAGCAGAGGGCAGCCATCTTGGAGTTAAGCCATTCCAAAATGGCCACCGTTTGTGGGCTTGCGTGTGCATGCATCGGAAAACATGCATCTGCGTACCTTGCCACAAATGAGCACAATGCATGTGTCTTGATGCTCGAAACCATTCTGGCTTGGTCATGTTGGAATGGTCAAATAAAAAGCATTGACAAAATCAATATATCTGTTCTCGCCTGTCATTACTTGTTTTTATTATTTTCTGTAGTTTCCACTTCTTGTTCCCCCACTTTCTCCGTCTCTCTCTGTCTCATCCTCTCACTTGGGCCAGGCAATGACCTGTCTGCCTGCTTTTGAATGTTTTTTTACAGTGTTGGGTTCCCAAGAGCCTGCATACTAATAAGACAGCCTTAATGGAGGTGCACACTACCTGGCTTGCTCACTTCACTGAGGAAGCCTGAGGTCTAGAGTGTGCTGGGGGGCACTTCCTGTCTACCACCCTCTGATTTTGTAATGGGCGCGAGAGACATATTTGCAGAGAAATGTCTTGTGCTGTTAGTAGTAGAACACATTGTTTTGACTGGAAAGGCAAAAAGGTTTGTAAATGCAAATAAAATGGGATTTCATGAGATTTACCCCATTTTCTAAGATTTGTCCACCAAATTAGGACTGTAGGGCGTCAGAATGGAGATTAATTTTCGTCAATCACAAAATATATACATGCCTCCAAGTGGTTAACTCGCTCTTACGCTACTGTGCTTATTTATGCAACAAGTATGCCGTACTATACACAGACTGTAACAAAATATTTTGTGATGCGCTATCGACACAATAATAAATATGTCACCGGGTATTGTATTTACATAAACCAATCCACCTCGGACATCCATACAATGGATAGCATTGTTCACGTGCACCTGGATTATGAAGACGGATTGTTATGCATAATATCAGTTTGCCAAAAAAAAAATCGTTTCAGTCAATGCTGGAAGCAACTACCAGAATGGGGAACATTTTTCACTGAGCGTTGATACTTTAATGAAAGCACATATTCATAAACATATTTATATGCTGCATATATGGACATTAAATCAACGGACTGTGTAGTACTAAACGAACCAAGTGTGTGTGTGTAGTGTGTGTGTGTGTGTGTATGTTGGCTAACATAACCAGCCATTTAGAGACATTGTCCTACAGAGTGTGTGTGTGTGTGTGCGCGCGCGCAATGGTTAACATAACCAGCCATTTAGAGACATCGTCCTAACAGAGATGATTAATTCTGCCAAAATCTACTAGCTTTTGAAGGTAACTGTCTGATTTGTGACTGCCTGTGCACCTGTCCCTCCATCTTTTCAGAAGCAACAATGTGATGTAAAGGAATGGAAGGAATGCTTGGATTATTCACAGCAAGTGGTGACCACTCGTGGCCGCGTCCCAGTGTATCGTTTTTCACCTACTGTGGCACCCCAACAAAGACCAGCCATATGCAAATCACCAACGGTTCTGCTCCAAAGGGAACCCCCCAGCCGGAACTAAAAGGTGTGATCTCCCCGTGGTGGGCAAGCAGGTATGGCCAGACCAGTAGCGGCCTAACTAGGCCTTGCCAGTGAGGTAGAGCTTGGGTCTTGCAGCACAGTGAGCACGGGACCCACGGATGGGCATAACCGTCGAACTTACGGTGTCTACTGCAGCACAAGACCAGGTGATGGAAGGAATTTTTGAATAATCATTACAGATTGTACTCAATATGAATCCAAAAAGACTGGTATTTACTAAATCCAAGCATTAGTTTCATGGCCTCTGCCATCTGGTGAGATCCACTCTGTACCTTGCTTTCTAGCAGCAGATCACGCCCTCTCTTTCAACCCCTCACATATTGCTAAAGTTTCTTAGGGAACAGACAGCTTTGGGCAACTGGTACACTGTCACCAGCTATGCCTTTAGCACACTACTTCCCTTCACCTGACATGTTTGTAGGCACTCTGTCTCACATTCTTCTCAACACAAGCATGCTTAGGCACAGAATTCATGTTTGTGAGCACGAGCACTGCTCGGAGCATCACACATAACACACTTCCCACCTAGGTGACCCTTCAGCCACACACTCTCCCAACCATGCATGCATTTCGAGCCTGAAGCCAAACTGGACGACATAAGAAAGTGCTGCAAGACGACACTGCATAGCTGCCAAGGTTTCAGATTACCATGTGTGACAATTTCATAATTTCAGTTTAATTATGAGTGACATTTCAAGGACTATGAGTGACACTTTGTTGCAAGCAAAATCAAGCAATAAAGACAAGGGAAACAAATAAATATTAGTAAATACACTGGAGAATGAGGCTGAGGAATGCATAGGTAACAGCTAGGCTGTATTTCATTATGCAAAGATTAGTTTAGCAGCCTCAACCGTAATAAAAATCATTACCCAGAGCTGAGTGGTCCGCCCCAGTCAGCGAGTGGTGCCCCTAGCTGCCCAGCCCCGCAGCAGGCACCAGATCACATTAGCAGCTGAAGGCATCCTGTCACAGAGCTACAGGCTCTGCTGACAGTGACCTCTGGCTCATCGCTAAAAGTAAAGTAGTTGCTGTTGGACCCGGGCCGACACTGAAGGCAAAGATGATGGTGAGGGACCCAGCACGAGGACCTCAGACTCCAGATCCTACCCTCCCAGCACCATATTTGTGTTAACACTGACAAACACTCTGTGGTGGCAACTGGTAAACAACTGTCTACTTACTCGGATTCGATCATCTTCAGCCAGGCAGCGTGTGAATGGCACATCTGCGACTCACACTGCAACAAGACAGCTAGGTGCTCATGCCGCGAGTGAGCCACCCCCATGGCAATCTGCCTTAGACTTCGATCCAGGTTGCTGCCTGTCCTCACTGAGTCCTGGCAGCCGGCGCTGCAAACCGACAGTGACGGTTAGTCATGACTCTCAATGACCGACCCATCCACTGCACTAACTCCCTCGGCCGGCTCAGAAACTACAATTGAAAGCAGTGGCATTGATTATTACAGACCACAGCAGAGCGCGGGAGGGCGGGCCGGTTACGTGGGAGCAGCAGCGATGTGGACCGAGCGGCGGGAAGAATCTGGACGGCCTTTGTCACAAACAAACTCCCCGCTCTGGCAGCCGCAGCCAGCAGGATGTGACGTAAACCTCGGTAGAAGCTATCTCGGGGGCGTGCTGCGCCGCGGGTTCTATCAAATGATACATTGTAGCAGAGTCTGCGGTGGCCAGGCCTTAGCTCAGCTGGGAGCACTGCCCCAAGCCCATGGGAGCAGCGGGGGCGCAGGCAGACCATAGGTAGGGTGCTGCAGTTAGCTGCCACACACAAGTTTTGCAGCGCTTCAGTGAGTTTGCACCTGGGACTGACACTATGCATTATGTGTGACAATGCATTTCAGTGCGGTGATGCGGAGCACCACACTGAAATGCGTTATTCTAACGGCTGATGCGTGTAATTCCTTACACAAGCATCTTCGGTGGAAGGGTATGTGTTAGTCCTGAAGGTAACCTTGGACCATATCTCATTGCGAGGCACTGTCCTCGATTTACAATCACTGGGAAGCAGCCAGAACGAGCGGATATAACAAATGTCAGGGTTTAGCTGTTTTGTGAGTGTTTATAAAAAGGCATCATTAAGAGTCTGTCAGTGACCACAGTGATGTGTTTGTCATGAAGATGTCTGTCTGTCCGTCTGTCTGTCTGTCGGTCTGTCAGTCTGTCGGGCGGTCGGTCTGTCTATCTATCCATCTATCTTTCTAATACATAATGGGTAAGCATGTAATATGGGCCTACATTGCCATTGAGAAGTTCTGTACGTTTTCAACAATAGACTGATATGGCAATGTAGTACCATAGTCTATTTTACTCATTATGCATTTTTTATAATACACATTGATTTGGCGGCATTTAGCTTGAAACAGCTTTTGTCTTCAAAGTTCAGCTATCAATGGGCACGAGAATGTACTGCAGAATTCGTGATTTTGCCGCGTAATTTAGAAAACCTTGGCACATATTGGCACATATTTTGGTACTCCATGCCTCATAATCCTAATAGCGACGGCAATGGTAAAGGTTTGCAGAGTGATTTGGCAACTTTCATTATAATAATGAAATTGATATTTCACAGGGCACCGTGAAATATGTCCCTTTTTCGCGGTTCTGCGTGAAAAATGAGGTTTTATAGCACTGCATTTTGAGCAATACAAGTCCATATATATATCTATCTATCTATCTATATATATATATATATATATATATATATATATATATATATATATATATATATATATAGATATATATATCTCTCTCTATATATATATATATATATAGATAGATATATATATATATATATTTTCACTGGGGAAAAAGGTTAAAGTAACGTTAAAGTTAGGGGTGATAAAAAGATATGTTGTTTTTTTAAACTTAGAATTTCACTGAAAAAAGAAAGGTTAAAGTAACGTTATAGTTAGGTGAATTCGTCAGTGACAACATTAACATTTTGAACTAAAACATAACTCAGAAATGCACCAGTTATAGTTAGCAGAGCTAACTATAACTTGTATCACGCCATGCACTGCTTTTGACCTCACATATCACAGCACTCATGACATATTCTATGACATCATTTATGACATCACTGATGACATCTCAAAAGACATTTTTAAAAGAAAGAAAATAAACTGGGGAAATGATGCTAAGCTATAGAGAGTTCTCGCAAAGATCCTGGTAAAATAGCAACATGGGTTAAGCTTTAAAAAAAGTGATTGGGTAAAGAAATTTAAGCACCATTCCTGAATGGAGGAATTAGTCCTGGAATAGATGAAACAGGCCCATGGTCTACAACCATCTTTCATTTCGCATCTACGGAGATGGGTAGGCAGATTGCAGGGCCTCTCTTTGGGGACAAGTGTTTCACACTGAGGTCCTCACATGGGGTTCCTCAAGAATAGGGGTAAATTCAGATTTTCTATCTCTTTTGCAGTTTGACATAGGCAGTGGCTCCACCTCAGGGGTATTGTCAGTATCTCCAGAGTTAGGTAAACCCCTATATGTAGATTAGACACTAATAACCTGGTCCTAATAAATTGCTGCTGAATTGCAGCATCGCTGGCGCTGTGAGACCCCGAAGTGTTTGGCCTCGGTCGGATGCCCGGTTGATTGAACGACGGAGCTCCGTGAACCGATCTACGACCTGCCGCCGAGCAACACCTGGCCTTGCTGGACCTGGGCCCTCCCACCACTCCGACCGCTGCCACGTCCTTTCCTGGTGGTTTGGCTGCCTCACTTTTCGCGGTGCTTGACGGAGCACCGTGATGTGATCTGCGCCTGGCCGTCACGCAGCCCCAGACATTGCGACCTTTATCTGCGCCCTGCTGCCGCGCTACACACACAATTACTGGATCATGCCAGCCGGGACCTGAACGGTGTCACGCCGCCGAACAACCCCCGTCACCGATGGTACTCGGACTACCCATCTGTCTTGATCGTCTATACCACCGAAGGCCGCCCTTTAAGATGGTGACGATCCGCCAATCTCAAAATGGCGACTTGCCGACAGCTTTCACTCTGCAAGATGGTGAACGCTGTGGCCCTACAGGGAGACCAGTGTGAGTGACCTCTCTTCCCCGCCCATCTGTCCTCCCCTACAACTAACCCGATTCTACCTCGAAGCACCACAATGAGCTGGTGATGAATCAGACTCCCCAGAGGGCCTCCCTTCATGTTTGTTTTGACCCCGAACAGCCCCGAACACCGATGATACGCGGGCTTCCTCTCCTGTCCTGATCGCCAACCCCACCAAAGGGCTGTTCCTGAAGTTGCGACGATCCGCCAGTTATTTCACTCCTCAAGATGGCGATCGCCAGTGTCTCTCCAGTGAGGCCCGGGTTTGCAAGTTTCCGGATTAGCTTCAGACACAGAGAATGGGCTCTGGTTTCAGGGATCCCAGCGCTGCTTCCCTGGTCTTCTTATCCAGACTGGTTACAGCTATGGAGTACGGGCGTTGGTTTCAGGGATCCCTGTGCTGTTTTCCCAGGTCAGCTCTTTGTGTGAATTCTTCAGACCTTGGAACTGTCCCTTCCTCCTCTCCACCCACCACTTGTGTCCTGGGGGTATGCTGAAAGACGAGGCGGACGGCACTCCCCAGGAATACCGGGACCGGTGCTTTTTGATGGAGGTATGACGATGCCCACTGGTCTGATTCCAAAACTGTTTTGTACCTACTGCGGAGCCCGAGCAACCTTGGCTGATGCCCGGTGGAGCTGTTCTTTGCAGCTATAGAGGAGTCTGGCTCTGGTTCACCCCCTTGGCCATCACCTACCCAGCCGGACATCTGACATTGTTTTCCTCATCCCCCCGCTGTTTTTCCTCTCCCCTCCCCCCTCCGTTATTCGTTGATCTAATTGATGTAACTATGTAACCTGTAACTCGCTGATCCTGTAACTATGTAACCTGTAACGCACTGATCCTTATGTAAAGCGCTCTGATACCTCCGGGTCTAGCCAGCGCTATATAAAACTTTATAAATAAATAAAATAAATAAGAAACATGTTGACCCATATTATATCTTATGGAACATTAATTCCCCAAGATCTCCACTGTTTTTTTAAAACTTCAACAAAGAGCTCCAAGGATTAAATACAGTAGAGGGTTCCTTTAGTAAATTTGTATTTTCCTTGATCACTTCTTTGGCCAATCTACCTTCCACGCATATTAAGTCAGCAATATTTGGACTTTGATGCTGATTTTGAAAAAAAGATCTCCAGCAAAGAACCCCCCTGAGGGGCCCATCGGGCATTGCAGCACATAAGCCCAGTAATGAAGCATGGCACCAAATGGTGGGTGAGGCCTCTTGCGCCTAAACATTAAAGCTGTGTCTGACCAGCATAGGGTCCACACACTAAGAGATTTGATTATCGCACTAGGAATTAAGTGTGGTTGACCGATTACAATCCTCTATTTCCCTCCACTTGAATTTGTTTTCTTCAACTAAAGAAAATAGCTCAAAAGCCTGCTCTTAAAGCAACATCTCATCACAGTATAACATGCCTCTCTTCCCACTTACCGTTTTCCCTTCTTCACTCCTCTGGTACTCCCTACAGCTTCCCTCATCACCAGAAAATTCAGACACTCATTCTTCACCCCTTCCTCTCTCGCCCATTCCTGCAGTGATTTACACTCCGTTATTGTACAGTTCCCCTTTTCTATCTAGCAAGGTTCATTCTTTAAATATGGGAAAAAGTACTCCCTGTCATACATTATAAGGATATTGCAATTCACCACAGAGTTTAGTAACCATGTAGAGGAACGAGGCAGAAGGCAAGTTCCTTTTATAAGGTCATGGAACTCCAAGGTGGCTTGCAATATCCTATTAACGTATGTCTGACAGTATTTTATTCCTTAGAATACATGGTCACATCATCAACCTGTCCACAAATTTCTTAAATCCCTGGTGTCATGATACTTCATATGAAAGAGATAGTATGGTTGCAGACAAGAAGAACAAAAGTGAAATCTGTAATGCAAAATTGAACACACCAAAAAGTAGCTAGCAATTTATTGCAAATATTTTAGAATCAGTCTAATGTTAGCCAGATTAAAAAAAAAAAACACTGCAACTCAGAATATGCAGAAACACGCAGAGAGATTGTCTTTCCTTTAATAACCTAACATGCAAAAAAAGAATCTTGCCAAAAATATTTCATTTCAACTGCTCAATGTTCACTTAAGAAAAAAACAGGTCAGAAGAATGAAGAGTCATTTCTCAGTTTTGTTGTTTAAACTGCTGCTGTAACTCTGCTCTGTGACCCGCCTTTCACCTTGGCTGATGGCCCTAGCAGCAGGAAATAGGATGTCACAACTCAACTGTAAAAAGTTATCACAGTTGAGCAGCTATGTCTTTGTCTTATTACAAGTGACTAGATACATTACAGCTGCAATGTAATAAGGAAATTACAGACCGGGTTTTATACAGGGATTGTATGCTACCATGTATCAGAAATGCTTTACATACATACATGACACAAAATTTCAATGTTTCCAATTTTGCTAAGATATTGAGCTTGGCTGTTGCAAAGAGAGCTCTGCGGCTCAGGTTTAAATCTGGCAGGATCCATGCTCCACAATCGCATTACACCACGCCACAAAACTCTGCCTTCACACCTTTTTTTCCTCTCCACCCCACGGACAAAACACATCTTTTCTTGATCATTTCTATTGAATTATTGTATTTATTTGTGCTGTTATTTCATGCTTGCGATTTATGTGTCCATTCTATAGTTATTCCGGTTTGTATTTTTATGTGTCATCAATATAAGTGCAATGAAGATGCCTAGAGTAGGCAAGCTCGTGGCACTTCATCAACAGCTATAAAATCAAATTGGTTCCAGGTGAAAGATGTGGTTCCCACTTCAAAAACTATTTCTATACATATCAAGCAGTGCTATAATGTTCAAAGCCAATTAAAAATGCCTCTCTTACGAAAGTGGTGTTATTCTTTGCCATTATTCTTATGATATAATATGTGATGTTCCATTTGTTCCCCCCTTGTTCCCTTCCTTTTATTCCCTTACTTCCTCATAAAATTACAAAGACTTTAATGGTTGTTTCTAAAGCTTTTCATACAGCATGGTAATTGCTGAATCATTATTATCAGAATATTTTGCATTGGTTTGCTGTATACACTGGATTAAAAAAGTCTTTTAAACTCAGAAAATGCCTTAACTAACCTAAGGTACAGTGCGTAAGTAATGTTGCTTTGGCCACATTTGTCAGTGTTGCTCATCTACAATAATCAATTCACGACATGCCCACAGGAGGGCACCATAGAACATATTAACAAAACACGCACATTGTTGAATTGAAGTTTGCAAACTTGAACAAGCCAGACTGCAAATGGTAATGCTTTATTTCAGGCTACTCGAGATAAATCTGTTTCCAGGCTCCAGGGCAAGAAGTTAACGATTTCACATGGCATTTTCAGGAACACATTAAGGAGCTTTAAACATCGGTAGAAAGGGCAAGGACTGAGGATAAGATGCTAAAATAGTCTTTGTAATTTTAAGGGGAAACTGAAATGGCTCATGTGAGCCCAGTTGACGCGCAGCACCCTAAGGTCAAGTGAGGACTGGGGTGAGAGTGCGAGTCAGCCTGGTACCACGGGACAGGAGTTTAATGGGACTCCCAGGACCTTAAAAGGCTCTCTGCCAATGCCATCAGAAGGATTTTTTCAGCTCATGAAAGACGTATTTTAGGCCACCTGCCAGGAACAACTCAAAATGTATTGACCGTTACAGCTAATGTAAGCCCATATACCGCCAACCAGTATATGTTAAACTTACAGAAATGGGGGCACTCCTAAATAGACGAACACTCAAGATGGCCGCCAACAGCCGAAACGCACCAATCGAAAGTCTGAACGAGCATTGATGAAGCCATTTATATTTGTGCTTGGGTCTAGAACATTTTGTCTTGCAATAGCTAAATTTACCTGGACTTTAATGGCCAAGCAGCCTGCTCCTGGAAAGATCTAATAAGGGAAAGACACAGGATGACGTGGTGGATGTTTCTTGGACTAGTGCATTATAATAAAATAAGACAGGTGCACACATCACTTCAATTTTTAGCATTAATTCCTGGATCTTCGTGTTTGCAAACAAATCCATCACCATAACTGACATCTTTGTTGCAACAGAAAAAAATCAGACCACCTCTCTGAGTATTTTCACCATTCCAACCAGGGAAATCTGATCATTTTGTCTTTAATTCTCTTCCCCGTGCTCTATCCTTTCCCTCCTTCTTATATGGGTGCACTTGTACTACTAGACAGTGATCCTCAGCTCTGCTGAGTAAGAGAATGGGAAGAGGCAAGAGAAGGCAGAGGGATAAAAAGAACAGCAGAGCAAGAGAGGCACAGTTAAACGAGAAGGGAGGTAGAGGCAGAAACAGAGCTGTAGAAGAGAGATCGCTGTGGTAGGGAGAGACATAATGTAACCAATGTGGTATCCAGAAAGAAAGCTACAGAGGAGTAGAAAGAGGAAGCAGTAAGTAAATGTGAGGTACAGAAATAGGAAGATTTTAGGGTCAGGCAGAGAGAGCTAAAGATAGGGCGAAGGAGTAGTAAGAGGGAGGTGCCTGGGGTACGTCAAAGGGCAATGTATATAAAAAAATAAGGTAGAAAGAGAGTTGATTTAGAGAGATGTGTTAGAGGGAGGGAAAGGTAGACAAGTAAAGAGGTAGGTAGTGAGAGTTGCAAGTTAGGGAAATAGTGGTGAAGTACAGATGGGTATAAAAAAGAGAAGGGCACTATAGAATGAAAGGGCGGGTAAAGAGATAGGGACGTATAGGATGGTTGAGAGAGTGAGTAAAAGGTAAAAAGAGAGATGTGGTGTACCTTGAAAAGAAGTAAAGAAGAGACATGGGCGACTTGGAGAATGAGAGGTGAGACTGATACAGTGGAAGAAAGAGAGGGAGAGGTGGGTAGAGCAGGATTGGTAGAGAGAGGGGTAGAGCATGTGAGATAGATGTGAAAAGAGCGGTAGGGCGAGGATGAGTTGAAACAGGGAAGAATGTGCAGTGAAAGCTAAGAGAGAGAGAGAGAAATAGAGAGAATAGGTAATGATAGAGAAAAAGAGGTGTGATGTAGAGAAAGAAAGATAGTGAGTTCTGAGTAAGGCAATGAAAGAGGTGAGGTAGGGGGAACAGTAAGAAATAGAGGTGTGAGGTAGTGAACGAATGGTGAGCAAAACTGAGAGGTGAGGTAGTGAGAGACAGGAGTGTCAGCGAGAAAAAGGCGGTGAAAGAGGAGTGAGGTAGGGAATGGTGAGGTAGCTAGTGGTGAGAAAGGCTACAGAGATGTGAGGTTAAGAAAAAGAGAAACAGAGAAGAGAGAGGTGAGGTAAACAGAGATGAGGCTGAGAGAGTGGCAAAGTAGATGGAGGAGAGATACAGAGATGCGAGATGGAAACAGAGCAGCACCTGGCACAGTGAGGTGTGAGGTAGAGACAGCGGAGTTAGAAAATGAGAGGGGGAGCCAGGAAGAGATGTAGGGTGATGCACAGCAAGTAGTAGAGAGAGTGTGGAGGTGATAGACAGGTAGGGAGCGGTCTGGTGGAGAGATGTATTAGTGGTATTGGTGGGTTAGACAGAGGAGAGGTAGAGGGAATAAGCAGAGTGATGAGGGTAGGTACATATAGGTCTAGAGCTAGGAATATATAGAGTGAAAGCGAGATAAAGGATATTGGTGAGCTGGAAGAGGAAAGGAGAAGTAAACAGATAGGCAGGACGCAGAAAGACTGGTGAAGCAGAGAAAGAGAAGCAGAGGGTGGTAGTGTGAGGTAACTCAGAGGCATCTATAGAGAGTGGTAATTAGAAAAATAAGGCAGAGGAAATGGCAGGGATTTATTGATTGGGGTGTAGATAAAGACGAGATACAAGATAGAGGATAGGCAAAGTAGGGAAAGGTGAGGTAGAAAGAGAGGGCAGAGATAGAGATAGAGAAAGAGAGATAGAGACGGAGAGAGAAAGAGAGAGAGAGGCAAGGAAGTCTAAAGGTAACAGTTTTTAGCAGGGAGTAGTTAGTAGAGAGAGGGGTAAGAAGGGGTGAGTAAAGCAGAGAGAGAGAGATAATGGAATGAGAGGTAGAGGAGACAGAGAAAGAGAGGTAGCTAGAGAGGTAAAGAATAGTGAAGTAGGGAGAGGCAGGGAAAGAGAGACAAAGTAGTTAGTAGAGAGAGGGGTAAGAAGGGGTGAGTAAAGCAGAGAGAGAGAGAGAATGGAATAAGAGGTAGAAGAGACAGAGAAAGAGTTGTAGATAGAGAGGTACAGAATGGTGAAGTAGGGAGAGGCAGGGAAAGAGAGGCAGAGGCAAGGAAAAGGGAGAGATTAAGATAGAGACACCTTGGGAGGGGGTTGGTTCTTGGAAGGTGAGGGCTCTGGGCAATTACCCACTTTACCTATGCTTTAAAATGGCTCCATGCCCCGCACAACCTTTGCAAGGGTCGGCCAGCTGCTCTTCAAGTATCACCTTGAGGTAGTGTGTCCACAGGCGGCTGGTGAACAATGAAACCGATGGAGTGAAGGCGGCATGAATTTTAGGGTGCGATCAAGCTGACATGACTCAACCCAGCAGCATGTACTGTCAATAAAATATTGAAACCTTTGAAGTACATTGTACATTTTACTGCACAATTCTCCAAAGAAACTGGCTAAAAGATACAGGTTTAACATTGCATTTTGCTCTTTTTCCAAACGTGTGACATGTTTCCATTCATGACTCCCACAAACCTTCTTTCACTTTACCAGTGGAGGCTCCTCCGCTAAGGTGGAGGAGCGTTCCCCATTGCTATTTGAGCTGTGCAAAAAAGAAAATGCTAATAACAAGCCGTGATTATCATTTTATTTTTCTGCAAAGGATTGGAGCCAGGTCGGGTGGGGCGGGACTGAGCACAGTGAGGAGTGGTTTTTTTTCACTCCCACAGTGCGCATGATTGTTGGGCCGGCCAAACAATCATGCGCACTTAGCAGCCCAACAATCATGCGCACTTAGCATGTTTTCCATGGGGCTGTGTTGCACAGCCCTGTGGAGAACATGCCCAGGCTTCCAGGTACAGCCTGAGCGGCCAAACAGGCCGCTCAGACCAATCACGACGCTGCTCATTTAGCATTGTGATTGGGTGGGAGAGTCCGGGAGCCTGGGTGCTTCCGGTGCTGTTGAGGATGGAGGAGAGGCGTGCGGCGGTGCCGGCAAAGAAGGTAAGTTTACATTTTTTTTAATCCAATTTTCCCCTGCCCACCACACCCGTTTCGAAGCAGCCGCCACTGCATTTTACTGTTTAGCCCCTACCTGGTCAGTCCCTTCCATAGAGGATCTCAGGCATCTAAATAACTGAGAATTTAGGCCTGTGTCAGGAACATGACACGTCACATATTTCTAACAATCCCAGGTCTTGGACAGCAGAGCTATTCCTAAATTCAGACAGATCTTAGAGAAATCAACAGCAGAGTTATCGTTCAGGTAACAAATGTCTTGCAAGTTCGGGTGGCAGACACATTTCTTAGGTTATTACGATCTTAACATGAAAATATCAGCCTGACACGTTTTGGAATTGCACCCATTTTGCATAAAATATCACCTTCTTATTTTCAGTAAATGCACTAATTATCCACAAAAACTACCTTTTTAGTTAATTGAGGACCGGTTTTACAATCCTTTTGTGTCATAGAATGAGCGACTAAGACATACCTATGCAATGCATAGTGGGGGAAACTATCGTGCACAGGTTTATTTATACCAAAAAACAGCTTTGCATCTCATTATATCAAACCCCGGTTGATGCAGGCACAGGGGGCACAAAGGGGCAGGATCCAGAGCAAAGACACATGGGATTCAAGCAGTGCTTAATTTGTAAAGGAATAAGTGCCGGGGCTCTCGTCGGGATACCACTGCATCTTGCACCCCACATTGCCCCTGTCAGCTGGCAATGACAGTACAAACACAGCTACTAACCATCACAGACAGCTGTTGTTGTGCTCATACGTAAATGAGCCAGACAGCGCCACCATGTGGCAGACTCTCATAAGCCCGGGTGCTGACAGTTAGGTGCCGGTGCTGAGCACCGGAAACCACCGGCTCAAATTAAGCACTGGATTCAATGCAAATTCAGACCCACTAAAATAGCGCTACTTTGCTTTGTGTGAAATCCAAGTGCCAAGCGAAAGCATGCACAAATAATAGGCAGAAGAAAAATGGTGAGTGTTGCTGAGTCATAAAACCCATTGGTAGTTGTCCTCACCTAGAAAATTGTACTCAAGGTTTTTCCTCAAGTACAAATCTCATGAAAGACCCTGCTCTTCGACTGCGATGCTTAGGGCCAGATTTACAAATCTTTGTCCAGGCAACACAGCGCAGCACCCAAAGCTGCTGCATTAATTGCATGACAAGGAGAGAGCAGGAGAGCGCTATATTTACAGGGATATGTCACTCTCCTCCCCTCTCCCTAGCTCCGGCGCACAATCAGGCAGCCGGGCGCCACGCACACACCATTGCACCATACTACAAGAGTGTCTGCGTGAGTCTAGCAAATGTTTTGTACGGGAAGCATACCATTCGTGCTGGTTTGAGCTACTTTTTCTTACAAACCAACGTAAATACTAATTTGCCTTGATTTGTTAACCTTTGTAACTCTAGCACTTAGTGTTGTACAGAAAGAGTTTTTTTCTACACGAGCGCTGACAACGATTCACCAGCGACAGAGTCCACACTTTGCAAATAGGCCCTACAACACTTTTTACCCTTTGCACCACACAATGCTACATATTATCACGCTAATTTTGTCTCTCAGTGTCAGCTTATTGTTTTCTGGAACTACACTCTTTTGTTCCCAAATAAAAGGTGCACTTTTTATAGAATAAAATAATTTCTTCCCAAACATCTGCTTGTTGTGCAAATGCAGTAATTGCTATTAAGATAATTGTTATTTTTATTATATGGAGCAATTCTGTACCCATCCATAAGCTTGATATTTCCATCAAATATGGAAGTTATAGTTCTTTTCTGGAACACAGGCATTACATGAATCAAAGTCACAACTTCCATGAGATGCCCCTGCATAAGCATACAAGAGTGAACTGACAATTTACGCAGGCTTTTGTTAGCGCTCTCCTATATTAAAGTTGAACTTTGTAGGATTATCTATCCTTGTTGGACTTGGCCCTTTTTGCAGGGTCATCCCTAAACTTTTTGCCTTTCTCCTAGCCTTTTTTCTGACATGGTGTTGGTGGTTTTAGGACTCTGGGCACTTTAGCACTGCTGTCCAGTGTAAAGTGCGTGTGCTCTCTGTGTTACTTATGGTAAGATTGGTCTACACCTGTTTGGCATATTTAATTTACCTGTCAGTCCCTTGTAAAGTGGTATCTCATATACCCAGGACTGGTAAATTAAATGCTACTGGTGGGCTTGCAGCGCTGATTGCGCCACCCACCAAAGTAGCCTTTCAAACCTATCTCAGGCCTCTGTCATTGCAGGGCCTGTGTGCGCAGTGTTACTGCCGCTGTGGCGTGGCACCTAAAGTGTGTGCCATGTCTGTGACCCCCCTTTTACTGCATGTCATTCACCCCTAAGGTAGGCCCTAGCTAGTCCTATGGGCAGGGTGCATTGTAGGTAAAAGATAGGACATGTACCTTAAGTGTGTGACATGTCCTGGTAGTGACAAACAGCCATTTTGGTTTCTCACTACTGTGGGGCTGCCCTCCCATAGGGATGCATTGGGGGTTCCCTGATAAGTGTTTCAGTGGTAATTCCTGATATGAGAGGAGCAGCGTGGTCAAGTTTGGTATATTTGGAATGGTAATAATAAATGCTGCGCAATGGTGTGCGCAGATTTATTATAACTATTCTAGAAATGCCACTTTTAGAAGTTGGCATTTCTGTGTGCTATGTGTCTGCCTGCCTGATGTGAATTGCATGTCTGGCTTTTGAGTGACAGGGGCTGGTGAGGTGTGTGTGGCTCCAGGAGGGGCAGGGTGAGTCAGCACTAGGCTGAATGGGACATTTACATTTGGAGTAGTGGGAGGAGTAGTCCCCTGACCCTGAATAGGATTGTGCCTGCCCTGTACAATGCTGGCTCCACCCCCTGTGGTGTGTCTGATCACTGAGCCCCCACCTGACAAAGGGGAAGAGGAGCCTGGTAAACGGAGTGCTCCAATTCCCCCCTGAACCAGTTTAGGCTGGTTCCCCCAAGCCCTGTGCCAGGGCAGACAAAGGAAAATGTACTATAAAAATAGGGGCTATGACCCCATGAAATGTTGTGCTTTTGGGTGCTGTTCCTGGACTTGCTGGGGCTTGCTGCTGCTGGGGGCCCAGGAGGAACTGCCACGAGGGCTTGCCTCCCTGCTGGAGGGCCCTATATGCTGGCCTCCCTGGGCCCAGCTGTGCCCCTAGAAACTTTGCTTTGGACCTTTCCTTTTTAAGTCCAGGCTCCTAGCGCCTCGCGAGCGCTATATTTTAATTGCCCAAAAAGAGGAGAGTGTGGGCTTCGCAGCGCGGAGCTGCAGCCCTTTTAGAGGGAATCCCGACGTGGGGATTCCCCCGCATTTGCTGCTTTCTTCAGCGGGAGCCCACCCCGCATTTTGCACGCCGAGCAGGAGCCTACCCCGCTTTATGAATATTTTAGAGGCAGGTGCCCACCCCACATTGTGGTGCCTTTCGAGCGGGTGCCCACCCCGCTTTATGCTTTTATTTTAAGGCGGGTGCCCACCCCGCATTGCAGCCTATACAGGAGCCGCCGACCCGACCCAGAAGCCAGGCAGAGTCCGCCTGACTGTGGGCGGAACTTAGGAGTCGTCCAGGCGGAGCAGGGAGAGGAAATCCCGCCCGCCGCAAGAGCCGTCCGGGGCCTCGCGGGCTCCCCTCCGAAGTTCTGTGTCCCAGGAGAGGGACCGGGTGAAGGCAAAGCGAAGGGGGAGCCTCGCGGGCTCCTCAGGCTGCCGAGACCGAGGGAGTGCAGAGGAGACCGGAGGAGCGAGGCCACGACCGAAGCAGAGCCCAGGTGAGAGGGGCTCGGTGTGGCACCCTGTTGGTGTCTTTCGAGGCACATTGCCGGTGCCTGTTTGCTCTGAGCGGACCCGCAGGAGAGCGGGCTGCTCCAACGTGAGGCACATTGTTTTTAGGGCCCCAGTGGGGGTCCAGAGGGCACAGTGGTGCCCGTGCCTCTTTTTGGATATTGTCACAGCTGCCCGGCCTGACAGTGGGCAGCTGCAACGTTGGGCCGCATTTACTTGGCCCAAGCCCCAGTGGGGGCCCAGAGGGCACAGTGAGTGCTAGGGCCTACAGTGATTTTCACAGCTGCACCGCCATTAGCGGCAGCTGCAACGTTTAGGCCAGACCAGTTTTAGGAGCCCCAGTGGGGACCCATGAGGCACAGTGGTGCCAGCGCAATTGCACACTTTGAATTCTGCTGCAGTGGCAGCCAGCCCTGACATTTTGGGACATAGGGCATTTGGGCCCTCTGAGAAGGCCATTTGGCCAGAGGGTCAGTGTTGGGTTGGTAGGGCGCCAGGCACTAATGTGATTTATGTGGTGCCTAGGATAAATGTGATTTATGCACCATGATTTATGCCTCTGATGTTTATGTTTAGGAGGTTATTCCCTACTCTGAGGTTTATGCTTATGAGGTTATTCCATAATGTGTTGATGCTGGTGAGGATATTATTGCCTAATGTGGTTTATGCTTGTGAGGTTATTGTCTAATGTGTTTAGGCTTATGAGGTTGGCGCATAATGTGTTTTACGCCTAATGTGATGCTGATTGCATAATATGATTTATGTTGCAGGATATAATGCTGAGTACAGTGTTTTGCCAGTAGTTACTGGTTGTGTTCTACATTTACTATTTGTGCTTTGTGATGGTTCTGACAGTGGCCCAATTGGCCCTGTCATGTGTATATAATCCCCTGTAAATATTGCCTAGTGCCAGTTGGCACAGTGTATATTGTGTGATTACTATTCTAATGTGTTTTGGATGATACAAAGGCTATTTTTATATATAACCTTGTGTGGAGTTTCTTTTGTGGTGTGCCTAGTGTGTTGCTGCTGTGAGTGTTGCGCAAACGCTTTACACATTGCCTCTGGGATAAGCCTGACTGCTCGTGCCAAGCTACCAAGGGGGTGAGCAGGGGTTATCTTCAGCGTGTAACTCCCTTGCCCTGACTAGAGTGGTGGTTTCTGTCTGGCTTTGGCGCAAGCCCTAGCCAACCAGAAATCCCATTTCTAGCAATCCTTATCAAAAATATATTTTTCCACAGATGTACTATTTTTATTTCTATCGGTTGGAGTTGGCCTTTTCTGCAGGGTCATCCCCAAACTTTTTGCCTTCACCCTCCTATTTTCTGAACCTGTTTTTGTTTGCTTTTAGGACTCGGCACACTTTACCACTGCTAACCAGTGCTAAAGTGCTTGTGCTTCCTCCTTAAAACATGCTTTCCCCTTAAAAAATGCTTTCCCCTTAAAACATGGTAGAATTGGCTTATACCCAATTGGCGTATTTTATTTACTTATAAGTCCTAAGTAAAGTGGAACTACCTGTGCCCAGGGCCTGTAAATTAAATACCACCAGTGGGCCTGCAGCACTGATTGTGCCACCCACTTAAGTAGCACTTTAAACAAGTCTCAGGCCTGCCATTGCAGCCTGTATGTGCAGTTTTACGCTGCCATTTTGTCCTGTCAAAATAAGCCTTTTGCCAGGCCCAAACCTTCCTTTTTAATACATATGTCATCCTAGGGTAGTTCCTGGACAGCCCAGAGGGCAGGGTGCAATGTATTTGAAAAGTGGGACATGTACTTTTAAGTTTTTCATGTCCTGGTAGTGAAAAACTCTTAAATTCGTTTTTCACTACTGCAAGGCCTCCCTCTCCCATAGGATAACATTGGAGTTACCTGTTTACATTTAATGAGTGTAATTTCCAAATGGGAACAGGCAACCAGTTCAAGTTTGGTTTCTTTAGAATTGTAATAAAAAATCCGAACATATGGTGAAGTCAGATTTTAAATTACAACTTTGAAAATTCCACTTTTAGAAAGTTGGCATTTTCCTGCCTTAGCCATTTAGTGCCTGCAGGCTGTCTCTGGATCACTTGACTTGATGTAATTGTGTTGCAGGGATTCTGCACATACACAGAACTATGCGCAGGAATACAGGACCTCGGTGTGTAGGGGCTAAGCCTTCCTATCGCCGCAGTACCCACAATCCCAGGACCGACTAGCTACAGTGTCTCACTCGCTCTCCTAAACAATCATGAAGATGCAAATTATTAGACACCCCAGAACACAACACTCCCGACTCTCTCAGGAATCGCGGTAACAAGACGTACCCTTTCGCTCAATCACTCGTACTTGTCCTCAATAAGAATTGACAGAGACACTGATATAGTTTAAAATGTTTATTTTAACTATCGTGCTCTATAACGCAGTATACTAGCCACTACCAGCAGCAAAACACATAAACCTAAAACAGTTAGCATTGTAGCAAGCCTATATATTATAAAGGGAGATGTCATCTTATATAGAGAGTGGATAAAGGACTATGGCCCACATGCATCAAAGCAAAACCGATCAGCAAACGGGCAGATTCTCAGAATCTGCCCTTTGCGATCGTATTTTTACATTTGGGATGCATCATCCCAAATGCAAAAATCGCAATTTAAGTAATCTCTAAATTGCGATTACTTAAATTGCCATTGCATTTAAGGAATCACAAATTGAGATTCCTTAAATACAATGCATTAAAGTAAAAAAACTAGCGATTTCGCTAATAGGGAGCAAATTACCATGAAGTTGAACTTCATGGTAATTTACAAGAAGTTTGAAAAATGCACTAAAGTGCATTTTTCAAAGTTCCATTTACACACACACATGCCCTTGGGGTATGTGTGTGTGCAAGATGTACTCATATGCAGATTTCAGGGGTGCAACAGGGTGTCTATTTGACACCCTGGCACCTCTGAAATTGCATTCTCAATTTGCGATTCTCTAATTGAGAATCGCAAATTGAGAATGTCTTCCCATTCATTCCTATGGGCCTCAAGGCCCATAGGAATGAATAGGGAGGTATTCCTTAATTGCGACTCGCAATTTGCGAGTCGCAATTAAGGAATGTTTAGAAATCGCTATTTTTAAAGCGATTTCTACATGCATAGCCTTTTGCTATTCCTTATTAGCGAATCCTTATTTTTCGCTAATAAGGAATCGCAAATGGCATTGTTGATGCATGTGCCAGTATAAGGCCTAACCACCCTCCCCTTGGTAAGAAGAAGTATTATTATATAATAGACGATTTCTGGGCTTTGTCAGCAGACCCCATACCTTAGTGCCTAGATGTTATTTCTACATCATAGGAACTGCATTGCTCCTCTCCATGGAAAGGTCCCTCTCCAAGTGTTTGTTAAACCAACATGCATCCCCATAATATCAAAGCACGAGTGTTCCAGCAGACACAGCTGTGTTCACATGTTTTGTCTAGGTGCTAGTGACTGACCAGAACAGAATAACAAGGGGCATTGTTTATCGATCTTGCTCACAGTGTTCAGACTAAACTCCAGGAACAGACCGAGAACGCACAAAGCAGACGGTTCTCATGTGAAAGGCATAAACAGAGTCTTGCAAAAATAAAGTCATGTAGTAACATGTGCAAAAGCGGCATCATGGCAGCAGAGCTCATGCTAACTTAGCGATGTCGACAATGTCCCTATCGGCCATATGACACCCTCCCCTTGGCCAGTTCGTAGCATATAGATAAAAGACCCAAACAGAGTTCAAAGTTAAGCAGAGTCAAAAAAGACAAATTTGGAAGTTAAAAAAAAAACCTTTTTGCTAAAAATGCGATTTAAGGCGAATTTGGATAATCCATCAAATTCCATGAACTTAAGAATGCCATTTGTTCCAAAAGGTCATCCCTATCGTTCGTAGCAAAAAGGGATGCCATCCAGTTAAGCAGTTCGAAGGAACACACGTGTTCCTCGTAATCCGATGCTGCCAAGAGCATATCCGGGCAAATCGCGTGATATTCGATGAAATTCCATTGTAAGAGGCGCTGTGCAGCCGCACAGGTATTCCATTCAGCCAACACTCCAAGTGCAGCCGCACGCATCAAACGGCCATCCCCAGAACAGGCCTGGTCATGGGCCAGGAATGAACCCACCAACAGATCATAATCCGGGTCTGTGCCGGACGCTTTGGAGAGGCATAAATCCAATGCCCAATAGAAAGGACACCTTCGGCAGTAGAACACAGGTTGCACACAAGTGAAGTAGGCGAAGCGAAAAGTTAGTCCATAACTTACGCCTAGCGTCGCCTTTTTCAAGCATCCAAAAAGTTGTTGCATTCGTCACGGTACAGTTGCAATTGGCCGGGTCTGTGCAGCACCACAAGATGGGCAGCCATTGCGTAACAGGAGCAGAAGCACCAGCACGCCACCCGCCAGCGCTAGCAGTAAGGGAAAACCTCCGAAGGCGCTGGAAAAAATATAATGAATAAAGGCCGGTATTACTCCAAAAATCGTTTGGAAAGAGGTCACAATGCCGGATCCCACAAGTTTAAAAAAATGAGCAAGGCCTTCAGTATCAGACGCATTAAATATTTGATGTATCAATTCTTCAAAATGAAGTGGGAGATTGGTATTCAGCAGTGAGTGTATCTCACTTGCGGTTCTCGCCACCTGTAATTCGAAGGTCTCTTGCGCTGATGTGAGAGCCACTTCTTGTTGAAACAATAGTGCTTTGAGTCTGCTTAATTTATTGAAATCTGTTTTCAAAGTCGAAATGGAAGGCCAAAGCGAACTATCTACAATCCCATGCGGGGGTGGAAAAAGGACATTGCTACAACAAGTAACACGTTGTGAAACTGTAACTATATACGGGATGCCTGCCCGTAAGCCACAGCAGTCATGGTTATTCAAAATAAGATAACTGCCATTCGAAAGCAATGTGAGTGCGGGAATTATTGCCGGGACAGGCGTACCTTTCAAAAAACAAGCCAGATTAGCGGCAGACACGTTACAAGCGCCGTGCAATTTAACTTGTCTGCAAACTAGGCAATGTCCTACTATGGATTCGGACTCCTCCCCTGTTACGAAAACTTCCTTATCTTCCCGTTGACATCTGTAGGTGAAAGGCAAGGACCATAATTCATGAAGAAACGCACTACCCAGGGGTTTAAAGCGGCCTATCGGGAAGCGTTTCATGCAAGATTTAAACTGAAATAGCGAGAATGGCAGAGAAATAATGCCATGAATTAACCATACAGCTGAATCAGTCTCTGCTACGGAAAATGGTAAATGTTCTAATTGTTCAATGTGCAACAATGTGTATGTAGCGTCTTTCATGGACATGAACCTTTATTTATCAGTCAAGTTAAATGGCATAAACAATGCAGAAGCGTTCAAATAATCCCATGGTACTTTACCCATTTTGAGAGTTTGCAACGTCCATGCAAATTGCATCACAGATCGTAATTGATTTTGACCACGGTATAACACAGATACATCACTTTGAACAATATCAATAACAGATGAAACTATATTATCTAACGTGTAAATACGGGAAGACAATGTATTTATGCTATTGTTGACAACTACCAGAACTTTCTCCAAATTTGCTTTGTCAATTTGGCGCAGACGGAACGCTGCTTCCATCTGCGAAAGTTTCCATAATTCATTATAAGCCTTATAGATAAATCTTTTTGATCTTGGTGATTTAGGACCCAAGATAAAATCAGCAAAATTAATGTCGCTCAACAAGAGAGACAGGTGTTGTTTTACTTTCGACAGTGTAGAGTGTTCCAACCATTGCTGACACAATTTCCCCACCGAGTACGTGGTGACCAAATGTAAATGCGGGACACGTGGATCAGGTCTAGTTTGTGTGAAACCGGTCGCCGCATTATGAAAACGCAGTTGACAGGCATTGAGATTGCTTTGCCACAACAACCATCCTGAGGGGTGAACATCAGAGATATTTAAACTGCCATTTTGAAACAGTGCTTGTAGTCGTCGATTGTATGATTGTTGTTTTTACGCCAATTATCATACTCTGCCAATGAGGGAATGGACGGAATATTCAAATTTTTGGCTGTAGCCAAACCAAAGCAAGTAGTTTGGTGCCCCGTGTCATTTAAAGATAATATCTGAGTCGGAATAAGACACGCACGATGCAAAGCTTCGGTTCCCTGGACCTGCCAAGCTTTGGTACCCCAAATCGATTTCAAATCAATGGTATCTTTCCAGTGTTCGTAACACTGTAAGGCTAATTCAGTTCTAAATGAATTCGAATATATTAACTTTGTGTGCGTCAACATAAATTTAGATTGAGGCAGCAATTTCAATTTAAAGAACTAGGACTCTGAATTGGGTGTGTTGTAATCAGTAAAATAGGTGAACTCATTCTGAAGTGTTTTGGACCGCAGTCAAAATGCTTTCAACATTGGAAAACCGCATTTCCGCTGATGTGTACAAATGTGATTTGTATGCAATTGGTACTGTGTCTCCTTCATTAAACGTTAAGTAAGTGAAACCTACCGTCCACTGGCACAATTCGTATGACCAGGTTCGTAGAATTATAACGAGTTAACAAGAAGTTAGTCGCAAGCAGATCAGACTGCAAAGATTGAAGAATAGAGGTATGTTCCGGAAGCCAGCTGGCAGAAGAATACGTGGGTTGTATCAATGCATAAAGCGGTTTGATACGCTGGGCATAATCAGGAATGTAAGTCCTCCCGAAATTAAAAAATCCCAGCAAAGATTGAAGTTTTTTCAGAGTAGATGGAGGCTGCAATTGTGCACACTTCTCCAGAAAGTGGGGGGCCAACCCCCTACCTTCATTATTGAGCTCATAGCCCAAGAAAAGCACAGCTAAACAAGCGATGTGTGATTTAGCAAAATTAAATTTATAACCAAAGTCGGCAAACGACAGAATGATCCGATCCACGTGGATTAGATGCGGAATCAGTTTGTCATCCATCAGATAAATGTCATCGACATATGAGAACACATCTGGGTCAATGCTGTGTAACAAAGACACAACACGTGCAGCAAACGTTTCAGGGCTGTTCTTATAGCCCATAGGCAAACGCGTAAATTTTGTTTGGTTGCCGACCGGGCTAAATGCGGTCAAATTACGGCTCTCTTGAGCCAAATGGTGACTGTAAAAACCATTGCATATATCCAATGTCGTTTTGTATTTTTTGCGAACAATGTTATTATATAAAGCAGAGCTGTGTGTGTTCTGTACTGCAAATGTACAAACATGACTATTTAAATTTCGATAATCTAACACAATGCGATATGAACCATCCGGTTTCGATATGGGAAAAAGAGGATTATTCATGGGTGATACACAGGGTTCAATTACACCTTGATATTCCAATTGGGACAAAATGTCACAGACGGAAGCTTTAGCCTCTCGTCTGATTGGATATTGTGGTTGGGGCTGCGGCATAGATCACAAAGGAATCTCATGTGCCGGCGAATCTCTATCCCAGCCCACTTGATTACGATACACCGCCGGAGCCAGGGCCAATGCCCACTCCGATGCGTATGCCTGTTTAGCTTCCTCAGGGACGTAAGGCGAAAAACTCAGAAGTATCACGTCCTCCCCTCGACAAGAAGCCAGAACAAACGGTGGAGGCCAATCCGCCTCTGCCAACGAAATGTCATACGAGGAGGTGAGATTTTCCCAGAAAACTGCAGTAATTATACGCTGTATATCACCTTCATTCTGGAGGACTATTTCATATAGTCTATCAGGGGGTGCAACTCGTGTATCTGCTGTTTCTACTGTAATAAATGTATCAGTTGCTCTCGCTTCCAGACAGGGACGCAGTGCCTCCCACACTATGGTAACTTCCGCCGCGCTGTCGAGGAGTGTCACTGCCCATGTCCAATCTAGGAGTAGCATTCTCACCGTCTGAGGCATACTTCTCTGTTAAAGTGGCAACTTTCTTCTTTTGATAAGGGGGTAGAAAACGAGGCAGTCCCTCTTGTTTCGCTTTTACGTCAAACTGGCGAGGTTGATCTCGTCCCTGCTGACCGGTCGTGCCTTTGCTGCAATCCTGGCCCTCTCCACCACCGATTTGAGAGTCCAATGTGTCCTGCAAAGAATGAGGAGAGCACTGATCACGGACTTGAAATCTGTCTGGAGTCTTAAGTTTCGCGCGGTCGCGCAAATCATAAGTACGTTCAAAAGAATCAGGTGTCGGTGAACAAGCACGCAAACCTTGCTTCTGGTTTTGCTGCCTCTGTTTTTTACTCCAGTTCTTTGTAGGAAAGAACGGGCGCCCATCCTTCTCAGTTTGGGCTTTTTGTTGAGGTTGAGATTGAGTAAAAGGCTTAACTCCCAGACTATTGCCCCCTAAGGTTTTATAAGCTTTAGCAATAATCTTTGGTAATTCGCGCTGTTTGTCTGCATCAGCAACAGCCTTCAAGCGCTGTGCTACTTGTAAGCTTACAGCTTCACCCTTCAAATTAGCAAGGATCATATCGCAAACAATGTCGAACACTCCCACCAGTCTCATTCCCAACTCCAGGGCCGCTTCGGCCCCGTGTTCATCCTGAACACGTTTTATCACCGAAGGGAGAACGGTCAAAGAGGGGGTGCCAAAACACATCGAATATACCGCTGCAAACACTCTACCCCAAGTGTTACAATCAGCTACCTCAGGAACAAGGCCTTTAGGTAAGCTCAAAGTCAAGATCCTGTGTTTCTCAACAGGAGAGGTATTTGGAAAAACAGCTTCGAATTGCCCAATTTTTTCAGCAAGCCAATAAGGAAGTTCATCCTTATTTTGCGGACGTTTGCCCATCACTGAATTAATCATGAGGGGACTTACAACCAAACCACTGTGTCCCGGCGGTTGTGCAGCAACTCCAGGTGGTGCCACCTGTATGTTGCGCGATATGAACTGTATAACAGCCCTATGTACACGTATTAACGACGTATGTAATACACGTAGCTCCGCAACAGTAACATTAAGGTAATTTGGATGTGGGATATACCCAGCCAAAATGGGCCACGTGGCCCGTCAATTGATAAGGGGCCTAAACGGACCGCTGTCAAGGGGTGAGGAAGGGTGCCATTAAACCATATGGTATGTTGCCAAGCCGTCAACGGAACTTCAAGAGATCTATAAGGTCGATAATTCTGCCGAAGCGCAGTAACAGTATATTCATGAAAGAAATGATCATTTCCATCCACTGCCGGAAAGGTGACTCAAGAATAGAATACCTCGAAGCAGTGAGCTGCATCCGCCTCAACAACAAAATAAGAGCAGCACCAGCATTAGGGACTCCATGTTGAGTCAAATAAGCTGTGACTGGAGTGCGGTTTAGAGCCGTTATAGCAACCGCCATAATGAAAAGAATATTAAAACAACCTACGAGCGGCAGCGCAACACTGGGCAAGAGAAAGAGAAAGACCTTTTAGAATTCAAGCTTGAAAAACCTATAAAATTTCAAATATAGGAGGCTACACCATCACAACCGTCTCCGGAAACAGAAGGGAGGGGATTGTGGACAAGCACAAGCACTACTCAGGAGTCTCGCAGGTAAGTACCAGAGCAAACGTTGGTGGCGCCATGTTGCAAGGATTCTGCACATACATAGAACTATGCGCAGGAATACGGAACCTCAGTGTATAGGAGCTAAGCCTTCCTACCGCCTCAGTACCCACAATCCCAGGACCGACTAGCTATAGTGTCTCACTCGCTCTCCTAAACAATCACGAAGATGCAAATTATTAGACACCCCAGAACACAACACTCCCGACTCTCTCAGGAATCGCGGTAACAAGACGTACCCTTTCGCTCAATCACTCGTACTTGTCCACAATAAGAATTGACAGAGACACTGATATAGTTTAAAATGTTTATTTTAACTATTGTGCTCTATAACGCAGTATACGAGCCACTACCAGCAGCAAAACGCATAAACCTAAAACAGTTAGCATTGTAGCAAGTCCATATATTATAAAGGGAGATGTCATCTTATATAGACAGTGGATAAAGGACTATAAGGCCTAACCACCCTCCCCTTGGTAAGAAGAAGTATTATTATATAATAGAAGATCTCTGGGCTTTGTCAGCAGACCCCATACCTTAGTGCCTAGATGTTATTTCTACATCATAGGAACTGCATGGCTCCTCTCCCTGGAAAGGTCCCTCTCCAAGTGTGTGTTAAACCAACATGCATCCCCATAATATCAAAGCACGAGTGTTCCAGCACCCGCAGCTGTGTTAGCATGTTTTGTCTAGGTGCTAGGGACTGACCAGAACAGAATAACAAGGGGCATTGTTTATCGACCTTGCTCACAGTGTTCAGACTAAACTCCAGGAACAGACCGAGAACGTACAAAGCAGACGGTTCTCATGTGAAAGGCATAAACAGAGTCTTGCAAAAATAAAGTCATGTAGTAACATGTGCAAAAGCGGCATCATGGCAGCAGAGCTCATGCTAACTTAGCGATGTCGACAATGTCCCTATCGGCCATATGACAATTGACAGTTTGGCTTTGTGTATTCCTCCTACAAAGCCACACACAATGGGGAGCTTAGGTGAGACTGGATGGGTTATCACTGGCAAAAGGGGAGGAAGAAGCTGGGCTCAGTCCCACTTACACTTGAATAGGCTGTGTCCTGCCTCCACACAAAGGGCTGCAGCCAAGGACAGGAAGGCAGCCAGGGACAGGAAGGCAGGGCACCGGTGCACTTCAAAGGCATACCTCTAGAAGCATCTCCCCCACTAGAAAGGCATGACTGGATATAAATACTGGACTTCAGGCACCAGCTCTTCAATACACTTCTGGACCTGTGGATACTCTGCCCAGACGAAGGGCTGCTGTGCTGCTGAAAGGACCGTCACTCTGCTAGAACTGCTGCTCTGAAGGACTGCTGCCCTGCTATGCTGCCCTGCTGCCTGCTGCACTTTTGCCTGGGTGAGAAGGTTTAGACCTGCCCCTCTTGAACCCAGAACCCCAGAGAGACTCAAAGGGCTAGTTGGCTGGCCTCCTGATCTGAAGCCTTAGGGACACAGCAGGCTTCCAACAACCTTACACCTACACCTGGACTCTGCCATCTGTGAGTCTACCCTGCCAAGTGGTGTCACCCCAGTCCTGGACCCTTGGAAGTTGGCTTAAAGTGCTCTGCCAGCCTCTGTGGATCCAGCAGAACAGATGCCTCTGCCTGCTGGGAGGCATAAACCAGAGCAGAACCAACACATCGCCGCTGCTGCATGGATTTGACCTGTTGCAAAAGACCTGCATAGCAAAGCACCCCATCGGAACCGCTTTGGTGCAATACATCCTCAGCGCAAGCCCTCTAATCTCTCCTTGACGGCAGCCTTGATGATGACGGACTCCGTATCTCAGCCTCGCAACTCCTCGGAACAGATGCATCACCTCGACTTCGTGACGTATCCTTGACGCTGGACTTTGCATTGCAATCTCCCGTCGGTGGGATTATTGATGATGACGCAGCACCTCATACTTCAGCCTCGTTGCATCTCGGAACTGAAGCATCACTTCAGCTACACGATACATTTTCAACGCGGATCCTTGCAACGCTCAGCAAACCAGGATTTAAGGTACTTTATTCAGCTAAAAAGACTTTGAACTAGCCATAATATATGCAGGGCTACTCGAATTATGCGGCAGGGGAGGACAACATTATTACTTCATTATTTAAACATTTTACCCATGTTAACACTGTCTGGGCAAAGGTTTCACTCCATTAGTACTGATTTAACACTCAAATACAGCAATAAGCAACAGATATGTGACCAGTCAACCTCTGTGAAGGGCCTTCCACTTCATGCTAGCACATTTCTCTGCCTTTTTTAGTAACTTTTGACCTGTTTGAGCTAGACACACAGATATTCATAAACACCAAATGAAAAGGAGCATATGGTTATATCAAAATCAATTCGTAAAGTACAATAAGTCTCATGAATCCATCAAGTCCAAAATATATTAATCAGGGAGTCTTTTGTTCATCTTTTTCCAATTCCACTTTATTGCAGTTTAGGTAACATGCGTGCATTCGTCCAACAGGACTTCTTCAGGGTTGGTAAATTTCTCCAATGGACAGACGAGTTTTCCTTGTTTTAAAATTCTACTGGGTACAAATTATCCCCATGGTGTCCTCATTCCAGGAAGTAAAAGGTTAAATGCCAGTGTCTTGATCTGCTGTGTTCCCTGTCGGGTTTCAAATGCCGAATCATCTATCTGTTCCACTTCCTGAAATGAGGACACCAAGGGGATAATTTGTAACCCCCCCCCCCAAGTTCGAGGACCATGGAACAGCCACAGGAAGAGCCCCAACACCTCCTCGGCATCCTCAGCATCCTTAGCATCCTTGAGCATCTTCAGCATCCTGTATCCCTTGCATCAGGACCATTCCATTGATTTCAATGGTGGTGGTTTGCCCATAAATATCAGAACTGGACTGGAGACTGCTTAAACTGACAGGTACTGTTCCCCTGGACCTGACTGGCCCCTGTGATTGGCTCTGTATCGGAGTTGACACCCCCAAGAGTGCCCATAAAGCTGTTATTAGCTTGCTTGTTGTGGCCAACCCTACACCGTGATCATGGTAAATTAAAAAGATTTATTTCCTCTAGTGAACAGCAGTGATTTATTGTTTCTTTGAAAATTCACTTGCCCTGGACCCTCCAGTGGATTATTGTCCCTGAGATAAAAACTGATTTATAAATTGGTGATGGATTTTTATTGTGTTGCATTTTCTTATTATTCAACTGTTTTGGTACTTCTTCATGCTTTAGACTTGTTCCTTCGTTAAAGCTTGACTGCTCTGAGCCACAGCAATCCAGGACCGAGCTATGGTTTTACAGATGGACCTGACTGGACCTGATACAGGTTTGTGCCATTATTACACAATGAGGTCGCACAACCACACCATATAATAATCCAGACTTGCTCACAGCTAGAAACCAATTCTACACTGAAACCCATAAAAGCGTATCTCCTTCTGCGTTCAGTCAACCCTCTCTCAAAACAGACATGTTCTGAATTTAGTGAAATTTTCTGGGACAGAGAATGAAAAACTGGGACGTCTCTTCAAACCCAGGACACCTAGTCAGCCTATATATAATAAATACATTCTTCTACACTGGTGGGGGAATATTTACACCACTCATATTGCTGTCATGTCTCATTGCAGTTTTAAGCTCGGTTTTGTTATCTCGATTTAAAATAAAGCCTGCTCTGGCTTTCAGATATGCGAGGACCATATTTTTAAGAGTCACTAGAACCTGCCACTGCCCTGTGTTTTTGTACTGCTGCCTGGCCATTATTGAAGGGGTGCCTGCATCATATTCTTCCAATACGCTCTTTTTATTTTTTATTTTTTAAATCTTCTTTATTGGCATTTATAACATTCAAACAAAACAAACCATACATTATGAGTACATTCTCAATATGTGCATGTTTCAACCATCTGAAACATCTGACAGCAGCTATTATAAACAGCAGGGTTAAAGAAACATTAGAACATTGGAATGTTGGGAGCTCCATTGAAGACAATGGAGTTGCTCTGGGCTTATAATGGCTGGTATAAGCCCAGCACTCCAACATTCCAATGTTTGTCTTTTTGTTTCTCCATTTTTAATTTAGAACATTCTACCCTTAGTGGGTGGAAAGTTCTAATAGCCTTATAGCCCTTCTGCCTGCGGCTCGGGCCTATAACTCGGGATCAGGGCCTTTAACAGCCGGTATAGCCCTCGGCAGCGGGCTATAAGGCTATAGTAAATCACTTCCAGGATTCTAACCCCATTTTTAACCCTGTTCCGTAAGATCTCTTGATCTTGTTATCAAGACCTTATCAAGACCTTCTTCCAATACGCTCTTGATCATCCCGATAATGGGTCTGTATGATGAGCACAAAAATCTTGATACCTAAATTGCCACAGCTCAAGGGCTTCTATTATGAAGCACCTGAGTGCGCCTTGGTCTAAACCACGTCAAGAGCAAAGTTTGCATTTCAAATACTTTCAGAAAAGAAATTGGACCTTAATAGTTGCTTCTGGCAGAAATAGGTCACTGAAAAAACATCAGGAATGTCTTGGAGAGTAACTATTATTCTTTCCGGAGTGGTTTTTTAATGTTTCAGGGTACAGTGGAAGCTTAAGAGTGTGCACGCTTCACGAGCCAGCTGCCTGCTTCCCACACCTTGAAAATACATCCTATTAATCAGTTACAGAACCTTTCCTCAAACGCCCCTAAAGCATGACACAATTTTGTGTTTAAGTATCTCGGTTCACAAGGCAAAGCCTGGAGTCTGTTCTACTCCACATGCAATGGAACAGGATGGGGGTCTATTGTACTAAAAAAGACCCCCGGCAACTATAAAAATGGAAACTCACAATAGACAAATAAGGGCCAAGCAAACATGACTCTATGACAAAGAAGTCTTATTTATTTATGTAACAAATGATATATTATAATTCCATGATATAACAACAACAACAACAATAAAATAATAATAATAATAATGATGATGATGATGATGATGATGATGATGATGATAATAATGATAATAATAATGCTTATATTTTGGGTTGAAAGAATCAACAAAAGCCACACATTTTTTCCAAAACAAATGAATGATTTCTATTTATGAATTGTTCAGAGATCATTTTATGTTATGTTTGTGTAAATTGTCATGTTTAGTTTATTTCCTTCTCACCAGTGAGCAGCAACTTTTGTCTATTTATGTGAAGTTATGATTTATGTTGTTCGATTGATTGCTTGTGTGAAGGTATGACTGTTGTGTTGTATGATGATTTTATGATATTAATGAGATTGTTTTGCCATTAAGCCCTAGAAACATGGAATTTAGGGTATGTATAAACAGTTATTATATCATTTGTTACATAAATAAATAAGTCTTCTTTGTCATAGAGTCATGTTTTTCTGGCCCTTTATGTGTTGATTGTGAGTTTTCATTTTTACAATAGCATTTTCCCTGCCCTTGGAACTGCCACTATTAGCAGGGGGTCCTTTTCTGTACATTACAGACTGGGGAGTCACAAGGTTTTGTGGGTGTTGGCTTACAAATGCGGTGGGGTCCTCTCCTTCCACTAGTCCCCCTCCACCCATCTGGTGCTCTGCCGATAAACCGCCTACACCATCAACCAAAGTCTCAGAATGTAGTCCCACATGAAATCTATTAAAGTTTCCCTTCTACAAGAGAGAGGGGGCACAACAGCTTCACTCATGTTTACTGACAACAAATAATCCTCTGATTTATCGCTTCCTTGAGAACTATATTGTGCTTAATTTGTGCCAGTGGTTGCGGGTGTTGGTCACCGACACTCATTTATTGTGACCAGGACATATTTTTCTTTTGGAGGCCCCAGAGCAAGAGAGAGAAAGGCAGAAAAGGGGGCAGGAGAAGAAATAGAGGAAAACAATAAATAAGAGAGACACCAGGGTTGGAAAAGAACCAGCTAGAGAAAGATTCAGACACGGGAGGTGTGGGGTGGTGTAAGAAAGAGGCATGTGTTGAAATTAAGAAGAGGCAGCATTGGTATCCGTCAACTCCAGCAATTCTCTGTTCCGCCAGAGGGCTCTTACGAAAAAAACTTAGGCTCTTTACTTATTTTATTTTTGTAATTAAGCACTGGGATTACTGCCTCCTTGTCCTCCCACCTTTTAACTACCAGAAGCTCTGGCTTAACATACAAGTGAAAACTTTACTGTTATTTACTACTGATGGCCAGGGCCGGACTAGAACACAAACCGGCTCTGGCAATTAAGTCTGCCCAACCTTGGGGGGACAGGGGGTGCTGGTTGGGAAACATTGCTGCTTCTTTTGTTACAGGGGGCCGATATTGCAGCACTGCTGCAAAACTGGCCCCCTGTACCAAAAACGGCCTCCACCGGTCCAAAACCGGCCCCCACCCTTTCGGCCCACCAGGGAAACGCCCGGTGCCCGCTACGGCCAGTCCGGTCCTGCTGATGGCCACAATTACGGGCAATAAGTCAGACCTCAGTGGCACTAATATTGCATGCCCCACACAGCAGGCCTAAGTCCACTGACATGATAACCAATGACATCAGGCAATGGCAGTAACCCAGAGTCTCGCTGTCATTAAGAGTGAGGGCCCCAGACACTGTCAGCAGGCCTAGGTTTCCTGACATAGAAACCAATGCCCCCAGACAATGGTATCAGGACAGAACTCCACTGTCAAGAGCCCCAGACAAGAGGTGCCAAGCCTACAGGACCCTGAAAATGCCAGTGTACTTTACAATTGGGGACGGTAAAAACTGAAGCGAGCTAGAATCAGTTTATCCTTTCAGGTGAAGTCAATAGGTTAGATACTGCCTGCCGTACTTGTGGGGCAAGGGGCAGAGTGAATGAAATTTGACAATGCCATGTACAAAGTACTCCTGTCCTCAATACTAGGCTATCCCTATGGGCACAGGGTCAACACCAAAATCTTTGGTCATGATTTTTGTTCAGTACCCATGCCCAAAGTACCGGCAGCGCATTGGCAAGTGATGTGTCCATGCTCTAAGCCCAATACTCCAGCTTGAAATGCCTACAAAGCGTGGTCTGCAGCCATGCTCTATCTCCTTACCCACAATACCCAACTGATAATGAGCACAGTGTAGGGCCTTCGTGTGTACCCTCTGCTCCTTTCCCCTTCTGACAGGCCATGCCCTACCGGAACTGGCCACATGGCAGCAAACTATGACATGCTATGCCCAGTCCTCCCGACCAAGTCCCATGAGGCCACTGGGTATAGGTTAAGGCCACGCCCTTTGGTCAGTTTCCTAACCATAGTACCGGAAGGCATGGGTTGTGGCAAAGCCCTGTATACTCTGGTAACAGAGAAGAGATTGGTTCCACTAACCCTGCCCACTGTGCCCAGATATCACCATCTGCAGCCAGGACCTGTGGGGAACTGGCATTGTGCATGACTTTTATTATGCCAAGCCCCCTTTTACAGCACCAGCAAGCATTGTCTGATGGCCGCTCCTTGTGACAGCGCGGCACTGTATATTTCTTGAGTCAGTACAACTGCCTGCACTAACACCAGGGCATGGCATTTTACCAACATGGGTTCTGTGCGCCTCTTGAAGTGTGCGGGCCTAGTAATGGTGGCTGGAGATGAAATAATCAACTCCTGGCGGCCAATCAGATAGCCAATCCAGATTCAAATTTTCAGTCTGTGAATCAGTCAGTGGATCCAATTAAACATTTTTTACTCTTGCTATCACCTAGCAGAGAGATATTGAACAAATCAAAAAAATCACATGAAGGCAATGCTGATCATGCCAAGTTTTGGGTTCATCTGTCCAGACTTTTCTTATGGTAGCCCAAAAAATGTTCTTACTTGGAATTCTGAATGAAAAATCCAACGTTTGGATCTTCCTGCAACTAAAAACCTCCCGAGCTCACTCCCCAATCTGTACTGCCCATCCCAAGATTAAACTTTGACACGCGCATACATAATGGGAAGCTTTGTGCAGATCTGTCAATTGGAGTCAAAATTGTAAATGAGCTCAAAAACACTCTACCCGAGGATTAAAAGACTAACTCACAACAACAAAATCACTATTTATGATTTATCACAGCTGCTATAGTTGAATTAGTGACATTACATCCAGAGGAGCACTTGTTCATTGTGAAATAGTGAAATTTCGAAACAGGCTATTTCCCTTGAGAGGTTGCTTGTGTGAGCTGGGCGCAATTCAGATGATTGACATGCAGCAGACTCCGCCCCATCTCAAAGTTATTTCAGCAGCATCAGCCTGCCATCTAAATTGCAGATTTTGTAGGACACCATTGCTTTGTATTCAGTATTTGAGTGAGCCCCAGAGACAATGCCATTCTATAACATGTCAGACACGCTGGCATTAAGCCATAGTGATTTAGATGCTTGCCTTTAAAATAGGCCCAAATAGGCAGACCTGGACTATAAGTCCCGGAAAGGCTAAGAGGGCCTTCTTTCCTCTGAAGGTTGGTAAATAGGTACAATTAAACTGGCTAATCGTGACGTATGCAGCGCTTAGAAACGTCAGAGGAGCCTCATGACACTACACAAAAAACAAACTATTTTAATCGTTATTATTCATGGCAAGTGAGGCACAAGATTACGCCGGAAGTAAACGTCATCCAGTTCCCACATCTTGCCATTACTGTCTTCCGTACTGTATACATAAGACATCAAGATTAAACAAAAATGTAAACATAACATCCAAACATGTCTGAACTTCAAAGCAGAAGCTTATTTTCCATATTTTTGAAAGGGATGGAAGAGTGTTTGTGGTCTCAGATATGCACGACATCAACTTCAAACAGTTTTAGGACAGTTCTTTAAAATGTAATGAGGACTGCCTTACCGTATTTACATAAAAAATAAATACTGCATTGATCTAAGAGGGAATAAAAGACCGGAAAATAAATATTCAAGACTAAACTGCGACTTTAAGCAATGTGGAGCTATACATTTTGGTACTCAAGTTCCAGAACTTTAGAAGTATTTTGCATATCTGCATATAAATAAAAAAGCTTTTTAGTCACCTATAAAATTGCACATCGTGTTTTCCATATAAGGAAGAGAACACAACTAAATCTGGGTTTGATTTTTTTGGTTTCAGTCGGTACCAAAAGAATATTGAGCATTGAAGCAAATTTATTTTCAATAACAGAAGCCAGAAAGTTTGGGTCTTCTTGATAACAAAGTATAACCTGAAAGTCCAAGATCTGAATACCAATGGGCCTGCTCAGCCTTTCAGCCTTCTAGGGTCGATAAGGATAAAGTAAGTTATTATTTATGGCATGCTATCAAGGTCTAAAGATAGGACAAATGGTGACATGTGCTATGTAAGTACACACTTTATTGTTATTAGCATGGCTTGGGACTCCAAAACTCTCAAATTATGCAAATATATTGCTGTTTTCAATCCAAAAAAAATACATTTTACAGGCAGTAGATTTTTCGAAAAAATATGTGTAGATTTATTGCTTGTCGTGATATATATTAGTGCCTGTTCCAGCAAAAGAAATATGAAAATAATTTGTGAATTGTGTGAAACCAATTTAAATCTGGGTACATCTCGGATTAGGAAAATAGGGCACATTTTATCTTGGTACACAGGAGTTGCAGCGGGCCTCTGTGGCTGCTTTTGCGCCTATGCAGGCATTTAAAATATAATAGGTCCTTCAGATGCTTAACCACCCTACTGGGTGCTCCTTCATGTGAAAGGGGGTGTGGACCCATTCAAATACAGGAGGGACTTTGCCCATCCCTTTTCCCTGACATTGGTGGAGGGCCCCATGCCTCTTGTGAGGCAAACTAACTATGGTTCGGACCACAACCGGCCTCATTACGATGCGGTCTGACTGACCCATTAGGATGCGTGCTGTCGGAGGCAGCAGTCGATGGGACACACCGATGCTTTTCGACGGGCTGAGCCCATCGGTCAGTCAGAAGCTCCTCATAATCCCTTAAGGATGGCGTTTCTGCAGTCAGGATTATGATGTTGGTTTCTGACAGCCTTTCCATGTCGGCCTCAAACATGAGTGTGAGGGCTGCAACTGGGCAAGGGTGAAGAGGGTGGATGGTGGGAAGGGTTGGAGCACACAGAGGAGACAGTAGTCTGGCCAGGACTAGCATTACATGCTCTCCATGTCCGTGGCTGAGGGTTGGGCAGAGCAAGGAAATCCAGGCTGTAATACAGCCAATTAACAAAATGATTTTACAGGTTGGACTTACCAGCTGGTAAAGGTGGAGAGGTGTGGTGCAGCGGCCAGGGCAGCTGACTTCGGAACACAGGGCTCATGGTTCGATCCCCGGCTCCGGCGGCAGCTCAGCTCAGCACCATGTGACTCTGGGCAATAGCTCACTTAATTTCCACGACGGCCCCCAGAGCCTTGAGACCCGTAAGGGTGAGTAGTTCGCGCTTTACAAATACGGATTTATTTATTTTTTTATTTAAAGGTGGATGTGTGGTTCTCACACCTGATAAATTCATATGCAAGAAGAATGGCCCGCTCATGATTGAACGGAGTGGAATTTCAGATAGGAATTCTGTTTCCATCATCTCATAATCAGGGCCTTGGTAGATTTATATAAGATAGCAAACTCAGAACCTTGCTGGAATCCAAACCCTGATATAGCAAACGACCTCGCACAGTCAGCAAAACTATAATCAGAGCTTTATGTAATGAGAATACTGCCATGATGTGTCACTTTGCTGCATGGAATCAACAGGGACAAGTGGATTTTTTTTACAGGACAAGTAGATTTCGGGGGCATCGCATCCACTGTACAAGTGAAAATCTTATAAAAATTCCACACTCCTGAATTAGACAAGGGTGGTGCTCAGCATGGGCTCTATGCTGTATGGGTTCTGCACATGTTTGGCAGTGTTAGGCACAGGGACACTAGATCGCTCCACGTTGGTGGGTATTGGAAATGACCATTGTTTGCGTGGTGTTCCCCCAGTCGTTTGCCTGAACTGTTCTGGTTGGCTTTAGGACTCTACACACTTTACTCCTCCTAACCAGTAGTAAAGTGCTGTGCTCTCCCTTTAAATGAACTGAAATGAGCATGTACCTGATTGGCACATTTAATTTACTTACAAGTCCGTAGCATATGGTACTACATGTACCCAGGGCCTATAAATTAAATGCTACTAGTGGGCTGCAGAAATCATTGCGTCATCCACTACAGTAGCACTAAAAACCATGCCCCAGACCTGCCACTGCAGCCTGGCTGTGCAGGTTTTAAACTGTGAATTCAACCTGTCAAAATCACCCTTTTGACAGGCCTAAACTTTCCTTTTAATTTATTTGTGTCACCCCTAAGATATGTCTTATTTCTCAATAAGGCAGGATGCATGGTATTTAAAAGTAGGACATATAGATATTCATGTTACACATATCCTGACAGTGAAAAGACCCTAAGAGGTCTTTTCACTGTAGCAAGCAGCCCTCCTGTAGCTGCCCCTTATGAAAACACTAGATTACATTATAACACCTTGTAATAATAATATCAGGTTGGAAGCAGCTAAACATTTAATTCAAGGACTCATTTTAATAGTTATTCAAAATCCAGATTTATGGTGAAATCAGATTTTGACTATGTTAGAAAAGGTGCTTTTAGAAAAGTTATCTGTCCCTGCCTAAACCTCTGGAGGCTTATCTGTCAGTATGCAACTTTCACCTGACTGCTAATGGCTCCCTTGTGGTGAGGTGTGAATAGCTCTCAGACTGAGGGCAAGCAGCTTGGGTGTGAGGAGGTGTTGGCCTTCCCTTGACAGGATGGCCTGGTGGCTGTGCCCAAGGACTAGTTACACTTCAAAGAAGCCTACCCTGTCACAAGCAGACAAATCTGACACCAGGTCTACCCCCTTTCATTGTCTCTCTAGTTGGCATGGCTCCAAACCAAGTCAGAGGGGAGCTGCCCAGAACTGGTTTGGAGTGACCACAAAGGAGGATTTTCCCATTATCCTAACCACACTTCACGGGTGTCAAGGGAGCCCTGACTAAGGGAAGAAATCTCCTGCCATTTTGTATTTAGGTAGAGAGGGGCACTGAGGGATAGTTTACAGTAAAACACACAGGAAGTGCTATAAAATTAGGTAGGGCCACCTCTGGGACCTCTTACCTCATTTGCTAGAGTGTGGTCTGTGGTTGCCCCGACACACAAGATGGCACTAGGCAAAAATGTGGCATCCCCAGAACCCTCCTCAGAACACTCCCGGATCCGAGTAAAAGCTGAAGGAGGACTGCCCTGCTGTCTTAAGAACCTGAAAGAAGACTGGACCTGCCTGTGTTGAACCCAGGACCTCAATAGTGACTCAAAAGGTCAGTTGGCTGACCTTCTGTTATAGATACAGGACTACAACAAGCTTCTAGATGCCTTTTCCAACTTTTCAGCTGATCTGTCCCAACTGGGCCTGACCTGGTACCCTCTGCTGGCCTCTGTGAGAGTGAGTCATGACCACCAAATATTGACCCCAAGACCCTGGACTCTTTGCTGTAGTCAGAGTGTACTCCTCCATGCCTAACTGAAAGCTTCATTAGGCTCAGCGCTGAGCATCAACGCTGAAAACCTTAATTCACGGACTTCCCGGATTCGACTTCGAGCAGCACCCGACTACCTGACTCGATGCCGAGCAACATCCTAGCAATTTCAACAACCTTTGTCAACAGCTTCACCAGGCCCAACACTGAGCAGTCTTTGATTGATTCCGAGATCTTGTGCAGCAACTTCCAATCGCTGTCGAGCTCTTCCTCAGATCCAGTAGGCTGCCTGATTCCAGTAGGCTGCTGGCCCCGCTGAAGACCTTCTACCTCCATAAACGTTTCTGAGTGAAAAGGTGACTTGGAGACTTGGATAATCATGATCCTTGTATCCGACCAGCTCTTCTTCATGGTTGGCAGTAAATCTTACCCTTGTTTTGGTCCAGCACGACCAGCTGCCTGCAGTTGATGCTTAGTGCTTCTTGCCACTATTTTTAAATAAATCATTAAAAATTCATAACTCTGGAGCTACTTATGGGAATTGTGTTGTTTTGGTGTCATTTTAGGGTCGTGGCTTGGACGGCAGAGCTCATGGCTGCCTGAACCCGTCGCTCTACGCTAGGAGGGAAGAATTGCTTTCCGTTCTGGAGGTTACCTTGCGCAAAGAAGGAATGAACCACAGCATAATCACCATAAAGTGATGCTGCATCAGCTTTTGTGCTCACTGGCAGTGGGAGACCTCGGAATCACTGCCTAATCGGTCCCGACCCTGAGCGCAGTGAGGAAGACGAACACGTAAAATGGCGAGGCAGGAACCCTGGCCGCGACGCTGGAGATGATGCATCTCCTCTTGAGCACCCATATGTCGGTCCGCTAGGCAAGCGGTTCGTTCTACCGACCACCAAACAGTAAGAATCACTATCTTTGGCCTTATAATCGGTATAATGTACCACAACACTTTCATCGCCACGAGCTGCCTGACCCTAAAATGGCGCCTATATTAATCAATAAGGAACACCTTGCGCCTTTGATTTAATAAGCGGCGAAGAGAGTATGTTTTAAAGATACCTACCGATGCCCGTTCTTCTTCAATTAAATGCCGATTCATGCCTTAAAACAAAGTTTGCTTGTGTCGTGCGAACGTCTGTGCAAAGTTTACCTCACTACCATTGGCCTGACCTTGGAATGGCGATGGCTCCGATCCCCTTTATGTAAATCGAGTGCGCCTGTTCCTCCTCGCTGATCTGCAGCTACAGGTTTTTTTTTTGGACACATACGAATGCTCCCTAAGGTCAGGAAAGTATTGTTTGGCATAGGGGCTATTATATTCTACTGACTCTACTGACAATTCAGTCTGTAAGCCCTCCTTGATGCTACCTGGGCTAGATAAATTGTGCAGCCATCTGGGACATATACTAGTCTTTTGTGCAAACACGACACAATTCTGATGCCCAATACTTTCTCATGCGTACAATGGTGCCCACCATGGCGAATATGTGGTTTCACAGGAGATACATGTTAAGGCAGTCACAAATACAGCCATAAAGTTCACAAAGTCACGGTGTCCAATTTGCTCGACGCCCATCTGTGCTAGGGTGGTGCTGACACAGAGCCCCCTAGACATACACACTACCTAGTGGCTTTAAGCTGTACTATATATCATTACGCTTCAAAGAAGCATCCAATCGTTAATTGCAACCAGATATCCAGCAGCAGACAGGCAGCAGCCAATAATCAGTGCCGCCAATCTGGCCCCACGATTACTGTGAGGGCCCCTCACTTACACAGGTTGGATTGCCCCCAAGCACTACGGGGACAGGATTGTATACCTAACCCTGTACCACATCGTCAGTAATTATCGACCAATATAGAGACTATATAGCTCAGAGTTAACTCTATCTACTTCAACCCAGCTGCTGGCTACTTACGCTCGAACTACACTCAAGCACCGGTCGCCACTACAATTTTGTCCCAAGGACCTCCACCTATACGCTAGTAATCTATTTACGTGCGCTGCTCAGACCCAAGATGGCAGATAAAGAACCCAGGGCGCAATATAAAAAATCTAAGGCTGAGCCTTCACTATCAGATTCACCGATCAAGGCTAAAACAGACATTAATAGCACAATGGAAATGATCCTCAAAACGTTTGCCGATGTCCATGATCTGGCAAAATCAACTAAACAAAACACAGACACCATGCAGCTAGAGCTTACCGCCATAAGCGCAGACATGAGCACAATCAACTCTAAATTCACTGACGCTGAACAGAGAATAAGTGACATTGAAGACACCGCCTTCCAGGCACACAAAGAAATCGAGTCCCTTTTAGATATCACCAGCAATCTTAAAAGACACGCTGCCGATTTGGAAGACCGTAACAGAAGAGGCAATATCAGAATTTTCGGTATTCCAGAGGGCTCGGAGGACTCTGCTGCGTCTTGTGTAGCGTTTCTAGAGTCCTGGATACCCCAGATCACTGGCATAAAATGTAATCAAAATCTAGAATTGGACCGGGCACATAGAGTTCCAACATTTAACTCCTCTACAAGGAAAATGTCCCGTCCTATCATTTGTAAACCTCTGCGTTACCAACACACGGAAGCCATCCTTAACTTTGCCCGAAAAAACCGCCAGGTCTCCTGGGAGGGCCAAAAAATAACATTTACGCAGGACTATTCAAAAACCACCGTAGATACGAGACAAGGATTTCTTCTATTAAGGGATAAACTAAGAGACAAAAACATCCAATTTTCCTTTGCAGGTCCTGCAAAATTTAGAATTTTTGAAAATGGAAGACCACATGTTTTCACAAACCCAAATGATTTGGCAAAGCACCTAGAAGCAACGTCATCTCAGGACATGGATCTATCTACATCAGCCTCGAATAAAAGAAAGTCATGATATCCTTTTGATGGACCAGTTCCACATACAATGTATAACAACAGTTAGGGTTCATTAGAGTTCACAAGTGGTAATCGATAATACTTTTTGGTCATTACATCTTAATGCGTATTGTTAACTATGCAGACTCTAAGTAATCACATGAGCTAGAGAGATCATCTCTCAGGGAACAGCTTTACAATCGTATTTTTGGTACTACGATTATTACACTATTGAATAAGATCTTACTTTAAGTTTAGGGCTTACCAAGTAATGTGGATCACTGTATGCTTGTATCACAGTAGCCCTATGAGTTTAGTTTACTTTGGTTAAATGATGTTATCACTGATCGCCTCAAGAAGCTAATTTCAGAACTACTGTTGGATCATTAGGTTGTAACCACCTTATTTTTCTCGTTCGAATTTAGGCGCTGCATATTCATTCATATATTCTTATACACAATTGCCTATATACTTACACAATGTAGTTAGAGTTTATTACTTTCTAGAGTACTGCTCGTGCTATAAGGAACGTCTATTACCTTGTTTTACACCAGATTAATATCACTATGTCATATCCCTCCAAGTTGTTAGATTGACGCTCCTGTCGTCGCACCTCCAACATTCGAATTCTTCAGGTAGAGGAGGGTGGGTTGGGAGGGGGGAAGTGGGGGTTTTGGATGGGATTAGTTTTAGTTATTTTTGTTCTTGATCTTTTATGCCTTATTTTTTTTTCTTCTTTTCTTTTCCTTCTCAACCTTCTAGAGTTCATACGTACGGCCTACTTTGTATATATTAGCAGCGCCACTGTCTTTATTACAATAAACATGTGGCATCCTTGTGTGTCTAGCAATCATATGGAGTTAAATGACCTAGAGTGTATGCTAGTTATCAACGATGTTTGCTTATATTATATGAAATCTATCAACACTATCTTTGCTGATCTACACAATGTCTCAGAGTAAGAATTACAATATCACAGAGGACGTTGTTTCTCTAAATGTGAAAGTACTAAACCACCCAATTAAGCGCAGGAAAATATTTGATTATCTAGCTAAAACAAAAGGAGATATTATACTCTTACAGGAAACAAAGCTCTCTGAGGAAGATGCTGCCTTTATTAAACACAACTGGATTTCACATGTCTCATGCTCGCCTGCAGATCATATAAAGAAAGGTGTAATTACTCTAATAGCTAAGAAGGCTAACATCTCCCTCGAATCACAATCACATGACGATGAGGGAAGAGTAGTAATTACTCATCTGAAAAAAGGTGAAGACCTTATACATGTGATAAATGTATACGGACCTAATACAGACGAACCCAATTTCTGGGAAAGTATCTCAAAAATCATAGAAAATCTTCCCCAAGATGATCTTATCATAGTCGGCGGCGACTTTAATATTCTATTGGACCCTATAATTGACCGCCAATCCACCTGCAAATACCACGTCACCAGGTCTCATGGAATAGTTCAGAAACTATGTTCTAAGTTTAACCTCAAAGATTCCTGGCGCCTTCAACATCCAGATTCTAGGGATTACACTTTTTATTCTGCCCCTCATAACTCCTATACTAGGATAGATCATATACTTATATCCGGATCATTCACACACCTAATCGACCAAACAGACATCTCGCCCAAGTTAGTATCAGATCACTCATGTATTAGTACTAAACTAGCTGGTAGCCACACTACACCTTTGCCCAAAAGATGGCGGTTTAATAACGATGTCATTTCAGACCCTGCTGACAAAAAGAAGATTGAAGAAGCTATCATGGATTATCTTAAGTATAACGACCTCCCTGAGACAGATGCAAACACCCTCTGGGACGCATTGAAGGCAACCGTTAGGGGAGTCCTCATTGGAATTAAAACGAAAATCAATAAAAAACTTAATTCTGAGTTAATTAATTTAGAACGGGAGATCAAACTCCTGGAAATTTCCCATGCCAATTCGATAGACAACAATAATATTCTTAACCATCTAACGCAAAAGAAATATGAATATAATAAAATACTAAGTAATCGCGCTGGAGTTTGGATTAATAAATTCAAGGCCTTTAAACTCTGCAATGCAAAACACACAAGATGATGGACGGAATGCTGCACATTGGCAAACATTCACCCCCAGTCACAGATCTGGGTTTAATCCATCGTTATTTTGCTTCACCACGCCACCCCAGTTCAGACATAGCCATATGCAAATCAGTCTTGACCCTGTGCCTCATGGGAACAGTCCAGACCGAACTGCCAAGCCATGTCTTCCCTGGACCGGAATCAAGCATCCTAGGACCGGTTTCAGGCTATCAGCCTTCATCAGCCAGGATAGCTTGACTCCAGTGGCGTAGTGAGCACGGGACCCACGTCTGGGCATACCCTTCCCACATAGGGCGAAATGCAAAACACACAAGATGATGGACGGAATGCTGCACATTGGCAAACATTCACCCCCAGTCACAGATCTGGGTTTAATCCATCGTTATTTTGCTTCACCACGCCACCCCAGTTCAGACATAGCCATATGCAAATCAGTCTTGACCCTGTGCCTCATGGGAACAGTCCAGACCGAACTGCCAAGCCATGTCTTCCCTGGACCGGAATCAAGCATCCTAGGACCGGTTTCAGGCTATCAGCCTTCATCAGCCAGGATAGCTTGACTCCAGTGGCGTAGTGAGCACGGGACCCACGTCTGGGCATACCCTTCCCACATAGGGCGAAATGCAAAACACACAAGATGATGGACGGAATGCTGCACATTGGCAAACATTCACCCCCAGTCACAGATCTGGGTTTAATCCATCGTTATTTTGCTTCACCACGCCACCCCAGTTCAGACATAGCCATATGCAAATCAGTCTTGACCCTGTGCCTCATGGGAACAGTCCAGACCGAACTGCCAAGCCATGTCTTCCCTGGACCGGAATCAAGCATCCTAGGACCGGTTTCAGGCTATCAGCCTTCATCAGCCAGGATAGCTTGACTCCAGTGGCGTAGTGAGCACGGGACCCACGTCTGGGCATACCCTTCCCACATAGGGCGAAATGCAAAACACACAAGATGATGGATGGAATGCTGCACATTGGCAAACATTCACCCCCAGTCACAGATCTGGGTTTAATCCATCGTTATTTTGCTTCACCACGCCACCCCAGTTCAGACATAGCCATATGCAAATCAGTCTTGACCCTGTGCCTCATGGGAACAGTCCAGACCGAACTGCCAAGCCATGTCTTCCCTGGACCGGAATCAAGCATCCTAGGAGAAGGTTTCAGGCTATCAGCCTTCATCAGCCAGGATAGCTTGACTCCAGTGGCGTAGTGAGCACGGGACCCACGTCTGGGCATACCCTTCCCACATAGGGCGAAATGCAAAACACACAAGATGATGGACGGAATGCTGCACATTGGCAAACATTCACCCCCAGTCACAGATCTGGGTTTAATCCATCGTTATTTTGCTTCACCACGCCACCCCAGTTCAGACATAGCCATATGCAAATCAGTCTTGACCCTGTGCCTCATGGGAACAGTCCAGACCGAACTGCCAAGCCATGTCTTCCCTGGACCGGAATCAAGCATCCTAGGACCGGTTTCAGGCTATCAGCCTTCATCAGCCAGGATAGCTTGACTCCAGTGGCGTAGTGAGCACGGGACCCACGTCTGGGCATACCCTTCCCACATAGGGCGAAATGCAAAACACACAAGATGATAGACGGAATGCTGCACATTGGCAAACATTCACCCCCAGTCACAGATCTGGGTTTAATCCATCGTTATTTTGCTTCACCACGCCACCCCAGTTCAGACATAGCCATATGCAAATCAGTCTTGACCCTGTGCCTCATGGGAACAGTCCAGACCGAACTGCCAAGCCATGTCTTCCCTGGACCGGAATCAAGCATCCTAGGACCGGTTTCAGGCTATCAGCCTTCATCAGCCAGGATAGCTTGACTCCAGTGGCGTAGTGAGCACGGGAACCACGTCTGGGCATACCCTTCCCACATAGGGCGAAATGCAAAACACACAAGATGATGGACGGAATGCTGCACATTGGCAAACATTCACCCCCAGTCACAGATCTGGGTTTAATCCATCGTTATTTTGCTTCACCACGCCACCCCAGTTCAGACATAGCCATATGCAAATCAGTCTTGACCCTGTGCCTCATGGGAACAGTCCAGACCGAACTGCCAAGCCATGTCTTCCCTGGACCGGAATCAAGCATCCTAGGACCGGTTTCAGGCTATCAGCCTTCATGAGCCAGGATAGCTTGACTCCAGTGGCGTAGTGAGCACGGGACCCACGTCTGGGCATACCCTTCCCACATAGGGCGAAATGCAAAACACACAAGATGATGGACGGAATGCTGCACATTGGCAAACATTCACCCCCAGTCACAGATCTGGGTTTAATCCATCGTTATTTTGCTTCACCACGCCACCCCAGTTCAGACATAGCCATATGCAAATCAGTCTTGACCCTGTGCCTCATGGGAACAGTCCAGACCGAACTGCCAAGCCATGTCTTCCCTGGACCGGAATCAAGCATCCCAGGACCGGTTTCAGGCTATCAGCCTTCATCAGCCAGGATAGCTTGACTCCAGTGGCGTAGTGAGCACGGGACCCACGTCTGGGCATACCCTTCCCACATAGGGCGAAATGCAAAACACACAAGATGATGGACGGAATGCTGCACATTGGCAAACATTCACCCCCAGTCACAGATCTGGGTTTAATCCATCGTTATTTTGCTTCACCACGCCACCCCAGTTCAGACATAGCCATATGCAAATCAGTCTTGACCCTGTGCCTCATGGGAACAGTCCAGACCGAACTGCCAAGCCATGTCTTCCCTGGACCGGAATCAAGCATCCTAGGACCGGTTTCAGGCTATCAGCCTTCATCAGCCAGGATAGCTTGACTCCAGTGGCGTAGTGAGCACGGGACCCACGTCTGGGCATACCCTTCCCACATAGGGCGAAATGCAAAACACACAAGATGATGGACGGAATGCTGCACATTGGCAAACATTCACCCCCAGTCACAGATCTGGGTTTAATCCATCGTTATTTTGCTTCACCACGCCACCCCAGTTCAGACATAGCCATATGCAAATCAGTCTTGACCCTGTGCCTCATGGGAACAGTCTAGACCGAACTGCCAAGCCATGTCTTCCCTGGACCGGAATCAAGCATCCTAGGACCGGTTTCAGGCTATCAGCCTTCATCAGCCAGGATAGCTTGACTCCAGTGGCGTAGTGAGCACGGGACCCACGTCTGGGCATACCCTTCCCACATAGGGCGAAATGCAAAACACACAAGATGATGGACGGAATGCTGCACATTGGCAAACATTCACCCCCAGTCACAGATCTGGGTTTAATCCATCGTTATTTTGCTTCACCACGCCACCCCAGTTCAGACATAGCCATATGCAAATCAGTCTTGACCCTGTGCCTCATGGGAACAGTCCAGACCGAACTGCCAAGCCATGTCTTCCCTGGACCGGAATCAAGCATCCTAGGACCGGTTTCAGGCTATCAGCCTTCATCAGCCAGGATAGCTTGACTCCAGTGGCGTAGTGAGCACGGGACCCACGTCTGGGCATACCCTTCCCACATAGGGCGAAATGCAAAACACACAAGATGATGGACGGAATGCTGCACATTGGCAAACATTCACCCCCAGTCACAGATCTGGGTTTAATCCATCGTTATTTTGCTTCACCATGCCACCCCAGTTCAGACATAGCCATATGCAAATCAGTCTTGACCCTGTGCCTCATGGGAACAGTCCAGACCGAACTGCCAAGCCATGTCTTCTCTGGACCGGAATCAAGCATCCTAGGACCGGTTTCAGGCTATCAGCCTTCATCAGCCAGGATAGCTTGACTCCAGTGGCGTAGTGAGCACGGGACCCACGTCTGGGCATACCCTTCCCACATAGGGCGAAATGCAAAACACACAAGATGATGGACGGAATGCTGCACATTGGCAAACATTCACCCCCAGTCACAGATCTGGGTTTAATCCATCGTTATTTTGCTTCACCACGCCACCCCAGTTCAGACATAGCCATATGCAAATCAGTCTTGACCCTGTGCCTCATGGGAACAGTCCAGACCGAACTGCCAAGCCATGTCTTCCCTGGACCGGAATCAAGCATCCTAGGACCGGTTTCAGGCTATCAGCCTTCATCAGCCAGGATAGCTTGACTCCAGTGGCGTAGTGAGCACGGGACCCACGTCTGGGCATACCCTTCCCACATAGGGCGAAATGCAAAACACACAAGATGATGGACGGAATGCTGCACATTGGCAAACATTCACCCCAAGTCACAGATCTGGGTTCAATCCATCGTTATTTTGCTTCACCACGCCACCCCAGTTCAGACATAGCCATATGCAAATCAGTCTTGACCCTGTGCCTCATGGGAACAGTCCAGACCGAACTGCCAAGCCATGTCTTCCCTGGACCGGAATCAAGCATCCTAGGACCGGTTTCAGGCTATCAGCCTTCATCAGCCAGGATAGCTTGACTCCAGTGGCGTAGTGAGCACGGGACCCACGTCTGGGCATACCCTTCCCACATAGGGCGAAATGCAAAACACACAAGATGATGGACGGAATGCTGCACATTGGCAAACATTCACCCCCAGTCACAGATCTGGGTTTAATCCATCGTTATTTTGCTTCACCACGCCACCCCAGTTCAGACATAGCCATATGCAAATCAGTCTTGACCCTGTGCCTCATGGGAACAGTCCAGACCGAACTGCCAAGCCATGTCTTCCCTGGACCGGAATCAAGCATCCTAGGACCGGTTTCAGGCTATCAGCCTTCATCAGCCAGGATAGCTTGACTCCAGTGGCGTAGTGAGCACGGGACCCACGTCTGGGCATACCCTTCCCACATAGGGCGAAATGCAAAACACACAAGATGATGGACGGAATGCTGCACATTGGCAAACATTCACCCCCAGTCACAGATCTGGGTTTAATCCATCGTTATTTTGCTTCACCATGCCACCCCAGTTCAGACATAGCCATATGCAAATCAGTCTTGACCCTGTGCCTCATGGGAACAGTCCAGACCGAACTGCCAAGCCATGTCTTCTCTGGACCGGAATCAAGCATCCTAGGACCGGTTTCCAGGCTATCAGCCTTCATCAGCCAGGATAGCTTGACTCCAGTGGCGTAGTGAGCACGGGACCCACGTCTGGGCATACCCTTCCCACATAGGGCGAAATGCAAAACACACAAGATGATGGACGGAATGCTGCACATTGGCAAACATTCACCCCCAGTCACAGATCTGGGTTTAATCCATCGTTATTTTGCTTCACCACGCCACCCCAGTTCAGACATAGCCATATGCAAATCAGTCTTGACCCTGTGCCTCATGGGAACAGTCCAGACCGAACTGCCAAGCCATGTCTTCCCTGGACCGGAATCAAGCATCCTAGGACCGGTTTCAGGCTATCAGCCTTCATCAGCCAGGATAGCTTGACTCCAGTGGCGTAGTGAGCACGGGACCCACGTCTGGGCATACCCTTCCCACATAGGGCGAAATGCAAAACACACAAGATGATGGACGGAATGCTGCACATTGGCAAACATTCACCCCAAGTCACAGATCTGGGTTCAATCCATCGTTATTTTGCTTCACCACGCCACCCCAGTTCAGACATAGCCATATGCAAATCAGTCTTGACCCTGTGCCTCATGGGAACAGTCCAGACCGAACTGCCAAGCCATGTCTTCCCTGGACCGGAATCAAGCATCCTAGGACCGGTTTCAGGCTATCAGCCTTCATCAGCCAGGATAGCTTGACTCCAGTGGCGTAGTGAGCACGGGACCCACGTCTGGGCATACCCTTCCCACATAGGGCGAAATGCAAAACACACAAGATGATGGACGGAATGCTGCACATTGGCAAACATTCACCCCCAGTCACAGATCTGGGTTTAATCCATCGTTATTTTGCTTCACCACGCCACCCCAGTTCAGACATAGCCATATGCAAATCAGTCTTGACCCTGTGCCTCATGGGAACAGTCCAGACCGAACTGCCAAGCCATGTCTTCCCTGGACCGGAATCAAGCATCCTAGGACCGGTTTCAGGCTATCAGCCTTCATCAGCCAGGATAGCTTGACTCCAGTGGCGTAGTGAGCACGGGACCCACGTCTGGGCATACCCTTCCCACATAGGGCGAAATGCAAAACACACAAGATGATGGACGGAATGCTGCACATTGGCAAACATTCACCCCCAGTCACAGATCTGGGTTTAATCCATCGTTATTTTGCTTCACCACGCCACCCCAGTTCAGACATAGCCATATGCAAATCAGTCTTGACCCTGTGCCTCATGGGAACAGTCCAGACCGAACTGCCAAGCCATGTCTTCCCTGGACCGGAATCAAGCATCCTAGGACCGGTTTCAGGCTATCAGCCTTCATCAGCCAGGATAGCTTGACTCCAGTGGCGTAGTGAGCACGGGACCCACGTCTGGGCATACCCTTCCCACATAGGGCGAAATGCAAAACACACAAGATGATGGACGGAATGCTGCACATTGGCAAACATTCACCCCCAGTCACAGATCTGGGTTTAATCCATCGTTATTTTGCTTCACCACGCCACCCCAGTTCAGACATAGCCATATGCAAATCAGTCTTGACCCTGTGCCTCATGGGAACAGTCCAGACCGAACTGCCAAGCCATGTCTTCCCTGGACCGGAATCAAGCATCCTAGGACCGGTTTCAGGCTATCAGCCTTCATCAGCCAGGATAGCTTGACTCCAGTGGCGTAGTGAGCACGAGACCCACGTCTGGGCATACCCTTCCCACATAGGGCGAAATGCAAAACACACAAGATGATGGACGGAATGCTGCACATTGGCAAACATTCACCCCCAGTCACAGATCTGGGTTTAATCCATCGTTATTTTGCTTCACCACGCCACCCCAGTTCAGACATAGCCATATGCAAATCAGTCTTGACCCTGTGCCTCATGGGAACAGTCCAGACCGAACTGCCAAGCCATGTCTTCCCTGGACCGGAATCAAGCATCCTAGGACCGGTTTCAGGCTATCAGCCTTCATCAGCCAGGATAGCTTGACTCCAGTGGCGTAGTGAGCACGGGACCCACGTCTGGGCATACCCTTCCCACATAGGGCGAAATGCAAAACACACAAGATGATGGACGGAATGCTGCACATTGGCAAACATTCACCCCCAGTCACAGATCTGGGTTTAATCCATCGTTATTTTGCTTCACCACGCCACCCCAGTTCAGACATAGCCATATGCAAATCAGTCTTGACCCAGTGCCTCATGGGAACAGTCCAGACCGAACTGCCAAGCCATGTCTTCCCTGGACCGGAATCAAGCATCCTAGGACCGGTTTCAGGCTATCAGCCTTCATCAGCCAGGATAGCTTGACTCCAGTGGCGTAGTGAGCACGGGACCCACGTCTGGGCATACCCTTCCCACATAGAGCGAAATGCAAAACACACAAGATGATGGACGGAATGCTGCACATTGGCAAACATTCACCCCCAGTCACAGATCTGGGTTTAATCCATCGTTATTTTGCTTCACCACGCCACCCCAGTTCAGACATAGCCATATGCAAATCAGTCTTGACCCTGTGCCTCATGGGAACAGTCCAGACCGAACTGCCAAGCCATGTCTTCCCTGGACCGGAATCAAGCATCCTAGGACCGGTTTCAGGCTATCAGCCTTCATCAGCCAGGATAGCTTGACTCCAGTGGCGAAGTGAGCACGGGACCCACGTCTGGGCATACCCTTCCCACATAGGGCGAAATGCAAAACACACAAGATGATGGACGGAATGCTGCACATTGGCAAACATTCACCCCCAGTCACAGATCTGGGTTTAATCCATCGTTATTTTGCTTCACCACGCCACCCCAGTTCAGACATAGCCATATGCAAATCAGTCTTGACCCTGTGCCTCATGGGAACAGTCCAGACCGAACTGCCAAGCCATGTCTTCCCTGGACCGGAATCAAGCATCCTAGGACCGGTTTCAGGCTATCAGCCTTCATCAGCCAGGATAGCTTGACTCCAGTGGCGTAGTGAGCACGGGACCCACGTCTGGGCATACCCTTCCCACATAGGGCGAAATGCAAAACACACAAGATGATGGACGGAATGCTGCACATTGGCAAACATTCACCCCCAGTACCAGATCTGGGTTTAATCCATCGTTATTTTGCTTCACCACGCCACCCCAGTTCAGACATAGCCATATGCAAATCAGTCTTGACCCTGTGCCTCATGGGAACAGTCCAGACCGAACTGCCAAGCCATGTCTTCCCTGGACCGGAATCAAGCATCCTAGGACCGGTTTCAGGCTATCAGCCTTCATCAGCCAGGATAGCTTGACTCCAGTGGCGTAGTGAGCACGGGACCCACGTCTGGGCATACCCTTCCCACATAGGGCGAAATGCAAAACACACAAGATGATGGACGGAATGCTGCACATTGGCAAACATTCACCCCCAGTCACAGATCTGGGTTTAATCCATCGTTATTTTGCTTCACCACGCCACCCCAGTTCAGACATAGCCATATGCAAATCAGTCTTGACCCTGTGCCTCATGGGAACAGTCCAGACCGAACTGCCAAGCCATGTCTTCCCTGGACCGGAATCAAGCATCCTAGGACCGGTTTCAGGCTATCAGCCTTCATCAGCCAGGATAGCTTGACTCCAGTGGCGTAGTGAGCACGGGACCCACGTCTGGGCATACCCTTCCCACATAGGGCGAAATGCAAAACACACAAGATGATGGACGGAATGCTGCACATTGGCAAACATTCACCCCCAGTCACATATCTGGGTTTAATCCATCGTTATTTTGCTTCACCACGCCACCCCAGTTCAGACATAGCCATATGCAAATCAGTCTTGACCCTGTGCCTCATGGGAACAGTCCAGACCGAACTGCCAAGCCATGTCTTCCCTGGACCGGAATCAAGCATCCTAGGACCGGTTTCAGGCTATCAGCCTTCATCAGCCAGGATAGCTTGACTCCAGTGGCGTAGTGAGCACGGGACCCACGTCTGGGCATACCCTTCCCACATAGGGCGAAATGCAAAACACACAAGATGATGGACGGAATGCTGCACATTGGCAAACATTCACCCCAAGTCACAGATCTGGGTTTAATCCATCGTTATTTTGCTTCACCACGCCACCCCAGTTCAGACATAGCCATATGCAAATCAGTCTTGACCCAGTGCCTCATGGGAACAGTCCAGACCGAACTGCCAAGCCATGTCTTCCCTGGACCGGAATCAAGCATCCTAGGACCGGTTTCAGGCTATCAGCCTTCATCAGCCAGGATAGCTTGACTCCAGTGGCGTAGTGAGCACGGGACCCACGTCTGGGCATACCCTTCCCACATAGAGCGAAATGCAAAACACACAAGATGATGGACGGAATGCTGCACATTGGCAAACATTCACCCCCAGTCACAGATCTGGGTTTAATCCATCGTTATTTTGCTTCACCACGCCACCCCAGTTCAGACATAGCCATATGCAAATCAGTCTTGACCCTGTGCCTCATGGGAACAGTCCAGACCGAACTGCCAAGCCATGTCTTCCCTGGACCGGAATCAAGCATCCTAGGACCGGTTTCAGGCTATCAGCCTTCATCAGCCAGGATAGCTTGACTCCAGTGGCGTAGTGAGCACGGGACCCACGTCTGGGCATACCCTTCCCACATAGGGCGAAATGCAAAACACACAAGATGATGGACGGAATGCTGCACATTGGCAAACATTCACCCCCAGTCACAGATCTGGGTTTAATCCATCGTTATTTTGCTTCACCACGCCACCCCAGTTCAGACATAGCCATATGCAAATCAGTCTTGACCCTGTGCCTCATGGGAACAGTCCAGACCGAACTGCCAAGCCATGTCTTCCCTGGACCGGAATCAAGCATCCTAGGACCGGTTTCAGGCTATCAGCCTTCATCAGCCAGGATAGCTTGACTCCAGTGGCGTAGTGAGCACGGGACCCACGTCTGGGCATACCCTTCCCACATAGGGCGAAATGCAAAACACACAAGATGATGGACGGAATGCTGCACATTGGCAAACATTCACCCCCAGTCACAGATCTGGGTTTAATCCATCGTTATTTTGCTTCACCACGCCACCCCAGTTCAGACATAGCCATATGCAAATCAGTCTTGACCCTGTGCCTCATGGGAACAGTCCAGACCGAACTGCCAAGCCATGTCTTCCCTGGACCGGAATCAAGCATCCTAGGACCGGTTTCAGGCTATCAGCCTTCATCAGCCAGGATAGCTTGACTCCAGTGGCGTAGTGAGCACGGGACCCACGTCTGGGCATACCCTTCCCACATAGGGCGAAATGCAAAACACACAAGATGATGGACGGAATGCTGCACATTGGCAAACATTCACCCCCAGTCACAGATCTGGGTTTAATCCATCGTTATTTTGCTTCACCACGCCACCCCAGTTCAGACATAGCCATATGCAAATCAGTCTTGACCCTGTGCCTCATGGGAACAGTCCAGACCGAACTGCCAAGCCATGTCTTCCCTGGACCGGAATCAAGCATCCTAGGACCGGTTTCAGGCTATAAGCCTTCATCAGCCAGGATAGCTTGACTCCAGTGGCGTAGTGAGCACGGGACCCACGTCTGGGCATACCCTTCCCACATAGGGCGAAATGCAAAACACACAAGATGATGGACGGAATGCTGCACATTGGCAAACATTCACCCCCAGTCACAGATCTGGGTTTAATCCATCGTTATTTTGCTTCACCACGCCACCCCAGTTCAGACATAGCCATATGCAAATCAGTCTTGACCCTGTGCCTCATGGGAACAGTCCAGACCGAACTGCCAAGCCATGTCTTCCCTGGACCGGAATCAAGCATCCTAGGACCGGTTTCAGGCTATCAGCCTTCATCAGCCAGGATAGCTTGACTCCAGTGGAGTAGTGAGCACGGGACCCACGTCTGGGCATACCCTTCCCACATAGGGCGAAATGCAAAACACACAAGATGATGGACGGAATGCTGCACATTGGCAAACATTCACCCCCAGTCACAGATCTGGGTTTAATCCATCGTTATTTTGCTTCACCACGCCACCCCAGTTCAGACATAGCCATATGCAAATCAGTCTTGACCCTGTGCCTCATGGGAACAGTCCAGACCGAACTGCCAAGCCATGTCTTCCCTGGACCGGAATCAAGCATCCTAGGACCGGTTTCAGGCTATCAGCCTTCATCAGCCAGGATAGCTTGACTCCAGTGGCGTAGTGAGCACGGGACCCACGTCTGGGCATACCCTTCCCACATAGGGCGAAATGCAAAACACACAAGATGATGGACGGAATGCTGCACATTGGCAAACATTCACCCCCAGTCACAGATCTGGGTTTAATCCATCGTTATTTTGCTTCACCACGCCACCCCAGTTCAGACATAGCCATATGCAAATCAGTCTTGACCCTGTGCCTCATGGGAACAGTCCAGACCGAACTGCCAAGCCATGTCTTCCCTGGACCGGAATCAAGCATCCTAGGACCGGTTTCAGGCTATCAGCCTTCATCAGCCAGGATAGCTTGACTCCAGTGGCGTAGTGAGCACGGGACCCACGTCTGGGCATACCCTTCCCACATAGGGCGAAATGCAAAACACACAAGATGATGGACGGAATGCTGCACATTGGCAAACATTCACCCCCAGTCACAGATCTGGGTTTAATCCATCGTTATTTTGCTTCACCACGCCACCCCAGTTCAGACATAGCCATATGCAAATCAGTCTTGACCCAGTGCCTCATGGGAACAGTCCAGACCGAACTGCCAAGCCATGTCTTCCCTGGACCGGAATCAAGCATCCTAGGACCGGTTTCAGGCTATCAGCCTTCATCAGCCAGGATAGCTTGACTCCAGTGGCGTAGTGAGCACGGGACCCACGTCTGGGCATACCCTTCCCACATAGAGCGAAATGCAAAACACACAAGATGATGGACGGAATGCTGCACATTGGCAAACATTCACCCCCAGTCACAGATCTGGGTTTAATCCATCGTTATTTTGCTTCACCACGCCACCCCAGTTCAGACATAGCCATATGCAAATCAGTCTTGACCCTGTGCCTCATGGGAACAGTCCAGACCGAACTGCCAAGCCATGTCTTCCCTGGACCGGAATCAAGCATCCTAGGACCGGTTTCAGGCTATCAGCCTTCATCAGCCAGGATAGCTTGACTCCAGTGGCGTAGTGAGCACGGGACCCACGTCTGGGCATACCCTTCCCACATAGGGCGAAATGCAAAACACACAAGATGATAGACGGAATGCTGCACATTGGCAAACATTCACCCCCAGTCACAGATCTGGGTTTAATCCATCGTTATTTTGCTTCACCACGCCACCCCAGTTCAGACATAGCCATATGCAAATCAGTCTTGACCCTGTGCCTCATGGGAACAGTCCAGACCGAACTGCCAAGCCATGTCTTCCCTGGACCGGAATCAAGCATCCTAGGACCGGTTTCAGGCTATCAGCCTTCATCAGCCAGGATAGCTTGACTCCAGTGGCGTAGTGAGCACGGGACCCACGTCTGGGCATACCCTTCCCACATAGGGCGAAATGCAAAACACACAAGATGATGGACGGAATGCTGCACATTGGCAAACATTCACCCCCAGTCACAGATCTGGGTTTAATCCATCGTTATTTTGCTTCACCACGCCACCCCAGTTCAGACATAGCCATGTGCAAATCAGTCTTGACCCTGTGCCTCATGGGAACAGTCCAGACCGAACTGCCAAGCCATGTCTTCCCTGGACCGGAATCAAGCATCCTAGGACCGGTTTCAGGCTATCAGCCTTCATCAGCCAGGATAGCTTGACTCCAGTGGCGTAGTGAGCACGGGACCCACGTCTGGGCATACCCTTCCCACATAGGGCGAAATGCAAAACACACAAGATGATGGACGGAATGCTGCACATTGGCAAACATTCACCCCCAGTCACAGATCTGGGTTTAATCCATCGTTATTTTGCTTCACCACGCCACCCCAGTTCAGACATAGCCATATGCAAATCAGTCTTGACCCTGTGCCTCATGGGAACAGTCCAGACCGAACTGCCAAGCCATGTCTTCCCTGGACCGGAATCAAGCATCCTAGGACCGGTTTCAGGCTATCAGCCTTCATCAGCCAGGATAGCTTGACTCCAGTGGCGTAGTGAGCACGGGACCCACGTCTGGGCATACCCTTCCCACATAGGGCGAAATGCAAAACACACAAGATGATGGACGGAATGCTGCACATTGGCAAACATTCACCCCCAGTCACAGATCTGGGTTTAATCCATCGTTATTTTGCTTCACCACGCCACCCCAGTTCAGACATAGCCATATGCAAATCAGTCTTGACCCTGTGCCTCATGGGAACAGTCCAGACCGAACTGCCAAGCCATGTCTTCCCTGGACCGGAATCAAGCATCCTAGGACCGGTTTCAGGCTATCAGCCTTCATCAGCCAGGATAGCTTGACTCCAGTGGCGTAGTGAGCACGGGACCCACGTCTGGGCATACCCTTCCCACATAGGGCGAAATGCAAAACACACAAGATGATGGACGGAATGCTGCACATTGGCAAACATTCACCCCCAGTCACAGATCTGGGTTTAATCCATCGTTATTTTGCTTCACCACGCCACCCCAGTTCAGACATAGCCATATGCAAATCAGTCTTGACCCAGTGCCTCATGGGAACAGTCCAGACCGAACTGCCAAGCCATGTCTTCCCTGGACCGGAATCAAGCATCCTAGGACCGGTTTCAGGCTATCAGCCTTCATCAGCCAGGATAGCTTGACTCCAGTGGCGTAGTGAGCACGGGACCCACGTCTGGGCATACCCTTCCCACATAGAGCGAAATGCAAAACACACAAGATGATGGACGGAATGCTGCACATTGGCAAACATTCACCCCCAGTCACAGATCTGGGTTTAATCCATCGTTATTTTGCTTCACCACGCCACCCCAGTTCAGACATAGCCATATGCAAATCAGTCTTGACCCTGTGCCTCATGGGAACAGTCCAGACCGAACTGCCAAGCCATGTCTTCCCTGGACCGGAATCAAGCATCCTAGGACCGGTTTCAGGCTATCAGCCTTCATCAGCCAGGATAGCTTGACTCCAGTGGCGTAGTGAGCACGGGACCCACGTCTGGGCATACCCTTCCCACATAGGGCGAAATGCAAAACACACAAGATGATGGACGGAATGCTGCACATTGGCAAACATTCACCCCCAGTCACAGATCTGGGTTTAATCCATCGTTATTTTGCTTCACCACGCCACCCCAGTTCAGACATAGCCATATGCAAATCAGTCTTGACCCTGTGCCTCATGGGAACAGTCCAGACCGAACTGCCAAGCCATGTCTTCCCTGGACCGGAATCAAGCATCCTAGGACCGGTTTCAGGCTATCAGCCTTCATCAGCCAGGATAGCTTGACTCCAGTGGCGTAGTGAGCACGGGACCCACGTCTGGGCATACCCTTCCCACATAGGGCGAAATGCAAAACACACAAGATGATGGACGGAATGCTGCACATTGGCAAACATTCACCCCCAGTCACAGATCTGGGTTTAATCCATCGTTATTTTGCTTCACCACGCCACCCCAGTTCAGACATAGCCATGTGCAAATCAGTCTTGACCCTGTGCCTCATGGGAACAGTCCAGACCGAACTGCCAAGCCATGTCTTCCCTGGACCGGAATCAAGCATCCTAGGACCGGTTTCAGGCTATCAGCCTTCATCAGCCAGGATAGCTTGACTCCAGTGGCGTAGTGAGCACGGGACCCACGTCTGGGCATACCCTTCCCACATAGGGCGAAATGCAAAACACACAAGATGATGGACGGAATGCTGCACATTGGCAAACATTCACCCCCAGTCACAGATCTGGGTTTAATCCATCGTTATTTTGCTTCACCACGCCACCCCAGTTCAGACATAGCCATATGCAAATCAGTCTTGACCCTGTGCCTCATGGGAACAGTCCAGACCGAACTGCCAAGCCATGTCTTCCCTGGACCGGAATCAAGCATCCTAGGACCGGTTTCAGGCTATCAGCCTTCATCAGCCAGGATAGCTTGACTCCAGTGGCGTAGTGAGCACGGGACCCACGTCTGGGCATACCCTTCCCACATAGGGCGAAATGCAAAACACACAAGATGATGGACGGAATGCTGCACATTGGCAAACATTCACCCCCAGTCACAGATCTGGGTTTAATCCATCGTTATTTTGCTTCACCACGCCACCCCAGTTCAGACATAGCCATATGCAAATCAGTCTTGACCCTGTGCCTCATGGGAACAGTCCAGACCGAACTGCCAAGCCATGTCTTCCCTGGACCGGAATCAAGCATCCTAGGACCGGTTTCAGGCTATCAGCCTTCATCAGCCAGGATAGCTTGACTCCAGTGGCGTAGTGAGCACGGGACCCACGTCTGGGCATACCCTTCCCACATAGGGCGAAATGCAAAACACACAAGATGATGGACGGAATGCTGCACATTGGCAAACATTCACCCCCAGTCACAGATCTGGGTTTAATCCATCGTTATTTTGCTTCACCACGCCACCCCAGTTCAGACATAGCCATATGCAAATCAGTCTTGACCCTGTGCATCATGGGAACAGTCCAGACCGAACTGCCAAGCCATGTCTTCCCTGGACCGGAATCAAGCATCCTAGGACCGGTTTCAGGCTATCAGCCTTCATCAGCCAGGATAGCTTGACTCCAGTGGCGTAGTGAGCACGGGACCCACGTCTGGGCATACCCTTCCCACATAGGGCGAAATGCAAAACACACAAGATGATGGACGGAATGCTGCACATTGGCAAACATTCACCCCCAGTCACAGATCTGGGTTTAATCCATCGTTATTTTGCTTCACCACGCCACCCCAGTTCAGACATAGCCATATGCAAATCAGTCTTGACCCAGTGCCTCATGGGAACAGTCCAGACCGAACTGCCAAGCCATGTCTTCCCTGGACCGGAATCAAGCATCCTAGGACCGGTTTCAGGCTATCAGCCTTCATCAGCCAGGATAGCTTGACTCCAGTGGCGTAGTGAGCACGGGACCCACGTCTGGGCATACCCTTCCCACATAGAGCGAAATGCAAAACACACAAGATGATGGACGGAATGCTGCACATTGGCAAACATTCACCCCCAGTCACAGATCTGGGTTTAATCCATCGTTATTTTGCTTCACCACGCCACCCCAGTTCAGACATAGCCATATGCAAATCAGTCTTGACCCTGTGCCTCATGGGAACAGTCCAGACCGAACTGCCAAGCCATGTCTTCCCTGGACCGGAATCAAGCATCCTAGGACCGGTTTCAGGCTATCAGCCTTCATCAGCCAGGATAGCTTGACTCCAGTGGCGTAGTGAGCACGGGACCCACGTCTGGGCATACCCTTCCCACATAGGGCGTAAATGCAAAACACACAAGATGATGGACGGAATGCTGCACATTGGCAAACATTCACCCCCAGTCACAGATCTGGGTTTAATCCATCGTTATTTTGCTTCACCACGCCACCCCAGTTCAGACATAGCCATATGCAAATCAGTCTTGACCCTGTGCCTCATGGGAACAGTCCAGACCGAACTGCCAAGCCATGTCTTCCCTGGACCGGAATCAAGCATCCTAGGACCGGTTTCAGGCTATCAGCCTTCATCAGCCAGGATAGCTTGACTCCAGTGGCGTAGTGAGCACGGGACCCACGTCTGGGCATACCCTTCCCACATAGGGCTGAAATGCAAAACACACAAGATGATGGACGGAATGCTGCACATTGGCAAACATTCACCCCCAGTCACAGATCTGGGTTTAATCCATCGTTATTTTGCTTCACCACGCCACCCCAGTTCAGACATAGCCATATGCAAATCAGTCTTGACCCTGTGCCTCATGGGAACAGTCCAGACCGAACTGCCAAGCCATGTCTTCCCTGGACCGGAATCAAGCATCCTAGGACCGGTTTCAGGCTATCAGCCTTCATCAGCCAGGATAGCTTGACTCCAGTGGCGTAGTGAGCACGGGACCCACGTCTGGGCATACACTTCCCACATAGGGCGAAATGCAAAACACACAAGATGATGGACGGAATGCTGCACATTGGCAAACATTCACCCTCAGTCACAGATCTGGGTTTAATCCATCGTTATTTTGCTTCACCACGCCACCCCAGTTCAGACATAGCCATATGCAAATCAGTCTTGACCCTGTGCCTCATGGGAACAGTCCAGACCGAACTGCCAAGCCATGTCTTCCTGGACCGGAATCAAGCATCCTAGGACCGGTCTTCAGGCTATCAGCCTTCATCAGCCAGGATAGCTTGACTCCAGTGGCGTAGTGAGCACGGGACCCACGTCTGGGCATACCCTTCCCACATAGGGCGCAATGCAAAACACACAAGATGATGGACGGAATGCTGCACATTGGCAAACATTCACCCCAGTCACAGATCTGGGTTTAATCCATCGTTATTTTGCTTCACCATGCCACCCCAGTTCAGACATAGCCATATGCAAATCAGTCTTGACCCTGTGCCTCATGGGAACAGTCCAGACCGAACTGCCAAGCCATGTCTTCCTGGACCGGAATCAAGCATCCTAGGACCGGTTTCAGGCTATCAGCCTTCATCAGCCAGGATAGCTTGACTCCAGTGGCGTAGTGAGCACGGGACCCACGTCTGGGCATACCCTTCCCACATAGGGCGAAATGCAAAACACACAAGATGATGGACGGAATGCTGCACATTGGCAAACATTCACCCCCAGTCACAGATCTGGGTTTAATCCATCGTTATTTTGCTTCACCACGCCACCCCAGTTCAGACATAGCCATATGCAAATCAGTCTTGACCCTGTGCCTCATGGGAACAGTCCAGACCGAACTGCCAAGCCATGTCTTCCCTGGACCGGAATCAAGCATCCTAGGACCGGTTTCAGGCTATCAGCCTTCATCAGCCAGGATAGCTTGACTCCAGTGGCGTAGTGAGCACGGGACCCACGTCTGGGCATACCCTTCCCACATAGGGTGAAATGCAAAACACACAAGATGATGGACGGAATGCTGCACATTGGCAAACATTCACCCCCAGTCACAGATCTGGGTTTAATCCATCGTTATTTTGCTTCACCACGCCACCCCAGTTCAGACATAGCCATATGCAAATCAGTCTTGACCCTGTGCCTCATGGGAACAGTCCAGACCGAACTGCCAGCCATGTCTTCCCTGGACCGGAATCAAGCATCCTAGGACCGGTTTCAGGCTATCAGCCTTCATCAGCCAGGATAGCTTGACTCCAGTGGCGTAGTGAGCACGGGACCCACGTCTGGGCATACCCTTCCCACATAGGGCGAAATGCAAAACACACAAGATGATGGACGGAATGCTGCACATTGGCAAACATTCACCCCCAGTCACAGATCTGGGTTTAATCCATCGTTATTTTGCTTCACCACGCCACCCCAGTTCAGACATAGCCATATGCAAATCAGTCTTGACCCTGTGCCTCATGGGAACAGTCCAGACCGAACTGCCAAGCCATGTCTTCCCTGGACCGGAATCAAGCATCCTAGGACCGGTTTCAGGCTATCAGCCTTCATCAGCCAGGATAGCTTGACTCCAGTGGCGTAGTGAGCACGGGACCCACGTCTGGGCATACCCTTCCCACATAGGGAGAAATGCAAAACACACAAGATGATGGACGGAATGCTGCACATTGGCAAACATTCACCCCCAGTCACAGATCTGGGTTTAATCCATCGTTATTTTGCTTCACCACGCCACCCCAGTTCAGACATAGCCATATGCAAATCAGTCTTGACCCTGTGCCTCATGGGAACAGTCCAGACCGAACTGCCAAGCCATGTCTTCCCTGGACCGGAATCAAGCAGTTCGGGCTGGACTGTTCCCATGAGGCACAGGGTCAAGACTGATTTGCATATGGCTGGGTACAAACTGGAATGGCATGGTGAGCAAAAAACGATGGATTTAGGCCCAGATCTCTGTACTGGGGTGAATGTATGACATTGTTCTACATTCTGTCCATCAACTGTGTTTTTGCATTTGTCACCCAGTGGGACGGGTATGCCCAGACGTGGGTCCCGTGCTCTCCATGCCACTGGAATCAAGCTATCCTGGCTGAAGAGGGTGAAACCCGAAACCGGTCCTAGGATGCTTGTTTCCAGTCCAGGGAGGACCTGGCTTGGCAGTTCGGGCTGGACTGTTCCCATGAGGCACAGGGTCAAGACTGATTTGCATATGGCTGGGTTCAAACTGGAATGGCATGGTGAGCAAAAAAACGATGGATTTAGGCCCAGATCTCTGTACTGGGGTGAATGTATGACATTGTTCTACATTCTGTCCATCAACTGTGTTTTTGCATTTGTCACCCGAGTGGGACGGGTATGCCCAGACGTGGGTCCCGTGCTCTCCATGCCACTGGAATCAAGCTATCCTGGCTGAAGAGGGGTGAAACCCCGAAACCGGTCCTAGGATGCTTGTTTCCAGTCCAGGGAGGACCTGGCTTGGCAGTTCGGGCTGGACTGTTCCCATGAGGCACAGGGTCAAGACTGATTTGCATATGGCTGGGTTCAAACTGGAATGGCATGGTGAGCAAAAAACGATGGATTTAGGCCCAGATCTCTGTACTGGGGTGAATGTATGACATTGTTCTACATTCTGTCCATCAACTGTGTTTTTGCATTTGTCACCCGAGTGGGACGGGTATGCCCAGACGTGGGTCCCGTGCTCTCCATGCCACTGGAATCAAGCTATCCTGGCTGAAGAGGGGTGAAACCCCGAAACCGGTCCTAGGATGCTTGTTTCCAGTCCAGGGAGGACCTGGCTTGGCAGTTCGGGCTGGACTGTTCCCATGAGGCACAGGGTCAAGACTGATTTGCATATGGCTGGGTTCAAACTGGAATGGCATGGTGAGCAAAAAAACGATGGATTTAGGCCCAGATCTCTGTACTGGGGTGAATGTATGACATTGTTCTACATTCTGTCCATCAACTGTGTTTTTGCATTTGTCACCCGAGTGGGACGGGTATGCCCAGACGTGGGTCCCGTGCTCTCCATGCCACTGGAATCAAGCTATCCTGGCTGAAGAGGGGTGAAACCCCGAAACCGGTCCTAGGATGCTTGTTTCCAGTCCAGGGAGGACCTGGCTTGGCAGTTCGGGCTGGACTGTTCCCATGAGGCACAGGGTCAAGACTGATTTGCATATGGCTGGGTTCAAACTGGAATGGCATGGTGAGCAAAAAAACGATGGATTTAGGCCCAGATCTCTGTACTGGGGTGGATGTATGACATTGTTCTACATTCTGTCCATCAACTGTGTTTTTGCATTTGTCACCCGAGTGGGACGGGTATGCCCAGACGTGGGTCCTGTGCTCTCCATGCCACTGGAATCAAGCTATCCTGGCTGAAGAGGGTGAAACCCCGAAACCGGTCCTATGATGCTTGTTTCCAGTCCAGGAGGACCTGGCTTGGCAGTTCGGGCTGGACTGTTCCCATGAGGCACAGGGTCAAGACTGATTTGCATATGGCTGGGTTCAAACTGGAATGGCATGGTGAGCAAAAAAACGATGGATTTAGGCCCAGATCTCTGTACTGGGGTGAATGTATGACATTGTTCTACATTCTGTCCATCAACTGTGTTTTTGCATTTGTCACCCCGAGTGGGACGGGTATGCCCAGACGTGGGTCCCGTGCTCTCCATGCCACTGGAATCAAGCTATCCTGGCTGAAGAGGGGTGAAACCCGAAACCGGTCCTAGGATGCTTGTTTCCAGTCCAGGGAGGACCTGGCTTGGCAGTTCGGGCTGGACTGTTCCCATGAGGCACAGGGTCAAGACTGATTTGCATATGGCTGGGTTCAAACTGGAATGGCATGGTGAGCAAAAAAACGATGGATTTAGGCCCAGATCTCTGTACTGGGGTGAATGTATGACATTGTTCTATATTCTGTCCATCAACTGTGTTTTTTGCATTTGTCACCCCGAGTGGGACGGGTATGCCCAGACGTGGGTCCCGTGCTCTCCATGCCACTGGAATCAAGCTATCCTGGCTGAAGAGGGGTGAAACCCCAAAACCGGTCCTAGGATGCTTGTTTCCAGTCTAGGGAGGACCTGGCTTGGCAGTTCGGGCTGGACTGTTCCCATGAGGCACAGGGTCAAGACTGATTTGCATATGGCTGGGTTCAAACTGGAATGGCATGGTGAGCAAAAAACGATGGATTTAGGCCCAGATCTCTGTACTGGGGTGAATGTATGACATTGTTCTACATTCTGTCCATCAACTGTGTTTTTGCATTTGTCACCCCGAGTGGGACGGGTATGCCCAGACGTGGGTCCCGTGCTCTCCATGCCACTGGAATCAAGCTATCCTGGCTGAAGAGGGGTGAAACCCCGAAACCTGTCCTAGGATGCTTGTTTCCAGTCCAGGGAGGACCTGGCTTGGCAGTTCGGGCTGGACTGTTCCCATGAGGCACAGGGTCAAGACTGATTTGCATATGGCTGGGTTCAAACTGGAATGGCATGGTGAGCAAAAAAACGATGGATTTAGGCCCAGATCTCTGTACTGAGGTGAATGTATGACATAGTTCTACATTCTGTCCATCAACTGTGTTTTTTGCATTTGTCACCCCGAGTGGGACGGGTATGCCCAGACGTGGGTCCCGTGCTCTCCATGCCACTGGAATCAAGCTATCCTGGCTGAAGAGGGGTGAAACCCCAAAACCGGTCCTAGGATGCTTGTTTCCAGTCCAGGGAGGACCTGGCTTGGCAGTTTGGGCTGGACTGTTCCCATGAGGCACAGGGTCAAGACTGATTTGCATATGGCTGGGTTCAAACTGGAATGGCATGGTGAGCAAAAAAACGATGGATTTAGGCCCAGATCTCTGTACTGGGGTGAATGTATGACATTGTTCTACATTCTGTCCATCAACTGTGTTTTTTGCATTTGTCACCCGAGTGGGACGGGTATGCCCAGACGTGGGTCCCGTGCTCTCCATGCCACTGGAATCAAGCTATCCTGGCTGAAGAGGGTGAAACCCCGAAACCGGTCCTAGGATGCTTGTTTCCAGTCCAGGGAGGACCTGGCTTGGCAGTTCGGGCTGGACTGTTCCCATGAGGCACAGGGTCAAGACTGATTTGCATATGGCTGGGTTCAAACTGGAATGGCATGGTGAGCAAAAAAACGATGGATTTAGGCCCAGATCTCTGTACTGGGGTGAATGTATGACATTGTTCTACATTCTGTCCATCAACTGTGTTTTTGCATTTGTCACCCCGAGTGGGACGGGTATGCCCAGACGTGGGTCCCGTGCTCTCCATGCCACTGGAATCAAGCTATCCTGGCTGAAGAGGGTGAAACCCGAAACCGGTCCTAGGATGCTTGTTTCCAGTCCAGGGAGGACCTGGCTTGGCAGTTCGGGCTGGACTGTTCCCATGAGGCACAGGGTCAAGACTGATTTGCATATGGCTGGGTTCAAACTGGAATGGCATGGTGAGCAAAAACGATGGATTTAGGCCCAGATCTCTGTACTGGGGTGAATGTATGACATTGTTCTACATTCTGTCCATCAACTGTGTTTTTTGCATTTGTCACCCCGAGTGGGACGGGTATGCCCAGACGTGGGTCCCGTGCTCTCCATGCCACTGGAATCAAGCTATCCTGGCTGAAGAGGGTGAAACCCCGAAACCGGTCCTATGATGCTTGTTTCCAGTCCAGGGAGGACCTGGCTTGGCAGTTCGGGCTGGACTGTTCCCATGAGGCACAGGGTCAAGACTGATTTGCATATGGCTGGGTTCAAACTGGAATGGCATGGTGAGCAAAAAAACGATGGATTTAGGCCCAGATCTCTGTACTGGGGTGAATGTATGACATTGTTCTACATTCTGTCCATCAACTGTGTTTTTTGCATTTAAACTCTGCAAAGCTAACAGAGCAGGTAAATTATTAGCTTCCTATCTTAAACACAAACAGAGACAAAACACTATTTCCTCAATCAAAGATGCTAACAATAAAACGCAAACTAAACAGAAGGAAATTTTAAATACCTTTAAATCCTTCTACGAAGACTTATATAAGAGCAATCAAGATTTTAATTCAGAAGAGTGTGCCAATTATCTGAACCCACTGAACCTCCCTCAACTGACTGAAGCAGAAAAACTAGCTCTAGGGAACCCTATAAGTGACTTAGAAGTGACGAACTCTATTAAATCCCTGAAGGACAATAAGGCCCCGGGTCCTGTTGGCTTCTCAGCCACATTTTATAAGACTTTTGCAGAGTTAATACAACCGACCATGCTAAAAGTATTTAATACTATAGCTCAAAAGGGACGTACAACTGACTCAATGAGAGAAGCCAACATCATAGTTATACCCAAAGAAGGGAAGGATCCACTATTACCAAAAAATTACAGACCAATATCTCTCATTAATGTTGACTGTAAAATCTATGCAAAAATACTAGCTACAAGACTTAGGGGCCGATTCCGATCTCGGCCGGTAGGGCACCGAATCGGATTTGGCTGAACCGGATCCGATTCGGAGCCCTTTTTCCCGACCGATTCGTACGTGCGTCCGGCCGAGCGAGTACGATGCGAGCGCGTGCGAATTCGCCGACCGACTCGTTCGCGGGTCCCAACCACTCCGACCGACTCGCACGGATGCGCCTCGCACCGCGCAATGGAGACGTTCCCCAACCGGGCAAGTACAATGCGCGCCGCGAGCAGTCCGACCGACTCGCGCCGTCCGGCTCCAAGAAGCAGTCGGAGCCGTACTTTGGGGGTCCGTGTCGGACCCCCCTGTTCGCGTAGCCGCGCGAGTCGCACACAGGGGGACCCATGGGTCCCCACTACCTGTGCATGTATGCCGCAAGTCGCTCGAGGCGTACCCGCTGTAGGGGCGCCCTTGTTCGCCTCGCACCCATTGAGTCAATGCGAGCCCGCGTACGCGTTGTACGACCGGCTCCCATTGACTTCAATGGAAGTCCGACCGACTCGAGTCCGATAGCATACATGCGCATCGTACTCGTTCGGTCGGGCTGCTAGGGTCCGATTCGGTCGGAAATCTCTCCGGGTCCGGCTCGGTCGGAGAGATTTCCGGCCCGAATCGGAATCGACCCCTTAATGTAGTCCTTCCACACCTGATAAGTAACTCACAAGTTGGTTTTCTTAAGAATCGCATGTCAAATGACAACAACCGCCTGCTTTGTCATGTACTAGAAAACGCGACGTTGAAACCGGACCCGTCTATAGCCATCACTCTGGATGCAGAGTAGGCGTTCAACAGAGTTTCATGGTTGTTTTTAAAACAATGCATGCAGTCATTTGATTTGGGGGAACCCTACATTAATATGGTTATGGCACTTTTTTCGACTCCCACTCCATGTATTGCAATCAATGGGACACTCTCGGAATCTTCCATTCTCCAACAAGGCACAAGGCAAGGCTGCCCACTCTCTCCATCACTCTTCTTACTTGCTCTTGAGCCCTTAATACAGGACATTAAACAAAACCCAGATATAAAAGGAATAAGGTTCAATGACATTAATGTTAAATTGGCCGCCTATGCGGATGATATCCTTATAGTGACAGAAGACCCGAGACCCTCAATTAATGCTCTGATGCTGACAATAGGGAAATACTCTATACACTCGGGATACAAACTAAACAGAGACAAATCAGAGGTAAAGCCCCTAAATGTCCATTGTACCAGAGAGATTTTAGGTAACTCAGGTCTTGCGTGGCAACCAGGCCATATAAAATATTTAGGCATAGAATTTGGTTGCAATATAATAGACACTTTACTCCATAATGAAAAGACCACACTGGAAAAAATTAAGAAACTTTTAGATACATGGTCTCCAAAGTTTATTACTTGGTGGGGAAGAATTGAAACAATAAAGATGATGATCACACCCCTAATTAATTATTTAATCACCATGCTCCCTCTTATATTAACTGAAGACTTGCATCGTAAACTAGATGTCCTTTTATCAAAATTTATATGGCAAGGCAAGAAGGCTCGTATTGGACTTAAAAAACTACGGTTGGACAAATAATTAGGTGGAGTCAATTTAGCTGACTTCAAAACATATCAAATAGCATTCCTGGCAAAACAGGGCTCTTATTGGATTTCGCCTCCCATCAATTACACCCCAGTTTAGCTAGAGGTAGAAAAATCCATTCTCAATAATCTTGACCCTTTTCCCCTGCTTACCTCTAACCATACAAATCTAGTTAGATCAAAATCTATTCTTAAAAATACAAAGGCAGCATTACTAAAAGTGGATAAGAAACTTGACTTCAGCATAAAACGCTCTAAATTGGAATCCATATGGGACAACCACAACATTTTATACAAAGGAAAAACGATGCATTATGATACTTGGATCGATAAAGGGATCTTCTACCCCCATCAACTAGAAAACTCACCCTACCCGATTACCTTTAAAGAACTCCAAATTAAATATAATCTGGACAACATAGAGTTTTATAATTTTCTTAAAGTTAGGGCTGCGCTGGCAAAAGCCAACTTACATAATTCAACTCCATCCTTACCAAACTTTGTAATGAAAATTATTAAGCTAGGTCACCAAGTTTCCATGATCTATAAATTACTCCGTCCTAAAAACTTAACACTTAATAAAAACCTTATAGCTTTCTGGGAATCACACTCCTCTAAACCGATACCCGAATCTAATTGGTCTCAGATATGGAGCTCTACCACCAGAAATAAAATATCTCCGGTCCTATCTCAAACAAAACTATGGCTCCTACACAAAGCCTTCTGGACACCGGCCCGATTACACTTACAACACCTCCGAGATGACCCTCTTTGTGGAACTGTAAGGAAGAAACGGGCGATCTAGCTCATCTTATTCTGCATTGCAGAACTGTAGCGTCATTTTGGGACAAGGTATTTGAGTTTATTTCAAAACTTTTCTCTTGTAAGCTAAAAAGGGAACTATCCACTTTAACAACCAGCTTTCTTGGCGTTGATACACTAAATTATGCAGACAAAGCCCTAATGGACCTTTTATTCACATCTGCAGTTAAAATTATTTTAAGTAATTGGAAAGACACGCATAAGGTTTCATATAAAAATTGGATGAACTGGATTATTCACTTTAGGGGCGCAGACAATATCGCTCTTCAAAACTCTCCTTGGAAACCCTCCACTAGACACATGTGGGATAGTCTGGATACATATTTTAGCACACACAAACCTCCATGAATGTCTTTGAAAAATCTCTTTACCATAGGTCATTTTCTCCAACACACTTATTAGGCAAACATCCGACATTAACAGAGGTAGGCCTCTTAATTACTCTGATCGCAATAATTTCTCTTCTCTGCTCTTGTTAGTTTCATTTACTTTCCATCTTTTACTTCTTCTTCTTTCTTATTTGTAGATCGTATGAAAATTGGTTATTAATGTACAGCGTGACTTATTAATATGCTATATATCTTTCCCGCGACCCATATAGTAATGAAGTTAATAATTACTGTGTATTGGACAATCTAAGATGTCATGTATTTTCTCAATTAATATTTCAGAGTAATGTATGTCATTACTGTTTCTTTTTCTGTTCTGTATTGAAAATACTTAATAAAAATATTTGAAATCGGTTTTGGTGTCATTTTATATATTAAAATATCTTTTATTTTTCTAAATTGGTTCGGGATGTTTCTTGTGTTCTGTTTTCACTTTATTACTGTTTAGGTACTGCATAAATACTTTACTCATTGCCTCAAAGTTAGGCCTAGCTGCTCTGTGCCACAGCTACTAAGGGGTTGAGCACAGGGTTTATTTAGTAACTTTTGTGATTCACCCTGTCAAAGATTGTGATTATTATTTGAGGTGGTTTCTCACCACCCTCAACTAAATTTCCAATTTGTTATAGTGGGACACCATGTTTGTAGTTCAGGACTTTCAGTAATATATTATTGCATTCCTGTGAGTTGGGCTGTTCGTCTATTTCTAATGGACACATTCGAATAACAAACTTGAAAAATACGATTAGTAAATGGAAGGAATAGGTAAGATCATGTCTTTCTGAAATGAAATATTCTGGCCACCCTAGTTGGGTAACATAAAATGACAGCCCCCTAAACGCTGCTTGAATGAAAGTTTCCTCTGGCACAATAGTTTGTATGCTTGGTCTTGGCCAAATATATTGAGTTGCACATTTTCATGGTAAACTTTGGAGAGTTTGTATTCCATTGACGAATAGGATAGCAGTATATAAGTTTTACTGGGCACCCAGTACTTGTGGTGATTACAGCAGTGCCTGGCGCACTTCGCTGTCATGCTTTTTTTATTTTGCAGTGTTACATTACTCATAGTGGGCATTACTTCACCCGGAACAGTATTTGGGATGGGTGTTACTTCACCCGGAACAGTATTTGGGATGGGTGTTACTTCACCCGGAACAGTATTTGGGATGGGTGTTACTTCTCCCGGAACAGTATTTGGGATGGGTGTTACTTCACCCGGAACAGCATTTGGGCTGGGTGTTACTTCACCCGGAACCAGTGCTTAATTTGTGCCGGTGCTTTCCGGTGCTTAGCACCGGCACATAATTATCAGGGCCGGGTCTACGCATCTGCTGCCCACGTCACACATTGATGTTTTTTAAAATGTACCTTTACTGTATGTACTCTGTGCAGCCGCCGCAGGTCCGCACCGTATTTTTCACGTATACCGAGTGTGAGTCACGGCGTTTAGTGTTGCGGCTGTGAGACTTCTTAACCACTTGGCCTGCAGCCCAAGTCCAAGAGAATATTCATAAATTAATAATAAATATATGTAGAACATGGCGGCCGCGGCCTTTCTTAGTTCAGTCAGTGCAGTGTTAACTGTTATCACTTGCCGGTGGGCGGGCCTCGGAACACACACACACACACTGATTTATTTGGGCGGGCCGCGCTGGAGGATCTGATGGGGTAGGGGCTGTGCGCGCATTGCGCGCAGATTTTTTTCACATTTGATTGCCACCAGTTGCCACGCCCCAGCATAACCACCGCAGCTCCCCACGAGTCGTCGTTTGTCAGCCCGGCCCGACCCGACCGACGAGTAAGGGCAGAGCTGGGCATCCTGTGCAGGCATCGATCAGCAGTCAGCCAGTAGTACAGGACTGACGGTCTGGTAGCGAGCTTAGCAGCACCAGGCCGCCTAATCGTACTAATTAAAGAAAAGGCAGTGCAGCCAGTGTGTGTCCCTGCCGGCCGGCCCTCCACGAGTAACGGTAAGATTAGAAGTTAAGCAGTAATTGTAAACTAACTAACTTTAGTACTAGTAGCTAAGCTAAGCCAACTAACTAGCGATGCCATTCCAATAATATGCTGTCACCGTGCCAAAACCAACCCTGTTTTTTTTGGGGCAGCGTGATGGTCCGGTTGTAAGATCACCAGCAGGGTGGGAGGCAGCTCACCTCCGGCGGCTCCATAAGATACAACGATTATTAGGATCATGGATGTGATTCATTCAGATTCACTGAATGCCAGACCATGCAGACCAGTGCCTGGCCTAGTAGTGGCCGTAGCGGTACACTTTTATGTATCTTGATAGGGCAGGGCGGGCCTGCCCTGCTGGCGCCGCAGTATTGGCCTGCCGGGTAAGGTTGAACTGAAGTAAAGTTAAAAGGCCAATGCGAGGCTAGAGTAAAATAAAAAGAGGAGCCAGATGTCATACATGGGGGGGCTCATTTTGATTGCTATCTTAAAAGATAGAAAACTGTCCAATCAGCAGGCCTCGGGTGCATTGGCTCTCAGAGGGAGTGGTCCTACAGATGGGCGGCAGGGCCGAGTGCTGGACTCCTCGATGCTGCACATCACACGTGCCCAATGACTGACCATGCGTCCAATTTCGAGCCCTCCTCCTATAGTATTAAAACACCGGCATCACTCTCTGGTTGTTTGAGCAGCACGTGCATTGCCCCACCCTGCCGCGTAGATGGTTTCTTGCTTCCAGTCGCCTTCTTGTAATATAACAATCTGGGTGTAACTGGAGAGAAGTGCCGATGCATCCGCTGTGCTTCCCCTTACAGAACTGGAAAACAGAGGCTACACCCCGCACCCCTCTGGGTGGGGCTCTTTCCCTTACTGAACCGGAGGACAGACATAGCTGCCAAGGTTTCAGAATGCTGTGTGACATTTTCATAATTTCAGTGAAATTATGAGTGACATTTCAACGACTAGGAGTGACACTCATGTGCGCAAAATTAACGCCCGGTGTAACGGTTTATTGGAAGTCACTTTTACCCAGTGCTTAATTTGTAAAATATGAAGTGCAGGTGCTCAAATGTTTGTCGGAGGCCACACCCACTTTTTTCTGGCTCCACCCACTCCCTCCACTGGCTCCACCCCCTTACTCTATTAGTTCCACCCACATCTTCAACTGGCACTGCTAAAAGTCAGATGGCATCTGTGTAAAAACTGAGCCCTGTTAGCTGATTTTCTTTTTTAGGACTGGAGCCCTTGGGAGGACCTCACCAGCTCCATAGGCATGGCAGAGCAAGCTTGAGTCTGAAAGCGATCTCCGACAACCTCGCAGTTGCATTTAGGGGGGTCAGGCATTTTTATGCCCCACTCCTGCCCCCCGTGGCTACAGCGACCCTGTACACACATAGTGGCCGCACTTTATTACTGCCCTTCTCAAGCACTTATCAGGCACATTCCAACCGCCAGGGAGAGTCCAGGCACCCTTCAAAGCAGACGAGATTATAAGGTGTTCCGAGGGGCAGCCCCACCATGAGAGGTGCGAGGTGTAGCCTCTGTCCAGTCCTGCCACATATCACGCATCAAGCGTTAGACTAAAGCATTTCAGTGTGGTGCTCCGCATCACCACACTGAAATGCATTGTCACGCACATGCAGGTGTCTCAGCTGTCACTAAAAGCGCTGCAAACTAGTGTCAGTGTGACAGCTGGCGGTGCGCCGCCCGTGGCCTGTGCGCGCTGCTCCTGTAGGCTTGGGGCGCTGGCAGTTTCACTACAATGTATTTATCATTTCGTACGGCGCCGCGTGGCTCTGAGAGTCACACAGCCTGATGTGTCTTTAGGTAGTAGTGCCCAATGGCTGCCAGAGCGGGGAGTTTGTAAGCAAGACAGGAGGCTATTGGTTTGCAGGCTGCGGCGCCGGCTGCAATTTTGGCACTCAGCTTTCAGTGCTGCCTGCTGCTCAAAATGGGCCTCCCGCGCCTCTGTGGCTGTAATATTAAGCTCTTATTATGGCCGGCAAATTCATTATTGCTGAGCCCAGAGAGAGAGTTGTCACGGAGTCATGAGACTGTCTGTCACTGTGACCAGTTGCAGCGGCTGACAGGACAGACGGGTCGCAATAAAGACACCCGTCAGCCTGGACTTAAAGCAGGCGGCAAAGCGAAAAGGTTGCCGGTGGGGTGTGGCTCCCAGCCGTAGGCCTGCTGCCTTGCAGAGTCGCCGACGTCAGCAAAACTGCCTGCAGTGCTGCAAAACTCAAGACCAGTAAGTAGGTACCAGCCACTGCCACCCACCCGAGTGTATGTACTGTCAGTGCACTGCTCAGAGCCAGCATGGCGCCATCGTGCTTTAAGTGACACTCTTTTGTGAGCAAAACCAAGCAATAAAGACAAGTGAAACATAAATATTCGAAATTACACTCCATTGAGCAACGAGAAAGTCCAAGAAGTCACTGGACTAAGTGCGCTAACGGGAGGCAGCTAAAAACTGATACTACTTCATGCAGTGGAAGGCATGGGTGTAATGATAATGCAGAAAGTGATGTTATCTGCGTGGTGCCTTTAAGAAGCAAGCAGATTATTTCGAAGGGTTAATGGCTAAAGTGCATGAGGTGAATCAACAAAAAATGTCTGACAGAGTCCCTACAAAAGAAAAAGTTTGTGCTTGTAGTAGGAAGAAACTATTGTTTCTAGTGCGTTCAGTAATGAGCCCTAAAAGAAAGGTAATCTGATGTAAATAGTTTGTTTCGCAACATTGGAAAGAAATAATTTATGTTATTATTAACACACTGACAGTACATACACTCGGGTGGGTGGCAGTGGCTGGTACCTACTTACTGGTCTTGAGTTTTGCAGCACTGCAGGCAGTTTTGCTGACGTCGGCGACTCTGCAAGGCAGCAGGCCTACGGCTGGGAGCCACACCCCACCGGCAACCTTTTCGCTTTGCCGCCTGCTTTAAGTCCAGGCTGACGGGTGTCTTTATTGCGACCCGTCTGTCCTGTCAGCCACTGCAACTGGTCACAGTGACAGACAGTCTCATGACTCCGTGACAACTCTCTCTGGGCGCAGAAATAATGAATTTGCCGGCCATAATAAGAGCTTAATATTACAGCCACAGAGGCGCGGGAGGCCCATTTTGAGCAGCAGGCAGCACTGAAAGCTGAGTGCCAAAATTGCAGCCGGCGCCGCAGCCTGCAAACCAATAGCCTCCGTCTTGCTTACAAACTCCCCGCTCTGGCAGCCATTGGGCACTACTACCTAAAGACACATCAGGCTGTGTGACTCTCAGAGCCACGCGGCGCCGTACGAAATGATAAATACATTGTAGTGAAACTGCCAGCGCCCCAAGCCTACAGGAGCAGCGCGCACAGGCCACGGGCGGCGCACCGCCAGCTGCCACACTGACACTAGTTTGCAGCGCTTTTAGTGACAGCTGAGACACCTGCATGTGCGTAGATAATGCATTTCAGTGTGGTGATGCGAGCACCACACTGAAATGCTTTAGTCTAACGCTTGATGCGTGATACGTGGCAGGACTGGACAGAGGCTACACCCCGCACCTCTCATGGTGGGGCTGCCCCTCGGAACACCTTATAATCTCGTCTGCTTTGAAGGGTGCCTGGACTCTCCCTGGCGGTTGGAATGTGCCTGATAAGTGCTTGAGAAGGGCAGTAATAAAGTGCGGCCACTATGTGTGTACAGGGTCGCTGTAGCCACGGGGGGCAGGAGTGGGGCATAAAAATGCCTGCCCCCCCTAAATGCAACTGCGAGGTTGTCGGAGATCGCTTTCAGACTCAAGCTTGCTCTGCCATGCCTATGGAGCTGGTGAGGTCCTCCCAAGGGCTCCAGTCCTAAAAAAGAAAATCAGCTAACAGGGCTCAGTTTTTACACAGATGCCATCTGACTTTTAGCAGTGCCAGTTGAAGATGTGGGTGGAACTAATAGAGTAAGGGGGTGGAGCCAGTGGAGGGAGTGGGTGGAGCCAGAACAAAGTGGGTGTGGCCGCCGACAAACATTTGAGCACCTGCACTTCATATTTTACAAATTAAGCACTGCCCGGATCAGTATTTGGGATGGGTGTTACTTCACCCGGAACAGTATTTGGGCTGGGTGTTACTTCACCCGGAACAGTATTTGTGCTGGGTGTTACTTCACCCGGAACAGTATTTGGGATGGGTGTTACTTCACCCGGAACAGTATTTGGGGATGGGTGTTACTTCACCCGGAACAGTATTTGGGCTGGGCGTTACGCCTGCTATAGCTCGATGCTTCAGAAAGAAATAATTCCTGAAATTACACAAACTGGGTGCTGAATAGTTCTACTGTGGATATATAAAGCATTTTAGAGCCACAGTGAAGTAATGTATCCAGACATTGTTGAAAATATGAAAAGAATTTCCTGCGTTTACTGTCAGATTTGTTTATTTCACACTCTTTATTTTTTTACTGCAAACTGGAGAGGAACCAAATGGTAAGGAGTGAGAATTATTACCTCGTCTAACAAAATGATCCTAATATTTTTTCACACTCCAGATGGCAATAGCAAGTGACCTATGCATTTTGTCATACTTTCTTTGCTTTAAAAAGAAAGAAAAGAAAGAGAGAGAAAAGAAACTCCTTTATCAGCCACATTGTTTCGCCTACTCTCACTTGGACAACAATGACTTAAATTTCTGGATGTATATGAAACTGGTGAAAGGTGCTGTGAAAGGGTGCATTATTTCTTTTTTTTTTTTAGCAACTTTCGTTTATTAGTTTTAAAAGTATCACATACAATTAGGCGCCCCAGAGCAACAGGGATATGACAGATCACCAGGACCTCTGAAGGGAACAACCGACATCGTTACAATAACAGGCAGCAAACAGCAGCAGATCAACAGACAAGGCAGCTGAATGCAAAAACATCACGTTAAAAGATGCATGATTAGAGAGTTGGCACAACATTATTTCAGCTGGACTTTCAATACATGGTGGAGGTTTCCACTCGACCAAACACTGTTTAGTCCATTTAAGTCTAAACTTAAATGGACTAGACACAGAATTCTGAGCTCTCAGTGCTGAGAACCCTTTCCTTGGAGATCGGAGTTCATTCCTTCTAGCAATGGTGGCAGGGCGGACATCAGAAATTCATAGTAGTCCCTTACAATCTCCCATCACCATTTCCTTACCAATAGCCCACTTCAAAACCATAACAATGAGGGGCATATTTACAAGTCCTTAGCACCACCGGAGTGTCATTTGTTTTTTGTGATGCTCCGGTGGCGCTGTGTGCCGGCCCATATTTACACGGCCACAGAAAGCCACTTTGCGTGGCTTTACACAGCCTTGTAAATATGGCCCGCTTTCACGCAGTACTACTCTGCGTCAAAGGGGCGTGTCATAGGTGTTGCTGTAAGTGTTCCCACACAATACCCATGGCTTTTTGACACTGCCCTTGATTTACAAGGATGGTTAAATCTGAGGAAGCGCCATAAACTAACGCCTGTCAAAGGGAGGCATTAAAGTGACGCAACGAGTAGAAATACTTTTATTTCGCCTCATTTTTTGCTCTTTCTATGTGTGCTGCATTCTGCAGCGCACATAGAAGGAGCATTACACCATTAATGATGGTTTTTGTGCAGGAAGGTGTCGCTTCCTGCACAAACACAATCATCCATGCAACTCAGGCACACTTGCACCACAAGGGTTCCTGTGTTGGCGCACGGCTGCTGTTTTGGTGTTGGCACAGGGAGAGCACAGGGATGCACCATAAATCCTGTAGATACGGCACATTCCTGCGTTTTTGAAATGACGCAGCTCAGCGCAGCAAAATCCATTGCAGTGCCATTTCATTGTAAATATCCCCTTGAGTTTCTTCATGTATGTTTAACAGAACAGTTCCTTTACCAACCCCAGCATGACCTCTTCTCCTCAATGGGGACACATATTGCCTTTCTCAGAGCAACAGGAGAGACGTCAGGACCAAGGTCAATGTCCATGCAATGAAGCTCCACAAAACGGGCATGAAGATCCACTACATTTTCCAGCCCCCCCCCCTCCTCGCAGTCTCACATTAGTGAGCCTCTTTACATTCCATAGCTTTTCCATACCCAGGTACCCTAAGGCCCACCGGAGGGCTCGAAACATTATTTTGTATAGATTGGGAGTAGAATGGATTTGAAAAACAAACGGCCCCACCGAAGGGGAAGAATCGGCACTTCAACTCCCGGCATGCCACTCACTGGAGAGTGAATGCCAGAAGGGTCGTAAATGTTGAAGTGCGTGCCAGGTTTTCATCTCTCCCCCCCTATGATTAAGGTGCAGCTGCACCGAAACGCGTCAGGGAAATACCACTGACTGGGGATGTTTTTTACCGTTTTCATTAATAAAGGCTCAGTGGAACCGATCCTTGGTGGAGTTGCATCCTTGAAGCTCGGGGGCTTTCTTTTGGATATATATATATATATATTCTCTAAATGGTTTTTAAACTGGCAATGGAAGTGATGGTGCAACATTGAAAAATGGCAAAAAATTCATTGGCTTCCTGCTGCTTGGTCTGAAAAGATTCAATAAATTCTGTTCTCTTTCCTAGAACTGTTGTGGTTGCCCCCATCCTTGTGACTGGTAGACTGGGCTTCTAATTTGGTCTTGACCAACCTCATGCTGAGCTCAGTATCACCTGCTTGTTTATGTATACTTTCCGATGACCCCATGCAGGCCCATTAGAATTGCTACGAAGCACCATTAGTTCTAGAGTTCTCAGCCCTCAGTGAAGCTTGGCCAACCATCGAGCTCGCTAGGAGCCAGAGTTCTTTTTCTTCCTTCTCAGCTTTGTCACTTGAAGGGCCTCCTTCCCCAGAATCAATATTCATTAGTAGGCACAATACTGTAGCATCTCGCACCTCAACTCTTCCAAAAGATGCCCCGTGCCTTTGAATTTCATAATTTCAGTGCTATTCACCCTTGATGATGATGATGAGTGGCATCATGTGTCCTCAGAGATAAGAACCAATGTGATTATATTCTGCTGCGGTGATCTCCATTCAAATGCCACCCTACACCAGGCACCCCTCGCTCACCTTTGTGCTCTGGCACATCGCTTAGCATTGTGTAAAAATTGCTTTTTTTGCATGAGTACCGCCAATGATGTCATCAGTGAGCGACTCTTTAAAAAATCCATCTCAGTGATTTTTTTACCCTACGTGCAAACGCGCAGTGCAGGGCTGATGATTTTCATGCATTGCTGTGTTGCACAAATTGTAATAAATCGGGGCCTCACAGTTTATGTCTGCCCTGGCGATATTGCTTTTTTTGTCATCATGTGCACAGTCCCGGTGTGCGATACAGTGGTGGCTCCTCCGCTAAGGCAGAGGAGCATCGCCCCCCCTGCCAGGAGCAGCAAAGAAAGGAAAAATAAAATGATAATAACGGAATGTTATTATCATTTTATTTTTTTCTCCTGCTGCTGCAGTGCATGAGGGGGCGGGGCGGGGCTGCACCGGAGGAGTGGTATACACTCCTGTGCGCAATGACTGTTTGGTCGGCCCTCTCGGGCTGCCCAAAACAGTCATGCGTACTCCTCTGTTCTCCATGCAGGCTGCATTACAGCCTGCATGGAGAACATGCCCGCCCCTACAGCCCCTGGCTGAGCGCTGTGTCACGGCGCTCAGACCAGTCACAATGCTCCATTGGAGCATTGTGATTGGCTTAGGGGTGGGAGCCTGGCTACCTGCTTCCTGTTCTGACCTGGAGTTGGACACAGGTGAGCAGGAGAGAAGACGCGGGACCCGGCTGCGGCAAGGTACGTTTTATTTTTTTTATTATTATTTTTTTTTTAGAAGCACCCACAAGCCCATTGCCTCCCCTAGCCCGCGCATCCGCCCCCCGCCCGCGATCCATGCCGGGCGCCCCTGGTGTGATGGGTGCACCTATTTTATTCTGCATGTGGCGAGAGTGAGTAAGAGTGTTTGAAAATCTTCTGGCACTAACGCAACAAGATCTGCAGTGGCGAGCAGCAGTTTGTCTGAGATTTGTTCACAGAAGAAGGACTTTCACTTAAACCACATTTTTAATGTGATCTTAGAGCATTGCCAAATTGGGTGGGGCAACTGTAATCAGTGGTGACAGTGGAAACATACTTCTCTCTGCATTCAGAATTAGGTGGCTATCTGAAATTCTTGGGCACAATTTGATCAGCACATTTGAGATCAATTTGTGTTTATGTGCAGGTAAAATCTGAAAGGGAGAATAGGTGAGAAGAGACATTCCTTTTGAGGAAGTGAATACAATTGCCAAAGGTGTAGAGCACTTGATCAAATATATATATGATGTAGAGTAAGATCATATGAGAAGCAATGTTGAAGGTGTGCAGACCTGACAAGTAAGGCTGGCAACAAGGTGAATAGGATGAAAGAGATGAAAGAGTGTATTCTTGATGTAGAGTTTTCGGTGTTTTGCCTGCCTCAAAGTCCATTGTGGATCTGAGACCACTTGCAAGCTGTGTGGAGGAAAAGGCCATTTAAGAAAGTGCTGCATGAGAGTGACTAGTGCGCATATGGAAGTAGTGCCCAGCGCAGGTGGTAAATAGGAGTGAGGCGGGTGAGGGGAGGGCTGTAGTGGGCCAGATAAAATTCTGTCTAATGTGAATGGCAGATTCTACGGGTCAGCGGTGGTGATGAGCAGCAGGTCAGGTTGTTCCCTAAGTAGCTTTGCAGTGAATGTGGATGTCTTAGTGGATTCTGTCTTAGAATGAAGAAAGATGATGTGCAATGCCTCATCTAGCTAAGAAACTAACAAGCTAGCATTTTCTTCACACTGTGGAGGCCACTGAAGAGTTAGATGATATTGTAATTGATTGTAAGGAGCTTTACCCTATATTAGACAGTGGTAGTTGACTGATTTCTATTTTTCAGGAAGTCTGATATGGTAACTCGGTGAGGGAAGGCATTTTTTTTCTTCTACGCTGCATCTATCATCAGATTAAACTGCATCCTTCATCAGGTGGTCTTAGAGTGCTTGGCACACCACTCGGCGTCTGCCATTTCAAAAGGAGGGTACTCAACGTAGTGTCAAATATAAGAAAAGTTGGCATATATTTGTTCGAGGAAAAACTGAAAATAATTAAGAACATCTTAGAATTTTCCAATAATTGTCACAGAGATAAACAATCCTAACTGAGAAAAAAAGTAGGTTACATATTTTATAACTGTTAACAAACTGTTAGTGTTTTCCCAAGAAAAATAAAAGAACATAATAAGAGAATAATCCACAGCATGGTTAGTGGGAGGCTTTAATTAGTTTCATAGAAATAAAAAACAATTGCGACTTCATTTTACGGCTTCAAAAATGTTAAATTTTTTTAGCTTTTAAAATGAAATTTGGAAAATCTACATTCCCTATTACAGACATTCTTAATAAGTTACTTTGGATACTCCACTTATTTTCTGGGGGGAAAAACACAAGTTTTGCGCTGGAAAGTGAATAACAAAAAAAAACATTTTGCATCCCTTTTGTGACGCAAACACAGTGCAAAATGTCTGCAAATCTGGGCCTACATCTCTGATATCTTAAATGGTATATATGTGTAATGAAAACATCCGTAAGGTAAATCAAAGCTATCTAGCACTATTATATGATGCTACATCCTTTCTTGTTACATTTTACCCCCAAAATACTCCTATATGTCCTGCCAATAGCTGATACCCAGTCATGCCCAAGGTGCAGTGTAGTTCTTGACCCTCAACCTCACCAGCCTGCACTGGGCATGGGTACTGCCTCATCCTAGTTTCCTCCACTTCTGTTTTCATCATGCTCAGCGTTAATCTTAGACACATGCAGACAGGCAGGCCCAGGAGCTGCTCATACAATAACTGCAAGCCAATCGATCAATGTTTACGCATTATTGCTTTTAATTTATTAACCTCGTATTTTTATGAGCTGCCTTCGTGCCCACGTTTATGCCTTCATATTTTAATCTATAGTCACTGTTAGGCAGCTTGCTAAAACTGTGTGCTCTGTTCTCTTACCTCCCCTCACCGAATCATGCCAGCACTTTTTTACCGCACTATAAATCCCGCCCCTGAACTCCTTGCTCTGCCACAGCTTTGCCAATTGAGCGGAGGGAGCTCAGAGCTTATTTCCTTCAGGCAGCTCCACCGCGGCGGCCTCCATCTTTGGATGGTTGCAGTCTACCTGCTCATTCAGTTTCTACATAAATTACAAGCCTAGCACCGACGCGCCTGTCCGCGCCCGAATGTCTTCAGGCACCAGGTACCCTGCATCTGCACCCTCAGAGTTAGCCCCCTCACCTATGAAGCAATATAATAGCAATGACCGTAAAACATCTCAGGCCCAGCTGTCTGCACTGCGTTTCCCTGCGTTTCCCATTTAGGTCCTGAAGGGCCATTCTCCTGCTACAAATGTGGATTCTCTTGCTCCACCGCTGACACAACTCTGCCGATTGGCAGCAGGGAAGGTCCTACCCCAGAAAAACTCAGGCCCACCAGCCCAACAACTTCCACCTCCAGAACCCTTGTCCCACCCACCAAACCGCAGTCCATCCCCTCTGCACTTAAAGGCCTTTACTTCAATGCAAGGTCAATTCCCAAGCACAGTAGAAATTTTGGACTTACTTGCGTCCTCACAACCAGATCCACGCTTTATTACAGAAACCCGGCTACACTCTTTAGCACTGCCTTGCATCCCCATTACATTTCCAGATAGCTACAAACTGGTTAGACTGGACAGGGTATCAAAACCAGACGGAGGGGTAACCATTGCCTTCCGGGACTCCCTTAGAGTAGAAATTCTTGATTCCCTACTCACCGACTGGGCAGAGATAGCAGTATTCAAACTTGAAACCCCCAAGGCGTCAATTGGAAAGGCTCGCTACTCTACCACCCCTTGGTTCAAAAGATTTTATTAATAAACTAGCAGAGCGACTAGCACCTCATGTTCTATCCAGATAGGGGATTTCAATTATGACGTCGACATAGCCACTGACTCTGATGTATCTATCCTGTTGCCCAATCTGGAAATGTTAGACCTCCACCTGACTAGGATCGACCCCACACATTCGGCAGGCCATACACTAGACCTCATTTTTTCCACAGCTAGGCTTCTTCAGGTTGACAGCCCAATAACCCTGACCTGGACAGACCATTTTTTGATCAGCTTTCAGATTCCCACCAAGGCCATTCTATTAAAACCTACATCTTAGAAGCATCCTAGATCGAGGCCATGGAAGCAGGTCACTCTAAAGCCCTTTCAATCGGCTTTCCTCGCCCCTACTTTCGACAATTCGCATGACATTAAATCAGCCTTAGCCTTGTTCCATGCCTCCTTCTCCCAAGCGCTCGATATCATTGCTCCCCGCAAACAACATATCGCTAAATCACGCAGAACTAATGCCCCATGGTACACTGCAAGATTGAAAACTGACAAATCAAGCTGAAAAAGACTTGAATGCAAAAGGAGGGCATAAAAAAACCAGCACTGATAAACACATTTACAAATGAGCACTAGGTGCTTACCGTAGCAAAATAAAGGCAGCACGCAGGGAATATATTATCAATAGGGGAGATCAAGCAGGCAACTCCACGAAGGAACTATTCAAAGTCCTAAACGACTTTACCAAACCCCATGCATGCACCTCAGTCATCCCAGCCTCCCAGACACTCTGCGACACCTTAGCGCCACTTCCAAACTAAAATCGATAACATCTACAGTAGCCTATACACTAAGGCTAGATCACCAAACCACCCATACACTACTGATCTGCCCTGAAACATTTCCTCTGTAGTATTTGAAAGGTTTGAGCCCATTTCCCAATTTCAGATGCTCAACTTACTAGCTAAAGTCAAATCTGGCTTCCCTTCCGATCCTTGTTCTCCTCATATAATTGCCACCCTATCCACCCTTCATGCGACTGCCATCACATCACTGTGTAACAAGTCTCTATCTCTAGCCACCATTCCATGGGAATGAACAGCAGCACACGTCACACCCATTCTAAAAAAGCCCAATGCTGATCCTAAGGAACCAGGTAACTATCGCCCCATATCTCTTCTCCTGCTGTTAGGCAAAGTTCTGGAGTCCTACGTAAACGAACAGCTCTCTTCATATTTGGAGAATCACTGTTTGCTGGACGCCTCTCAATCGGGCTTCAGACCCTCCCACAACACTGAAACTGTTCTACTACCAGTAGTAGATATAATCAGGTTGTCCCTGGACACCGGAAATCCTTCCATGCTGGTCCTTCTTGACCTGTCGGAGGTGTTTGATACCATCTCACACTCCATCTTGATTCAGCGTCTCTATGAGATAAGTATCCAGGGCACCGCCCTCAACTGGTTCAAAGATTTCCTCAAAGATAGGGTCCCAACGGGTTCCATGGGCACTTACAATTACAAAACCATTCCCCTGGACAAGGGGGTCCCTCAGGGATCCTCCTTGAATCCTATGCTGTTTAACATATATGTAGCCTTCCTTGTCCAGCTAGTCAAGTCCTGGGGGTTCAAGATACTCTCTTATGCAGACGACACCCAACTAGTCCTCTCGTTTGGGCAGTACATTGAGGACGCCACCTGGATGTCCCACAACTGTCTTCAATTAAATGGGGACAAAACAGAGATTCAAAGCTCGGCTGCAGTGTACGGACGACTGGTGGCCAGCTGAACTTGGCTCTGCCCCAAAGCCCAGTAGAACAGCCTGGACCTTGGTATACTCGTAGATGACAAGCTATCTATGAAAGACCAGATTACATCCTCCTGCGGCACATTGAGCCTTCTTAGGAGAATCTTTTGGTGGCTTCCTCTGAGCTCTCGGAAGACTCTCACCCAGGCACCAATTAGCAGTCACAAGTAAATTAACAATTACTTTTATTTTGCTGAAATAGTCTCTCAAGTATAGTATAACATATTTTTGAATGGACATAAAACGTACTATAATTACAATCTGTAAAAAATGCAGAAATGAAAACTGTTTCAATTTAACCAAAATGAACTGGGACAAATCATGAACAAGGGACAGAAAAGACTTCTTTCGAAACGATGGGTTAATGAAACCAAATCATACCTAATAATCTTATACAGTACATTAAATACAAATATAAATTGTTTTAAATAGCTATTAATTGAGATAATATGCTTATCGGATATACTAGTTTAAAAAAAAAAAAGACTATTTTACTTTTTTTGAGACAGCACTTGTGCCTCTTAGAACTGCTTCAAAAGTGGAGAGAGGATGGGACACCAGATGCAGGGGTTTTACAATGCACTACTCAATTTCTGTATACTTTGTGTACTTTTAGGATGAAAACCGTAAACAAAATATACTTAGAAGGTTCAAGCATGCAATTTTGCAAACTAACATTTTTGGAAATACTCTTTTCTAATTTCTGTATTGCTTCGGATAGGATAAACATTGATTAACACTGAATTCTAAAAAGTGAAAAATCATTGATCTACTTGCAAAAAATAGACACTGAAAATGAGAAACCTTAGATATAAACTATTTTTTCATGTAATAATGTAATCATCCAGCTCATTATGCAATCCACCCTGCATGTCAGCAGGACCCTTGATGACCTCACAATCTATTGTGTAGGCCGTATCTGAAATTAATACAGGGGGTACAATGCTCCACCATGGCCAGACCTCCAGATTTATCGCATAATCCCAAAATGTATTTAAGATGGGCCTAAAACTTTTCTAGGATTAACGTGGGCATCACTTAACTTCAAACAATAAATGGTCCTTTTATTAACTATTGCTCAACTAGTTTATGCTCCGATCTTAGGTTTGCAGTCTAGTTGCAATGCGTTTTGTCACTATCACTAATCTGAGCACCAAAAGTAATGAAGCAGGTCTGGCAGCATCCAAACTCAAGGTCGAGCTGGTGTGGGTTCCATTTTAGTGGTCCTGCCTATCACATCACTCAGAACCTTCCTTACATTTCCTGAAAACTTCCAGCTCATAGGACAAGCCTACATTTCATATAGAGAATCACTCGCCTGCATACCTCGCCACGAACATGTTTATGTTTCCACATAACCCATTTCGAAGAGACTCAATCTTGTGTAATGTGCCCTACTTTAGCTGGATCCGCCTTCCATTGCTATTGTCATTTCACAAGGACACACCAGCTTCCCCCTACATTCCCAGCCTCCATCTTCCATATGCTTGCCTCCCATGTCCTTGTAGGCTTCCCCAGTTTGTCTTATGAGAAGTCAACCACAACAATACACAGCCGAGAGACTGGCTTTACCTCCATCGTGCTCACAAAGACTTGGGCCTCTAATGGGACACACTCTGGGAAATCCACTCCTCCATGTCTATAGCCTTTCAGCATGTAAGCTATTCTGGAGTGGCATATTCCATTCTCTTTGACACTGTTACAATAGTGAATTGAGTTTGTCAATTATTATTGACGATTTATTGCTACACATCAGTAAGCTTATTATGCATCTGACTCAGCCATCGAGAATAGGTACATCTTTTTATTTGGCAAATGATGCCCAACTTCAACATTTCTATGAGACACTGGTGGAAAGATTGCGTTCTGTACCAGTGTTACAGCCTCCCAATGCCACTAAGCAATTTAGCGTGGAGTTTGATGCATAAGATTTGCCCTTGGAGCAGCACTGTCCCATGATGCTCAGGAACCAAAGAACTACATCCAGCATTCCCTTGATGATAATGATTGACAAACCATCATTTGCCCACCGGTTATGGAGGTGGGTTTCCAAGAAACGGGTTTGACGGAGGTGGGGTTGATAGGAGATAGAGAACCAAATACCATTGTGCCTAATTCAAACATGCTTAAGTCCCATCCTAAGGGTTTTAATCCGTCTGTTTTATACTTATCAAATATAGAGAGCGAGGTTAGTCTAGGAGTATATTCAGATGGATATAGAGGGCAATCTATAGAAATGGTTACAAACTTATCAGCATTAATTCCACCTACTAATGAGGGAGATGCTAGAATATGTATATGTGAACGATTTATCAATAGTATAGAGAATTTTAAAGCTAACGGCTATACTATTACTACATGGAATATAGCCGGACTGGCAAGTAAACAGGATATGCTGGGTTGGGTGGACCTCATTAGTAAATTTGATATAATTTGTCTACAAGAAACCTGGAGTACTATTCCTGTTTACATTGCAGGGTTTACCTCCCATTATTTACTAGCTATACCTTCTACAGCTGGTAGAGCAAAGGGTGGCCTGTTAATCCTTCTGTCGAATAAACTGCCTTTGGTAGTTAAAAGGGTTATCAATGTAGGACACCACTCGCAGCTATTATGGTTGCATCATAAAGTTGACCGGGATGTCTTACTAATTAATTTCTACAATAATACTTTCGACTCAACCCGTCATATTGTAGTCACTGATATAGAGAGGAAATAGATAACCTGGTCACAGCTGTAAATACAAACTTTGCTATTGTATGGGTCGGTGATTTTAATATTCCAATTTGCACACAATCCTTGACTAAAGTCTGTGGGCTTAGGAGTGAGGAGGGGGATGATTGCATACATTTCCCGCACAATATTTATGGAAATACCCTTAACTCTGTTATGGCAAAATATGATCTCGATCTAATGCAAAGTGCTCGGGATGAGTATGGGAAGGAGATACCTACTTTTATTGGAAGAAATGCTAATACCACGATTGATCATATTTTAGTATCTGCAAATATTTTACACCTATGTTCTACTCCATGGATAGCCGAATTGCTACTTAGTGATCACAACTGTATTATTATGTCTCTGTTTATGTGGGGCAAAAAAGTTTTAATTCAACAAATGGCTACCGATAACATCACATTGTGTAGACCTAATGGTACCAGAATCAGGTGGAAAGGTACTAATTCTGCTAATAATTTAAAAAAGATTGTTTTGGAATGTGGCAAGGAGATATTCGACTGTCTTGAAATGAAGGTTGAATCAACCATGATACTAACTAATTTTGGTAAAATTAATGATATCATTGATAAGATATTCACTGCCCCAATAAGTAGGAAATATAACCAGAATAGGGGTTGGTTTAACCATTCCTGTACCAACTCATTGAGCCAGTTGAAACAAGCACTCTCCAGTAGACCTAGGGATAAAGTGTTAGTCCAAAACTTAAGAGCAGATTATAAACTAGTACTAAAACAGAGGAAGAAGGAGCTCCAAGAGGAGGCTTGGGATAATCTCTCATTAGCTGCGGCTACGTCTGACAATAAGTTGTTCTGGGTAACCGTTAATTCAACATTTCTTAAAAATGAATCTTACCCAGAAATGATATGCCATGTCAGCTGTGAGGAATGGGTGTTACATTTTACAAAGATTTTTAACCCCTGCAACGAAGGAACCGAGGAGTCTACAAATCTTAGTAAATGGCCCATTACCCCGCTAAATATCACTCTTGACGAGGTCGAGTTAGGCATCAGAGGAAGCAAAGGAGGTAAAGCACCAGGCCCAGATGGTGTACCCATAGATGTCTATAAAACAGCGCCAGATCTATGGGGCCCGATACTCACCAGAGTTTTTAATGCAGCAGTCACAGAGGGAGCCCCTATGTCTTGGGGTCAATCAGTTATTATTCCCATCTATAAAAAGGGGAACAAATCGGAAGCCAAGAATTACTGACCGATTTCCCTACTAGACTCATCAGTGAAGGTGATGAGTAGGGTTCTGCTAGTAAGACTGGAAGAGTGGGTTGTAGATAATGGGATTTTAACAAAAGCTCAATATGGTTTTAGAAAGGGGCTAGGTACGTTAGAACAGTGTATTAATTTGGAACTTTTAATTGGCAAATATACATGCGTTAAACAAGGAGGTCTCTTTTTATGTTTCGCTGATCTTAGCAGTGCCTTCGACTTAGTGGACCATGCTATATGCTGGCCAGTTCTACTTAACCTTGGTGCCCCAGAGTCTATTATTCATTTTCTTGCAAGGCTGTACGAAAAATTATTAACTAGAGTTCGGTATGGTCAACGGGGCGAAAGCACTCCTAATTTTAAGGTTAAACGTGGCATCCGCCAAGGCTGCGTCCTAGCACCATTGCTTTTTATCTTATTTATTAACGAAGTAGACGCAGTCCTTAAGTCGATACAGGCGGATGCCCCCCAAGCAGATGGTCATGATATACCGGTTCTGCTTTATGCAGATGATGCGGTGCTTTTATCAAGGACACCGTTAGGTTTACAGCGATTAATTGATAGGTTCACAGATTTTATTAAGGGGAGGAAGTTGTTGATAAATAAGACTAAAACATATACAATGGTCTGTGGAATAAAACCCAAGAAAATGAAAAGCTTTTTTATAGATGGGGAAAGAGTGGAATCTGTTGACACCTTTTGCTACCTGGGGCTAACTTTTTCTGGTAATGGTAAATGGTCACGTGAAATATCTAATGTCCGGGTTAAGATGTCTAAAAGTGCACATGGGGTGTTCAGGTTTGCTTCCAATTAGGGGATCGCCGTATTAAAGATATGACCGATATCTATAAAGCTAGATGTGTCTCTATTGCACTATATGGTGCAGGGGTTTGGGGCTACCACCCCAGTTTAGATCTACAAATAGAGGAAAACTCTTTTTTTTAAAAGCTATTGTGCCTGCCAGCATCAGCATCCTCCGAGTTAATCCATCGTGAAGTGGGGCTTGAATACCTGTCAGATTTGATTGCACTGAGACCGCTTCTGCTCTGGAGATCGATCTGGTCTAAAGAGGAGACTATATTCACGCAAACAATTATTAAGGACTGTTTGCGATTGGACAATTGTTTTAAGATCCCTTGGTTAAAATACATAGCATATGTTAGTAGAGACCTATTTAAGCTCACGATCTCGAGAAATCCGATTGATGTGATAGGTCTGTCCAAACAGAAGATGAGGAACATATTTCTGTCCCATAAGAAGGAGTGTAGGATGAGAAATGTAGAGAAACAACCTACATATCAGCTTTATCAACTGTATATAGACTTTGTTGGTTTTCAAAGTTATCTATCACTAGTTTCAAGATCCTCTCACCATTTTGTACTAACGAGGATGAGACTAGGTCTTGTCCATCATCTAGTCGCGTTCCCAGAAACGAAACAGCATCCAGTCACCCCATGTCCATGTGATAAGCACACTAAACAGAGCACCATGCACTTTTTACTATTATGCGAATTGTACTTGAACTATAAAATCGTCTATTTAAAACCATTGTTTAAGAAATATGTCACAACTATTAATGCTGCTATGAGTCTACTGTTTACATTAAAAGAGCCCGAGATTTGTTTTTATGTGGCGACATTTATTTTAAAATCTATTCATGCTAGGAAAAGTATGGTCTTTTAATGTATCTATCAATTGAATCTATATTTTTATAATTGCACTAAACCGATTGTATATATACTATATGAAACTGTAATTGGATTTTAATGTTTGTGTATGTATGTTTGCTTTTATGGTTGCTACCCAAACCGAATAAAGCTTTCTTTGAATTGAATTGAATTGAGTTTGTCAATTATTATTGACGATTTATTGCTACACATCAGTAAGCTTATTATGCATCTGACTCAGCCATCGAGAATAGGTACATCTTTTTATTTGGCAAATGATGCCCAACTTCAACATTTCTATGAGACACTGGTGGAAAGATTGCGTTCTGTACCAGTGTTACAGCCTCCCAATGCCACTAAGCAATTTAGCGTGGAGTTTGATGCATAAGATTTGCCCATGGAGCAGCACTGTCCCATGATGCTCAGGAACCAAAGAACTACATCCAGCAGCATATAAGTCATGCACACTGATGCCTGCTGGGGTTAACTATACCACTATGCTAAGGACTTGTTGACTATTATGGCCGTCTTCGTAAACTGGGCACAATTTACACAGAGTAGGCATACAGTCACTATGTTCACAGATCATAAAAATCCATTAGCCATAAAAATAAAAAAAAATATAGAAATACCCAATGCATCAAACATAGTCCCGTATTTCATAAGTGAAGAAAACATAGAGAAAATATATCGTCTCTTATTATGCAAACGTAGCAGAAGTATTGTGAAAACAAGGAAGATATTTTTGCCATGGTATAAAAACCTCGTGCTTCATTTCCTACTACACAATCAGAAAAAAATGGTACAAATCGACGTGCACCTTTTCTTCTGTCGCATCACTGTAAGGTTCTGTGGTACGGTTCTTCGTTACCCGTAAGTCCAATTTAGACAACGAGTTCTGTGTAATTCTCATTTTGACATCCTGGGGGTAGTCCAGGCCTTTGGCTTTCCCCTTTGCCATTGGAGCCCCTAGCTAGACTTCTGTATGGTGGTCTGCTGGTGGCGCATGCTCGGTGCACTGCACTACATTTTCCACTTCCAGTCCGACATTCACTGTTTTCTAATTTGCTCCCAGCTAATGTTCTAAAATTAGAAGTATTGTGAATTTTATTTGAAATGCATTATGAAGAAATGACTTTGTCTATTTCAGTGAAAAGTTTCCTAGAAACTTTAAGCCCGATTTATCAAGGGGGTAGCATCGCTTTTGCATCACGCAACAAGATGCTTGCGCAACGCAACCCCAAAATGCGATTTATCAAAAACAATCCTGCACGCAACGCAGACACCCTTGCACCATGGTGCAAGTGTGTCTACGTCGGTGCTAGGCAGCCCATTGTGCACGAGCACTGGGAAAAGGCAGGAATGGTCCATATTGTGATCAATATGGCGCCTTCCTGCCCTTTCCCTGTAGTGCTGCGCAGCAATATGACTTACTGCACTGTGCTGCGTTACTTTTTCATAAATATGCCCCTTAGAGAAAAAGCGATTACAATGGCTCTCATCTTTGTAATAGACTTGTGCAGATGTTTGTCCACAGGGTGGCAGTGTTGACTGAGAAATCGCATGAGCTTTCCTTTAGCCAGCTGTACACACAAAATAAAAAAAAACGGTAATTCATTTGGCTGGCATTCTTTTGACCTTCCTTTGATAGTCATTTTGAAAGAGTACATAACAAAATCTAGAAAGCCAAAACATTTTTGAGAAGATAAGCCACATTTTGGAACGAGGGTTCATTAAATTATAGGTAACACGATGTAGCTCATTAGCTTGAAGACCCTTTATGAACGATTGTATTTAGGTAGATTGTAGTGCACAGAGAAGCCTTTGTGAAAACAAAGAAATGTGTAAATCTAAACTCATGTCTTTACTACCACACATGGATGCAGATTATGAAATTTAGGAAGAAAAAGTTATCCAAGTGTACTCATGGAACCAGGTTTCGCGATTAGTTGTGGAAGAGTTTTGTTGAATCCTACCTATGACCATGCGGAGGCAGAAGCGTCATTTTACCTAGGGTACAATTGTGTTTGGGAAAATACCTTTGGATGGTTGCAATTGCACTTTACTTCTCTTTTTATTTACTCCATGGGGAAAACATTTTTGGCTGTGGAGAAACCCTTGCCCCTACACCTCCATACATTTTGACAATGTCCCATGCCTATTACAACCCTGGAAAGGGACTTACACCTGCCCTTGTCTGTAGAAAGCAAATGTAAATAAGAAGTCATACAAATGGATGCTCATAATTGTAAGAAGGTGAATTATTAATAGGGATAGATGGTAGTCCTCCACATGTAATAAAATCACTAACCTGTAAGGTACAGGCAGCGGTTTCAGTAATTTAGAACCTGAGCTCAACCCCTCGTAGCGAAGGCACAAAGCATACAGTTTTAACTTGGAGAAAAATGTATAACGCATTTAGAAGTACCAAAACAGTTAAAAAGTCAAAAACATAACAGAATAAAAATTCTACTCCAGTTTAATAAAAATAGAGAAATATGTAATAAACAAAATGACACCAAAACAACAAAAATCCATTTAGAGTAAGCAGAGATATGAATTTGTAAAGATTTAAGGCAAAAAGCACCAACAAAAAAGAGAAGCGCTAATCAGTAGTCACTGTTAGTAGTTGACCGGGACTAGGCGAGATTTCAGGCTGACACCAATGGAGTATGGACTGGTTACTTTAAGTGGGTTAGTCTCGGTCAAAAAAGGTTTCTTCTGACTTAGTCTCCGAAATGGAAATGGAAATCTTCCAGCGGGGCAAGGTTGCAGGCTGTATCTGCCAAAGTCCTCCTGAAACCTGATAGCCCATAGACAAGGTCCATCTGAACCTGTTAGTTTTGGTGGAAAAAGCTCAGGGCAAAAGAAATTCACATTTTGTACCTGACGAAGTCCTCTCATCGGACATATACTTTTCGCTCCTTTGCCCAGTCAGGGTTTTTAACCTCAGATTTTCTCTTTTTTTGGAGCTCAGAACCCTTCAACGGGGCAAGGCTGCAGGCTTTCTCCAGGAAGGTTGCACCGAAGTCGGATAGGCTTGCTGCAGAGTCTACTAAACAGGTTTTTTGAGTGGCAAAAAGCTTGAAGCAGGACCAACTTGATTGTCTTGCCCAGCGATGTTGCACCTTGGGCGGTTTGACATGGGTTGGTGGTCCCGGTCTAGAAGGTCAAAATAGTTCAAAGTCCTAATTTTTCAAAGATTTTTTTATAAATCCTCCTGGACACCACTACGGTTCGCAGGACGTCAGGGACAATGCTAAGCTCCAGTCCTCTTTCAGTTACATCTGCTCACTGGCCACTTCAGGAAAAACGAATCTTGCAGCTTGTTGTGTTCATGAAACCATACAGGAGGTCAACCAACTGACCCTTGAAGTTTAATTATTTGTCCTAGGTACAAGTGGGAACAGGTCCAGCCCTTCAGATCTCCTCACATGTCTCAAACAACAAGTGCTTCTTTTGTTCTTCCACAGTTTCAGAAAGTGTTCTGAAGGGCAGGTGGTCAGGCCCATGTTTGTACAGTTCAGTACCCAGTTGATGGGGGTGACTTATTAACACTCTCTAACCAATGAGGAAAAAGTTCTTGGGGACACCCTATCCACTTCTGCAAAACATCCAGTGTGTTTTACTGCAAACTGGCCAAGAATGCACTATTGCCGGGGCAATCCAAGATGTCACAGTCCTTCTGTGAAGGGTGGTTGTATGCCGGTCTGGGTGTGTTTAGGGAAATTAGCAGTCCTTTCCTTCAAAGCTCTCAAAAATGGTATTTGGGGACATCTCCCCCTCCCACTGGGATGGTGCCCAACTGGCTACCTTGAGCCAACAAAGGCTTCCTCTTATTTAGGACTCTCCTTCCACTAAAATATGAAGGGGCAGGCTTCACCTCGGTCCCTTTCAATTTAATTAAGTTCTTGGAACCTCCCCAGCTATCTTTTCTAAGCTGAGAGGTATCACATGCCCCAAACAAGGTCCATCCTGTCACCAGGCCTAAGCCATTGGTTCTGCTCTGGTGGGAGAAATTTCCACCCCTCATTAAGGTCACGCACATGCAGGCAGCTGCACTCAGGATAATGCAAATTAGCCTTCAGAAACTTAACGCAGAGAAAAAGTAACTTTCTAAATGTTATTTTCCCTAATTATGCATTAAAAATCTAACTGAACCAATTAATTGGATTTTTGATAACTATTAAAAACAGTGGTTGAACTTTTTCTCTAGCTTATCCCAAACTCGAGGTAGTAGAATCTGTAGTCTAGTTTTCTTCATAGGACAGCCAGAGCCTTTCACAGTGAAACTAGCTGTTGGAGGCTTGTCACTGTAGGGAAATGGCAACATGACAGGTCAGGCTGCAGGTAAAAATTGCAGCAGTCAGACTACATTGGTAGGCCTGAAGCAACGTTTTCCTTGTCACACTAATGGATGGCACAATAAGTGCTGCAATCCACAGGTGTAGTTTCTACATCATATACTGTGGCTTTACAGGAGAGTTAAGTATGCCAATCATGTATTATCCATTTCTTACATGTTTTAGGGGTCAGAACATACAGACTGGGTACTGGACGGCTGCACTTCAGTGTGCAGAGACAAAAAACAGCAATACAATTCAGGAAAAAATGGGAGCTCTCACCCAAAAAAGGCATTTTCTCACACTCACATAATAGATTTAAATTCTCCCTTCTGTAGCCATTTGTTTATGAAATTCCCAAAAAGTCTTGTTTATTAATTTAAAGCGAAAATAAAATATTTGATGCTTTTTTATCTCATTATCTGTGCCTAACCTGTTAAATAAACCATAAATCTCAATGATTTCCACTGCACATAATTGGAGCAAGTTCAAGTTGCGCAATTTTCCTACATATGCAAAACCAATGGGGCATCTGTTTACTCCATTTCATATTTTTTAAAGTTATTTGAGTCTGGAATTGTGCATAGCACAAATATGAGCAAGCAGCAAAATTGGATTTGCACCACTGATGCAAAACTTTATGTGATAAGGAATGCAGAGAACTATTGAAGACTGTCTTATTACTACTCTTATTACTAGTCCATCCATATTGCCTAGTGACAGTATACATGTTGACACTTAAATCTAGCAGGGCTTCGCCTTGCTAAATCAACACTGTCAAATGTTTTATCTTGGTTTGGTGTTGATCTTTGAGAAAAGTGACCCATCCTTTACCCATGTAATTTGACAGAATTGTAGCTAGATGCACAGCACCCGCCTTGCTTACATCTAGTTTTATATAGAATCTTTTGACTCACCATTTCAATAATGCCTTTGGAACATTTGCTTCTGTGAAACTTGGCTGCACTGTCCAAATTCTCATTTAATTACCTGAAAGTAATAGTTCCAGCTGCTGCAAAATGTTTGGCTTCAAGGCAAACCTAGAAAGTGTGCTTGAGTTAATAGACAATGATTCGGATAAGGTTTTACATTTTTGAACAAGAGGAGAGCTCTAATTCAAAAGTTGGGAAATAAAACAGCACAATTTCCGTACAAGCAAACAATCATATTGAAAAGCAGAAAAAAATCAGTATTTCTCTAACAATGCATTTAGGGGCTGCCCGCCCTACAATTGTCTTTTATTTAGAGTCTCACGTTGTACTTCAAAGCAGACAGGCACACGTGGACCATGAATTATGCATCTAATAATTCTGTTTTATTCAATAGGCTTGATACATATTTCAAGAATGAGAAGGCCAAGGTGGTGTTATGGACAAAAGGTTATTTGTGTACCTGGTGCAGTTGCAATATCTATGGGGCTAAAAGATCAAGCCAGTGGATTAATCGGAGAACCCTAATAATGTGTCACAGGACTTGATAGGAAGCCAACTAAACTAGGTAACAATCACTAGTCGGAGGCTTTGCTGTCAATTAGGGGCATCTAGACATTGCTGTCTCTACCCCTGGCTTGCTCTCTGCCCCCTGGCAATGCTACCTGCTACCCTCATCTCAGAAATCGTGAAGGTAGAGTCTGGAACAGAAATTCCACCGGGTCCTTCATGCTTGCTGTGGTTTCCACTCCTAGTTCCTCAGCAGCAAATATTAGGATGTTGAGGTGCTATGGGTGGGAGATGGGGTAACCCAAGCAATGCAATCAGAAGGCATCAAAGGACATGTGAGGGCACGTGACCTACAGCTAGCATTTTGGTCAATAATCTTCCACAAGAAACCGTAGATTAAATTTAGCAACAAACGACTTAACATAAAGGCTCAATGGTGCAGATCCAACAGTGATGAAAGCAAGACGTGGTGCAAATAAACAGTCAAGATTACAATTAAATCAATGAAGCACCCAACTAGTTTCAGGAAACAAAGAAATACGCAGTACTTAAGGCAAACCAAAAAACCCAGTGTGGATCTGGGTGTATTATATGATATAGCCGTGGGACCTTATTGTGGTGTACACTCACAGACACCCTCTTGTGTCCAGTCAGTATTGTTTACTCAATCTTAAGCACAACCCTAGGTAGCTGTGTCTGCAAGCAGTAAGGCTTGGCAAATGAACTTAGTATAAAGCATTTAACAGCACTAAACAACGAAATAAGAAAATCACACACTAATAAAAAGACACAACAATTTACAAAAATAGAGCATATATGTATATATTTCTAGAGACCTTGATCATTAAAATCCACCAGAGGGTTGCGAAGATATAGATTTTAGAACTTTTTTATCACGTTTAAATGCACCCGCAAACAAGCATTGGCAAATGTAAAGTTTGAAAACTTTTGAAAAGTTAGTGTGAGTACTCCAGCCCGACTTCGGCGACCAAATCCAGCAAGAATAAGGTCTAGTGGGCTAGATAGGATACTTTGGACAGTTTCCTGGCCACCAGAGCATTTTTGAAGCAAGTTCCAAACTTTACAGGACAACCGCCAAAGAAGTGAATGGAGTGGTCCAGATGCTGAGGGATGCAGGCAAAAATGTTCAAAAGAATGCTCCGGTAGTGGTGTGGTCGATGGGGGTTTCTCAGTGGTAGTTCCTCGGTCCATGGGTGATGTGGGGCGACTTTGGCCACGGAGATCGGGGTCCCTCGAAGTCCCCAATGTTGCAGTAGCTGGACAGCGGATGCTGCACGACTGGTCACGCTGCACTGCGGTTGGTTGCAAACTGTGTGGTGGGGGCTGGTGTCCCTTGGGAACAATGAATTCGACTTTGAACAGCACTCCTGGGTCTGCCAGACTCGAGTGCAGGTTTTTGTTATTTCGGATTTGTCCTTTGTTGTGCCCGGCGACTGGTAGCAGAAAAAGTTCTGCTGTGGCTATCACTTTGTCTGTTTGGGCTCTTTCAGCTCTAGTTGTCCTAGATCCAGTTCCAGGAGATCAGCAAGCACTGGTCTTAGTGAAGCTGGGAAATCGACTTTTCCTGGGGTCAGGAGCCGCTGGCACAGAACCAGTCTCGCTAGCCCAAAAGTGCAGCAGGTGCAGTCCTCTCGATGGTGCACCCTTTATTTGCGGAGCCCAAGGGCAGCAGGGCAGTCCTTCTTCAGTCCTCTCTTCTTCTCCAATGTGAACTGAGGGGCAGGGTGTTAGGGGTGCCCTACTTACACCAGGAAAGTGCCCCGAGGGGACCAGGTGGTCACTAGCCAATGGGCTACTGGGTCCCCTCCTCTCTAGTGACGAAGTTCCTGTGATGTGTGGCACTTGGCTATTGCAGAGTGCCCCATTCCTGTCCCCTTCAAGATGGCATGACCCTTCCTCAGTCGTCGGGAGGAGGGTAGCCCACCCTAGAGGTGTGGCTACCAGTGGGCTACACACCCACGGAAAAACCTGTTTGGACACAGGTTTCCCTCCCTTAGCTCTGTCTCCTAATTGTTTGCAGGAACAAAAGGCATACTGCTCAGGGATGTTATCAGAAGCGGCCCTTCAAAGGCGGCTTCACCTTTGAAGCCTGCCTTTTGGGCAAACACCCTGAGTGGTCGTCCTGGGAGAGGAGGTGATACCTCGCTCTGCGGCACCTGCCTTTCTTCCCGGGCCTGGGAGTCATTCACACATCTCCTCAGATGGCCAGAAACCTGTCTATATGTCAGTGCCTCTGTGAGGTCACTGTACTAGCTGGAGTGCAGAGTGGCAACTTTCTAAAAGTTGCTTAATATTAATGGTGACTTTAAATATGGCCTGTGCAACAGGTCAGATTTAATGTCCTAATTAATTTGATACCTTACATGACCTTGTTGGGTGGTCCCATTCAGGAATTAGACGGGTTGGGGTGCCAACCATTTAACTATGTGTTAGCCAATGGGGCTCCTAACCTATCGAGAGCAAAACGACAATTTGGAAGCATTGATGCTAAGATATATAGAAAATCATAAGTCTTACTTAGGAATATATAGCTCCCTGCCATAGGACTTTATAGGCCTTCCTTAGGGGAGACTTACATATATCACTTAAGGGACATAGTGGCTTTGCCATTAGGTGTAATGGCAAAGTCGAACTGGCAGTGTCACACGCTGTTCTGTCAGTCTGCAGTGACAGGCTGGGGTCCATTTTGTCTGTGTTACATGCAGGGTGGCGCAATCAGTGCTGCAGCCCTAGGTGAACACTCTGTCTTACATGCCCTGGGTACCCTGGGTACCATATACTAGGGACTTACAAGTAAGTCAGTACTTGCCAATTGGGTGTATCCAATTCAACATAGCTTGGTATAGGGTTAGAACACTGGCACTGAGGTCTGGTTAGCAGGCCTCAGTGCACTCTCAGAGTCGAAAAACCAGCAGTAGCAGTTCACAAATGTGGGGGTGAACATGCAAAAAGAGGCATTTCCTTACACCCAGAAACATTAAAATACACCTCCTGGATACTAAAAAGTACCGAAAAGACTTGTAGATGTTTTCCAACACTAAAACTGTAAAGTCTGAGAAAACAGTACAAATTACCCCTGAAGCATCCCCACATCCCTCCACACGCCTACCCTCTCTACGTTCCTCTTTGTCTTGTTCCTCTTTATCGCCCTGATCGCGATTGAGATTCTGGATCTAGTAAAAATGAGCCCAGCCTCTGGCCTCTCTGCAGTGAAGTGCCCATAATCATGCCTCAAATAATTCTTCCCAACGCTTGCTACTTACATCCCAAAATTTGTTGACGTGTCCCTCCTTCAGGATATAATTTAATTGCCTCATATATTTTTATAGATTGTTACAATTAACAATTTATATTACAATTCAGTTACACAATCCTGTTAGAACATCTTTTGCATTTCTTATTGAATATATTTGCAAACTATTTACAACATCCGTCTATTCCCATTGACCCCTGCTGATAACATACTCACTGCAAACCATGAGGTGCTAGTGAATAGTGTAATGGGGCTGGATTGAGTAATTGTGCTTACATTCCATCTTAGTATCGGTTTTATACGTACCAGAGGCCCCCATTAATACAGGCGATAACCTGGATACCTCTAGGTATTTTTAGTTGACTGGATCCTTCACTGTCCATGATCTAAGAACTTCATCTCCCCTTGTTTTTGGAGGTTGAGTCCGCCCTTGTGGCACTATCCTATCAGGGTGGGAAGAGGTTGCCTATGAGGAAGAATGCCACATGATGTGGGTGAGGCTTCCTCTTCCAAAAAGATTGGTATTTTGCTAGGTATTCCGAAGCCCAAGCAGGATACTGATGATTTACAACCATTGATGGGAAAAAACACCCCTTCTGCAGCTACCGCACCCTTGTGTGTTTTGCTAGTAAATTGTTAGTCTTTTCCACCACAGAAAAATCCTAGAAATGGAAGCCATCGGCTCACTTCTGAATAACTTGGTGCAGCACAGCCTACTCCACATTCGCCACACTGGATCCAGCTAAGAAGAGGAACACAACCTGTGCTACCAATCAAGCTATCTACATAAAAAAAATAGCTTAGTTTATTTTTGGTGTTATGTAAAGTGCTGCATTCATCCCAAAGGGTATCATGGCGCTAAGAAACTAACTCAGACCTTAAAGGATATTACAACCAAGAAGAAACCATAGTAAAACAGTTAGAAATAATGACTCAGCTGCTTTCTAAATTTACATTGATCAACAATCTGCCTAAGATGTAATGGCAAGCCATTCCACTCTATAGCCTCTAAAACAAAAAAAGCACTACCCCAAAAACTTTGGTGGCTGATTTTAGGAACAGCGAGGAGGAGTTTGCATTGACTGGACATAATCCGCCACAGCCTACAACATGGTAAACCAGGGCAATGCCTAAACAGCTGAAAAAGGGATTTGAATCTCAGACACTGTTCTATAGTGAATAATGAAATTTTTCGAAACCTGCAGACGACAATCCATGATTGCATCAGCTGGCTCCTCAATGAATGAATGTGTCATGAAATGTACTTTACAGACCCAGTTATGTATCCCCTACTTTTCAACATTTATATGCTCCCAGGGGCACAGGCATTGCAGCAGAACTACCTACAATTCCTAATGCATTCTGTTAACATGAAGAACAATATCTGCTTAGAAAGTAAAATTAGGAGCTCAGCCAACAGCGCATGTTGCCCCATGATCATGTCCACTACTAGATGCAACAAGCATTGGCAAAACCAGTAGGTTTTGACTATGCGAGATCTATAGGGTTTGTCATTGTTTTTTTAGACAAATGTTTACAGCAGCGTGGGATGCTGTGCAGCATGGCTTAAAGAAAAGAAATAAAAGTGCTATGACACGGCCAACATTGACCGCGCTTTTTGCACAGCAGCCCGCACTGCTGTCTATTATGTAAAAAAAAACATTGATAAAGGAAAATAGCTCTCGCGTACGCAAGTGCCATTAGGCTTTGTTAATGTTTTTTGTGGCGGACAGAAGGGTTGGAGGGGGGCGGGGGAATCTTGATGTGAGGCACAGCAACACAATGGAGAGTGGGAGGAGGGTGGGGGATCAAGCAACACAATGGCAGGGAGGTGGAGGCAGCAGTAACACAATGGACAGCGGCAGGAGGGCGGGGGCAAGCAACAGGAGGAAGGGAGGAGGGAGGGAGTAGCAACAAACTGGACTGCAGGAGGAGGGCAGGGGGCAAGCAAAATGAGGGAGGGTTGGGGGAAGGAGTTTGGGAAAGAACACAGACGGTGCGAGGAGGGAGGGAGATGGGAGGGAGCAAGCAAAATGACGGACAGCGGGGGGGAGGGAATGGACGGCAGACACATGCACTCTTATAGAGTGCGTGAAGAAAAGTAAAAGAAAAGTACCTGCAGGAGTGCATGGCCCGTGAAAGGACACTGGCCATAGACAGGAAGCTGTATTTGGCCATGCTCCATGGCAGGGACAAACACTCAAAGCCGCAGGAGAAAGCAGGAGGTGAGCAGGAAGAGCTGACCAATATGAAACACAGAAAATAGAGTGACATTGAAGCAAACCAATGATAATTAGTGGTAAGAAATGAGCAGGCTCTAAGTCTGTATTAAGATTTTTTCCTGTTTACAAAACATTTTGCCGACAGCTCATGCGCCATCCCAAGAGAAACCTAAAAAATATAGCTTTGCCTTAGTGGTGCCAAAACAGAAAAACTCTGTTCTGAATGTTTTAAGGAGAAGTGAGTAATCCATCTCTGTTCCAGAGGGACAATTCTACAGACTAAATGACAGTGTGGCACATCCAAAGGAGAAACTGATGTCTTTTGAGGAGAAAGTCAAACCATTGAGCAGTAATTTCACACAAATTGTCAACCTCTTATAAAAATTCAGTAAAGTAAATGGGACTAATTCACTACTTCACTTAAGTGTCTATGTGAAATATCCCCAAACAGAGAAAATTATTCATTAACAAACCCTTCACAACCAGCAACTCATTTTATCTTGCAAACAAGCTTACTGTCTCTGGTGTTTCTTGACACACCAGCAGCCTTGACACCATCAAATTGCATACTAACAGGTGGAAAAACGACAACAGGCACCAGGATCTGGAAGGTAAAACAAATAAGTGCTGGGGCTCTTGTCAGGAGGCAGCTTGCAGCAGCCCATTTCTCCTGTTAGCGCCTCCTAAAACAACCAACTGCTAACCACGAAAGTGGGGAGAGGATGTGGCGTAATGGCCAGAGCTGTTGACTTTGGAGCTGGGGAACCAGGTTTGAGTCTCAGCCTCGGCTCAACATCCTGTAATTCTGAACAAGTCAGTTAATCTCCTTGTAAATTAATGTGTCCTTAACTGGTGCTCATGAAAAGTGCTGGTGTTGTTGATTAAGTGCCGGTGCTGAGCACCGGAAACCACCGGCTCAAATTAAGCACTGGCCTCAGGGACAATTCCTCTCCATGGAATGGAAATCCATGTAAATTAAGTCATTTTCGCAGTCACATTTGCCATTGAAGAAAAACTGTTGCTGGACCCATCGTGGCCTCCAAAGCACAATGTTTTAGACCGCCCAAAGTATTATATAAAAGTTATAAAGTTTTCAGGAAGGCCTTTGACATGAGGCAAAATGCTCCCCCTGGTCTACATCAATTCCAAGTGATGTGAGTGTGAAATAAGGGTTGATTTTCATAGTCCAATCAAAGTAGGGAAGGAATATCTGAGTACATAGTGCTAAATTACACATGTTACACTCTATGCCGGTGCAATATCCCTGGCTATTTAATTAGGATTGTGATAGTGACAAGATTCTACAGTATCATGGTTTAGAGTGTTTTTATTTAGTAGCAGTTCAGTTATAGAGATGATTACAAGGAAGAAGCTGTGCTCTTCCTGTTTTCTGTTGTATCTCTTCAATAAACCATTTGTGCAGCAAGTCAGCCACTCCTGCTGTTACTACCTGACACTAGGGGGCTACAGGGCTGATGTATTCCAGGATATAATGTATTTATCTAACATTTACAATTCACTGTGCAGCTGGGAGTTAGCCTCAGAGCCCCTGGACAAGATCAGATGGGTAGAAGGGTCAACAACCTTATTATTTGCCTGAATTTGAGGTAGGTAAGTGTTTAGTGCCTAAAAGTAAGTAATGCTCTGGATTCATGGATGCAAAGGCTTTGTCGGCAGAGGCAAGACTGGAATCAGCATAGTTTATATAATAGGAACCTTCCATCTTGAGTTTCTTCTTACATGACTCCTAGTTGAGGATTTTTATTTAACTAACTGAACGAATACATGCCTGAATAAATGTTACGTTATTACTCATAGTAATCCAATAAAACAAACAAAGTGTTTTAAAACAATAACACTACTATTAGATCAAAAGAGTGACTCTGGTTAATTTCCTAAAATAAAGCCAGATATGACATTTAAAAATGTAACCATAATGAAGTCTTAACAATTGTTTGAAATTGAGTGAAAAGACTTTTTGCTCTTTTACTAGCATAAAACCTTTCACTATTAATTAATACAGAAAAAGGTGGCTACCTCACGCCATGTCATCATCGAGACTGCTCTCAGTCCTGGACTTTCATGTGACAACATAACGCATTGTGGGTCTTGTAGTCTTAGTTTGCATCTGTTCAACTAATTACACTAACACAGCCCAGAGAAACGATTTGTAGATAAAAATTGCAGGACTGGAAACAGTGTCAGTGATAACATGGAGAGAGGTGGCAAACCCAATACTGAAATATCCATAACTTTACTAAACACTGGGCACGTGAATTAATATTTCTTCAGAAACCTCTAAGCACTACAGCATAAAAAGAACAAATTGTGGCCCTTGGGTTTGTCGTTCATCTGACCTTGAACAGTGAATTTAAAATGACAGTCACAGGATTGAGTGAGACAACAGGCTTCTTCTGAAAAACCCGCTTTGTTGTGTCGTAAATGTCGTAAAGCAGCTACTAAGTGCACATCAATCTTATTGAAACATTTCAGTATCGTATCCTCACAGGGAAGACCTTAAAGACCGTCTCCATTCAACCATGAAAGCAGGCCAGCAGCAAAGAATACAAAGCATCCTTTTTGTTGATAACGTAAAACCTACAGCCATCCTGCGATATAGACTGCATCCATGATTGATGGAATTCCCCAAAATAAAACAGACCAAACCTCACTCTTAGAATGGTGTGCACCAATCATTGCAAACATACTATATTCTACGCTTAATTTAAGAGGCTGGAGCAGTGGCGTAACATAGGCCGCCACAGCCCCCGCGGTGAGGGAGCCCCCAAGTTCCAGGGGGACCCCTCAGCACAGTGTCCTGGCCGGAGAGCTCCTGTTTGAGTCCGGAGGGGGGCCCTCCATGGAACTTGCAGGGGGCCCTCTCAAGTTTCGTTACACCACTGGGCTGGAGGTCAGCCTTCTTCAGCCATTGGCTTCCTTTGCTTCCGGACCTTCGGCCATTGTCACAGCTGGTGTGAATCACATATTGGTTCAGGCCACAAGAGTGCCCCAGTTTCACTGTTTTCATATTGGTTGTTTGGCTGTGTCCTTCTGCCTGACTGACTATTTTACAACAGCAGGTGGTTCATTCGCATGTGTGAAGCGAGTACTGACAATAGTATCTAATCAAATGGAGGCTGTAAAAGTAAAATGGCTGCTCTATTTTCTGTAGCATTCATTGTTCAAATGATTTTGCCCGAACTCCCTCCCCAGTACACAAAAAAACATTGGCAAAGCATCTATATTGTCATATAAACTTCAAACCAATTGGCTTTGCCAATGTTTTTTTATTATGGGGGAGGGAGTTCGGGGCAAAATCATTTGAACAATGAATGCTACAGAAAATAGAGCAGCCATTTTACTTTTACAGCCTCCATTTGATTAGATACTATTGTCAGTACTCGCTTCACACATGCGAATGAACCACCTGCTGTTGTAAAATAGTCAGTCAGGCAGAAGGACACAGCCAAACAACCAATATGAAAACAGTGAAACTGGGGCACTCTTGTGGCCTGAACCAATATGTGATTCCACCAGCTGTGACAATGGCCGAAGGTCCAGGCGCAAAGGAAGCCAGCTGGCTGAAGAAGGCTGACCTCCAGCCATTATTTCAGCACTTCGGACCTTCGGCCATTGTCACAGCTGGTGTGAATCACATATTGGTTCAGGCCACAAGAGTGCCCCAGTTTCACTGTTTTCATATTGGTTGTTTGGCTGTGTCCTTCTGCCTGACTGACTATTTTACAACAGCAGGTGGTTCATTCGCATGTGTGAAGCGAGTACTGACAATAGTATCTAATCAAATGGAGGCTGTAAAAGTAAAATGGCTGCTCTATTTTCTGTAGCATTCATTGTTCAAATGATTTTGCCCGAACTCCCTCCCCAGTACACAAAAAAACATTGGCAAAGCATCTATATTGTCATATAAACTTCAAACCAATTGGCTTTGCCAATGTTTGTTGCATTTGAAGATATAAACGACAGTAAACAGGACTGTAATTTTAGCTGTTCATACGAATGGATCACAAGTCCAGTGTGCCTCTTCTCAAATAAGTTATTTAGATCAATTTTCAATTACTTTAACTTTAGGTATTTATTGAGCATACCTTTGTAAAACTTACGGAATTAGCAGAATTTCAGATATGATGCAAGTTTCATTTTAATTGTGAAGCTAAAGTGAAGTAAAATGAGATCCATTACTAATGACTGTGTGGCTAGATCAAATTCAAACCTTATTATTGCTGTTCTTGACCAGATGAACTGGCATACGGGCCAACCATCTGAATACATTGCACTCTATTGGGTCTAACCAATAGTTGACTTTGCTAAAGAGCACCTCACAGCCACAAGTTAGAGTTGGCATGTTCAACGAATGAGTGTGGAGTGCACAGTCCAATCAGTATTCCACAAAGAGTTAGACCATTCTTTTCATTTGGCGTTCAAGGTAAACTTTATTTTCCATAGAAATGGCACCGAACAGCCAACGCGTTTCGTCCACTGCATGTAGACTTCATCAGGGCTGCAAAAACATACAAATACATGGAATATAAAATATAAAAACGAACAAAGCAACATGTAGACATGACAATTAAAAATATCATAAAAAATAGACTGAGATGTAGACTTTTTCAAGGTACATACAGGGACAGAGAGAATTAGGACATATGAGAGAAGAGCATTGAAACACCATATAAAGACCAACTAACCCAAAGTAGATCGCGAGTACTTATTGCTTCAACCCTTCAATGTGTTGGTTAAGCAATATTGGAAAGATATTGCCTAATGGGGCACTACAGATGTGTAGGGCCACGTGCAAAGAATGCTCCATTTCATAACATTTTAGACTCCAGCAAGCAAGTAAACACGTCATGATGGGAAAAAGAAGGGGGAACAGTGCTACCAATATGTCCAGTGAGAATGAGAGTTGATGTCAATACACCGTGCAAGAGAAGAAGGTGTGAGAGCATAGCGTAATTTCTTCAAAATATGGAAGCCTGAGGCATGCCGTAATACATGATATGGATCAGTGCTGGTATGAATAGTCACCTGTTCTTCGTTGGGACACCAAATATGTAGGGGCGAGCAAAACACATCAGAATTCTTGAATATATGGCAAAGAAGCACCTACAAATAATTGATAGTAATTTGTAGTGAGACTTACTCATATAGTGGCAAAAATATATGCTTAAAAAATGTTAAAAGATACCCCTTTTGAAAACAATAACTTTCTGCATATGTAGACAATGTAACCAGTTTCTGAAAGAAATCGCCAAAATCCTGCTCCTATAGCAAATTCCCTATAATCTGGACAAGGATTCAAAAAGTCATTAATGCGTCCCTTGTCCCATAAGAACTGTTACCGCGAGGTTAGAAGGATATACTCAGAATATCTTAACATTTCTGCATGATTCCGAAATATTTACAGCAATTTGTGTGAAAATCATAAGCAATAACAGAAACAATTCATTTGGCCAGAGCCGTCATATATATTTTATGTCTAACCTCACATTAAGGCTAGCATGCCGGTTATCTTTGGCTCCTCCCAATACAACGCATAGCTAGTCCCAAACAGCCACCAAGATTATCTGTATAAATGATGTAGTTAGGCCCCTTCCCACTAAGGGTGCCGTCTTACAAAGGAGGAGGAAACACGGTCAATTAGGATGTTTCTATTAGAAACATACCCATTTCAAAACATTATAAAGCATTATGAGGGATCCATTTTAAAGAAAAGCACACAATCACTATGGGCAATATCTTAAGTTCCTAAATTCAGTATCGTGAAATCAATTAAAAAACAGAAAAGACCACAATCAAGTTGGGCGGCAGTGCCATGTATATTTTATATCGGAAACAAATCTAAACCCCCATGGGGCTGGCGTCATCATTCGGACCCACTCAGCCCCTCTCAACATGAGGTGTATCGGGTCACAGCTCACAACAATCGCCCAAGTAGGTACGGCAAAGTCATGCTTCTTGACCTTATATAAAAGACACGCAGCTGCCGTCTTGGTTAGACAGTCGGTAAGGTCTTACCTTGATATGTGTCTTCTCCCGCCTGCCGAATCAGCTAATACATGCCTTTAGAGTTGGCATGTATTTTGCTCTGACTACTTCAAGAAGTGGTTTTAAAGAGGCCTATCAAGTCCCCCAAAACAAGTTCTACAATAATTGGAAGAGAGCAGGTTTAAATATACTGCTTTTGGCTTCAGGGAGAGAAAATGCGGTATATGGCTGCCCCTGTTGTAAAACCACAACTCCAGCTATTTATGTGAAGTTCTCTAGATATAACCGGCCCGTTTAAAAATCACACTCATATATTATTGGTTTTCCAGCCAAATACAAGAATAGGTAACTTAATTGGATTTTTCTTCATGAAATTATCTTAACATTAGTTCTTCAGCCCATGTAGCAGATGTTGAAAGCCCATGTTAATTAAATTGAAAACAGTGTCATACAAATATTGCAGTATGGTGATACAATCTTCCACCTAGCATACTCCTCAGATCTTCAGCAAACATGTTGAACTGTGCCTGAATGCTATCACATGCTGCCGCATGACGCTGGAGTGAGAGTTCAGTCTCAAATTAATAATATTTTGCCCCTGGGTCTAAACAGTGGTCGAAACAGCCTTGAGTATGTATTAGATATACATTAAGCAAGGCCTTAAAATTATTCCACCCAGGTAGAGACCTATTATATCTGCCTGGGGAAGATACACTCATAGTTCTGTAATTTCTATCTCAAATCACACTGGACACAATTTATAAGTGATACTACAAACTTTTTTAGTGAAATAATTGGTCAATCAGTTGATAATTCTAGTTCCATTACGTATCGTCGTGAAGGCATAACCATGTATCTCACATGATAAGAGTGTAGCAGGAACAAGGGTAAACTTTATTTCACCACAGGTTCTGCTCTATCAGGGCTTAAAAATCAATTGTTACAACTCACTTTACGTATCAATTACTTTAAATGTGAAAAACGTATTACTTACAAAATCAGGGTACTGTAATTGCGTCCTATATTGACTGGTATATACAAACATATACACGTATTCCCATGAAAATTCCTATATAAGATCTAATTTGAAAGGCCTAGTTAGGAGAGGCATGTGAGGCAAACCTAAAACAGACGTGAGACAAACATAAAACAGACACTTTCCTGATGATGAGAGAATGTGACTGATATGGCTGCTTTGGGTGTTCAGTCCACCCCAATGTGGCTGTAAGTATTATTTTCAGTTGTCACCACACGAGAAATCAATAGATCATTAGCTGGCTTATCACTTTGGAAACTCAATTTCCAGACTTTTCTTTTAACCACATTTCCGAGAGTAAAGTAAAAAAAAGGTGAGGGGATTTCAACAACAGTGGGGGAAGTGGGCAGAACCACATAACCAGTGGGGGTGGACTAGGAGGTGCATAGGGGCTCACGAGTTGGTTCTAGCCTATTCATCACTGACTTCACCCACTCCTTTTTCTCTCTGTATTTTTTTTATAAATGTTCTTATTCTCCTGCCATTGTCTCTATTTTGTAGCCTTTTTGTAATAAAACCAGGATATTCGCCAAGTAAGGTGGATCCTCTCTGCTTGACAGTTCCTCCTCCATCTTTGTTGGATTGCCTCAGTTCCTGCTTCTCCACAGCAAAGCTGCTCGTGTGGATGATCAAGACCAGGCCAACATCAGCCCAACTGCATGGGTCATAAGATGCACATATATGAAGTGAATGTAGATGTGAAGGCGATCAGCAAAGCGGCCAAGTGCTTGGGATCACGGACCGATACATGTCACCTGATTCCCACAGAGTTGTCTATGGATAGCAGGATGTTGTGCTTATCCGAGGATGCAATATATAGCCACGGTGCTGCCCTACGCCGCCTTGAGATGTCAGTAATTGAACCGTGAATATGGAAAGGGGCGACAACATGTTTGAGATGAGGCTGTCTCATTCGGCAACGCTGCTTCATTGCTTGCAAACCCCATGAAGACTTTAGTCTTTTGTCAGTTATTATTTTGATGAATGGATACCTTTTCTGATTAATAAGGCTCAATTTTTTTCTTACTGTTTTCTCTATTCGTTTTCTGTTACATTCTTCAGAACTTGCCATATATTTATTTTATTGCTAATTGCTTTCAATATTTTGCTTTTTTAGTGCCTAGGTAACCTTTGCTTGTTTCGGTGTTTTACGGTTGTATCATACAAGTTTTCCCTCCAGCCATATTTCTATTTATGTAAAATGTTACTATTTTGATATGTCCCATGGTAACTTTTCCTGAACGTGGAGCAGCGTCTTTGCGCCCTGTTAACCTATAAGTGCAGCATAAAGTGGCATTTGTTTGTATGCATTACTCCACACTTCCTGGTTACATCACTGTGCCTCCATGAGGAATGATTCTGTGATGTAAGGACTCTCTTTACTTCATGAATGACAACATATGCTATTTGTCGACGTAGCTGTAAAATAATATTAATCTCAATCTGGCTCTCTGTGTGAATGTAATATAATGTAATATATTTTCATGAAACTACAATCATGTCTTATTACTATCTGAATGAACATACATATGTATGTTTTTCACAACTTCGCTGAAAATCATTACACTCATTGTTCTATCAAGCTCATATCAAATGTTGACCAACAGTTTCAGAGGCTTCTTTTCATTCACTGATGACCAATTACTGATCAAGTAAGGTTGATTTGACATAGAGAAAGTGGCATTAGCATGACATCTCATATATCAGAGAGTACTGGCCAACAGGGAGCTGGCACTTAACCTGCAGGACAAGGCAAGATTCAAGGTGCTTTGTATCATCTGCTGGAAGGGCCCAACTTCACTATTTTAATGCTCCAACACACAGACTTTGTTTGCCTTCATAAATACTTATTAACTTGGAACATTGGAATTCAATTATTCATGGCTGGTGCCTCTGTGGTTTGATACATTTCTGTGCCTGCCTCATGCTCATTATGCACAACAAGCTTTTGAGAAATGGCGAGGGAATAGGGGTCTACAGCAAAGGGGCTATAAGTAACCAGGGATGCGTTCCCACGCATGACGGTGACGAGCACAGCGCTCAGTTAAACACACATCGCTTGCCTCATTATAATGTGAGGTGCCACCTCCAGGGAATATCTTTATTTAACACCATGAATACATCAGTTGCAGACAATAAAAAAGGGTGGTTTTCTTTCAATCTTTCATCTACATGACAGGCTCGTAATACATACATAAGCGATGATTGACAGCGTCTTACTCTGCTACATCTTCCCACAGTAGAATTCCCACTCCAGTCCTGCTGCGCTCTGGTACACATGTAAAAAACCATGTTATGCACCAGGGGCCAGATATAAGACCGTTTTTAGCAGTCGCAAATGGAAAACCGGGCAGTTTGTGACCGCTAAAAAGCGTTGTAGCATGTACAAACCCTATTTTGCAAGTCGGTAACCTATTACCGACTCGCAAAATAGGGTTTACGAGTCGCTATTAGGAAGGGGCGTGCCAAGGGCATCCCTTCCTAATAGTGAGTTGAAGGAGGATGTGCGATTGTTTTGCAACAGCAAATGCAGTCGCAAAACAATCACAGTTACCACCAATTTCAAACTGGTGGTAAGCCAGTCGCAAACGGGAAGTGATCCCCAGGGGACCCCCTACCCTTTGTGTTTGGCAGGGGATATATTTTATTAGGGCACTTTTCATTTTTTTCTTTTAAACACATCCCGATTTCCTTTAAGGAATATGGTCTGCATTTGGAAAAAAAAGTTGCTCAGCAGGCCACCATCCCTGTGATTGTAGCCCATTCCCAATGGGTCGCAATTTGCGACCTGCCTCGTGAATATTGATGAGGCGGGTCATATGCGACCCCATTGGGAATCGCTAAATGCGTATGAGACACATTAGTACATTCTGTTTTGTGAGTTGCAAATTGCGAGTCACAAAAAAATTGCAATTTGTGACCCGCAAAACGGAATGGGCTTACATCTGGCCCCAGTATGCTGAACATGTAATGAAGTACCTGACACATTTCCTCATGCCGTCTGAAAACGGTAGAGACAGAACCAATCTTTTTGGTATTCCAAATAAAATACACAATTTGTAATTGCTAACTATTTTGCAACCAGAGGTGGTTTATTGATTTATTATTTCGTTATTTATTTAGTGATTTACCATTTTCATATAGTGCCATTCCGTCAGTAAATCAGGTGCTATGGCACTTCGCAAGCCACTACTAAGGAAGTAAGAGGATGGGGAAGTAAGAGGGATCATTTGATAAATTATTAGTGAATCATTTAAGTTTACGTTGATGGCCAAAATAGCAAAAAGAATAGCAGGAAGGGAGAAAATGTAACATGGTAGGTGGGGGCGGGGAAAGGCAGGAGTCGAAAACGTTAATTAATGGGGAAGAGGAGGTGAAGGAAAGGAAAGTGTGGTGAAGATATTTAAAGAAGAGTAGTTAGATGATTAGAAGGCAATTCAATACATACATGTCCAGTTTTTCCCTGAACCGTAGAAGATCTTCTTGCTGTCTAAGGTCTTCTGGTAATGAGTTTGGGAAGGAGCCAGGTAAGAATCACATTTCCTCATTGGAAAGTTAAAATGTTCTGTGCTACTGAGATTTGTGTTGACTCCTGAAATTTTTTGAGAAGACGAGAGACTGTCTGTGATTAACAGCCTTGGTGTGATGTAGACAAACTTGAATTTAATTCTACCTTTGTGTGGAAACAGGTGAGGTCTTTTAGCACACAAGTCATGCAACCATCCCATTTCTATCATGGTAGGAGTCCGCAGGAGGAATGAACCACAGCTCTGAAAGGTGACAGGTACATTTTTAGAAGACGGGCAGAGCCGGTGGTTGAGCCCGAAGTCTATAAGCAGGCTATTGAAACCTTGGCTAAAAAGAATCATGAAGTAAGTCCATTGTGGTTTGTGAAGGATACTATCAATTTTGCCATGGCTAATTTTTAACAAGGTTGCAGACTATAAAGAATTGAGGATTTGAAATGATCATACAAACTGTAATTTCAAAAAAGACCTTTTAATCAGCACAATATTGTGGGGCCGATTTCCAAAAACAGTACAGACTCTTACATGCCTTTGCGAATCTGTCCCAAAACTACCAACTCCCTATTAGTAAAACTGTAAAGAGGACACATCCGTTCTATTCGTACTATTTGTGCAAAATGTATATGAATATTCTCTAACTATTCCCATTTAAAATACTTGGGGTTAATTCACAAAGTCATGTAAGAGTATGTGAAAAAGAGTACAACAGAAGTGGTGTTTTGCATACTCCCAAAATGCCTTTATGAATAGGCTGTTACTTTTGCTTTTACAAGCCAGAACGTTACTAATGCACTTTTTGGTGATTACAAAAGAACCGGGATTCGCATCAGGTGCATACCTCCAGCCTGCTACGACTTCTGATTGTTCTGGAATTCACACAGCTCTTAAGTGTGCTCACTGCAATTATACATTGTTCGTAGATGTGTAGGTGTGTGTCTGTTTGAACTAACCCAAGGGTGTCAAACATGGTTCCAAGAAGTAAGGATCTGTGGGAGATATTCAGGATAATCATTGATTACATAGAGGATTGCTCTCTAAATTAGTTGTATGTGAAATTACTTTATGTGACTATCTTGAAAATCTAGAATGGATCCTGCCTGCCTGCCTGGCCATACACTGGGCACATGCACACTTCCTTATGCCTGCAGATTGTCCACTGGGCAGACAACATACAGGTGTAAGATTGGGAGCGTTCTGGTCATTCACGTTGTTTGTGTGGTCTTGCTCTAAACCTTTGCTGTGAATGTGGTGCAATTCATGCCATGTGCCATAATGGTATAATTGTGAGCATTTAATACAACAAGCATGGCACGAAATGTCTTGAAATTATGCAAGATTAATCTTTTTACTGAGGCCTATGTTATTCTCTTCAATTTTCCTCATGCCAGAAACTATCCATGGCAAGACTTAGCCCACATCTCTGTTTCACTGAGTCTGCTTAATGTAGGGGTATCAGACATTTGTGGGTTTTCAATGGTTTTCAGCAGGGGATATAAACACAAGGTGCGAAGGAATGTTTCTGGGGGTGGAGATTTCATTTGGGATTATTGCAATATTTGGGCTGGTTTCTTGGGATCGGAGGCCACCCAAGAAAACCCAAACAACCTCATATATTTCTGAAAACTAGAGACCCAAGAAAATTCAAGTTGATGTGGCTTGCAGGAATGCTACCACTTTTGATAATCCAAAATGGCATGCAAAGGTCAAAGTATGGGTCAAAAAATAAATCACAATTTCTTCACTTTTCTGCAATAGAAAACTCCAGAACTTCCAGCAAACAGCAAAAGTCCTACCATCCAACATCGCAACACATCTCCTGATAAAAACAGTACTCAGCTTGTGTGAATCATCACACTCCTACCAACACAAAAAGCGTTATCCAGGCATGTTCACAGTCACGATAAACTGGTTTACAATCACATCATCCACATATTGTTAGGGCAGTAAATTTGTCAAACTATGTTATAAAGATGCATATAATATGTATTTTTACTACATATTACTCAATATGTGTCTGCAGACTCTAGCGTTCCATCACCAGTGTCTCTGCAGCTCTTCCTCATCCTCCCATACACTCAAAAAACCCTTCACCTTTTCTGACAGTGTATTTTCACAGTACTCATCAGCAATATACATTTCATAGACTAAAAGTCTCACCAATTTCAGTGAAGAGGGAGGGGTGAATCCTTCCTTAATGTGAAGCATTTTCAAGTAGTTCATAAAATCAGCTTTATTTGTACCTACTCACAATTAAGGGACATGTATCAGATATAATAGTTTCACTTGTACTTCAGTATAAAAATATTGGATATTAAAAAACATCAGCTTCTAATTTAAATGTTGCTACTTCAATTTATTCTAATGATTCATTGTCAGACTGTACTGATCGTTAGCTTCACACTGAATTTACCTATAGCATTTAATTTTTTATATAATTATATTTATATCTAAAAAGGAGAAAATGGGTCACTGCATTAAAATTGCAGCAGTGTACTATTTAAATATGACTATTGGAACTTGATTTCGTTTTTTTCTCTTTTTAGTATATCTTCACACCCTTAAACTTTAAATATAAGTACGCTCCCATGACATACGGTTTAGCTAAAGGCAAGATCATAAATCTCTGGAGCGAATTGCTCAGTTTGCTTCCATGATTCCTTTACTATTCAAGACCTGGCCAATTCATATTTTGGTGACTCTGTAAAAAGTGAGAGAAAAATAACTATCAAATTCGTTAAGGTGCCTTTCTTTCCTACAATAACATTCTCTTTCGATTTGTCCACAGCCCACCATCTACTGCAATGAGCAATACCTACAAAGAGTAAAGTAATGTTATGTAGATATCAATAAATAGCTGCCCCTCAGTTGGTCCATTAAATTCAGTCCATACAGAAAAGGAGTGTAGAAATGCCAATATCTCTTCATTTCTTATCTCGACCTTTCTAGACACAAGCTCAAGCATTGGGCTTCTTCATACTCTTCTATTCCCAACTTGTTTTCATGTTACTCCGATATATCCTCAAATTCAATAAATTAATTTGAAAAAGAACACATATGCCCTCATGATGAACAGCTCATAATGCATGAAGGTGCTGGTAACTTTTACTTTTCTTGGTGGTTACAGTGGACTTGTCATGTATATCCCTCAGATTTCGGCTGCTGAAAATGGCCAAAAGTTCTGAAGGAAACATCAGTGGAGGATGAGTGAATACAGGGGAATTAGACCTGGAAATAATTTCATATGTTCATGGTAATTCCTCATTACACCTTATTGCTCCCTGGACTGTACTTAATGTGTTTACAATCTTTGTTGGTTTCTAAGAAGATTCTTCCTTATTCCCCTTACTCTTTTTTTTTATTTCTGCCTGATTTATTATTTACCATCTGAAATAAATAGTTTTTTTGATGTGTCTCAGCTCCAGTAATGTTTTCCCACTGCTGCATGCTGCCTATTCTGCCTAATTGCATATTGTGATCATTCATACTTCTTCTACTGTCCCTTGTCATATTAGTCACTTCTGTTCATGTTGTATTACCGCTGACACTGCGATTACAAACAGTAGCAAAATGGAAGGATCAGTGCGGGGTGGATGTCTAGCTACCAGAGATACAGAAGTGGGTGTGAGTGGAAAGCATTCCTTAGAGATTAAGATCTTTTAAACAACTGAAAGGAGAATTAAGTCAGTGCAAGAGTGTCATGCTTTGATGGCACAAGCTGGCAAATGCTGCATGTTGAATGAGACAAGAAGGACCACATGAGATGACCCATTAACCCAGTTAAGACCTGGGTAGATTAGGTATAGCAATCAACAATGTCTCAACATGTAAAGTTTGAATAGGCAGATTTCCAAAGTAAAAAACATAAATTACAGATGCACGGTAAGAAGGGAAGGCACTCAAGATTTGTATGAAATATATACAGTGATCTGTATGTAGAAAATTAAATATACTTCAATAGTTATATCAGCACTATTTACAATGTATGTGGGTGTAACATAAACAAACGTGTGCACATATGTGCGCGTGCAAGAAGTGATCGGTGCAAGTGACACTTGAAATAATATGAAGAGCAGCGGGCAAAACGTTGCAGGAAATTTGAAGAAAATGGTTACAAAACAGTATATTTGAAGTGCAAAAATTAATCCACTGATTTAAGGAACCACGAAAGCGCCAAGAGATGCGCTGAAAGGTCAACGGTGTTTTGACCTGTAAATACTTCATGTCGTCATCAGGACCGGGTTACAGGGGATTCGGTGAGTGCTGTGGTTAGGGAAGAATCGACAAGGATAGGGATGGGTTCCTATGATCAGGATCTGTCTGTCAAGGAGACAAGGTGTGCCAAAACGTCCGAGGAGGGAAGTAGGGAGTAGCATAGACTCAGGGCCGATGGGTGAGTCCGGCGTCAAGAATGGAGCATCCGGCCAGTGGAAGTATATGGTAAATGAGGGCAGCAGGCTGTAAAAAGAATTGGCGTGGGGATGCCGGTAATCAGGGCAGCGGGAATGAATACAGCGCCCGCTTCAGGAATGGAGCCCGGATAGGAAAATCCATTGTTAGTCTCGAACCCCACGGAGTCAGTGCGTCAACTTCGCGACGTACTCCGATTAGTTAAATGTGAGGATTTGTTGCAGGGGCGGCCCCTCTGTGATGGCGGAGGAGCACCGCCCCCCTGCTAAAAGATGAAAAATAAAATGATAATAAAATCATTTTAGGATCATTTTATTTTTGCATGTCTCGCAGCCGACGATGCGAGTCTTCAGCGGGGCGGACCATGCAATCCTATGTGACAGACATGACAGGGGGAGGAGTGGTGGGCACTTTTAAGTGTGCATGTCAGTTTGGTCGGTCGTCTTAGGCCAGCCAAACAGACATGCGTGCTTAGGTTTCTCCAACCACGCTGTGTTGCACATCTGGGTTGAAGAAACGCCACAGGCTCCCAGGCACAGTCTGAGCATCAAACAAGGCCACTCAGACCAATCCCAGCACCTCTCTCATGCTGGTAATAGTATTCCCAGCATGAGATAAGCACCTGGATTGGCATCTGGGAGCCTGCGCAGCTTGCAGCCGGAGTTGAGGATCGGGAGAGAGGAGCAAAGCGGTGGCCATCGGAGCGGCAAGTAAGTGCAATTTTAATAATTTTAATTATGTCTTCCATTTTTATTGTTTTCTTACCCCCGTCTCACCACTAAGCAATGCGAGCAGCCGCCACTGAATTGTTGTAACAATGCATAAATGACAAAGTAGAAGGGAAGGGATGCTGGTGGACGGCAGTGGACAGCAACATGCAGGGCCTGATTAGCGATTGCGAGCTGGCCCAAGAAAGTAAAACATTTGGAAAACAAGGGTGAAGGTTGCAGATAAGTTGGCAGTGCCTGAGGGGTTGTGAAGTACAATGGCCAAAGGTTTAGTGGATCTATAAATGCTATATCATCACAACTATGGTATGCAAGGGTTCTGAATGATTAATTTTACAATGAGCTTAGGTCAGGTTAGTTACAGAAGCAACAATGTAAGTAATGTTGGAGTTCTTTGAACAGAGATGAACTCTGCCAGATTATCTTCAAATACTAGTTAGGCCACACTGCCTTTGTTTTACCTTAATCGTTGCGACCACCCAGTAGTAAAAAATCACAACCTTGATAAACTATCTTTCGAGCACCAAATAAACACTGTCTCCAAATCTGCTTTCAATCATTTGCCTCTGCTCAGTATCATTCTTTCAATGCATCTAATCTCCTAGAAAACTCCTTTATCCTTTATTGAACTCATCTCCTTCCTGATTGCTGCAACAGCCTTTACGGTGAACTCCTCAGCAATTCAATTGCAAAACTTCAGGGTGTAAAGAAGCATGCTGCCAGCCTCCTGTTTGGCTTAAAACAACATGGCAACATCACGCCTGACCTGAAGTCTCTTGATAGTCTCCCAGAAAAGGAAAAAGCAAATTTACAAATTAATTTGGCTCATATACAAAACGTATATATAAAACGTCTCCATGACCAAGCAGTGAAGAACCTGACCGGCTTTTTCAGCCATTGTCTTCCTGCCAGACGCCGGAACTTACTATCTGGCACTCTTGCTACAAGAAATTCTACAGAAGGTCCTTCCATGTGCAAGGCTTATCACTGTTGAACTCAACACCACTGACTCCAAAAATCATGGGTCTGTGCTGTGTTTTTCCATATGTACTATTCCTTGGCCTTTGAACTTACACCCACTGACTCTAAGAAGTGAATCTGACTTTCTCAAATTCAGGAGGTCACTACAAACCCATTCGTTCAAACAGCCAATGGTTTGCCTACACTCCGCTCTGTTTTCTTCCTTTGACACATTCCATTTACACAGTTAAAACAGATTCTGCTCCCATTGTCTCATACACTTCAGCCTCTGTTGACTCTTTACCAAGGCTTTACTTTCCTATTCATGGCAATGGAGACCATTCTGACCGATGACTGAGATTTTCCAGATCTTGATCCATTCTCTTGATTCTATGTATCTAACCAGTGACATAACACAATATGACGGGTCTCATCTGCAGGGTATGATGAAGGGCCCGGAGTCTCCCATGTCTTAGAAATATTCATTGGCCTTTGGCTGAATAGCGGGCCCCCTTGAAGAGTTGGAAGCCCCCTAAAGGGTGGGAGTTCGCCCTGCACCGGAGGGGTCCTACATTACCCAAAGCACTCTGGAGCTCCCTCAGAGTGGTTTAAAGTTATTTACAAAAGCCGCAATTACATTTTTAAAAAAGTGTGATCGGTTTGCGCCTGCCAACGTGCAAGATTATTCAAATAATAATCATTTGTTTATACACAGCGCTTTGTATCGGAGTTTTGTATTTAGGCCATTACCGGAGTGTGATTTACCGGTAATGGCCTAAATGCAGAACTGAGGAAGCATATTAGACTAGCAGTCCGCAGTTGTCTGAAAATTAACCAGGCAGCTAGTGAGAGAGCATGGCCATATCCCATCACATCCAATGTGGTAGCCAGCAAGACTTATTTCCAGATGTTAAGGCGAATCTTCTACTATGCTTATGCTCATTATATGGATTAATAATGTGAAGAAGAAAATATGGTATAATGATAAAGGTAGAATTGCATGATAGGATGATATTATATTATGCATTGTTCAATTGTATCTATTGTTATGGTATGTTATGTCATGCCATATTATCCTATGTTATAAGATGCTACATTACCAGCAGCTGTGTAGTGCATATGTGCCAGGGCTAAGGAACAGAGTGCTCCTCAGGTATGGCAACCAAATGATTGACACGCTGGGAAGATTGGGGAACCAGCAGGTAAAATGTCAGTTATGAGGTCAGAAATTCTCGGTTACTATCCTGGCATACCATTTTGATTAAAATGTGTGATACTGGGCAATAGATTTTGACCTCATTACCTATTGAAAGATAGGCTCCTGGTAACAGCAATTATTCAATCCAGGAGTCTACTGGCAATTACACATTTTCTATGGGTGGCCTGAGGGCTGAGCTCCCAGAAGGAACTCTCTACTGGCAGCAAACATTGCCTGTCACCCAAGTGGACGGCAAAAGCATGTGGGCTCATTAACATGGTTGAAAGTGGGAAAGCCAACATGTTTGTGGGTGGAGCCCAGCCAGGGTTGTGGCTGAGCCCTAAGAGCCAAAGTACCAGCCAAGCCATCGAAAGATTTAGCATGTAAATCATGTAGCACATATCATATAAAAATATAATGAAGACACTAGCAGTAGAAATTTATTGACTGTACAATTAATTAAAATCATTACAGTAAAACAGTTGGCGTAAAAGAGACTAAAATGCTTAAAATGTTAAAATCTTCGGTTTTTAGTGCGCTAATGTGCCCCTCTCCGCTCTTGCAAAATATGTGGCTGCCGGGGTTAAAGTAGAAATCGGGTGTCCTCTCACAGGTTTATGAGCCCCAAGTGACCTTGAAAATTGACTATTTAAACAGTCTGTGGACCGTTCATCATGACGCTTCGTTGGGACCATACAATAGCACTGTGTTAGTTGTGGGGGTGGGGCGAGGGAGTGCCCTCAGTGTTGTTGGGAACCGGATTGCAGTCTTCCACTGGGCTTCCAGTGCTCGTTGCCTCGATCTGATTGTTGCCGTTCGTGGCCTTTAGTGCTAACCTAATCTGATGCGTGAGTTTCCCCAGTCTTGCAAGTATCATTGTGTTTGTTGTTGAGAAGCACAAGGCTAATGCTTCGCTGCAGGTCTTTATCCCTTTACTGATGCAGATCGGGCGCAAGAGCCGCCGGCGTTCGATGAATAGGTTGGGGCAACAACATAGGAGGTGCAGCCAGGATTCCCTCGTATAGGGGCACAGTCTGCAGTTGATGGTTTCCCCCCTGCGGGCCCATGTCGGGTTAAAGTCAGCGATACCAAGTGTGCTTAATCTCATGAAGAGAATTTTACTTCGGGCTTGTGGTGTCAGAGCCTCGGTTAGGTAGGGCTGTGCTTTCCCTACCATGTAAGATTTGTTCAGCGGGTCCAAGTTGGAACTTACGCGAAGGGTTTTGGAGTCTAGCTCAAAGGAAATTTCCCGCACTTGTCTATTTATGGCCTTTTTCCACGCGTTCAGTGGGATTTCCAGCATCGGTATGCTTGCTTCCTCAATCTTTAACGTGTTGACTGCTTTGCCAAGGCCGTAGTGCCAGGCCGAGCTTGGCCCCTCAAAAATAGATCTTAATTGATGTTTTAGAGAGTTGACCGGGGCCCTTGAGATCCTTAGGTATAGCATTATGAGCTCCCCCTGGCACTTCAAATCTGGTCTTGCTAGGCCCAACTCCAATCTTAATCTGGGTTTCCTCGCGGCCCTCGGGATATAAAGCACTGATTTATATGCCTTTGCTTGGGCTATGGTAAGGAGGGCATCCTGTAGCCTAGGGAAGGCCAGGTGGCCATAGCTGATGGCAGGGAGCAATTTTGCCTTTAAGACAGTCAGTATTGGGCCTGCAGAAGGACTTAGCAGGTTTTGGCTCAGTTGTTTTAGTAGGTGTGTGATCTTATTGGCCTTGATGGACTGCTGTTTCAAATGGACATTCGCCTTGGCCCGTTCCGTGAGCCACACCCCCAGATAGTTATACGAGGCCACAGTGTTAATTTGTTTATTTCCCATTAACCAGTGAGCTGTCTTTTTCCGGTGGAAATTTCCAAAAATGACGACCTTGGTCTTCCCCTGGTTAACTGTCATATTGTTGTCGTGGTTAAAACTATTCAGTGCATTTAGGGCTCTTTGTAGGCCCACCTTCGTGTGGTCCATTATAACTGTGTCATCCGCGTATTGTAGCACCGGGAGCCTCATGCTTCCTAGTTTTGGTGCTACTAGACTGGCTCCTTTCAATGCGTCACCCAGATCCGCAGTGTACAGGTTGAATAAGAGGGGAGCCAGCACGCACCCTTGTTTCAAGCCGTTGTTCGTTAGAATTTTGGGGGACACTGTACCGGCGCTCGTTTTGACCCTCACCCAAGTGTTTTCATATAGCGATGTAATTGCCCTCAGGAGGTTTGATGGAATGCCCCAATTTTCTAGTTTCCACCACAGTCTTCTGCGTACAACTTTATCGAAGGCAGTGGTGTAATCAATGAAGCAACAGAAGAGTGGAGGGTTGTTCTTCTTTGTTGCCATGAGGGATAAGTGCGCTAACGCCAGGACATTGTCCATGGTTGAAGACTGTGGCCTGAAGCCGGTCTGGTAGAATGGGATGATGCTCTTTTCCTCAGCCCAGGTTTCCAGATCTTTCAATAGCAGGCGGGCATATGCTTTGGCTTCAAGATCTAACAGGGCTATGAGCCTGTAGTTTGATGGTTTTAAACGATCCCCTTTTTTGTAGATTGGGACTAGAATGGAGCCCTCCAGGAATCCGGGGTGTGACCTGTCAAGAAGGCATGATTATAAAGCGGGGTTAGTATTGTTGCCCAAAATTCGGGGTCCTTTTTGAAGACCGGGGCTGGTATCCCATTGGGCCCGGGGGCCCCGTCATTCCTCATGTTCTTGAGGGTCCTAATGACTATTTGGGGATTAATTTGGGCTAATGGCATGGGGGACGTCTCGTCCTCGGCGCTCTCTCCCATGGGGTGGGAGCCGTGGCTAGTCACCGATTCTCCTAACTTCACCATTGTGCTCTGTTTTTGGGACGCGGGGTGGCTGGATTCTTCTGCGCTGCCTGCGTTTGAGGGGGCGATTGAATATAGGAGCTTTACGTGAGTCACCCAATCTTGCTCTGCAACTCCGTTTTCTCTTTGCGCTCCTCTACTACTTAGCCGATTTATATGTCTCCAAAGTCCTGATAGGTTCTTCGGTTTGAGCAGGGAGAAGACCTTGAGCCATTCCCTCTCTATGTGGGCTTTTTTGTGTTCCCACAATTTCTTCCTTAGTGCTGCCCTTAGGGATGCGACGAAGGGACCTTCAATTTGTCTGCCCCCTCTTTTCTTTATTGCTATGGCCTTGCGCAGAAGCCGTTTGCTCTCGCGTATGTCTTTGGTTGGGTGGGTGCTTCCCACAAATGGTTGCCCTTGGCGCCTGGGGCCTTGTGATTGGGGATAACCCAGCCTCGCTTGTAAGTCCTCTACGACTTTCTTCCAAGCTGTTGTGGGTGAAAGTGACGTAGGTGGGCATTCTTCCTGTTTCTGGACCAGCCAGGTCTGAAGCTTATTGCCTGTATTGTCCGTCCATTTTATCCTTCTCAGGACACTATGCTTTTCGTCCCCTCTTGACTCTCCAATGACTTGATGGATTATAGCGGTAGGTACTTCCAACTGGAACGCCGCTCTTAGTGGCCTGTGATCACTTTCCATCCTATCCTCGACTACATAGTCTGCCAGACTATTTGCCAGTTCCTCGCTGACCATGATGTAATCTATTCTTGAGCCGTTCCGGAAGGTGGGTAAGGTGTGCCAGGTTTTCGAGGTTGCTTCTTTCAGCGCATGAGTTGTGGACAGCTTATGATTGTCAAGGAGCTCGTGAAGAGGGGTAGTCTGGCCTGGTCCCCGAGGGAGGGATTCAGCTTTATCTAGTTCCTTTATATTAAAGTCGCCGACTAGAATAACCTGATGGGATTTATACTTATTTAGGAGCTTGTCTAGTTTCCGTGTCAGGGCATCCAGCTGATCTTTCAAGGTGGTCTGTGCTGGATTGATGTAGCAGTTTATTACCAGTAGGCGCATTAGGTGCTGGTTGAGTTTTAGGCCTCCGATCTGAATGGCTTGCAGCCCAGTTGAGTGCAGGTTGATATCCGTGACTGCAAGGGCACTTGTATGTTTTATGAAGACTGATAGCCCGCCAGCCGGTCGGCCAAAGATGTTCCTTTTAGTTGCCGCGACGTGATGTTCATGGTACCCTGCCAGGGGGGTGCTGGACAGCGCCCAAGTCTCTTGAAAGCAGAGTATGTCTCCAGTTTCCAGACATTTTATCAAGTTTTCATTTTTACTGACTTTACGGATCCCTGCGATATTCCAAGAAATAATGGATAGTTGCTGCTTGGGCTGTGTTCCTCCCCTGGCCGCTCCCCTACCCGGTTTGGTCTTACAATTGTTAGGGATGCTGTAGCCAGCCTCTTAAAATTCCAGATTGGTTCGTTGCAAGGGGAGTTGCGCAAATGACCCGTTGGTCGTTTTGGCAGGATATCCTGATTCCCGTGGGCTCCTTTAAGCCTGTCCAGCTTCTACCATTGGAGCGTGCGGTGTCGGTCCCGTGCAGCACCGACCAGGGCCCTTTGCCCCCGTTTGCTGGAGCCAGGACGTGTGGCTATTTAGGGTGCGTCGGGATCTGAACATCGATGCCCCACTCCGCTAGTTTTATGGAGTTATTCAGAACGGCTTGTTGTATTCCTTTTTGTTTTGAGCCCAGCACTGTTGAGTCGCCATGTGTGTCCCCCTTGATACTCTGGAATCTCACCCATTCTATGTCCCCGGATTGTGTTTGATCTAGGGGGGCGAGATATTTAAAGAGGCAAAGAATATTACTCCTGTTGAGGATATCATGCTGGCCCGCGCTATAGAATCTTGGGGTGAAGACGATCTCGTAGACGGTTGTTGGGATGCCCGGGGAGTGAGCCGCTTTCCCCCATCCTAGGGCATTCTCAGGCAAAGTCGATCCAATACTTGTGCATCTCTGTGAGTTCATCGCGACGCCTGCTTTGGAGCTATTGCTCTGATCTTGGTTGCTCCTGTCACTGGGCTGGAGCACACTGTTCAGCTGGGGTGGTTTTGTGACGTCCGGCTGCGATGATGTTATTGCCGTTACTTGCGTGAGGGTTGGCTCTGCAGGTGCTGTGCTTGTTCCCTCTTTTACTTCGTTGCCTGTCTGTCGGCCCGAGCTTGCTAAAAGCTTCTGTCCGTTTGCTATGGGGGTTCCTGGTGAGTTTAACTCTGTTTGCTGGTCTCCAGGGAGCAGGGCAATGGAAGGGTCCTTCTTGCCCCAATTTTTGGTGCTGAATATAGGGTAAAGTTGACTGATTTTAGCATCCCCTTGTGGGGGCGGTTGGTCGATCATTAATAGCTGCGATCGTCTCCCTCTTAACTTTATTTTATTCTGTTGTTTCTTCAGCTTCTTTTTGCCCTTCTCGATAGAGTGGGTTCATGTAGGACCGTTTTGCTGATGATATGTTCCTGTGGGTCGATTGCCGAGCCACCGCTGCCACCGCTGCCACCGCTGCCACCGCTGCCACCGCTGCCCCTTCCTTCCCCGCAGTTGGGGCTCTGTGTCCCTTGGACTACTACGGGGCTATGGCCGGGATTCTTAGTCCTTGAGGCCGCCTTTTGCTCTGTTCGGGCGGGTGGCTGGAGGCCAGGGGGGGCGCCTTCTGTCGCGGCCTGTGGATAGCTCTTGGCCTTCACACTGTCTTCTTTATTGCTCGGGGGCGGTGTCGCTCTGTTGTCTTTTGCCATCTCTATAATTCCCATAAGGACCTCAGGAAGCGACGCCCATTTTTCCATGAGGGATGAGTACGAGCAGTAACATTCTCTCCGGTTAGAGCCCAAGTACTGAACAATTATATTTTCTAGTTCTTCCACCCTTGAGCTTATGTTGACTAAGCGGCCTGCAATCGCTTGAAGGAGATCTATTTGAACTTCCATCTTAGATGACTGCCACAATAGAGCTCTATTAGTGGCGTTGTTTGTGACCATTGTAGGTGATTTCATCTGGTCTGCGTCGGGACTGTCATCTAGGGTGGATGGATCAGCTTTTGTATTGGGGGCCCGTAGTGATGCTTGTAGCCCTAGCCCCAGCAAATTTGGGGTTAGTTCAAGAGTTCTTTCTATCTTTTGACCTACATTTTGAAGGAACGACGTGGAGAGCTCGCCTGCTGCGGGGGATTCCAGGCGCAAGTCCGCTGAGTGGGGCCGTGGGCTCATAGGTGTTGGTGAGTGCACCGTGCACTCTGCAGCCTGGGAATCTTGGCTTTGGCTTTTAGAGTGGTGAATTTGCGCCCTTGTCTCTATGGTTGCAGTGTGAACGCCTTTGATCAGAGTTGTCTCATGGTCCTTACCGATTGTGAGAATGTGCCCATTGTCTGTTGGTGTTGAGCGGATTTGGTCACTGATATATTCATTGGTCCGGACTGAGGTTAGTAGGTCGCAGGCTGAATTGACTGGTTCCTGCTCCTTGCTTGACGCTGCGCCGGGGAATAGGCCAAAGAATAGGCCGTCCTGGGATGCACTAAGGTGGTCTAAGGGCCTCTCGTGCTGCCTGTTGATGCTGCCCTTTTGAGCGGGATGTAAATTGTGTCCATTGGAGGGTGTGTCCTGGACTAGAGTCGCCTGCTGGCCCTTTGTAGTGCCCTGGTCGGAGCGGGGGGTGGCAATTTTCTTTAAAAAGTTTCTAATCGACCCCCTTTGGTCAATTTCTTCTAGCGATGCGTCCTGGCTTTCTGTTAGTGACTTGCTCCTTGTGATCCTTTTGGTGGAGGCATGTCGTTTGGCGAGTTCCTCTGGCGTTGTACGCGGTTGGCCCTTTTTCTGAGGGCCCATTTTGCTTTTGGAGCGCCAATGGGGCTTGTCTGTCTGGCAGAGAGTCAGAGAGTCAAAGAGTCTCCTGTGCTCCTGTGCTCCTGAGCGCCCCTTGGTGCTGTCCCTGGCGCGGAGCTGGGAGCGAGATGCTGATGCTCGACGTGCACTGTGCGTGGGCCGGGGGGGGCCGCGCTCAGCTACACTCGGCTGCCGCTCCTTGTCAATACGTGCCTCGCAATGCCAGAGCTTCCCCAGGCTTCCAGGTGCTATGCGGGGCTGTGCGAGGGCTATGCAGGGCAGCCCCTCGTTAAGTTGAAAGGCGGCAAAGCGGCAAAAAGTGGCAAGAGGTGGTGGGACGGTGAGATGACAACCCAGCGAGAAGCGGGAAGCCGGCAAGGCGCAGTGACGGCGTTCACCCGATATCTCCCGATATCTCCTCGTTGCTCCTCGTTATTCCTCGTTGCTTTCTCAGCTGCTACAGCGGCTGCTACCGCCAGCGCGGAGGTGCGGTGAGTGAGTGAGTGAGTCACGGCGCTCTTGGCAGACGCGGAAACACGGACTGGATCTGGATCACTGGTCTCTGGAGAAGAGGGTAATGCATCGGATTCCAGGGGGCAGCGCGGCCATGGACACTAGAGGTGAAGATGAGAAGGGCGAACCGACTCCTGGGCTTTCACAGATCACACAAGAGCTTTACTCAAATATTCTTCTGCAGGGGTCCCAGAGCACAGAGGTGACTTTGCTGCCAATCTCCAGGGAGAACTTCTGCTCACGCCAAGGTCCCTGTGGTGAGTGCCAGTTGATGGTCCTCGCAGGCCGCGGCGTCTCCTCGCCGCTGGATGCCGATCCTCTGTGCGGTCCTTTGTGCCGCGGGCCTGTGGTTGCCTCAGGGCCGCGACAGCCACAGGAGATGCAAAACCGGCTCAAAAAGCAGCTGGATGCCGGAATGCCGGTCCGCGAGTGCCGCGGTAGTATATTGCCTCGGGAGACGCGGAGCGGGCGGCCGCAGCTTCACCTCTCCTCTCCTCCTTCTGTAATTCGCGCCACTTCGGGAAAACCTGGACTGGATCAGATTCGCGCCACTTCCGTGGAGACACTAAAATAACTTTTTTTCTTCAATATATGTGTTTCAGCTTTGTACATTCATTTATCAGGGTTCTCCAAAGTCGGTCCTGGAGGGCAGGATGAATGTCAGATTTTTAGCATATCGCCATTTAGATAAATGTAGTTATCTTAAAATCTGGCATGGATCCAGCACTCCAGGACCGACTTTGGAGAACTCTGATTTATATCACTGCATTGAGTCACATATATTACCTGATAATGCTGCGATGAATGAACCAAGAGACAGGTCAGTATATTATATGCACTGTTTGCACAGCCAATTTGGTCAACCCATGTACTTTCATTTTTTTCAGCAAGATGAAATAGCAGAGATGAGAACCATTTTTCTGTACATAACCTGCCTCCTGCACAAGAATGTGAAGTACTCAAAACCTGTCTTGTTCACCAGAATATCTCCCAGTGCAAACACAAGCTTTGCACTAGGGTAGCACTCTAGTTCTTATTCAGAACTCTCCGATTTTAGCAGTCAGCTGGTACTGGTAAGGGCATAGTGATATGTGAGTTGTGATTGTAATTACCCTTTTCTAAGCATCTGGCTATTAATCTCCGTAGAAATATTGCCTGGTTAGGAGCCAATCAAAATGCAGTATTGTGGTAGTGTACACCTTCCTCATTTACAGTAAGGTCTTTCCAAGGATACACAAGTACCTTTTGGCACAATGCACACCCTGAACTGAACTACCACAAACTAAGCAGTAAAGGGAAATTGGGTGCACTAAATTACATTGGTTTGTTAGAATTACATCATTTGGTCACGAGGTGCACAGGTTTAAGCCCATTTTTGCTGGTTATAATTTGACTTGTTAAATAAAGCGTCTGAATGAATATCTCCTCATCTCTGAAATTTAACACCCAGGAACAACTGTTTATTTTCAGTTGTTTCAAGTGGCAAATTAGTACTGTGTGCAGCTAAGCCCATCTGCAAATACACCAATGACATTAAATTGCGCTGACCCTAAGTAGTTCGGCTTGATAGAAAAGAGAAGGCAATCCAGCAAACGTCTATGGGCAGCGGCGGCTCCTGTGCTACGGCAGAGGAGCGTCACCCCACCTGCCAGCAACCAAAAAAATGAAAAATAAAACGATAATAAACCCTGGATTATCATCGTTTTATTTTTTCTTTCGGAGCCAAGGCTTGGAGGTGGGGCCAGGGGGATGACAGGCTGCTGGAGGAGTGGGTGCACTGCTATTCAGTGTGTATGATGGTCTGACCGGCCGTCTCAGGACGGCCAAATTGTCATGTGCACTGAAGCTCTCACCAGCCCTAGCTGCGTTGCCAGGTTTAAGAGAGCAGACACAGGCTTCCAGTATAACTGGAAGCACACATCATTGTTGCGCAGGCCAATCCTGATGCTGCTTTCAGCAGCATGAAAGCAGCGTCAGGATTGGCCGCAGTGGACTCTGGAAGCCTGTGCCTGCATTGGAGAGCAGTGCGATGTGGCATGTAAGAGTTTTTTTTAATTTTGTCTCATCATCCGTCTGTCCGTCCTCCCCCTATTGACATACCGCCCACTACTGTCATGGGTTTCAAAGCTGTTCTCCATAGTAAACATTTAGGTGCAAGAAAAATAGTAATACCACTGGGTTACTCTAGCTCAAACTAATTTAGGAGAGTCTGGCATCCCAAAGGCAGGCAGGCAGGCAATTAAATTGGCCATGAGTATTCTGCAGAGTTTACTCTGGGCTAATTACCCTTCAAAGTGGCCCATGGGAAATGCAGCTCTTCCGGAGACAGACATCATGTATGTAGATGCTCTGGCTTTACCATGCGTACCAAAATTCCCAAGTGCCTTGCGTTTGACAGTATTAGTTTGTGCACTATTGGTAAAAGTGGCAGTGCCTGCCGTAACAGCCAAGCCAGAGTCAAGCATTCAGTCCAATCCAAGCTATACCATTACTTGGCTCGCCTACTTGTAGGGGTGTCCTATGAAAACGAGTCCTGACCCTGTCTTCCATTTTGGAATTGCACGGCCAGTGGGGTCATGCAACTTGCCGGTCACAGTCCTGGCCGAAATCCTGGAGGGTCTTCAGCAGAACTGTGGGGGGGGTTCTACTGGCATGGTGTGGGCTCAAGAACACTGCCCAAGGTGGGGTGGGCAGCACACAGGTACCCTCGGTTGAGGGCTGTTGTTTCCACTTTCCTTTCAGTGAAGCACTTAAAATAAATGTTAGGAGAAATAAAAAAGATTGTTTCAACTTTGCGCATGCCTCAAAGGAGCAGCTCTTTTTCAATGCAAAGCACAGGCTAACAATTTCAGTAAATACTGCTTTTTATGTTAAAAACTATGGGTGCTTGCACTGGAACACTCAAATACAACCCCTGAAATGCTCCATTGATGCAAAGTAGCACAAAGTGCTATTTGTGCTTAAGAAATTACACTTTTCCAATTCAAAAAAGGTTTTACACTGGAAAGTAAATACCTTATCAAAACTTTGTGTCCCTTTACCTAGCTTTGCGGCAGCGCAAATTCTTCATAATTGTGTCCCTGTGTCTTTTGGTAAAACGAAAATAACAGAAGTATTAAACTACACAGTTGGAAATAATGCTAAAAGGAGGAAATAACATAACAATTTAAAATGAACAAATGATGATATTTCCCAAAGAAAAAAGCTCTTTTGAATGTTGCACATTCAGGCAATTTGCCTTTCAAGCGGTCCTTGAATTTGTTTTCTAACCTGGATTAGCCTTAATGTTTCTAGCTGTGGGAAAAACTTGACAGTTGTAAATAATCCATAGGCGCACAGCTTTTAAGGTCTTGCCTAGAAAGCGGATGTGCTGTCTCTTTGAGACCTTTTGTTTTCTATCAGTATGATTAGAAACCACCCATACCTTGCCATTGGCTCGCTTCATTGCCAATCTCATTTGCCTGCTTCTCAGTGGTCAGCTGCTGAAGGCTTCCTTCCTCTTGATGTGTTTGACCCTCCCCTGGAGCATGAATGCATTGCTTGTGTCCATTCACTGCTCATTTTCAGCTGATTGCCTCGTGTGCTTCTGCCCCATCGATCTTCCTCCCACCTCCTTCGTCTGTGTTGCTTGCACCTATTGGCCCTCCCTCCTTTTATTCATAGTTGCTTCCTGCCACCCACCCTCCCTCTTTTTGTTCGTCATTGCCTAACCCCCCTCACCTGCCCTGCCTCATTTTTCTTGTCATTGCTTGCCCCCAATCACCTGCTCGCCCTCCTTCCATTAGTCGTTGCTTGCTCATGCCGAGACAACCTCGGTGTTGCCTCCCCTCCACCCTCTGAGTAGCATGCCCTCCCTCTATGATACCTCCCTTCCAGTGCTCCTGCAAGCAATAAAAAAGGGATATGATGCAGCCAGCACTGGCCATGTCATAGCGCTTTTATTTTTTAGAAACTTTCAGCCATGCTGCACAGCAACCTCGCAGCTGTACAATGTGGCTAACAACATTGACAAAGCCAATACCTTGCGTAGGCGAGACCTATTACCTTTGCTAATGCTTGTTTTTAATGTTATCAGTCCATTGTCCTTAATTACGTCTACAGCGCCTTTTGACGTGACACGTGTTGTGCTATGCACTGTGTTTCACTACTTCCAGAGCAGCTGGAGATCTAAAATGGCAAAATGGCAAGGCAGGCCGGCCTGTGTTCGACAGCGAAGTCTGCGTGCAGTTGGAGATTCCTACAACAGAAAAAGTTGAAAATTTGCATTTCCCGACAAGCACCATCGGGTGATGGCCAAAATACAGTGTACATTGTAGGTGTTAACTTCGGGGACATCTTAAGTAATTTGGGGGCCCTGGGACAAAAGTATTTTGGGGGTCCCTCCTCCGAGCAGGTTTCAATTTATGATCCAGTTTCAGCTCTTTCGTGCCCTCTTTGGCCAGGTCACTGACAGTGCACAGGCAGACTCGTCTGAATTCTAAATGTGTTTACATATAATATTCAGTGAGAGTGGCAATATTGTACCACAGCAGCAGCTCACTAATATTACTGCAAATATTATCTGTGACAACCTCCCCTTTCTCATAAGAGAGGCCCTGTTTTGATTAAAAAAAAACTTTTTTATGGATGTTGCATTAAACATAAACACATTTGTCTGCAAAATGTCTGTAATAGATTCGCACACATTACCCACATTAAAAATAAATTAAAGGAAAACGTTATTTAAAACAATCTGGTTACGAATTTTTCAAGGTCATCCGGGAAAGACGCTCTACAGAACAGAGTAGTCTCTATCAGCCCCCCCCCCCTCCTGAAAGGCTGGGGCCCCGTACCCAAGCCCACTTTGCTCATCACTTAAAACGTCTCTGGGAGTACACGGAGAAGCAGTAAGGCATGTACGACTCACGATAGTTCCCGGAGAGTTAAATTCACGTCAGAGAACAAGCCGTCCATCCTCTGAGCTGGACACCGCGACTGACTGCCCGAGTGACCTCGCAGCTTTAAATGGCTTCCCTTGCAGGCCTTTTTGAAAATGTGACCTTGGTTTGCTGTAACTGACATGAGCGAAATTATGGTCGCCCAAAAACTTCCAAACACACTGTCGCATTCCAAAACAATAACGCAAAAAAAAATCTGAAATAAAAATGTTGCATGTGAACCATTGAGAGCACGATGTGCAACTGGACACTTAATATTCCTTTAAACTGACACGGTCAAAGAGTGCGCTCGGTTGAACTGATAATGAGAAAGAACGCTTACTTGACATTTTTGATTTCTTGTCTGCTGACCTCTGAAATGGCTTTAATCAGCAGCAGCTGTGATGAAAGATGGCAGCACACGGAAAGATGAATGGGAAAGGCCGCAAGACCATGGCAACTTTAATTACTGGCACATTGGTTCACTGCAGTCCTTTCCGCCTGCACATGAGGTTTCAGGCCTGGAGGTTGAATCTGGGGTGGGCATCACCCTTGCTCTTGAAATTCCACAGAGTAAATTTGTGTTGCCTCACTCTGCCAGTCCCTGAGTAAAACTGGGGGGCATATTTACAACGAAATGGCGCGGCGCTGCAAGCAATTTAGCTGCGCTGCGTCATTTAAAAAAGTGCAGGGATGCGCCGTATTTACAAGAATACGGCGCACCCCTGTGTTTTCCCTTGTGCCGGCGCTAAAAAAGCTGTCCAGGGCCAGCGCAGGCACCCTGCCGCCATGGTGCAAGGGTGCCTGTGTTGCAGGGGTGATTGTGTTGGTGAAGGAAGGGATACATTCCTGCATAAAAACAATCATTTATGGCGTTTTGCTCCTTCTATAGAAAGAGCAGAAAACAAGGAGAAATAAAAGTATTTCTCTTCGTTGCGCCACTCTAACGCCTCCTTTTGAAAGGCGTTTTTTAGAGCTGCCTTAGATTTACAGATTCTTGTAAATCTGGGGCAGTGTCAAAAAGCAATGGGTGTTGCGTGGAAACGCCCACGGCAACACTCATTGCACGTCCCTTTGCCGCAGAAAACTGCGGCGAGGAGGGCCATATTTACAAGGCGGCGTTAAGCCACGCAAAGTGGCTTAGCGCCGCCATGTAAGTATGGAGTAGGGCATTGCGCCACCGGAACATCGGAAAAAGTGATGCTCAAGTGGCGCAATGCCCTTGTAAATATTCCCCCAGGTGTGGCGGCCATTTTTAATACTTTAGGTACCAATTTATTTAATCATGCAACCTTACCACATAGGCATCCCAGCAATGAGATTCGTCTTTACAATTTAAGGAGCATTTTTCAACTCCTTGAATTTTCCCAATGCTTTCAATGGCAATAAGATTGCATTGAGGGGCTAAGGGCGAGGACACGAGGTAGTTGGGGTGTCTGATGTGACTTTCACTATCCAAGTATTTTAGTGATCCACGTCCATGAGGAGGCGCCATTTTAGTTAATCATATAAACCCTATAACAGCCAGGGGCGTAGGTTTCAATAATGCAGTTGGTGCAAAGACACCAGAGCCCATGGGTTTGAGGGGCCCACTGCACCCAAATTATAGCTTTTTAAAAAAAAAATTCCGACCCACAGGATGACATCACGTTTTCCTTGCTTGCATTAGGGCTCCTGGCACCCTTGCTACACCACTAATAACAGACGGCAGCAATGGTGTTACGCAACAGTCTGGGCCACATTCCACCACAACTTGTGCTCCTAGTCTGGCGGGCCTGTACGTCAGCAGGTTCGAGGAAAGGCACATTTTCAACCCAATAGCACCGTTTTATGAAAATATTACAGCATGGTCACGCTATATTGATGATATTTTTTTTATCTGGACAGGCAATGAAGACACACTCTTGGATTTTATCGATTGGCTTAATCTGGGAGACGAGAACCTCCGTTTCAGGTCCTCCATTAACAAACAAAGCTGTGACTTTCTAGACATTAAAATCAAAAATTCTAATAACCAACTTCAAGTGGAGTTATTCACGAAGGCCACAGATAAAAACACGATTTTGCATTATAATAGTAATCATCCAACATGCCAAAAAGATAACATCCCATTCGGGCAATTTCTTAGGATCAGACGTAACTGTAGTGACATCAAGGACTACAACATTCATGCTGACAGACTATCAAGAAAATTGGCTGAAAGAGGATACCCTAGGAGGATCATCAAACAGGCATATAAGCATGCCAAATATTATAATAGGGACTCCTTTTTGAAAACACAATGACAAAACAAGAGGTTCGCCAATTACCTATGATCTTTGTGACGAATTTCAGCAACATAAGCAACAAAGTGAAAAACATCATCAATAGGAATTGGCACTTATTAAATAGACAACGAAAACCAAAACTGGAAAAACCTATGTTCTCATTTCGCAGGAATAGAACAATTAGAAACAGTCTTGTACATACATATAACAATGTCATCACAAAAAAACAACTTAGTATAACCAACGCCCCGTTACCGGTAGGCACATTTCCATGTAGTACCTGTAACAACTGCAGTAATATCATGAGAGGCACCAGTGTGGAACACAATAAGGTAATTCATAGATTCAAAAACATGACAAACTGTCGGTCTAAGAATCTTATTTACTTGATCCTATGCCCATGCAATCTGGGCTACATAGGAGAAACATCAAGAGAAATTAGGATTAGGAGCAATGAACATAAATCTGCCATCCGCACCTGCAAGAAAAATGCCCCCCTCGTAGAACATTGGATAGAGAAAGGACATACGATCGACCACCTTAGGTGGTGTGTGATAGAGACAATCCAAACAAACATACGGGGTGGTGACGTAACAATCAAACGTAGCAAACGGGAACAATTCTACATGTCGAAATTTCAGACATTTAGACTGGGCCTAAACAGCAAAGAAGAGTGGGAGAAATTGATTTAAAAAGAGATCATCTGAATTGGACTCTTTGTTAGATCCCCAGTATTAATATCTCCTACAGCACATTTCCCTAACTAAACGACTAATGACTTAAAAACCTTATGAAATTGAATCTGATAACGGTTGTTGAATATACAATAAAAAGATCGAAAACTGTGTACAAATAAAGACCGTAAATTGCACATATAGTACTTTTTAGAAGTTTTGGCGTCCACATCATATATTACAAGATGGCCGCCACTATACGACGGTTAAATATCTATCTAGATTTTATATATTTACTAACTTCGGGAGTGTTTAACGCAACATGAAAAAATAGGAGGTGAAAGATGATGTACCCCAATAATTCAACACACCCCTATTTTATTATAAGATGACCGCTGTATTGGAATTGCGAGATAAACGTAGAGCTTAGGACTAAACCACTTCTAGGACCCCGTTATGGAGAGACTCGTGGTAGAAGTAGCTTTTATCCGCCCGTAAACATCGCAATCGAATTAGTTCTATATGACTTTAATAACAAAACAGACATAAGACAGGGTACAGTTGGCCATTGTAAGATGGCCGCTGCAGTAGGGAGAAATGTTTCCGTCCACAAATCTTAGTTAATTGTACCACATGACTATGGTAACAGTATTTAAATGCACAACCCGGAAGGGGCGGACCATTGTATCCTGACCCGGAAGGCGTTTACATAGGAGCAGGGAGGCCGGTTCATCTGTTCCAAGTAAGTTATGAAGAATGCGATAGTCATAATACATTTTTCTAAATAACTGCTTTGAAAGGTCCGAAAGGGTTTAAAATGGTGCAATGACTGAGGGAGGGTAAGACGGCGAAATTTATACACGTTCGAGTCTTGCTCCGATAATTTATAGTCACGACCGCATAAAGAGGGAGAGTTGTTTTAATAACTTTAGACATAAACTTATAAAACCACAATACTTAGACGTAGGGCCCCCATATTAATCTGAATAATGGATAGCATCTCGCAAAAAAGACATACCCACAAGAGACTCTTAAACCTAAATAAATTGATCATTATAAACAGGGAATATACGAAGAACATCTTGTTATGTCCATAGAGGTTTGAGTAATCTGTCCATTTTTAAAAACTTTTTGAGCATAAAGAAATTTCCAAAAAGATATTGAGGAATATACATTAACTGAGTCTTTATGTACTTTAATCCGTACAGAAAGTTTTACTGTAGTTGCACAATCAAGAAAAGCAACATAACCAGGTAACATGGGTTAACTACCGATAGAGTCCACGATGTTTTTTGTTGATTAAATATAAAACGCGATTGAATAATGATCACGATTTATTCGTCCGTACAGCACTCCCTCCTGCATAGACAACGAGGATTAAATTATTAGAAGAGAGTCCAATCACGGCTCATCCTTCTTTGCAGAGGATACTGCTGCTGGCTTTTAATAGGTATAGAGATAGTTACGAGTAATTTGTTGTGACACTAGATATGTGTTTTACGATAACAGATTTCTAGAGAGCTGAAACTTTTATTTTTCAATTGTTTGGTTTCAAGGGAAATTGATGATAATATTTATCGGTGGCTCCTATGAAACGCGTAAGAAAAAGGAATAGTACTACATGAAAAGGTACGCTACCTCATATCTTTCATATATAGAGATAGATTTGTTAACAAACATAGGGCGTAGTCTTGGCCCTGTTTGTCTCTTTTTCGAATAATAAGAGAAAGTTCGTAAAAAATTTTTTCCTATTGCTTAACACTGTTTGTATTACTTTAGGTCATTCCTTGTTTTTAAATCAAGAAGAGTGTTTCCCATCTCTAGCAAATAAGGGATCCACCACTTTTTATACCTATAATAGGTAGGTTATTACCGTAATATGCAGGCTCATATGCTGTTTATAAATGTTGCAAATATGATATTGAGAGGTTCATTGTTAATTTGTAAATGTTGAAAACCACGTGGAGGTGGTTTATTACAATGTACGTGACTTTAGAATGGCAATCTAATTTTTTAATAATTTTATGATATGGGAACAAATGTATAAATGTGGCAATATTATTACAGAGGAGAATAGAAAAGTTAACCTGACTTATCTTTGTGTATTTAATTCGTAGAAAACTCTGTCCTGAAGAAGGTGATCAATCAGCATTTCACCGAAACGCTGCGTCGACTTTTATGTAGTTTTCTGGTGTCTAACTATTGTTTATGAAATTTGTTGAATGTATTAGGTGAAAACTATTTTTAAATGACATTTTTAAAGATTTGCCAATTATGTTTTTAAAAGAATTTACGAATAAAATCGATTTTGTACATTTTAAAAATATTGTGTTGGGATTATTGTTTGGTTGATTCTCAAGTGTCATTGTAATAACCTGAAAAGAGTACGATTGGGCTTGTTATTGAGCATTATATTCACGGTGGTTAGTCTTGCCTTTTCATTTTGAGGTTTTGCACATTTAGATTACAGCATTTGATCTACATATCTCTACGAGGGACTTGTTGTTTGTTGAACGCAACAGTCTGGGCCACATTCCACCACAAAGAGTAATCAGCAATGGTGCTGGGAGACTATTCGTGAAAGCAGCACTCATACAAAAAACAGCGACCACAGTTCCGTCTCTTCGTGGGTTCACCATCAACTGCACAGATTATCGTGCTGTTTAAAGAGGATTTTACTTTATACTGTGGCACTGTTCTACAAGTCACTACAAAGTGCTGAGTACTTCTACATACAACAGCATTAACATAACCATATTTGACAGGTAGGATCTCAAAGTCACAATACTTGATTATGGGACACAGGTAAGGGCCTGATTCACAAAGGTAAATTTACACGTTTGTGTAAGTTTACTATCTTTGGCGATTCACAAACTGCAAGTTTACGACTGCAGACAGTCCAGTCGGGGTGAAGAAATCCACACATAAAAAGAGAGGCCTGTCCTACAAAGCGGCACAAAGTCTTGATAATGAATATACTTTCCAGCGCAACACTTTTTTTTTGCGCTTGAAAGTGTCCCTTAAAGTAGCGCAAAAGGAGCTATTCACTACTTTGTCATACTTTATGTTAAGGAGGCGTTCTATTGGTGGTACCTGGGCAACCCACAGTTACCAACCACGGATTATGATGCAAACCAGTAAAAAATAACACATACTTGAAATTGGCATTAAGTAGAAGAAATGTATCTATGGCCCCTACACTATACAGCACACTTCCAATGTATGAAATGTTTTAAAGTTTGTCTAGGCAGCCTGTTTTCTGCAGCAGTACAGGGGAAGAGAGTAGCAGTGCCATATTTAGTAAATATGCCTCTGCGCTGCTCTCTCGCAAATTTAGTTGCTGCATCGCATTGCCCTATTTTTGAATAAATCTACCCCCATGTTCCACCAGTGTTGTAAAGAATGTAGGCAGCACGCAGACTAAACACGCCGATGCCATCAGTCAAACATGGGGCATGCATGCTGGATGTTGTGGCAGAAGCTAGGGGATGGGGTGGAGGGGTGTGGCTCGCCCTGGGCGCCACTCTTTTTGGCTTTTTGGGGACGGCGGAGGTGAGCAAGTTGTGTCTGTCGACTACCACCATCCCCCGCACCCCGAGAACAAGTTGTCTGTGGGCCACCAACCACTCCCCTCCCTCGCTCTTACCTGCACTGGGCAGCAAATTTAAGGGTAACAACGGGTGGCAGTAGGTCTAGCTACGTCATTGGTTGTTTCTGGTCTGTTCCGGATCAAATAGGCAAAGTAGGCACCGGCCTATGGGCCACACTCCTTTTAGGGGCCCCACGACAACGGATCAAAATACAACTTAAAGTTCGTAAACCAGAGACATCAGATTCACATAACAGTTTGTCTCTTAAAAGCTTATCATCTGGCAGCAGTCAGTTTGTAAAAAAAATCCGGTGCATTGGGTATTAGGAGATCATTTGTGAGGGGCCCTGAAAATTCCACAGGGTTTAATCTGGCACTGTTTCTGGTAATCATTCAAAACAGAAGATTGAGAATACATTAATCCATATTCACCATTCATGTGAAAGTAGTTCTAGGAAAGAATTTCCTTTGAATGAGATCTCTGTGCAGGGGCGATGACAGTCATTTGTTTATGCACAACAGGTCACCTGGAGTTGGAAACAACACTCACAATTTGCCCAATCCCCTACATCACTCCACTCTCACCCACAAAAGCGTGTGCTTGTTTTCTTCAGTCTCACTTGCAGACTTCAGTTTGTTCAGGACAGTACTTTGCAACACTTAGTTGTTCTAGGCTTGGTGGCTGAAACCTGTTACTGGCAGAAACATAGTATCAACAGCAAACAGTGCTGGGAATTTCTTGTCTGTTCTGCAAACACTGCTTCCTGGAAATATTGTGTTCGGATACATACAGGAGGTGTTGATAATGCGGGAAAGAACACTGCAGTCTGACACATCTCAAGTTTATTTCTAAACATAACAACTTCTAGGAGAGATTAGCTTTCAAAAAAGTAAAGAGACGATCCTAATGTAATTATTTGTTTTATTATTTCATTACAAATATACAAATTATTCTAGCAAAAATACACAGAATGGTGCAACATTAAAATTTCAACAGAAAAAAAAGAAACAGAAATAGGTTAAACAAAATCAAGAGCTCATTGTTGACTATTGTTTCTTGGATTGGTTACAATTGTTTAACTTGGTGTGTGTTTTTGTGAATTATTGTTTGGGCAGTGGTAGTTGATTAATTTTAGACAAAATAGGGAAAAGAGAAGGAGAACCTTCGGCAATATCCTAAAGAAAGTAAAGTTAGCCATCAAGCACTCACTAAATAAAACAACAACATTGCTGGATGAGGTAGAGTTGCTTGTAACTCCCATATCAAATAATATTTGTGCCAAAGATAACCCAAGTGCAGTGCTTAATTTGAGCCGGTGGTTTCTGGTGATCGGCACCTTCACTTAATTGGTTTCCAGTGCTCGGCACCAGCACTAAATTGTCAACACCACACTTATGACAGTCTGCCACATGGTGGCGCTGCTCATCTAATTTAGAGATGAGCAGAACAACGGTTGTTTATGAATACAATATACATTTAAAATGACTAATACCTGCCTCCCCAGCCATTCCTTTAGCTTTGGGGACCTGGAATAATCTGGACGGTCGCACTTGCAGGCGAGAGAGATGGTCAGTAGTTGCTTTGGCAGCGATGACAGGGGCGATGGGTGATGCATGCCGCAGCAACCTCTTGGTCAGGGCCTGGCACTGACTATTTTACACATTAAGCACTGCGCCAAGTAAATACCAGCATCTAGCTAAAAAGGGTTGTGCTTCACAATGCACAATCTCAAAATGTAAGTGTAATATGGGGGGCACACTAACCAGACAAAATTACACCTCCCCTATAAGAAAAGGACGTGCTGAAGAGCGGGGATGGGTGGGTGTGTGCTGGCGATTACTCCTGCGTTTGTTTGCTGCCCCTGCGGCAAACTCATGTAAGAGTGGGGGCCGCTGCCACCAATACTCATGCCGCCTGGGGGGACCGCCCCCCCACCCTCCTCTTGCAACGCCACTGGAAAGAAGCTGGAGTCATTAGCTGGCCACCAGTCGCAGTCGGTGTTTCCTCATTCTGCCACATGCCGGCGCTGTGAAATACCAAGGCTTCCTAGTTTTTTTGTATTGCACCTCATACCTGTTTCTTCCACCACTATATGCTTCCTGTCTCTTTATTTCACAGTTGCAGGTTATTTTTCACCCATGCTTTCCAAATAGTTTTTCTATTATTTTATTCCTCTTTCGTTCACTATTTACTGCCTTCCTCACTCTTGCACTGGTTGAAAGTCTGAGGATAAAACATAAGTCATCATCATCATATTTTCTTTATTTCAGTTGACTAAAACCATAACAGGTACAGTATAAACATTTAAACTAGAAATGCAATAAAACGTGTAAATTCATTGCGAGAAAATATTTCTAAGTAAAACTATGTTGTGCGGGTAATTTCGGTCCAACAATACAGATCTCATCATAGATTTTTTAAGATCCATAATATTATAGTACAAAATATGATAAAAGAAGCTCAGATAAAACTTCCCAAAGCTAAAATGATTTACAAAGAGGACAAGTGAACTCCTAAATAAAAGGGTAAAAATATCACTTCCTCAAACCACAGGCGTAAATTAAAAAACAGTCAGAACAAATCTATAGCATTATTGTAATTTCTTGTAATAATTTGTTTGCACCACTTCAGGATTTAAAGGATTGTGGTTCTAAAATTAAGCTCATCCTTGTGCCCCAGAGCTTGCACAGAGAGATACATTTACTATGTCCTTTAATAATCCTAAATGCAAACGCAGTTGCCTTAAAGTGTGGGAGTTGTGGAGTCCAGTACACAAACCCTCATGTAAGATCGAATCTGTCCGAGGGAAAACGTAAGCATATTTTAGGAGCAGTTATGGGGTTTCTTCTGTTATGAACATTATGATATCAAATAATAATAGGGTCCCTATTCATACACCGATGAAAAGCACCAGAATTGAAAGCAAAATTTGCCCTGGGATAAATGCTCAAACAAGCCCCATCATGCAGAATGCAGCGGGTAGTGTGGCACCGGGCGTGCTTTCATTCTTCTACTATGGTGGCCCATCCATTTCTGAAATCAGAAGTGATTAATTAGTAAAACAAAATAGATGCCAGGGCCCTCGTCAGGAGGCCCCTGCAGCTTGCACCACCCATTGCCACGGCCAGCGCTGCCAGTAACAGTGCAAACACACCTAGTAACCATCAGACTCCTTCCTACAAGCGTGAAAATTCAGACTATTCCAGGGCCCAAAGCTATTAGAATGGTTTGGGTGTCATGTATTAGTCATTTTAGATGTATATTGAATTAATAAACAACTGAATGTCTAAAGAAAATAAACAGCACCACCATGTGGCAGACTAACATAAGAGCAGGTGTTGGCAATTAAGAGCCGGTGCCATGCACCGGAAACCAAAGGCTCAAATTAAGCACGGGAAATCAGCCTCGTATCTTGCAGCATATTGTGGAACAAAGCCGTAGTGGCACAATGGCCTGTCCTGTCCTACCCATAAATATTCCACAGAAAGACCCTAGCCTTTCTACTTGAGCAAATTTGCAAAGACTAAGGAGGTTACCGATCCGTTTCCCAAAACTTGCTTTCGCCCTATTGTCCTTTTGAGAAAGATATCATGTTTAAATACACCTCACAAGGCGTAATTTCTTTTGTTGACTCATGCAGCTTTTCCAGCTCCAGTTGCTCAGGTACTTAATATCCTCTTCCAACAGGTCTTTTAATCCACTGGACATTTTCTCTGGAGGCTGGAGCCCTTTTTGGTCGGTTTTGAGAGTCCAGGGCCACTCCTAATGCTCTGTCACTTTCCCCAGCTTCCCAGGGTTAATTGCAGAAGGCAGAGGGAGACCTCAAGAGAAGAAAGAATGGGAGGGAGAAGGGAAGGTAGAGAGAAAGCGATCAGAGAAGGAAAAGAAAGAGAGGAGAGGAGAGAAGAGAAGGGAAGAGAGGGAATGGATGGATCAAAAGAGAGAGATTATGCGGGGAGACCAAGAGAGTGGGGCTGGTTTGAGGATTTTTACCAGGACAGCTTTGGTTACCCAGTATGGCCCTGCCTTCCAAGACATAGTTTCCCCATTCTAGACAATTGTCTAAAGAAAGGGAGATTTTGGTGTATATAATTGAAGTTCCTTAACCGCTTCAGACACATTTTAATATAAGGAGTCCCTCATCAATACATTTTTTTTTGCATGAGGAACATGAGCCATTGATTTGCCAACATACAATCTGATCTTAGAGGTGCAATAAGTATTTCCTCCAGATTTCATGGGCTTAGAGCTATCTGTGGTGCAATTTAATACAAATAGCATGGCAGTTCCAATGAGCTGCCAAACAAAAATAAGAGGTGTCCATTAGTTCTTCCTGTTCTAATTTAGAAACAAATGACTGGCAACCTAGCCTGGTCCCAGTGCAATTTTATGTGGTAACTGAGGGCCTGATTCACAGAACTAATCTGAGACAAAATCCTAAACTTACTACTTTCGGTATTCACAGAAGGCATTTAGTAATAGTAAAGTTAGGATTTTGTCTTAAGTTTGACTTAAGACAAACTTAAGACAGACTTAAGACAAACTTAAGACAAAATCCTAACTTTACTACTACTAAATGCCTTCTGTGAATACCAAAAGTAGTAAGTTTAGGATTTTGTTTCAGATTAGTTATGTGAATCGGGCCCTGAGACTGTTGCGCTTAGTGGTAAAGCACCTTTGATTGCTAATAACCTTCTTCCGCACTTTGTTGTTTCATCCTGGAATATTGCAGGTCTTAGACAGAAGATGTAGGACCCTGGTAGGACCTTTATATTACTAAGACTGCTATTTGTACATTCTAAGAGACTTGGTCACTTTTCCAGAGATTCATACCAGGACATACCAACTCTAGCATTAAAGCCACGGTTAGTAATAGGGGACATCCCCGAGCATCTAGCCATGTCGATAACAGTTGATCTTATATATGATGTTGTCGTTATTCTAACTAAGCCGATTTATAATTGCTTTGTATCACTTTTTATTCTGATTATAAGATTTTTATTTTTCATATGTCCAAACAGGTAAGGGCTCTGCCAACCTATTTCCTATTACAGCTTTGCTGGAGGATTTGCTTTCGATCTGTAGGAAAAACTATATTTGCAAGCGACTTTGACACTCTCAATAAACCCACAGCATTTATAAAGATCTGATGACTGAGGAAGGAGAGGCAGGGGGCATATCAGAATCTACTGTTTTCTGTAAGAGATGCCCTAGTAGAGTAAGCTGACAATTGGCGCACTTTTGCATGACCCATAGGCAGCAAACCTGTAATAGGAGTATGACCTCCCTTGTGATGTCTCCTAGGCCCTGATTATGAGTTGTGCAGAGCAGAATTCTTGTGTGGAATTCCACTCCAAACAATTAAGACGATTCTGAGGTTTCGCACCTTGATTTTGGGAACACTGTACCTGAATTTACAGGCTAAAAATTACAGCCTTAGGAATTGTATTGTAATTGCATTGTATTGTAATTACATTTATATAGCGCTTACTACCCCATACGAGGCGTTGAAGCGCTTTTTCGGTGAGTAACACGCTACTCCGGGACCCATAAAGAATTAGTGGTGAATTAGTGTAGTGAAAATATGAAAGTAATTTGAGTGGTGGATATGTTAGTCAGTTATTTGGATTGAGAAGGATAGTGGGGGATAGAAGAAGGAAAAAGGTTTGCATTTATATAGTGCTTGCTACCCTTGATGGGGTGTTGAAGCGCTTTTCGGCGAGTAGCACGCTACTTCGGAACCCAGAAACGATTAGTGGTGAATTAGTATAGTGAAAATATGAAAGTAATTTGACTGGTGGATATGTTAGTCAGTTATTTGGATTGGGAAGGATAGTGGAGGGATAGAGAAGGGAAAAAGGTTTACATTTATATAGCGCTTGCTAACCCTGATGGGGGGTTGAAGTGCTTTTTTGGGCGAGTAGCATGCTACTCTGGAACCCATACAGTGTTAGTGGTGAATTAGTATAGTGAAATATGAAAGTAATTTCAGTGGTGGATATGTTAGTCAGATATTTGGATTGAGAAGGATAGCGAAAGGGTAGATGAGGTAGAAAGGTTTGCATTTGTTCAGCACTTGCTACCCCTGATGAGGTGTTGAAGTTCTTTTTCAGCGAGTAGCATGCTACTCCGGAACCCCTAAAAGATTAGAGGAATGATAGAGGAATGGCCTGCAGTGCAGCCTGGCCTCAGTCACCGCCCTCTGCCCGACCCTGTACCAAGGCATACAGGAAGCATATAAAGATCTCTCCATCAGATGGCATCTTCCCCTTTCCTCTCCTACTTTCCTCACCTCCCACCCTGCACACGTCTCCTGCTGACACTTCCTACCTCTGCTGAGCAGTTGGTAAATGTATGCATTAAATCCCAGGGAAAAGTGAATTTCATGTGGATTCCAACTGGTAAATAAGGTTGGACACAGGTATTCCCCAATCCACGCAGTTTATTTGTTATTGTATGGGACTGGTGAGGTGTTGCCACATGGTGTCAATATTTATGGGTGTGGAGTTTCCACCCCACCAATACTGTGCAACTTGTAATTGAGCCCTAGTGTACAGGAGCCCATTGTAGTTGCACTGACTATTCCATAGATAGTTTACAGCTTTAGTGCTGTGCAGTTCACATGGAAATTGTCTTATGAGCAAAAAGTGTCCATAATCCCCTTGTCTAGTCTTTGCTGCCTATTGAATTTATTGCCACATGTAATAGTGACCTAGGCCAATCTAAGAGTCATAGCATCATTTTAACTAACAACAAGAGAATGTTAACTGGATTCACCTCCTGTTTTGTTAGTTTTATATCAGCAAGTCTCCCCTTTTCCTGAAGTGACATTTGATCCTTCTTTTGATCAGAAGAGGCAAGTGCACAAAGATTTCACTACTAATGGCAAAGTCACGACAGTGCAAAAGATCCAACAGTCACTTGTTTCAGATTGCAAAAGGGCAAATAGTAATGATTTCATTGATCGTAAGGATAAGAAGAGTGCCCACTATTACAGAGTGTAAGAGATTGTATGAAGAACTTATTAAAAATAAGAAAGAGCTCTTGGAACTAGTCAATGCAAAGCATTATTGGAAGCATGTGGTCAAATGATTCTCATACCATTTGGCATATTATAGAATAGGGTAGTAGGGGATCTTTCAACTAACACCTTTCCTATTTCTAATATTGTTTGGCATGGTTATGTTCTCGCTCTATCCTTGTGCTTTTTGTACGTAAATGAACTGGGCTCTTATCTTTCACATTGTGTCAACGATGCACCTATGATGGATGGTGTTAAAATGGCAACATTATTATTTGCGATAAAATACTTCTTATCTCCCATACTCCTATGCGTTTAAAAACGTGTCAATTCAATACTTTCAATTTTGTACTTTAATGTGTTTGATGATAATTTAAAAAAAACAAATTGAAGGCAATAATCCCACACAAATTCTTAAAATCTGAAATCTGTTGGATACATTTCCTTAGAATTACATTGGATGTTTGAGTGTATAGAGTTCCACCAGCTCCAATCGCCTAAACAGTTCAAGAAATGAAATTACCTTCTATGTCACCAAAAAGGTGCCACGTTAAGGTTTGCAGCGATAAATAGTGCTAAAGCTAAACCAGCTGCCCTGGAAATATTAAGGTCACAAGATTAGGCTGTCCCAGCTTAAGGGGCCTGCAATATGGGGCTATGTGTGGTATCCTGCTCTTCTTGCTGTGTATTGCTTCCTTTGGATTCTGTGCCCTGCTGCTCAGTCATAGTATGTGTGATGTCATAGAATCTTCATGTGTGCCTGGTTGAGTGAATGTCAGTTGGAGTGTGTGGGCTGAGCAGCTGGGAGGCTGCTCCCGGTGGGGCTGCTAATTTACAACTTACAATTTGTGTAGCCAATTACTCTTACTTGAAACTGAAGAATAAATCTTCATCTTATTTCATCATGTACGCTGCCTACCGTCATTCTTACAATTTTACACAATGCTAAAGCTTTTACTTTGCCAATCTTAGAAAATCCCCTTTTAAAATGTTTACTCCTACTGTCTTTTGGTAGCCGTGCTAACTAAGTGGTGTTAAGAATTTATATCATCTGGTTCAAATTAGACCTTCAGTCTTTTGGGCAGATTATGAACTACTAATGAATTGATATTTTATTTGACTGTGTTGAGAGAAGTGCTGTTCATGACATATTCTCTTAATCTGCCATGGTGAAAACATGGAAATCTGTTAGTAGAATATTTAGTAAGCGGAAATTTTCGCATTCCCTGCATTCTATGAGCAAAGAATCAATTGATCTTAATAAAGATGATTTTAGAAGTATGTAGTAATGAAGACCTGGAGTAATTCTAGACATTGTAAATTAAGTGGCTCTTATTTGAGTGTAAAATGCAATGGTTCATTAGAAATGTATTTGGACATGGTTATACCCAGTTACCAAGAATATGCCACTTTACATGCAAATAACAATTGCCTGGGGCACACTCATGAGATTACTATTTTGCTCAAAGACAGAAGAAAATGAAATAATGTTCTATTCTTTTGCCATGTCTACCGGATCTAGAGGAAAAGATGGTCGATTCCCATGTTAAAAACCTCTTGGCACTTCCGAGTATATTGTAGCTTATCACAGTTATAAATGTGATACCTCTTTTCCCATGCTGTACTCCTTTCTTGGCACGTACATGAAAGGCAGCTTAATTTAGTTTCCATGAGAGAAAATTGAACTTAATTTCTCCTTAATTTGATTGCTCATTACTAAAGAAGTATGAGTGGATGATGATTTATTTTTTATATTTCTAGGTACTGTGTAGGCCATGTCTTTGGTATTTGATTCTCTTACTGAACAAATGATCAATTGAAAAGGTTTTTACGGTACTTCTAAATGGTATGAAATAATATTACTTCATTTGATTGTAAATTATTTACATGATTTAATTTGATTTATTTATATTGATGTGTTTGGATTGCATTTGTATCTGTATTTGTATTGGTATGGTGTACTGTTTTTATATGTGCATTATACAAAAGAAACTTATTTACTACTCCCACATTGTTTTTGAGAGATTGCTTCTTCAATAAAATAAAGTTCTTTAAAATGTCCTCTGGTCTTCCTTGGAGGCAAGAGCCAGCTATATAAAATGGCATCAATAAAAAAAAAAAGATGCTGCAATACCATGTTTGGATGCCGTAATCAGCGAAATGATAGAGATAGCAGAAGAAAGCTCACACTTCCTTTGAACCTTGCCCCCTGCTTTCACACAGTTGACTGCTTTACAGCCCTTAATCCTTGAGCACACTTCTATTTGCAGCTGCAATTAAGGGAAGGAGAAGAGCGGAAATTAAAGAAATTAAACATGGCTCCTATAACCATATTTACTTTTTTTTTTGCTGCTGCTGCTGCTTTCATAGACCCTGAGACCATGGATAACTCAAAGCACAAGCCAGAGAAACAGCTTCAAACTATAGATACCAATCTTGACAGCTATATGAACACAGCTACTTGTTCTGCTGGTCAGTCTTCAACTGCAGATAATAGAATTCCCATAAAGTTCTATGCTATATTATCGGTAGGCTCTACAGAACAATCCATGCCTTTTTAACGGGTATTCAACAATAGAAATAAGACACAATGCTTCTTCAACACTGCTTAAATGACACAGCTAATGAAAAAATGGTATCTTAATTAATGCCAACCTTTCCAATTCAATTGCCCTTAAATCAATAAGGAGGTCTTCACAGACAATTATATCAGTGCAACAACAGAACATTGTTTGCAAGAAAGAATCGGGCAATAGCTGTGTCTAGTGCACAGGTGCTCTCTAAGGTAGTAGCTGCCGCCTTATCACCTGGCAGATTATAAAATATTGAACATAATTGTAAGAGGCACTCACATTTACACTCCAAAATGCTGTTTCTTATTTTCTGATTACATGGATTTATTTTTCATAATATCTTGTACTAATATGTATAGTGTACATTTAGACAGTTAGACGTTTACAATATTGAACTAAACAAACTGGTTAAGGATTTTTTTCAAAACATTTCATAAAGTTATCAGAAACTGAATATAAAAAATGTGAATCCGAACATCCCCTCAAAGGAAGAGAACAGAACTATCTATTGGGGAATGATTAGAGACTTTTCATCCCTGACCAAGATTTTCAACAAACAATTTTTAAGAGTGGTCATGTTTCCTCTGTACAGGGCACTTAGGGATGAGAAAGAATCAAGACTTGATTAATCATCATTTTTCTTAGGCTTCTCTAGGAAAGGACACTGATGGCTATGTTAAACAGTGTCCGGTATGAACATAGGCCAAACCATCCTGAAAGAAACTAGGAGGGGCTGTTACAGCCTCCTTCTACCTCCAACAGACTTGGTCTCAAAGTTCCATGGATTTTCTTACAGATTTTCTTCTATTAGAAGGGGCAATGGTGCTTCTAGTTGTGGTTGACTATTTAATTAAAAGTGGCCATTTCCTTTTCCTTGATACGATGCCTACTGCTCTGTTTTGGCCATATCCTTTCTGAAATAAAAATAGATATGCTGGTGGAATAATGTCTGCTTTTATAACAGATAGGGGGTCCAAGTTTATTGGCGAATTCTGGAAGGCCTAATTTATAAATTAAGGGGTAATTCATTACATGCCAACAAGTTTTCATCCTCAGACTGATGGGCAGGCTGAGAGGCTGAATCATCCTAGGAGCAACAGTTAAAATGCTTCCTAATGAATCATGCAGAATAATGGGCACAGTGGATACCAATAGCTGAGTTCTCATATAATAACACACTGCATACATCAATAGGATTTTTTTGTTCCACTGGGGTTCACCCTTACATTTGGCCACCTAGGTTTTCCCCTTCTACAATTCCGCCAGTACTTGCTCTCCTACAAGAGATATGTAAGGTACAAATCTAAGAATAGCCAAACCAAGAAATAAAAAGTTTGCTGAAAGACATATATGAATGAATGAATGAATGAATGAATGGGCTATTTCCAAGGCGCACTGTCACTCGGAAATGAGCATCCTGGCACTGTACTAGGCAGAAGTGTGAACCTGGTTCAAGGCCTGAATGCAACAATTTAAACGAGGGCATGACAGAGGGCATCAGAGGCTTGGAAAAACCATGTCTTCAGAAACATTGCACCCCATGTCACAACTACATGTTTAGTGAAAAGGTTTGGCTATCCACATATTTCCTCTCATTCCTGGGGATACATTCTTAGTTTGTTTGGAAGTTTGTAGGTCCGTTTCCGATCATAAAGCGAATTGGGTCTGCAGTAGTTACGTTAGCCCTTCCTTGTCACTGGAAGATTCACACAGTTTTTCATGAGTCTCTGCCAAAAAAGCCCTTCAGCCAGTACTGCAACTCTTGCAAATTTTGGACTCTCATTGGTGCAGAAATCAATTGCAGTACCTGGTAGGTTTAAAGGATATGAAGTGTCTAGGGTTCAGGAATCCACTCATACCAATTAGTAATGTTATTTCACCAGGGATTTAAATTCCCCTGTTTCCTTTGTCTCTCTGGTTTTAAAAGATCAATCTATTATTAGTAGTAAAGTGATGTTCTCATCCCACAACGTTTAGAAATATATTACACCAGCAATAATATTTCATAATAAACATCATACAATTCAATATATATACAAATATAATTATCCATACTTCACTGAAAATACAAAGGTTAAAATGAACTTATGGTTAGCTTTGGTTATAACACACTAGCATATGTTTAAGAAAACCTTATAAACTCACTGAAAAAACAGTTAAAGTGGAGTTATGATTGTAAATTAAAAACCAAAAAACACTGAAATTTGCAAGTTACAGATAGGACTGCAGTCAATAACTTTCAAAACAAACATGCATGCCATAACTTGCACACCAAATGCAACACTCTTGACCCTATCTTGTTGTGACAGATGCTAATACAAATGTCATAAATAATCTTGTAGATGAGAACACATATCATATTACCTGTAACACTATGGAACACACAACTATGAAAGTAGTTTGTATATTTAGGGGTTTGTCTGAGGAACAAGCTGAATTGGTCCATGCATATTAGCAACAGCACTCTGAAACTTAAGCAGGAAGCTGGTGCTGTGATTAAATAGTGAAAGAAAACACAGGCCGTTCCTCTTGCCGCTGCAGTAGAGATCTATAACGTAACAGCAAAAAGTTCAGCTATGTATGGGTCAGAACTATGGGGATATGTGAGTTCTGTAGAATCACCAAGAGAGAGAGGGAATTAGTACAAAGGAACACTCTTAGTCCCCCAAAACAACGTATTATAATCAACAAAAGAGTGTACTTTCATGAAAAAGGAAGAGCGAATGCACACAAACTTGCTGGGTTCTTTAGAAAAGCCCTCACTCACCAACCTAGTTGATGACATGCTTCATCATTGGGCCCCACCGGGAACAGCCGAATGCCATCGCGGTGTGCGGCGACGCCAGAATTACTGCGGAGCTGGAAAAATTTTTGTGATAAGATGGGAACTGTGAAGTGAGTTAAAAATGTCTAAATTGTGTCAAAAAAATCTTTATTAAATTGCCAATCAGACATGGTTAAAAATACAATGTGTGGACAAAATACTGAATAAATTGTTCAGTCATGTCCATTAGATTCTGGTCAACATGTTTCTGCCTATGTGTGCGTTATTATCCAGGCATTCGTCAAGACCGAAAGTGTGATGAAGTCAACCCCGGCGGTATGGACTTACTAAAAGCCCACCCTAACCTGAGGGTATGTATGTAAAAAAATCGACTGTGATAGTCAGAAGTACCTCGTGTTTGTGAGGAAACGAGTTTATTATATGGTGTAACAGCTGCTTACACCCTGGGTCTCGGGAGGGGGGTGGTGGCAAAATGGCACACCGCCTTCGTTGCCAGGCACCCGCTTGGAACCTGTGCTGACCCTCGTTATACCGGACCCCGCTGACAAACTCACTAAGGTGAAAAACAGGTTTGTCAGAAGTTTATTAAATCTCCCCCAAAGACACATTTTGTAAATGGTACAGACTCTGGTCTACAGACGAGTTGGAATCGTACAGACTGATTTTAGAGGTACAAGTTAGATCTAATGGCTGCGAGAGTTTCCCTTGGCTTGCCTACATTAAATCTATGTTCTATGAGATCGGTTTGACTTCTTTATGGGAATTTCCCAATGTAGGAAAGTCATTCAAAAGAAAGGAGAAGTACTGTAGCTCTAGCAACAACTCAGAAGATGAAACCCTCCATCACGTTGCTTTCTTTTGCATTGTCTATGCTTGCCCACGTGAAAAATAGCTCAAGCCTGTGTGTAAGCTTCTGGGTTTTAGCCAATATGTAGTCGCATTAAGAGTTCAGACATCAGAGAATTGGTTGTTGTTGCATTGGCCAAATATCTGCACACAGTCTGGCTCATTCATGATCGCACCGTTCATCTACGGAATGAGCATCAGGATCCCACTAGCACTCCATGATTATGTTGCGACCTTTTTATACACTGTAACCACACACCCTAAAAGGGTCCTATTCCAATAGACATGGGGCATATGTCTGGAGGCTTAGCGGGGGTCTAGCCACATCTTAGAGGCTCTCTACTGTTTTTTGATACGTTTCGAGAACCACTACATTGCCATGGGATTGCTATCTGTAAAAGCAACTGTTCAGGCCTCTCTTCTTATTGAGAACTAGCACTTTATATGTTTGATTGATGGCATCACAATTTAAATATCCTTTTAAAGATGTTATCATACAGAAATGGGGTAAGCAACCAGAGTCCCAGCAGGGTTCAGATTCCATATAGATGCATCTTACTGAATTGGAAATGACTTGTGCAATTTTGATTGCTGTACCTCTTCTTTTTATTGAGCATTAGCATTTGCACTTTTCAATGTGATTGATGGCACGTTAGTGTAAATAGGGTTTATTTACTGTATTCTTTTAAAATCTTGTTTGCTATTTCAGTCAGTTTGGCTAATGTTTGGATTGTTTTATTGTGGTTTTATGGACTTTATATCCGAAATAAACTGATAAACTAAAACAAAAAACTAAAAGAAAGGAGTATTATTTATTGATTGGAGTAAGTATTGTTAGTTAATTATGTTGTGCTTTTACATGTTGTTGCTTATTGGAATAAATATTATGATGTTATAACCATTGTACTTGGTGTGCAATTTATGGTTTGCCTATCTGTTGCGCAAATTCCTGCTAACTCCAAATTCACATAATGGGCGGATTAGGTTCTGGTTACAATGGATGTTTGAAACCTATAAATAAATCGTGAGCAGCGTCTCCAAAACGAGGACATTTTTGGAAACAGGATCAGCCACTTTTTTTAAACCATACTAACATGATTATTGAAATGATTCAATTTATTTTGTACCTTTTTATTTCTATTTCAGAAATAGATATAGCAATATAAAGGCACTGAAATGGGGTCACAGTTTGTGCCATCATATGGAAATCTTTTTATTTGGTGCCTCTGAGCAAGATATACTAAAGTATACAAAAATGTGATGGATGAAAAGCTTGAATTAATCTCAGCCACTGATAATTACTCAGGCCGCATCCCAGCACATCGTTATTTTGCGCACCATGCTACCTCAGTTTGGACCCAACCATATGCAAATCTGCCTTTACACTGTTCCAGTGGGAATAGTCCAGCCCAAACTGCCAGGTCCAACCTAAACTGGAGCACAAGTAACCCAGGGCCAGTTTTGTCCTACTTGGGGCTCATAAGGCAGTTAGGGGCTCATCGGGCAGGTATAGCTTGGTTCCAGTGACACAGTGTGCATGAGAACGATGTCTGGGCATACACATCCCAATTAGGACAACATACTAAAGTTTACAATAAAGTGATGGATGGAATGCTTGAATTAATCTCAGCCATTGGTAATTATTTGAAGCTGCATCCCAGTCCATCATTATTTTGCACACTATGCCACCTCAGTTTTTAGTTGCCCTACGCGGGATATGAGGAAATTCATGCCTATAGCTTTGCTGCTGGCAAAGTGGTGTGTGGTGATGCAGAGGATGACCACACACTTACTCAGGCATAAGACATGCATAACTGACTTAATTCACTGCAATGAAATGGTTGAGAATTAAACAGCTGTGAGTCATGTTGCTGGACCCATGTTACCACTTTCCTCATTTTCACGTCTGATTCCTACTATCCTTTCCACCCTTTATCTGCCTTTTCTTCCTTGTCTCCCGGTATTGGTTCCAGCACGTCAGATGGTGAGGGGAGGTTGCTATTTAAGAACCTCCCCTACCTGACACAGGTGCTTGGCTTTACCAAATTGTTAGTCTCAGCATAGGGAGGACGCAGGAGCGTGCCTCTCCATTTTTTGCAAATATCCGAGACTCCCATTCCAGAGAGAGCGCAGGAGTGTGCCTCTCTACTTTCCAGGACTAAACATTTTCTTTTACGCGGCCGGAGCCGCGAGTCTATTGCAAACGCGGCAGGAGCCGCTAAACATTTTCTTTTACGCGGCCGGAGCCGCGAGTCTAGTGCAAACGCGGCAGGAGCCGCTAAACATTTTCGTTCCCGCGGCCGGAGCCGCGAGTCTAGTGCAAACACGGCAGGAGCCGCTAAACATTTCCGTTCCGCGGCCGGAGCCGCGAGTCTCTTTCACACGCGGCAGGAGCCGCTAAACATTTCGCTCCCGCGGCCGGAGCCGCGAGTCTCTTTCACACGCGGCAGGAGCCGCTAAACATTTTCTTTCCCGCGGCCGGAGCTGCGCGCATCTTCAAACGCGGCAGAGGCCGTCAAAACATTTTCTTTCACGCGGCGGGAGCCGCCAGTGTGTTCGAAACGCGGCAGAAGCCGTGAAAGTTGTTTGACTCCGGCAGAAGTCACAAGACATAGTCCATTTGCAGCAGAAGCTGCGAGAACAAGCCCCCTACGCTGACTGCGAACCCATTCACCTTTCTTGTCCCCTTTCTAGAGGCGCACAGCAGGAGCTGGCAGCACCGCCTCCAACGCCAGCAAAAGTTGTTTTCATTCCTATACTTTTGTTTTCTTATTACGGAGCGAGTTAAGCCAGAAGTGTCAGCGCTTTGGTTCAGCCTCAGTGACACAAATCCTCAGAGCTCTTCTTTCCACGTTACATCCCTGGAGAATATTTAGGTCTTCAGAACCTGGTCCTCTATCTGCTACTGGATTGAGCTATGCGTTACCATGATGTGTTGATCATGGTGAGTGTGTATTTTTTTTCTTTCTCTTTACCTTTTTGTAGGACGATGATAGTAATCAAAGTGTAAGTCCCACTCCCTTTTCTTTTCACCTTTTTACAATCTTCCTATCGTTTCTTTCTTGCAGACCCACAGTTGTTCCCACCTTCTCGGATGTTTCCCCGCAGACGCTGTCTGCCTCCCTCTCATCTGACCACGTCTCTCTTTGATCTCATGCCTGGTGCCTTCCCTTCACTTCCCAGCACACCAGAAGAGGTGTATTTCTCTCCCCTTTCCCCTAGGGATCAATCGCCCATACTGTAGCAGTCTGTGTGGAGGATTGGTCTAGAGGTGAGAGGGGTGACTCTCTTCGTTCCTGCGGTACCTGGTATTCAAGTAAGTGGGGGTTGTAACAAAAAGCCAAGCCCACGAAATACATACCGCCCGAACGAAGATGGACCCAGATGAAATTGGTGAAGATCCGTTCTCTGCGGACTCTACTTCCATTCCCTCAGTTCAGGACTTAGCGGCAGCATTAGTAGTGCTGCAAAACGAGGTTCAGACTCTCAGACAGGAGAATCATTCCTTGAAAACTGAGCTTCACAGTAGGCAGGCAAACACCACATGGGGTCCGTCGCCGGGAAATATCCCTAAGACACATCGTCCTGTATTACAGCCCGCCACTTTCCAGTTTGACAAGTCTCATTCAGAGAGCGGGGCTCCCCCCACTAGTATTACCGTAGTTACTCCCGTTCCCGTCCCCTTAGCCAATCCTGAAAGGTTTAATGGAGAAAGCGGCAAATATCGCAGTTTCATGAACCAATGTTATCTACAATTCCTGTGTCGACCCAATGCCTTTCCTGATGACACCGCCAAAGTGGCGTTTGTTATATCTTATCTTATGGGTACCGCTGCCAATTGGTCAATACCCTTGGTGGAAACTGATGACCCTCTGTTGCATAATTTCCCCGCTTTCAAGGAACAAATGAGGAGGCTGTTCGACAAACATACGTTCATGCAGGCAAGTGACACTGAACTGCTCAATCTACGGCAGGGTAGGAACTCCCTGCTTTCCTATGTCACAGACTTCAATAGGTTAATGGCCGAAACCCGGTGGCCTGTCGAAAAAAGGACATCTTTGTTTTATAAGGGGTTAAATGACGAATTAAAGGACATTCTGTCCCAAATAGTGGAGCCCTCAGAGGATTGTACTGAATTCATAGATTTGGTAATCAAGTTGGACCATCGACTCCGTGAACGTCATGGAGAGAAAGGGAAGTCTGAGACTCCTCGAGTAGTGCTCTATAAAAGCACTAAGAGAGAAGACCCTAGACCAGAGAGGGCAGAGGAACCCATGCAAATAGGAGGGGTCCGAGGACCTTTGTCTCGGGAAGAAAGGGAAAAGAGACGCAGTCTGAACCTCTGCCTGTATTGTGGGAAGGGAGGTCATTTTGCACGGGAATGCCCTATTCGCCCTAAGACCTTAGGATCAAGAAAGACCGTGGCGGTTGCTTGGAACGTTCAGAGCGCCTTGGTAGCCAGAGTGCCGAAACACTTCACTATAAGTGTGACTTTGATATTGTCCAACAGTAATAGGGTCACGCTATCGGTCCTATTAGATTCGGGGGCGACAGGAAACTTTTGGGACAATCAGTTAGCCTCTTCTCTAGGCATTATTTGTATGCTGAAGAAAGAGCCTGAAAAGGTGAGAGCGGTAGACGGGACCGCATTGTCCTCAGGGATGATTACAAGACATACTGCCCCCTTAACACTGGTTTGTGACAACGGACATTCTGAGGAGGTCACATTCGATCTTATAGACACTCCAGCCTTTGGAGTAATTCTTGGGGTACCCTGGTTGCAAAAACATAACCCCAAGATAGATTGGGTGCGGAGAAACGTGACTTTAGATTCTAGTTATTGCATCCAGCAATGCTACCAAGAAGCTATTGACTGGGCTTCTCCTTTGGTATGTGCATCCTGTAGTGGTCAAGAGATTGACGCCCTACCCCTTATCTACAAACAGTATGAGGATGTATTCGATGAGGTAAAAGCCACGACCTTGCCTCCTCATCGCAACTTTGATTGTCGCATAGACCTAGAATCCGGGGGTATATTGCCTTGTAGTCGTATCTACGCTCTATCCGAACCTGAAACTACCTATCTAAAAGAGTACCTGGATGATATGTTGAAACGTGGGTTTATCCGACATTCATCGTCACCCGTTTCTTCTCCTCTTTTTTTTATATCCAAGCGGGAAGGAGGTCTTTGCGCCTGTATCGATTATAGGTCTCTTAACAAGATTACCATAAAAAACAAATACCCGTTACCACTCATCCCCGTACTATTAGACCAGATAAAAGATGCCACTGTCTTTACCAAGATTGACTTGCGAGGAGCATATCATCTTATTCGAGTACGTGAAGGGGATGAGTGGAAAACGGCGTTTAGGACTAAATTCGGTTTATTTGAATACTGCGTCATGCCGTTTGGGCTGTGTAATGCCCCTGCGGCATTTCAATTCTTTATAAATGAGATCCTTCGAGATTTTCTGGATCACTTCCTCATCGTCTATATTGACGATATTCAGATTTTTTCAAAAAATCATAACGAACATGAAGAACATGTGAAACAAGTATTGCAAAAACTACGAGACAATCATCTTTTTTCCAAACTCGAGAAATGTACTTTCCACGCTTCTACTGTAGAGTTCTTAGGGTTTGTAATTTCTGAAAACGGGATACGGATGGACAAAAAGAAGGTTGAGGCCATCCTATCTTGGCCTACCCCTACCTGTGTCAAGGACATACAGTCTCTGTTAGGCTTTGCAAATTTTTACAGGCGCTTTATTACGCATTTCTCAGACTTAGTAATACCCATAACAAGACTCGTTAAAAAGGGAGTGCAGTTTGTTTGGTCCCCAGAAGCTCAAAAGGCATTTGACACATTAAAGAGAGAGTTTACTTCTGCTCCTGTCCTGATACATCCTGATCCTACTCTTCCTTTTTTTGTAGAGGCAGATGCATCACAATATGCAGTAGGAGGGGTTCTATCTCAGAGAGACGCTAATGGACAAATGCATCCTATCGCCTTTTTTTCAAATAAACTATTGCCCGCTGAACAAAACTATACTGTTGCAGAGAGAGAACTTTTGGCGATCAGGAAGGCATTCCAGGAATGGAGGCATTATCTCTGGGGAGCAAAACATCCCATCACTATTTATTCAGACCATAAAAATTTGGAATTTTTCCGTACCGCTAGAGCATTGACTCCCAGACAGATGCGCTGGGTATCTTTCTTTAATGAGTTCGATTTCGTGATTACCTACCGGCCAGCAGCACAACAAGTAAAAGCTGACGCTTTATCACGGTTATGTGTATCACTCCCTCATAAAAGAAAAGATCCCGACCAAGAAGCATTCATACCCCCTGGTAGAATTCAAGGGCATGTTTCTTCTGATCACTTTTGTAAGGATTTGAAAAAAGCACTAACAGAGATCGACTTGTCCCCATGGTTAGCACAACCAAATTGCCATATGACAGGGGGTTTACTTTATCATGGTGACCAGTTGTATATACCGGACACATTTCGGGAACAGGTACTTCAGTGGGTTCACTCCTCCGCGTTGGTAAGCCATCCGGGCATACAGAAAACCAAAGATATCTGTAGCAGGTGGTTTTGGTGGGAAAACATGACGAACGATATAAAGCATTATGTTTCCTCTTGTCCCATATGCGCCACACAGAAAACTCCTCGCACCCCCCCGGATGGGTTGTTACAGCCTCTCCCAGTACCCCCTTATCCCTGGCATACAGTAAGTTTAGATTTTATCACAGACCTTCCTCCAGAAGAAGGACACACCACGATACTTGTCATAGTAGACTCCTTTACTAAAGTAGCACATTTTGTGCCCCTTCCCAAGGTCCCCAGCGCTAGTGAGCTGGTGGCTATCTTTATACAAAATGTGATCCGTTTGCACGGAATTCCTCCAGTTCTGGTGTCTGATAGAGGTCCCCAATTTGTTTCTAAATTTTGGCAGGAGATAGGCTCCGTTTTACAGATGGATCTCCGTCTGTCCTCCGCTTATCATCCACAAACCGATGGACAGACGGAGCGAGTGAATCAGACCATGGAACAGTATTTGCGCTGTTTGTTGGCTACCCTAACCAGTAATTGGGTAAAAGCATTGCCAGTAGCCGAGTTTGCGTATAACAATAGTGTCCACTCTGCCTTAGGGATGTCACCTTTCTATTGTTCAATGGGTTTTCATCCTAGGACCGTGCCATTGCAACCTACTCTTAAAGTCCCTGCTGTGGATTCACTGTGTACCAGTCTAAAAGAAATATGGGAAACTGCTCATTCTCAGTTACAGGCGACCAAGCCAAAGATGAAAATAATCGCCGACAAAAATCGGCGCCCTGCTCCCTCTTATGCCATAGGAGATAAAGTCTGGTTGGCCACAAAAAACCTAACACTAGCAGGACCAAAGAAGTTACATCCACGTTTTGTAGGTCCATTTGCGATAAAGCAAATTATTAATCCAGTGGCCATGAAATTAGACTTACCTGAGGAGTATCGCATTCATCCTGTGTTCCATACGTCCCTTCTTAAACCTTTCTTTCCCTCCACACATCCCATGATACCACCCCCTCCCTTACTGGTCGATAACCAAGAAGAGTACGAAGTGAATCGGATTATGGATTCACGTAGGCGTAGCGGAAAACTGTATTACTTGGTGGATTGGAAAGGATACCCTCCTGAGGAGCGAACCTGGGAACCTGCTGCCTTTGTCCATGCACCCCTATTGGTGCGGAGGTTCCACGCTTGCAACCCCACAAAACCTCGCCCTGTTAAAAGAGCCTTAAGGGGGAGGTAATGTTACCACTTTCCTCATTTTCACGTCTGATTCCTACTATCCTTTCCACCCTTTATCTGCCTTTTCTTCCTTGTCTCCCGGTATTGGTTCCAGCACGTCAGATGGTGAGGGGAGGTTGCTATTTAAGAACCTCTCCTACCTGACACAGGTGCTTGGCTTTACCAAATTGTTAGTCTCAGCTTAGGGAGGACGCAGGAGCGTGCCTCTCCATTTTTTGCAAATATCCGAGACTCCCATTCCAGAGAGGGCGCAGGAGTGTGCCTCTCTACTTTCCAGGACTAAACATTTTCTTTTACGCGGCCGGAGCCGCGAGTCTATTGCAAACGCGGCAGGAGCCGCTAAACATTTTCTTTTACGCGGCCGGAGCCGCGAGTCTAGTGCAAACGCGGCAGGAGCCGCTAAACATTTTCGTTCCCGCGGCCGGAGCCGCGAGTCTAGTGCAAACACGGCAGGAGCCGCTAAACATTTCCGTTCCCGCGGCCGGAGCCGCGAGTCTCTTTCACACGCGGCAGGAGCCGCTAAACATTTTCGTTCCCGCGGCCGGAGCCGCGAGTCTCTTTCACACGCGGCAGGAGACGCTAAACATTTTCTTTCCCGCGGCCGGAGCTGCGCGCATCTTCAAACGCGGCAGAGGCCGTCAAAACATTTTCTTTCACGCGGCGGGAGCCGCCAGTGTGTTCGAAACGCGGCAGAAGCCGTGAAAGTTGTTTGACTCCGGCAGAAGTCACAAGACATAGTCCATTTGCAGCAGAAGCTGCGAGAACAAGCCCCCTACGCTGACTGCGAACCCATTCACCTTTCTTGTCCCCTTTCTAGAGGCGCACAGCAGGAGCTGGCAGCACCGCCTCCAACGCCAGCAAAAGTTGTTTTCATTCCTATACTTTTGTTTTCTTATTACGGAGCGAGTTAAGCCAGAAGTGTCAGCGCTTTGGTTCAGCCTCAGTGACACAAATCCTCAGAGCTCTTCTTTCCACGTTACATCCCTGGAGAATATTTAGGTCTTCAGAACCTGGTCCTCTATCTGCTACTGGATTGAGCTATGCGTTACCATGATGTGTTGATCATGGTGAGTGTGTATTTTTTTTCTTTCTCTTTACCTTTTTGTAGGACGATGATAGTAATCAAAGTGTAAGTCCCACTCCCTTTTCTTTTCACCTTTTTACAATCTTCCTATCGTTTCTTTCTTGCAGACCCACAGTTGTTCCCACCTTCTCGGATGTTTCCCCGCAGACGCTGTCTGCCTCCCTCTCATCTGACCACGTCTCTCTTTGATCTCATGCCTGGTGCCTTCCCTTCACTTCCCAGCACACCAGAAGAGGTGTATTTCTCTCCCCTTTCCCCTAGGGCTCAATCGCCCATACTGTAGCAGTCTGTGTGGAGGATTGGTCTAGAGGTGAGAGGGGTGACTCTCTTCGTTCCTGCGGTACCTGGTATTCAAGTAAGTGGGGGTTGTAACAACCCAAAGATTTGTGGGACCCTCTTTGTGCATATCTGATGAAGCGGTAGACAGATCAGAGGTTGATGTGTAATAATTAAATATTGGGATTTGTGAACAAAAAATAATTTAAGTTTCAAGCTGAACTGTGCAAATATACTAACACATATCTGTTATAGACAGGTTTACTACAAAATGTCATGATGCATTGAATTATCTTTAGTCATAATTGTCTGAACCTTTGGCAGTAAAATGCACCCATTGGTGACTGTTGATGTCAGATTTGACTATGAAATTTAACTACATTTTACAACAAAGCAATGGCATCTTTTAACAATAAAAACTGATATTTTCAACCTAATATCTAATAAACCATCAATCACATTCACAAAATCTAAAAACTCTGAAACATATCTTAAGAACTACAGACACTATATGGTATCAGATTGATCAAGAACATCTGCCAACAATTCTTGATAAGCCAAGGGTTCTTCTGTAAATGTGGTGGCAGCAAGTGCAGTGTTTTAACTGTGACTAAATCAATTAGAGTTGATGATCCTATTTCTGCAAACAAATACAGAATCTTGCAGTTTATGAATTCCAAATGGAAATTTTACATTAATATAATAATCTGTAACTGCGGTATATTGTTCATTGGCTCTTCCATACAATCACTGAAAACTGGTTGGGAAGCAAATATTAGGGCAATTAAGAATACATGCAATAGATATCTTATGGAAGCCCACTTCAATGACTATCATACAATGGCGAGATACAAATCTCATATTTTTAGGTATTGATCATATACCACCCCAGAGAAAAGGAGTTAACAGAGAAAATATGCTACAAAAAAGGGAAAATGTTTGGATAGACAGATTCCAAGGTGCTGCAGGAGGTTTGAATCTTGATAACAAATACCATAATTTTCCGTAAGAGAGAATATACTGGTTGAAATACATCACTGATAAAGCTATTGTGATGAAGAATGAATAGCTGAAGGGTTACTATGATGATAACCTGCAAGAACATCTTTCTTTTGGGGTCAATTCCCCACTCATACCTCTAGTCAGAAGTAAATACCAACACATTGTGGCACATTGCAATGTTCAATTCCTCAGTGTATATTAATGATTAATAACATAAGTTATTTGACATTCTGTAAGCTTTGGGTGATATTATTTCTCACCCTTCTCTTTGAAATTTATAATTTGGAAACATACGTGGATTTTCTTTGTTATTTAAAATATTTGAATGAATAACTAATGAAAAATATATAAAGTTGATAGTATTCAGCCTTAATCATTAATCCCAATCTCGAATGATGTCTTACTTAGTTTTGCCTAGGAGTGTTAATCAAAGAACAATTTGGAATTGCTATTATGCAAAGTGTTTTTTCTTGGCAAACACTCAAAGATGGTTTTAATAATGTCTTTTTGAGCTGCTTTTATGGATAAGTTAGTTATGTAAATCTGAGCGTGCATTGAGTTGGTACATAAGCGTAAGTAAGAAACAATAAGTGTATAATTCCAATATGGTGCCATTTCTAGATTATGAGAAAAGGACAAGCGGTCCAACATGTGAATACAAGCAGGAATCAAAAATATGATTTATTATGCGCTAATGTTGGAGACATTCACTTAGTCAGTGTTCAGTAATTAGGAGTCTCTGGGAGGAATATTCATTGCTCTTAAGTTTGTACAATGAATAAGTAAACACTAGGGATATGCCATGAAAACAATTCCTCTATTTATTTGCCTTAGATTAAATCATGAATTTTAATCTACTGGCACTTATATGTTTAATTATCTGTGTTTTATCATGAACAAATGAAACATTATATACATATCTGCCTAAACATTTTTGAAACTCTGATTGAGATAAACATACCCGATATGTATGGGAAATATTAAGTGATCTCTGTCTCACCCAATTTCTATCTATCTTTTAGCAAAGAGAGGAAGAATTTAAATAAATTTTAGTATGAATTATGAACAACAAATTGAGGAATATTTGATGAAAAGGTGTATAAAATATGTGATAGACTGATTATGTTAGCAACGACTAAGAATTGTACAGATGCTTGCTAAATTCCGATCTTGAAATTAACATTTTTCAGAGTATACTACTTTCTTAGCCCTCTTGCAAAGCAGATGTAGTCATTTTAAAACCTTGATCTGCTCTGCAGTTAAACTAAATGAAAAGGTAGACTTTGCTCGTTTTTCTTCCAACAAAAAATGTCACCCAATTCTAGTCATGTATTTTAGCATTATCAGGTTACCTTTTGCATTTCAAAATACTTTTATTTCTAATTTATGCTCATACAGAGCTGGGAAGGGAAGCAAAAGCAGCATTTATTTCTCTCTTTCACACACTGTTTCTCTTTGTCAGTTAACAACCCCCACTGTGTCTCTTGCAATACGCCCTGGGAGCTAGAGAGTGTGACAAAGGTGGCTGTGGGCCTTCAAAAACAGGCCTCCAATAGCTCCAACCACCCGGAGGAAATGGGTAGTCCTGTCCTGGCTCATGCCCCTTGGTGCTCCCAAAAAACTCCTGGAAACACACTTCCATATGGAACCATTGCACTTCCCCCAATGTGTTCAGCATATTTGTGAAACACTTACCAGTTGTATCATCCTGCTCCTCCTTATTATCAGCATATTTCTCACAGATATTCTCACGTCATTATCCTACCCCCTATATTGCCTAACAATACTCTTCACAAAACATTCCCCATCACGTCACCCTCTCTGCATCACCAAGGTGCCCTTCAAAACAATATTCAACGGCCTACACAATTTATCATCCTACACCCTAACTGGTTGTGTCCAGTGCTGTCTTAACAGCATTATATGCCCCCGGGCAAAGTAGTGCACTGGGCCCTGCCTACACAACCACTTACAGGAATAAAAATGTTTAATGGAAAATTGGTGTTAAATTCTGGTATGCAAGGGGCCCCTATGCTCGTGGGGCCCACAGGCAACTACCCAGCGTGCCCATGCATTAAGACAGCACTGGTTGTGTGCCCCTGCTATAGTGTTAAGGGCTAAACCTGGCTTGTCCCTTACCACCCAAGGGACTCGTCCCAAATCCTCCAGTAACAAGATTAGTTCAGTTTTGTACTGCTTCCAGAACAGCCACAACTCTCATCGAAGTGTGTAACAACAGTGGCAATTGAGACCCATACTTCCCTTACTCCTTCTCCCTCTCCTCTATGTCAATTTTATCTCTGCAGAATTTCATATAACAATGGGCCCATGGGATGTATGCAGACCAGATTCACACAATAAATGTTCTCGCAGTAGGCATTCATCTAATGGGAGAATGCCTACTGTCTGAGGGAATATTGATTGGGTTAACCTGGTGTGAATAAGTCCCACGGGACCCTTGTTACATGAAATTCTGTTTAATGTCCCTGTTCCCAAGTGGCCATAATGGGTTCTCCTGGTTTTCTATACAAATACCTCTTAAGCACACAAAATTATATATTCGGGCACACTGATGATCTGTTCAATTGTGTCTTATTATCTTAAAGGTTGTTCTGTGTTTGTGGAAGTCTTCTTCCTTGTGGTAGAATGTTTTTGTAGTTATTTGAACAGGCTTGTCAGTGGCTTGGCGGTGAAGAGCTTGTTAGACATTTGTATATTTGTCATTAAACAAACCTCTTATACTGAAATCTACTACATTTTGAAAGTGGCGATGGGCCTTTAGCACTATCACCTCCTCTTTTACTGTGCCAGTGTTCCTGATATCCTTCTTACGGGTATTCTAATGGAAGCTTTTAATTTTTTTATTTCATAAAGAAAAAGGGACTTTCTTATATAGTTAGTGACACGCCAAATTCAACAAACAGTGAATTTCTGCTCTTTTGCTTTTGTCTTTTTTCAGTTAGTTCTTTTTTGAAATAATTATAGATATATTGTTAAAAGAGCATCTTCTCAATTGACAGCATCATTCAGGTGTCTGGGGACCAATGTTTAAGTCACGTGATTGATGAGCCAGAAGATGGTGGTGTGCAGCAACAGATCACTGCCATCTTGTAAGGTAAGTCTCTCGTCCTTGGGGCAACCAAAATTCTAGAAAACAGGTTCAGACGAGGCCATACGTTGGCGAATAACTTTTAATATATATTAAATGTGAGTTACCCTTTAACTGTAATGCAACACAGTTCAAAGGGAAAAACCTGAATAATGGTGCGTACATTGTCTGGCAATGAAAATTCATATTTATTCACTGTCTGAAACCCTACCATGTTAATGCATTATATGCAGTGGTCACGCTTCGATGCACTTCACATTTCAAAGATTACTGCCTAAAGTCTGATAGATCTCATGAACTGAAGCATAAATTATTTTTCTGGTCAAGGTAAAAAAGTGTTAAAAGCTGGCTAAACAGAGTATTGTGCTATCATTAAGATTTATGGCTTGCTTGATAAAGGGAACAGACCGTCCAGAGTAAGACTGAAAAGTCTAAGTTGTGATAAACGAATTCTTATTTATCTTTATGCATTAAGGTCATTGCTATATTTATAATAGGAAACACAACCTTCCCTGTTCCACCAGGGTCACTGTCAAATGGGCGACACTCTCAAGAACATCTAAGAAAGAGCCTTGGATTCTTAACAGTGACACTGCAATAATGAGCAGAGATTTCAAAGTGGAAGGTTGCTTCGACCAACACCATGAATATTGTCACATGAATAAATGAACTGCATCAAACAACAGCAGATATATTCTGACTGCCTTCAAATGCATCGCCGAAGTTTGGCAGCCATCTTGGCTGGTCCCAAGAATCTGTTTTCAATAGCAATATTAATATGAAGGGGAGAGCTTTGATGACAATCTAAAATTGGAGGAATGTATTCTATGGCTAATTAGTTCATTCTGGTATAAGGAGACCATTAAGTGGAATGCATAAACTCTCTAGGTGGTGCTATTTTTTTTAGTCTGATGTGCTATTTAGAACAAAACACCATATTTGTAAGGTTCCACTATTTTCCAATCATTTTAAATTTCTGACTTTTGAAACCAGATTTTAGCAAAATAAATGATGGAAAAATTGTACATGATTTCAAATGGCTACAGTGCACCTTGGCTTAAATTTGCTCAAATTTGCATCAGCCAAGGCACTACTCAGGAGCAGGGGTGGGCGGAACTCACTGAGTTTTACTATGTGGAATTCCATGGAGTTACATAAAAACTCAGTGAGATTCTGCGGCATTCCGAGAGCGGGCGAAATCGGCCTATCGCGCTTTGTGTGCTGGTTTTTCGCACCTAGAGCTTGGTCCGCACTGTAGCGCAACTGGCACCACATGGCGCACCGGATGGTGCTGCTTCTTTCTGCCCCTCGAGTAGATTTTCTATACGAGCACCAGCTTTCTCAACGTGAACAGCTGCGACCTGCCACGCCGCCCATGTTGCGAAAATCCCACCGGGAGGAGTTCTAGAGCCCGAAAATCACGCAAGGGGACGCAAATTCTCAATTGCCAACTTAACATTGGTCAGCCATGTGTGAGACAAAACTTCGCCATGTGGCGCTTGGAGTTTGCTGTAACTCCACAATACTCGGGTAGCACTGAGTGGGCAAAATTCCATAAACTCCGCCGGCGAAGCGGAATTTTCTGCCCACCCCTACCCAGGATGCTGATGTAAACTCGCCTCTAGGTGATATTTTTGGCTTCCCCACTACACACATAGGCCCGCTGGATACAATCTACTGTGGAAATGGGTGGAGAATACCACTATATTTCATAGGTGAGAAAAAACAAAGTAGTTTTGCCCCAATAAAGAAACTAAAAGGTATATGTGCTAATAAAGAAATGTGCATCATTTAGTTTTGAAAAATTTGCAACCTGGTGAAAATTTCATGCCTTATTTCTGCCTGTTGAAATACCCAAGGTAATTTTCAAGTGGACGGTTGATGGGATGTTAATGCACTACTCGTGTGATCCTTTGCCAATTCCTAAACAGATCGAAATCTCTTCCAACATTGGAGTTACCCTGCAGGAGCAGATTTCTGACTTGTCTCCTTAGGATTCTGCTAGTTGCAGCTACAGAGATGACATTAAGTGCAGCAGCAGCAGGAAAAACAACAGGAATCAGGGACCAGATGTACTAAGGCTTTTTGCAGTTGCAAAGGGTCTAATTGGCAAAATTAAATAATTTACAACTACAAAATGTCCTTTTTGTATGCAACAAACCGAAATTGTGATTCAGCAACAACTACAATTTGGTTTTACGATTACATCCCGATTCAGAATTTGGAAGAGGCATTTTTAGGGTGTCCCTTCCAAATAGCGATTCGGAATCGGATGTTTTAATGTTTTGCCACCAAAATCTGGTGGCAAAACATTAATATTTTACCGGCTACTGAAATGTAGTGGTAAAGCATTAGCAAACCGGACCCCTTGGTCTTTGTGAATGTTGACAAAAACATGTTTTAAGAGTATGCAGTCGTTCCTTTTTTTTAATTTTTAATTTTAAATTTTTTATTTTGGCGAGGTGTACACATATAAATTGGAAAGCAGACAAATATTATACATTCAGATAAGACAAATTGAGTATGCAGTCGTTCCATGGACCAGCGCTTGTCTTAAAAAAAAATTCTTAAACATTTTCTTTTTTTAAATGCATACTGTTTTCCTGTAAGGAGAATGGGATGCTAATTAAAAAAAAGACTGCGTTGTTTAAATGCAATCACAAACATGGCAGTCTGCTTGCCCCAGCAGGTCACCATCCCTGTGATGGCAACGAATCATAGCAGGTTGCAATTTGCAAACTCATTAATATCTATGAGGTAGGTCATATTGTGAACCACTACGATTCGGTATTTTGCAAACTGACCTAATAATACATTGGTCGGTCCCCAAAATACCACACTGGTTGCAAAAATACTGGCTACAAATTGTGACCGATATTTTGCAAGACGTTTTTCATACAACTAGCCCCAGATCATTGAAATGCAGGTCGAAAGTTAAGCAATGTTTGTGAGCGATTTTCTGTTACAATTGTGACCAGGAAAACAAAATGCTTTAAAGGAACAAGGGCCCATATACCACACATGCATAAGTTTTTACTGGGAGAAACAACTATGCCCAGACGGATTCTCCATTAAACAAATTAAAATCACATTTATTTAACAAATAATTCAAATTGGTGGGTGGAGACATAATTTTGAAATCATTTTTTTGTATTTTAAAAAATTTGTAGAGCGCATTATATCCAAGGGTGTCAAAGCACTAGCAGAGCATAAGTGGAGCTACAAGAGAGGTGACCAGACCTATCCATCATGGAAGGGAGAAAAGCCAGGTTTTCAAATGCTTTCGAAAAGCAACATGGGAAGAAAGACTTGCAATGTGGGTGGGTAGGGTGTTCCATAGTTTGGCAGCAGCGACCCGAAAGGACCACCCTCCCACCTGGCCTTTCAAAATCTCACTACCTCCACCTTCTTAAGAGAGGCAGACCTCAGCTGTCTATTGGTGGTGTACCAGTGGAAGGCAGCAGCCCCTGGCAATGGAGGGCAGTGTGAGCTAGACAGAGGGCTTCAAAAGTCACACGCTTCCTGACCGGCAGCCATTGCAGGGAGCAGATGACCTATCAGACTTACAGATGTTTTGGAATGTCCAAGATAAGACAGGCAGCTGCTTTCTGGGTAATCTGGAGTCTATTTAGGGTTGTTTTATTGATATTTAAGTTAAGGGCATTGCAGTAGTGAAGACGCAATGTAATGAGTGTGATGATCACTGCAACTCGGAGCTCGGCTGGATGAGAGGGACTTTATTAGAGTTTTGATAATGTAAAAGCAGGAGCTCACAGTCCTCTTCGCCTTGGTATCAAAGGAGAGGGAGGTGTTGAAAAACACCATAAACTTTTTAGCCCGAGTGACTGGAAGAAGTAGGGCACCATAAAACTCTGGCCACTACAATTCAGACCATACCAACTTTTGCTCTCCAAAAATCAGGATCTCTGGGTTGTCGGTATTCATTTTCAGCCAATTCTCTTTCATCCAGTTGTTTATACCAGTCAAACAGCATTTGAACCGTTCAGCCACCCCTGAGATGTTATCGGATATTGATACAATGATTTGCATATCATAAGTGTAAGAGAGTACTTGGAAGTCGAAGGACCTAATCAGCTTGGCCAAAGGGGCAATATATAGATTAAACAGAGTTGGGCTGAGAGAGGAGCCATGTGGCACCCCATAAGGTAACTGGAAGGAACCTGCCCTAAAGTGACCACAACTCACAGTGTGGGATCTGTTGGTAAGAAAGGACTCCATCAGGGCCAGGGCGGTGTCCCTCAGTCCTGCCTGGTGCAATCTATGAACCAGGGGGGAAGGGGGCACCATATCCAATGCCACTGGACGGTCCAGCAGTACCAAGATGGCAGACCCTCCTAGGTCAACCTGATGATGTTTGGCATCAGTAGCAGTCACCAGAGTGGATTCCATGCTGTGGCCACTCTGAAACTCATTCTGCGAAGGGTCCAAAAGTTCCTGGGAGGCCATGAACGCTACCAGTTCCTGATTCAGTTATTTTTCCACTATCTTAGCTGGCGCAGGTAAGGGAGATATAGAGCACAGATTACTTAAATCTTCAGGGTCACCATTAGGCTTTTTTTATTTAAGGGGGACCACTATTGCCTCCTTCCAGGATTGGGGAAAGATTGGGGAAAGTTACATGTTGAAAGGATATTATTGTAGACTTTTTCGAGAAAAATGGTGCTCTGATCCAGCACTAACTGCAAGATTCTGGGAGGACACGGATCGTCCGGAGAGTCGGATGTCAAGTTTAGAAGAAGCTGCTTAACTTTCATAGGCGAAATAGAGGGAAAGGCAGATAGTGTAGCAGAGGGGGTGAGATTAATCACCTCCTCATCTTTATAACATAACATCCGAGGGGGGCAGTGCTCATTCAAATTAAAACAGGCCTATTCTAGTTGGGAAAGCTGGATCACACAATCATTGGACATGCTGGCCCCTAAAACGACTCCTAAACCAAAAACTACATCTAAAAGGGCACCATGGTTCAACGCACAACTAGCATCCCTAAGAAAAAACTGCAAAAAGATTGAAAGGGAATGGAGGAAGAACTATGATATACAACTTAAAGCCAGGTACAAGGCAGCCATCAGACTTTACCACAACAATATAAAAGACGCTCAGGCAAAAAATTTTGAACAAAAGATTAGCCAGGCTCAGAATTCATCTAAGGAACTATTTAAAGTGGTCAAATCTTTAACCTCCCTAACTCCTGATAACTACATCGTTCAGGCTATGGAGGAAAGATGTAATGATCTAGCCACCTTCTTCCTAAAAAAAGTTATGGATATCTATACCTCCTTTCAGATGGGGAGTGAGATAGTCATAAGCCAGGAAAGTGACCAGGTGCGGATCCCGCCCACGCCTTTACTGACTCGCTTCCCACCTACGAATTTAAATGATGTGAGATCTCTGATAGAAAAGGTCAAATCAGGTTCACCACTAGATCCTGCTCCGCCCAATGTCCTTAGTAAGGTCACTGAGGTTGAACTTACCAATGTTTCATTAGAAACAGGTGAAGTTCCAGGAGCCTGGAAACATGCTATTATCAGACCATTTTTAAAGAAATCCAATCTAGACCCTGGTCAACTCGGGAACTATCGTCCGATATCACTTCTGCCATTTGTTGGTAACGTGATCGAGAAACATGTAAATGGAGCACTTACAGAGTTTCCGGAAACTAACCAATGCCTCCATCCCACTCAGATGGGCTTTCGTGCACAACACAGCAGGGAATCAACACTCTTAACAGTGACTGAAGAATTAAAAATGACTCTGGACCCAGGCAGTTTAGCCGCTATACTACTTCTTGATCTCAGTGCGGCATTCGATACTGTGGATCATTCTATTCTACAAAACAGATTGCTGGATATCGGTATCCAAGACAAAGCCTTGGAGTGGCTTTCATCTTTTCTGAAGGACAGAACTTTTCAAGTCATGGAAGCTAACCTATTCTCTAATATCAGGCCACTGACTTGCGGGGTGCCACAGGGCTCGTCCCTTAGCCCCATACTGTTTAACATCTACCTGGGACCACTCGCTTGTTTAGTCCAAGAATATGATATCTTTATGATATCATATGCAGATGACACTCAGCTGGAGGTCTCTCTGGACCCCAGAACCAAGGGCCAATCAGATTGGTTAGCATCCTGCCTGGAAAGAGTTCTTTAATGGATGTCAAGCAGTTGTCTGAAGCTGAACGGGGACAAGACGGAGCTGATGATCCTCAGAAACAATACGGTCCCCAGGCCTCTGCTCAGCTGGCCTAATTGACTAGGTAGTCCACCTGTCCCGAGCGCAACTATTAGAAATCTGAGCTTCTGGCTCAACAGGAAATTAACTATGGAAACCCAAGCTAAGAAACTCGCAGGCACCTGTTTTGGGTTACTTAGAATGCTCCGAAAAATCTTGGACCGTATCCCCAGTCAGCTCAGACAGACAGTAATCCATTCTCTGGTTATGTAACGTCTGGACTATGGAAACTCCCTCTTTTTGGGAGCACTAAAATATGTCATCAAAAGACTTCAGGTTGTCCAGAATGCTGCAGTAAGACTGCTGTGTAAGGTCCCAAACAGGAATCAGCTGGGAAACATATAAAAGCTCTACACTGACTCCCGATTGAGGCCAGAGTCAAATTCAAAGCACTTTGTCTGACAGACAGAGCCATACACAACAGGGGCCCCAGTAAAATTAGTAGCTTGGTGAGCCTTTATGTCCCTAACAGAAGCCTCAGATCCTGCTCTGATCGCTTATTAAAAACAACCAGAATCAAGCGAGCCAGATGGGGTTGCAGATCCCTTGCGCATCTGGCACCCAAGCTGTGGAATTCTCTTCCACATGAATTTAGGCTTCTGGAATCAGAATCAATTTTCCGAAAAAAGATTAAAACCTGGCTCTTCCAGCAGCACCACTAATCCCCTCCAACTTTTGTGTTTTATCTGACGCTAAGCACTGGGAAGCCCTTAGGCAGCTATGCGCTCTATAAATTCCGTAAACATAAACATAAACAATCTTCATAATCTTGTACTTAAAGTAAGCTGTAATGCTATTGCAGAAGACTTGGGAACTTTTGATGGCTTGCTGAGCTGGCGGAGTGGAAATATTTTTAATCACCTTAAAAAGTTCTTTAGGAGTATTAGGGGCCAGATGTACGACCCTATTTTGCATACGCAAACGGGTTTGCGACCCGTTTGCGCATGCAAAATGTGAAAGGGCTATGTACAATTCCTAAATATCGAGTCGCAATTTATTTGCGACTCGCTATTTAGGAATTGCGAGTCGCTATTAGGAAGGGGCATTCCCTTCTCAATAGCGACCGCAACGCCATGTATGAATGTTTTGCGACCGCAATTGCGGTTGCAAAACACTCGCAAATTACCACCCTCTTCAAGAGGGTGGTAATGCACTTGCAAAAGGGAAGGGGTCCCCAGGGGACCCCTTCCGTTTTGCAAATGCCGGGGAAAATATTTTTTATGGACAGGCAGTGATCACAGGGACCACTGCCTGACCCTAAAAAATGAAACTAAAACGTTTCATTTTCATTTTTTTAAATGTATCCCGTTTTCCTATAAGGAAAACGGACTGCATTTAAAAAAAAAATACTGCGTTATTTAAAAGCAGTCCCAGACATGGAGGTCTGCTGAGCCTAGCAGGCCACCATCCCTGGGAGGGCCAGCCATTCCCAATGGACTCGCAAATTGCGAGTGGCTCATTAATATTCATGAGCCTCGCAATTTGCGACCCTATTGGGAATCGCAAACAGTGTTAAACACAATGTTGTAAATGGCATTTTGCGACTCACAAATTGCGACTCGCAATTGAGCGCAATTTGCGAGTCGCAAATTGTCATGGTCGTACATCTGGCCCTTAGTGGCCAACCTTATTTTCATAGTGAAGTAGGAGGATTTAGCTAGCATGATAGCACGTTTGTAACTATGCATGTTTTTTGTGCTTTTCTTCTTCTTCAGTAGAGGAAGTAAGTTATTAACTTTATGAGCAGCCTTGACTTGTCGACGAATTTTTCTAAGTCTCACGTTATGAAATTTGGCCCTCCTAACACTAAAACGATGAAATACGTAGTTGAAGGCCAACACATTAGTCAGGTAATGTGTCGGTAATTAGTTGGAGCTGAAGTGGCACTCACTCATATCCCAGAATGTTTTGTCCTTTAACAGAGTGACATTCAGTATTAAAGATTTTTCCCATAGGCTCGGACGCACCCACATCCAAACGGTCCTGGAAATTTCACAGGGCCAAGTGCATCCCCTTAGTGAGCTACGGTAGTGGAATATGGGGATATGGACGGGTTGCCCCTCTCCAAGTAGCTGAATTTTTTTTTTAAGAGGTCTATTAGGGGTCCCCCGAAGTGTACCATCTGAAATTGTCCATGAGGAGCTAGGCAGAGACTTCCTCATTGACCAGCTAAGCCTTGGTCCCTTAAAGCTCTGGAATTCGATCTGGTCAAAGGAGGAACTCAGTTTTAGTAGATTAATTCTGCAGGATTGTTTATTACTGGAAAAATCCTCCCTGATCCTGTGGCTGGCGTATGTGGCAAGTAACCTGCGGGCCCAAGGGTGGTCAGATTTGTATGAAAATCCCTCTGTTTTAACTTGCTTTGAGGGCAAAAAAGTTGAAACAGCGTTCAGGGACAAGTTGGCATTAGAGCGTGAGTACCTTGCACTAACGAAACATTCTATGCGACATGCAATTTCAGTGCAAACTGTCAGTAATATAGAACCATATCTAACCTGGAATATGACACGCCATCTACGTCGTCTGTTGACCCATTTCATGTTGAATTTATTTCCCTGCCTCATCCCCTCTAATTAAGGTTATTTCTCGAACTCGGACCTGCCCTTCTGTGAATGTGACAGTACAACGATTAACAATACTTTACATATCACTATGCTTCGCCAAAAATACAATAACCTGCGGCACAAGTTTCTGTTTCCTATTTTAAGGCCAATGAATTTTACCCAAGTGAGGCCTGCTCTACTGTTTTTACAGTTCTTAAACTCTCCTTCTGTTTGCTTTTTCCTTGTACGCTTTTTGATGGGGGTTTTAAAACATGAATGAGTTCGACTATGATAACCTGTATGTTATTCTTAATGATATCTTATGTCTTTTATGGTTTTGTCTGTAAAATCGAATAAAGAAATTTGACTGAAAGCCCCATGATTGACAAAAATACCATCTAAGCTATGCCCTGCCATGTGAGTGGGTGAGTCCACTAATTGCCTGAAACCAAAGTTCTTCATAAGTTCTAGAAACCTAGTCGAGTCCATGCAATTTGTGTCCTTCAAGTAAAAAATGAAAGTCCCCCAAATGGTAAAATTGGGGCGGGCAATATGGGGTTCCAGTGCTAGGCTCCAATCCTCGATGAACTTAGTGTGAGAGCCCGGGGGTGGGGGATGGGGGCGATAGACCAAAAGCCCTGAGAACGTGGAATTATTATTAACTTTAATTCTGAAGCATGCCATCTCATAAATATTAGATGGAGCCGAGCATACATTCTCAAGAGTACAACTCAAAGAGTCATGGCCAGCATCTCCTCTGCACAGGGGTCGTTCTAGCCTAGTAATAGCATAACCTGGGGGTACGGCTGCTACAAGCTCATGGACCAGAATAATCTCTCGCCCAGGTCTCTGTAATAAACAGACAGTCCAAGCCCTGGGACAGAATCAACTCATTGATTTCAATGCTGTGCTTAACCATGTGACCGAGCATTAATCAAGGCCCAGGGGATCACCTGTGAACCGCTGATTTCCTGGGCCATGCCACCTTCTTTAAAGTTTAGTGTGGGGGATCCAACATCCAGCGTTAACACAGAGTGCCAGTTGCCGTGCGAGCAATGCCCCATGGGAGTGTAGACAGGGTTAAAAATATCGCACTCTTCCCACCCAATTTTAGAACTCCAGCCCATGAGCTTGGTACGTGACTATTAATAGTTCTTACCCTCCAGATTATGTTGGGCATCATTCCTGGCCCCTTGATGGCATCCAGGGGCAGACGGGCTTGCCTTTGGTGCGCCCACTGCGCGTCCGTGCACCTTTTATCCCCCACAATGCACATTGAAAAGGGAAGCTAGAGTGGTCCCTCGCTCCTCGCCACGGTGCGAGAAACATGGCGGACAGAAATATTCAGAGACGTCACCGCGGACTCTGACAGACACCCCAGGACGAAGGAGAGGTTCCCAGAACCAACAAGTGCAAATGGGACAAGGTAAAAACTGTTTAAAAATCAAGTATTTCCAAGATAGCAGCAAGGTGAAGCTAAAAACAACTCACTAAAATAAAAAATTAATCAAAACCACAGATCAGGTCAGGCACATAACTCGGGCCAGTGGGTTTCAGGTGTGCTTGCTGTAGGAAAACAGTTGTGGACGCCAAGGACAACAGCAGCATGGTCCTGGTTCTTCAGTTAAAGTATTGAATCAACCTCTTCCAATTCTAGGATTTTGTACACTGGGAGTTGGCCTCTCCACTACCAGAACCATTACTATCGCATACGGGCAATTTCCACGACAGCGTTGCTTATATTCCAGTTATTCTCTCTTACCATTGAGTAGTACTTCACAGGCACGAATTGTAATGTACTGATGATGATACTGTTATTGTGTAAGGATTGAAATGTCATTGACTCTCGCTCATTGAACCTATCAAATGTATAAAGTAATAAACATAAGGGCAGAAGTGCTTCTATAGATTTATTTGTGACTAACCAATTGTTTGATTTATGTCACAAACTATTCCCTGAGTTCTTTTGTTTATTTAATTTTGTGTCCTTTGTGTTTCCACCCACAGATTTGATTTATTTGTTAAATAAATATTATTTTAATTTGTCTAATGGACATTGCGCCTGGGCATAATTGTTTCTCCCAGTAAAAATGTATAAATGTGTGGTATAGGGTCTCTTGTTCCTTTAAAGCATGATGTACCCATGGTCCCTATATAGCCATGGATTTACCTTGAGTTTCTGTAACATGAGAAAACAAAACAACATGTTTTCAGCCAATGGTCTTGGAAAGGATGAGTGACTGGATTCTTAGACAAGTGCTTTGCAAGTCAAATACATCTGCAGCTTCTGCCTGAGCCTCTGAACTGTTTGCTTCTACCTGCAGCTTTAAAAATATATACGATGCAGTGTGCCTTTTCAGACAAAGGGATTACTTACAAACAGATAGGCATGAGAGTATAACACATATTCACTGAAAGTTAAAGGGAGGTTTAAGCTGATACAGTTGTCAACAGTATCCACAAAGCAAAACCTCTAAAGAATTTGAAATTTACAATCTGAGGTAGTATCTTAACCTAATCTCCTACCCCAAATTAATAACTTAATTGTAAGATTTACGGACGTTTTTGAATCTATGTAGCATTAGTGAACCCCATGCAGAAGAGGGTTTTTTCTAGAAGTTAATGGGTAATTTTGTGATGTTGGTAAAACTCAGTTTATGGTTGTTATTTTGATGGGTTTTGATTTCCATCTGTGAACAGTGGAATATTTTAGATTTTAGGGCTCAATATAACTCGCAGGCTTTACATCACCCAGGACATATTTTCTTTAGGTATTGTGTATGTTCTTCCTGAATATAGGAGTTAGTCTGATTTCAGAACTCTAATTCCTGGCCTATAAGTGTGTCTGTGTGAGAAGTGTGCCATTGGGCCCACCAGGGTGAGGGCTTCTCACATGTTGAGTTTGTTGATGTATCTTGCTTTATGTTCATAAACTTTGGAGTATACCTACTGGCTTGTATGTCTGTGTGGTAGATGTGTGACAGTTGGGACAGCCAAGTGAGGCCCTTACCTACGATGGACTATGTCTTAGGTTAGAACCCAACATAACTTCTGGCCTCTGTGTGTGTGTTGCATGTGTGCTGGCCAGATTGAGTGCTTTGCATACTCTGAATTTCTTGAAGCATTTACTTAAAGTTCAGGAATCATGAACTATTCCTGATGATAGACCCCAACTTAACTCTACGCCTGCATGTGTGTTCCGTAAGTAAGACAATTGTGTGGTGATTTAGCATAGTTTTGCTTGTGATGTTTCAGTTTCATATGATGACTTGGCACATGTACAATGACCTTTATTTTCGAAAATGCACCAAACCAAGAAAATACACCAAATGGGGGTAAGCATAACTTACCAGCAAAATGTTTGTACTTTTGTTGACTTTTTTTTTAATTGTGAGAAACAAAAGTTACCTTTGGATATTTCCTAGTTATTTGAAAAAAGTAACAGATTTTTGGACTCGGCGTATCCCTTGACCCCTATTACCAGTCTGCAGCAAATTTGGTTTGGTGTGAGATTGAATTTCAATAGCCAGTTGCTGCAATATTGGTTAAAATTGGTCAAGAGACAGGGCTAAAAATGTTAATGATGCAAAAATAGGATTTCAGCTAGAGTGAGGTTTGAACCTTAACTAGAGGTGCAACTGCACGACTGTAATATAAAACTGCCAAAATTAATAGGTTCCTTTATTGTTCAGTATTTTTTAATCTGCAGAAATACATAGATCTTCTTAAAAAATGAACTTCAAGAATATGAATAGAAATGAAGCTGCATGCATAATTAAACTTGACAAATTGCTAATACTCAGAATGATAGAAAGAGATGAATAAGGACTTTGTCCGAAACATACATCGGCATAATACGGACAAAGATGACATGTCTTGCTATTTGAATCATCTGATGACATCAAGGACTATAGGGGTCCCTTTCCGCTCAACCTGACTAATTTCTCAATCAGCGATTCACAATCATAAATTAAAAGCCTTCTTGTTTTTTGTGTTCAAATATCTTTATTGCATATTAAAAGAGAAATACATTTATGATGTATTAACAATACAACAAAACAGATTGAAATATAAATAACTTAGTTCCGAAAATTTGGAGAGTAAAAAGAGTTCACAGCAAGAATTATTAGACAGGGATAAAAAGGATGGTAAACATATCATCATTTAAAAAAGGTAAGCAAATAAATATCATGACATATGTTAGATGTTACAAAATTCATCAGATAGTATTAATCCCAGAAATATGAAACAGTGAAAGCAACTGCAAATATCATGTCAAACATATACTAGTTGTATTGCTTAATAAATAAAAGACGATCAATTGGGGGAGAAAGTAGAAATGAGGAAGAGAAGAGAAAGATTACTGAAGAAAAGAACAGAAAAAAGAAAAGATAGAAATGAGAGAAGTGGGAGGGGACATCTGCTCCAATGGGAGAGAATAAATTAAAAAATGGAATCGAAAGGGTACTGAGCTACCAACCCCTGAGAAGACAAATTCATATAGTTGTCCAGGGACCGCCATACATTACTAGAGATGGAAGGCGAGTAATGCTTTTCCTGAACAAAAGTATGTGCTCCACGTAGGTATGAGACCCATGCCCACCAGGTATGATAAGATAGAAGATGAAAAGACTTCCATTCCATTAGTATAATTTTAACAGCTATGGATAAAAGTAAATCTAATAGTTCCAGATCCGTATTGTCAAGAGGTAAAGGAATAACTGCAGCCCAAGGACCCAGTAAGATCATAGGCAAGGAAAGCACTATAGATATATTAAAAATTAAAGATAAGTGTTTCTGTATTGGGTTCCAAAAGGAATTTAGTAACGTACATTCAAGAAACATGTGTGGATGTGTGCCTGGTGCAAGCTTACAATTCCAGCATAGATAACTATCTCGTAATTTCAATTTATGTAAACGAGCCGGGGTCCAATGTAGAAGATTTAATGTAAAGAATTTAGATTGGATAAGCGAAGGAGCCATTTTATTACGTAAGGATAATTTCCTAATCAAATACCAAGTATCTTGTGAAATATGCTTAAAAGTGTCATCTGCAAAATGATGAGACCATTTAACAGAAGTAATCGTAGATTGTGAAGGAAGTGGAGCGGATAGGAATTTATAAATTTTAGATGCAGCATGGCCTGAACGTAACCACATAGACAGGAGTGAGATAATACTCGAGTCCATAGATAGGGGTATTTTAGCAATTTTAACCTTTAGATTAAAAAAAGAGTAAAAATCCATATTGCAAAGACTGTATTTCTTGGCTAAAGAAGAAAAGGGAAGCGGATCATGATTAGAATCGTATAAGTCCTTTACCAATCTAATGCCCTTGGCAGCCCACAAGGAGGCTATACTAGGATCGATGTCAGTAGAAAGTTTAGGATTATGCCATAAGGAAGACCATCTTGACTTATGTATAGGTTTAGAAACTTTTTTGTCGACATATTTTATTGCATTGATCGTGTCTAATATAATACGTTGAGAGTGATCTAAAGTAAGCTTAGAAGCAGTGAAAAAAGAAGGAGTGGAAAAAGGAGCGCAAAGTTCCCGTTCTATGTAAATCCGAGGGGGTACATGTTGTAAATCCGGTAAGAACCAAAGAGCACCTTGGGATGCTATAAAGGAAATTTGATATAGATTCCAGTCCGGAAGATTACAACCACCCAACTCATAAGATTTCCTGAGGTATTTGAAAGCAATTCTAGCTCTTTTATAGCTCCATAGGAATTTTGAAGAGATTGAATCAAGCTCATGGAAGAAGGCAGAAGAAAGTTTTATAGGTAACATGGAAGATAAAAAATTAATAATCGGGGTAATCATCATTTTAAGAGTTTGCAGTCTTCCCCACCAAGAAATATATTTAGGAGACCAGGAATATAATAGGTCCTTAACCTTGGATATAATATGAGCTTCATTATAGGAGATGGTGTCTGACAAGTTCTTACAGAACCAAATCCCTAAGTATTTAATACGGGTCGATTGCCATTTAAAACCTGAATCACCCATGTGAGCAGGAAAACACAATGCGTTTAAAGGGAACAATTCTGTCTTTTCTTTGTTAAGAGTGTATCCAGAGACAAGCGAAAAATCACTTATGATATTAGAAATAACGGGGATTGCTCATGCGATATCCTCTGAAAATATAAGAACGTCATCAGCGTACGCAGCTGTTTTAAGCGTATAAGAACCAAATTGAAACCCCTTAATGCCCTGGTTCAGATTAAATAAGCGAAGGAGTGGGTCTATGGATAAGACAAAAAGAAGGGGTGAAAGAGGGCACCCTTGTCTAGTGCCCTGACGAAGATTAAAAAAGGAAGATGTGGTACCATTAATTCTGATATTAACTTTTGGTTGCGCATAAAGAGACATGACCATATTAATGAAGGAAGCACCAGGGTTATGAGATTCTAATACTGCATGTAAAAAAGGCCAGGAGACTTTATCAAAAGCCTTTTCGGCGTCAAGGGCAGTCAAAGGTGGGGAGGTGTGGTGCAGCGGCCAGGGCAGCTGACTTCGGAGCACAGGGTTCACAGTTCGATACCTGGCTCCGGCGGCAGCTTAGCTCAGCACCATGTGACTCTGGGCAATAGCTCACTTAATTTCCACGACGGCCCCCAGCGCCTTGAGACCCGTAAGGGTGAGTAGCTGCGCTATATAAAAACGGACTTACAAGGGCGATCGCCGCCGATGGCAAAACTGAAAGCTTTGCTTTTTCCAATATATGACAAAAGGTCCGAATGTTGTCTCTGGCGAATCTCCCTTTTACAAAGCCTGTCTGGGAATCATGAATGAGATTGGGAATGTGACACTCTAAACGTTTAGCAAGGACCTTAGCAAAGATTTTAGCTTCCATATTTATTAATGAAATTGGACGATAATTCTTAGGATCAGCATGATCCTTACCATCCTTTGGTATGACTACAATAGTAGCCTCAGCAGCCGAACCAGAAACCTTACCGGAAGCAACATAATCATCGAAAATCATCTTAAGATATTTGATTAGTGAAGGAGTAAATGTTTTATAAAAGGTGATAGGAAAACCATCCGGTCCTGGAACTTTCCCCGAGCGAGTATCCTTAATAGCCCGGATGATCTCTTCAATCTCAATTGGTTTTCCTAATTCATTCATGTCAGTATGAGAGATAGTATTAGTGGGAATCGACTGAAGAAACTGTTGACAGGTAGTCTTGGTAGATTGATTTTTAGGAGTGTATAATGTTTCATAAAATTCTCGAAAAACTCCAAGAATTTCTTGGGTATGAAATTTTTTTGAACCATTTTTATCATTAATATGAGAAATGTGAGTAGTATTGACATTCGTGTTTTGATATTTTAGCGTGGCAGCCAATAAATGACGAGATTTTGGGCATGTACACCAATATAAGCTCTTTTAGTAACTATGGAATTAAAAGAGTATTTCAGGTTTTTTATATCCTGCAGGAGTGATTTATCGTTTGTCTAAATAGTTCCTCTTTGCGTTTAATATCATTCCCCAAGTATTGAAGGGATTTTCTAATATCACTGTTCCTTCTGGCCATTTTTTTAATAACATGACCCCGTATAGTACATTTAAATGCATCCCACAAAACTACTAGGGAGTTGACCGAAGATTCATTATCCTTAAAGAAGTTATCAATTTCCACATTAAGCTCTTTAACTTCATCATTATCTTCCAAAATTTCTGTATTGAGACGCCAATTACGAGGACCTCTCGTATCTGTGAGATTAAGAATAGTTAAAGAAACCGCCGCATGATCAGAAACAACTATTGGATGAATCATGACATTTATAGTATGTTTCAAAAGAGAGGCATCTACCAAAAGATAATCAATGCGGGAAAAGCTAGAATGTGGCGAGGAGAAGAACGTGAAGTCACTACCTGTAGGATTATGCAATCGCCATGCATCAACTAGATGATGAGACAAGCACATGTTGAGTAGATTTTTATGCGCCCTGGGGGGTCGAAATTTAAACGCAGAATGTCTATCCAAAATAGGATCAAGGGGAAGATTAAAATCCCCGCCAACAATTGTTCTAAAATTCTGTGGAATTTCAGTAAGTTTTTTATGAATGGTGCGCCAAAAAAGTGGGTCATCAATATTTGGGGCATATAAATTCATAATGTATAGATCTTCCGAACCATTAGTCAAACGAGTAAGTAGCCATCTACCACTGGTGTCATGCTCAGCAGCAACAATAGATAAACCAGCGCTTTTGGATATAAGGGTAACAACCCCATTTTTTTCCCCAGAGGCCTCAGAACAAGTAACATCAATAACCCAATCTTTCCTCATAAGAAGAGCCTCTTTAAAAGCTATCTTCATCTCTAGAAGTAAAACCACATCTCCAGATAAACTTTTGCAATAATCCAAAATTTTATTCCTTTTAACTGGATGATTCAATCCCCGAACATTAAGTGAAACTATATTTAAGCCCGTCATAGAGATATATGGAGCAATGGAATTAAGTACATCTGGTAACTAGGCAAAGGGGAAGCCAAGAGATAATTAAAAACTAAAGGAAATGCAACATAAAACCCCAAGTAAAATGAAGCAGACGTCCCAGAGATAAGATACAAAGAAAGAAAGGAAGTAAAAGCAAGAAGGAAGAAAAGAAAGAACAAGAGTACTCGATGAAACAAAGGAGCATTAAAAAAGTGTAATCCCACCAGGGGATGTCTGTAGTAGACAAATTGCATGGGGGAGACACATGGAGGAGCAACAGCAGAGGCCATCAACCACGGAGCAGACAACTCAACAATAGATATGACACTAAGCGACGAACAAATGTCAGTATATTACTATATTGCCTATAACGCATTAAAAAGAAGAATAAATAATGCAAATGTAATAAACATAACATGCTTGACCTTAAAAAAGACATATATCATGTCATAAATAAATAAGGTAAGTTTATATTAGCAGATACATATCAATCCAAGGTATTATAAGTAACAATGTGAGGACTAATAAATATCAATCTAGGGTATTGTAAATCGGTCTATAGAGTTTATATAAATAAAACGCAAAGAAGATAATCACAAGCTCTCGAACATAGAGTATCTAGTAAACTATAAATTGATGTAATTCAGGGAACTGTCTCCTACAATTAGAGTACTTTTAGAAAATGAAAGTTAAATAGAATATCCAACATTGGATGCAATTCATAAGTTAAATATGCAATAAAAAGAAAAAGGACAAATCGACAAATCGACAAATGAATAGATACGTTTAAATTGATGCATAAAAAACAAGAGTCATCAAAAATAATTGATATTTCAATAATGAATAATAATACAGATAGATAATAAACACACATAAATAAGTTATCGTCACCACAGAGTAACAAGAAGGTCAAGAAGTCAGATAGAAAATAGAATAAGCAAACCAAATAGAAAAGATAAATAAAAGGTAGAATAAAGCAAAGGAAAGAAACTAGAATATGGAAAATGGAGAATAAGATCCTTAAATTGTCATAAGACTAATAAGAGAGAAAGTTAATGATAAATCCTAGATTAAAGTATTATTACACCAATGAGATTACATAACTATAATATAAGACAACTGCATAACTGTCATAACATTGGTGACGAATAATGTCGTGAAATTAATATGTCTATGCAAAAAAGGGATACTGCCTGAAAAGCCCAGAAAACAGAAGAAGAACAAAGTAAAGAGCAAAATAGAGATTGGAAAGAGCAAAAGAAATAAGACAAGAGGTTTAAATAGTTGTTAGCGGTAATAGGAAGTAAGGAAGATAGGCAAGAGAAGAATAGGAAGGAGAGAAAATAAGTAAGTGAGTAGATGTCCAATGACAGTAATACGATCTTAACTATATACCTATCGAAGAGTCTTATCAAAAAGGGTCGACCAACCTATAAAGATTATATACAAGGGATAAATCTCAAATGAACATTAAAAAACAGTACAGAAAAATGCATTATCCTGTAAAGGAAAATCAATTAATAGAGAGTAGCTAATCTAGGATGAACGAAACCTCAATGTGTAATCGCCATTTGCAGAAAAGCGCATAGAAAAACAGCAATAACCATAAAGATAGTAGTAAGGCACAAAAAACAGAGAACCAACATATGTACTCAATTAATTAAAAATATTAAGCACAGACATGTCAAAAGATGTAAGTCGTTAAAGACGAGAAGTACCAGGAAGAGAGTCTGAGTCCATCTGTGATTCAGATTGGTTGTCCAAAAAAGACGAGAGATCTGAAGGTTCATAAAAAATCTGTGGACGACCTTTGAAAGTTATTCTGAATCTTGAGGGACCTGCAAAGGAAAATGGAATATTCATATCAATGAGTCTCTTGCGTAAATTCAAGAAGCCTTTACGACGATTGACAGTGTGTCTGGCGAAATCTTGTGATATTGATATTCTGTGGCCCTCCCATTGTATTGTTTTAATCTTCCTCATTTGTGCCAAAATTTGCTCAGTATGTTGGTGACCCAGAGGTTTAAAGATCAAAGGTCTTGGAGAAGACATCGATTTAGACTTAAAAGTTGGAACTCTATGAGCGCGTTCTATCTCAAAATCCTTGTGGAATGAAATATTCAGAACCTGTGGAATCCAAGTCAGTAAAAAGTCCAACACTGAAGGAGCAGATTTCTCACAATCCTCCGGTAATCCAAAAATACGAAGGTTACTTCTACGATTCCTATCCTCCTTAGGTCCCTTCTTAATGAACCATGGAGCGCTCCAAACTTTGGATGTGTTTAGCTTGTTTGTTTGTAAAATCTTCTACAGTACTTATTCGCATTTCAGCATTGGAAACACGTAGTGAAAGATTTTTGAGGTCATTCCGAATTGCCGCCACCTCAACTTGAAGCAGATCTGTGTTCGTTTTGGTACTCTGTGCTATATCATGAACAGAATTAAGTTTGAGTAATATAGTATCTAGAATTGAAGCAGAGTCAATATTACCTTTAGCTGGTAAATCCAGGGTAGGTGAAGTTTGTTTAGATCTTTTCAGGTTCCCCTTAGAATCTCAGTCCTTAGCGGTGACACCCATACCTTCTGCCATCAGAACACACGCAGTAATTACACTAAATGACTTGAAGTGCGTAGATATTACGCTAAGCAAATAAGCACAGAGTAACGTAGAAATTATTTAGGAAAAACGAGGTATTAATGTCTGAGAGACAGAAGGCCAACACCTACGAAACTCATCAAGCATTGAGAAAGACTCCTTGCGTAAATAAAACTGTCACACCCTGAGAGACCCAACAGCAAATGACAATTTGTAGCTTCAGTAATGTAAGAGCCTCACACATCCACATTACAAAGGATAAAATCCAAAAATATTGGAATGATATTAAAAAAGAAGCACACAGGATGTTGAAACGTGAGGGAGTTAACAGATGGTTCCAGAATATAGACACCACGACTCAGTAATAATATCAGATAACAGGCACAAAACTGCTCTTGTGGTAGATCATCACCATTGAACTACATCCAGCCGTTGTTATTAATGCCAAAAATTAGGAGACATCTTCCTCAGAAAAAGATCCTGTCAGCGGCCGCCATTTTGTAATTGCTAATGACGTGATGGAACAAGTATCTCTCACAAAAATGTATAAATATCGTGTCCTGTCATGAAAAGCAGTAAAATTAACAGGTACAATACCTCAGGTTCAGCAAGGGGAATAAGCCTAGGCAAGAAGTACAGGAGCATGTTTCATTTCTTGACCGCCGTATCGTGTCGAAGCTTTCATAACAGGCGCCATTTTCGAGCTCTGTCAGAGTGAAAAACAGCTTCAAGCGATTTCACACACGGAGACAAAGTGCAAATAACTTGTAAGCCGTCCCCAAAGTTCACCAGCTGTTCCGCCGCATATCGCTATCGAGTGGTGATTGGAAATCACTCGAAAAGCATAGAAACTTGAGCCTCCGCACCAGTGGTAACGCGGAGCTCAGAGAACTGCGGCCATCCTCGTTGCGCGTTAAGCCACTCCCCAAGAGCCTTCTTGTTTTTGATCACTACTTTTTAAACTCTATGCAAGGTTTCAATCCACAGGTCATGGCTAAAGATAAATAATTACTATGAACCTAAAATAAGCTCAACCTTCTGTTGATATTTGTTTCACAACTTAGGACAGAAAGCATTACAGTAGAGGTTTATCAAATTTAAATTAGATACTATCTTATTTACATACAAGTGGCCAAGAGAGGGTTTTCAGGCATGATTTTTTTAAAAGAGACTATATAGGTATTCCTAAAGGGGGATAAAGATCTTAAACACTTTTTTAAACCAATTATTAGACAAACATTTCCCCAAACAACTAACCATTTGGTAAACGTATTTCGAATCTCAATATAAACTTTCAAGCCTTTCAGAAGAAATCCACAGAATGGCAGTAGTCATTAGGGAAACGTCCATTAGAACGAAGCCAGAGTCACGCTGTGCCTTTACAGCGCTGGCAATATAACAAACGCGCCATTACCACGCATTCCTTCAGCCCGCAAGTCGTTACAACGACTTGATTTACGGGGCGCATTGGTGGAATGGTGTTGGATTTTAAAGTCCAACACCTTCCCTACTGTTGCGCAGACTGGAGTTGGAATAGTAAATGATACTATTCCAAAGTCCAGCGCCCCCCTAAGGCAAGTCGTTATAATGACTTGCGTGCTAAAGGAATGCGTCATAACGACGCGTTCATTCTGTTGACAACGTTGTAAAGTCATGCGTGCTAAACGCACGCGGGATTGCGTCATACATTTTATTCATTGCTGTGCACTACACCAAAACATGCCATTTAAAAATTAAATCACAAAGGCATGCACTGTTGCTTTGGAAAATGTTTCCCATGTGATGGAGTGACACATATTAACAATAGCTGTGTTTTGCACGTTGATGGCTAAAAGGGAATTTCGAGCCTTAAAAAGGGTGTATAATTTGACATAGAATGATAGATAGGTAGTGAGTGGAGGCAATTATGCTGTAACTCGTTTTATAGTTGCATTTCCTCTTCAAAATCCCCAAATCAAGTCTCTGTTTTCTCATTTAAAATACAATCTTCATCGAAAGCCCTGTCCGTGTTAGGTTTCATTTTGGAAGATACCATGTAAGAGAAATTGTACTGACATGTCTGATGCATGTGGAGTAGCTGGTATTTTCCAAGCTGTCCTTGAAGAGGAAATACATTTATTTGCATAATTTAAATATTGTAAGTCACGTTTCCAATCAACTGGAATGCTTCATAGAAAACAGCAGTACTCAAAAATATTCTGGCCTCTGGGTCCTAAATGCTTCTGTTAAAAGCTGCAGTCCTTTTCTATTAAAATTCAAGGGAGGTGAAGTCAAAGAGGACTCTATCACATCACTGATCTGTCCCTTTAAGCAGCAGGCTAGGTGAGCAAATGTGTAACTACAAATGTGCAGCTTGAATTAATGTATTTGTATTGGAAGAGTGTAAATGTAGGACACCTGAGAAATATTTAGGAAAATATCCCCTATAAACTATTGAAATCAGCATAATAATCCAGTATATGCCTATAGTTTTGATTCAAGTTTATTGTAACCCATGTAAAGTCAATGAAGACCGTTACATGTATTTAAAAGACAGATAAAAGAAAGTAAGATGACAAAATAAATATGAATCTATTTCAATAATTAGCTCAAGATAAAAATTCGACAAGGATAAAAATGGAACAGGATTAAAATGGCAGTGGAAGGTGACACTTTTAGTTTTCATAATATTTGGGTGCCACTGTTCCTTTTATTATCTCATTACTCTGTAAATTTAATTCACAGAATATATGCCTATGTTTGTTCATGAGTTTTCAGCAATGGCGGGCGGTAAGTTTTGGAGGGAGGGGGCGGATGGGACACACACACACACACACATGCACACATAACACTCACAGCCAGGCACACACGCAAACACATCCATTCACAACACTCTTTACCAAACATTCATACATACACGCACGCACCAAACATTAATTTAAAACAAAACAAAACACACACTTACCTGCAGCCAGCTCTGCCTCCGAGGTTCCAGGAGGCTTGGGACTGCTGCCTTCCCTCATTGGCTGACCTAAGCCTGCTGATCCCACCCCACTCTGTGATGAAGTGTCACAGATTGACACTCAACCCTGGGCGCTTCAGGGCTTGAAACTGAAGAGCCCAGGTGTGAGGCAATCAGTGACGCTACCCCTCATCACTCAGGGGAGTGCCTCAGGGACCTTTGCTAAGCTGAGGACGTCACGCCCACAGGAGCTGCGACTTCCTCAGCCCAGCAAACTTCAGCTCAGGCAGCCAGGAGCCTGCGCATTTTGCGCATGTCTGGCTCCTGGCTGCCTGAACTGAAAGTGAACAGTGTCTGTCAGGCTGACCTTTGTGCAGCCTGACAAACACTGTTCGCGAGGGGCAAAAAGTGGAGGGGCGTGGCCCCTCAGCCCCAATGGACCGTCCGCACCTGGTTTTCAGTACAAATGTTGTAGTGCACCGCGACATGTTTAGATCGCAAGATATTAGTATGTGCCCTCCTGAGAGGGTTGACATATGAAAAGTATATAGTTATGTACATTTCTCAATTAAAAAATAACATTATTTGGCATTTCAAACTCTAGAAATCTTTTAAAAATGCTAATTTCTGGTGAAGGTGACAGAGAATAGGAGGAAGCCCCTATAAACATCACTTTGAACAAGTCGAACTCCATTTTTACAAAGCAGAGTACAAGGGTGGAGTTTTTGGGCGGCTCCTCAGTTATGGTGGAGGAGCGTTGCCCCACCTGCTGTGAGCGCAGCAGGCACACATATTAATAAAATGGTAATAATTAGCATTTTATTATGTGTCGCAGGCTCGTGCTGCTACAGCGCGAGGGCAGGGGGCGGGGCTGATTAGTGCAATTGCACTATTACTTCAGCCCATGCCAGTGCGCATGTCAGATTGGTCGGCTGTCTACAACCGGACATTCTGACGTGTGCACTTCAGAGCCTGCAATCCCAGGGTTGAGAAATAGCCGAGGGATTGCAGCCGCAGGCCCCCAGCCTCAAGATGAGCGCTGGGTTAGCCTGCTCCAACCAATCCTGGAGCTTGTTGGTTTCGGGTTGTACAAGGGTGAGAATCCTACCCTTTCCGTCCAAATCAGCGCCGAGGAGAGAAAAGAGAGGCGGCGACCGGACCCTCCAGCAAACGCAACATGTATATGGTGAGTTTTTTCGGCATCGCGCCCCACCATAAGTATATGTTGCCTGCCACTACTGGTGGAGTTACAAAATCAGTTCATATTCATGTTAATACTCTAGCATCTAATGTGAAGCCTACACATATTTCAAGGCTGAGCCAAGCTTGCTGGCAGTTTAATCAATCCCAGGGCTGAGCCCTAAGCAAAAGAAGTATTGAACACATAAATACATGGACGCAGAGAAAGGATGTAGTCTCTCTTTCTGAAACTCACAAACAAACAAGAGCTTTCTGCCTCACAACAGGAACTTTTACATGCAATTGAACTTCTGCCCACTACAGAACCGTTTCACACCTGACTTCGGAACAGGATGGAGGGACAAACAACAGAACTCTCTCTGAAAAACTGCCAGCTATTAAGCGGGAGGTTCCTGATTTAAAAACTGCATTTCAAGCACAAGCCTGAGTAGGAATAACTAGCGGCTCCAATTTGTACTGTGAAAACACCAATCTGCACTTCAATTTTCTGTGCTTCTCTTTTCTTTCTGATGTCTTCATTGGAAAACCTTGAGTTCAGTGGCGGCTGGTAGGGAACGGTGAGGTGGACTAGAAAAAAAGTAATAATAAAAAAGAAGACTTACCTCCTGGTCGCCAGCTGCTGCCTCTCCTCTGTCCCACGCAGGAAACAGGAAGCACCCAGGCTCCCGGACTCCCCTAGCCAATCATGACGCTGCTGTCACCAGCATAACAGCAGCGTCGTAATTGGTCTGAGCACCGTGGTTTGGCGCTCAGACAGGGAGTTGGAGGCTGTGTATGTTCTCCACCCAGGCTGTGCAATACAGCTGGTGAAGTGTGCATGACGGTTTAGCCGGCCCAAGATGGCTGGCCAAACCGAATTGCGCACTTGAGGTGCAGCAACCACTCCTCATCCCTCTGGCATCATGGGAGCCCAGCCCCGCCCGCCCCGCCGTACCCTGGCTGCAAGCTCAATACTAAAAATAAAATGATAGTAACGTTCTGTTATTATCATTTGATTTTTCCTTTCCACTGATCTTAGAGCAGTAGGCCACCGCTTTTGTCCTTTTTGGATGTTTTCAACTTCTGGGATCTGGGAGTACTATTAGATGCGATTAGTTCACTGCAGAAAGCAGCTGGAATTTCTGTTTATCATTTTGGTGCACCCCTGCAGTAGGTCAGCACTTCTACCCTGGGAAGAATACTGCTCTCAGTAATTCACAGTGAGATGCACAGAGATCACAACCTTAACTAATCAATCTAATGTCTCCCTATCAACAATTTATGAAAGTTTGAGTTTTATTTCTGACAGCTAAATTAGACTACAGATAGCCCACTTACATTTTAGGGGAGGCCTACATTGTAACTGAAAGTAATTTGGGAAGCAAAAAGTCAAGTTTTGCTGTTTTAAATTCAACACATAGACTGTACCCCTTTGTCAATCTGCACTATTGTGTAGTGATTGAGTCAGGTACGCAAGATGGGTTTCAGGTAGTTTTATTCAAGATGGTACAATAGACCCCACCAGGAGCAGCCAGCATGCTGCTCAGCCCAGTCAACTGTGAAGATTGGACTCCTAACATTCTGTAGGATGACATCATAGCAAGGTTCCACAGAGAGAGCAAGAATAACATTGGAGTCAAGATACAACATATCCCCCTTTCTTCTATATATAAATAAAACAACAATGAGGGACAAGAAAGAAGAACCAAAGATGAGGAGAAACGGAGGAAATCAGAAACAAGAAACCATTGAAAGAAGAGAGCATCAGAAAAGGAAAAGAGAAGCAAAGAAGAGAGGCAAACCAAGATATAAGAACCAGAGAGGCAAACCAAGATATAAGAACCATCCTCCCTTCTGTACACAAAAGAAAAAGAACGAAATAACATCGTCAGAGAAAAGAAGAAAAAGAACCACGAATAACTGCCCCAAAACATACCCACTGGCCAGAACAGGAATGTAAGAAGGCAGAAGAGGAATGAACCAACAAAACTCAGGACTACAGGATGTGGAGAACATAGAGAAAAGCCGAGAAAAACTAAGAATCCACACGAGGCACCAGGAGAAAACATCACAAAAGGAACAGAAAAGAAGAAAGAAAACAAGGAAGATGAGAAAAAGTAAAAGGATAATCCTCACCCAAGTCAAACACCATCATCAATACATAATGAAGAATATAATGTAAAGACAGCAGTGTAACTATAATATTCAATATACAATATAATAATAACATACCTAAATTTGGGAGGACTATGACCCAAAAGCAAACCCCTACAGAGATAAGGGATCAAAGCAGTAACAGAAGGGACTAAGACCCATAGAAACAATAGTCCTTGTAAAGGTGACAATGTTGAGGTTGAGTGATGAAGAAAAACAGATATGGATAGGGACCCATATGATAATGCGATAAGGACAAAACCGTCGCATAGCTCCCAGGAGGAAGACAGAATAAAGTAGCTTGAGGTTGAGTGATGTCAACAAACAGAATATGGATAGGGACCAATATAATAATGCGAAAAGGACTAAAACCCTCGCATAGCTCCCAGGAGGAAGACAAAAATAAAGTTGCTTGAGGTTGAGTGGTGTCAACGAACAGATATGGGTAGGAACCCATATAGTAATGCGAAAAGGACTAAAACCCTCGCATAGCTCCCAGGAGAAAGACAAAAATAAAGTTGCTTGAGGTTGAGTGATGTCAACGAACAGATATGGGTAGGAACCCATATAGTAATGCGAAAAGGACTAAAACCCTCGCATAGCTCCCAGGAGGAAGACAGAGTAAAATTGTGCACATGTGAGACGTGTACGAATGTACAATGAGCAGATGGGACTGAAACCCTCTGCGATTCCCGTGTAGCCAGAAAATTGAAGTAATGGGACCTACACCCATACCGTACACCCTGTGCGGGGTAAATGTATACCAGAACATTGAAGTAATGGGACTGACACCCATACAATACACCCTGTGTGGGGTAATTGTATACCAGAAAATTGAAAGGAACGTGATCAGATGTGCGAGGGAAACACACCCTTTGGACAGACACCCAAAAGGTCAAATAAAGCACAGCGCGTGAACGGGACTAAAGCACACCCAGCACACCCGTAAGCTTAACGTACAAAAATGTCCCTGGTGCGCATGTCACCGCGTCACAATAAGGCAAACAGAAGCACATAGAGACCCAATCATAAGACATAAGAACCACTCAATGTTGTGACAAATTAGGCATGCATAAGACATAAGAACCACTCAATGTTGTGACAAATTAGGCATAAACTGAACAAACGTGTAGGTACATCACAAAGCAAGCATAACATCAGCTGCACTGTCACGTTATTGTTCAAACCTTCGAAAATGTAGAGATGTGTGCCACGTCCTAGAATAAAATAAATCTATGACAAAATAGATTCACAGGAACATGTTGAAGACGTCCTTCTAACCAACAAGTGCTTTTGCAGCAGAGCGTCCATCCGTTAACCACAGAGCGTACATTAAAACGTGTCGAGAATCGCTCATGTTAACGATCCTCTGACTAAGTAATACCAAAGAAGAAAAGTACCTGGAAAATCCTCCACTTTCGGAAACGTAGTGCAGGCAAAACGGGAAACGATGACACGTAGCCAATGTGGTCAATCTTCACAACATCTTTCCTCCTAGACTCCTTGTTAGACTTCCATGTACAAATAACTTTATGCAGGTAGTACGTGAGACAAACGTGGTTGGAAGAAAAACAAAAAAACATAACTGAGATAGTGCGAGTAACAGCCTTCTACGCCAACTTCAAGATGGCAGCACGCCGTGTCACGCCGTGCCGGGTCGTTTACGGCAGCAGCGTCCCCCAAAACGCCAGAAGTCATCGCCGTAGTAGAAGGAGCAGGTACGTCACACAAAAGATTCCGTAAGTGACGTGGACACACGGGGAAAGAGACTGCACGCGATGAAGGACTGCACTAAGGTAAGCGCGTGCAATGCTTGTCACGAGCTTCGTTATCATTCAAACACGAAAATGTTGGTTGGGTAACGCTGCAGCCAAGAGGTCTCATCGTAGCCCAACAATAAGAAAGAAAGATGTGTCTCACCTTGACTTTGACGCACAAGTACTCGAAGCACACATGAAGTTTCCAAAAGGCGCTAATTGTAGGACGCAGTGGGACCACAAGCAGGTTGGGCGATGGCATTGTAGATTGTAGAAAGATCTCCCTCACCAGGCTATTGTCGGGAACAGTGAAGCAGCAGATAGTGTACAACCGAAGCAGACACTGTAGTTAATGTACAGGTGAACAAGTGGTGTTGTGGCTCATGTGAACACTAGGCAACAGACTCCCAAAAGAAGGCACTAGTGACACACAGGGAGGACGCCTTTGTAGAACTGGTCACTCCTTTGTGAAACTGTCCCAAAGCAGCAGGAGAGGTGGAAATAAACCCTCGCAGGAACTAGCAAAACACTTTGAGTGGAAGAAACATCCAGATAGCAGTGACACTTTGGTAGCACACTTCTTCCCCAGACAGTGTGAACGTTGATATGTGGTAGTTGAACACAATAGATCAGGCTTACCCTCACTGAAGGCGCAGCACTGGCAATGTGGTCCAAAGAATAACATGAACAGGTAGACTCTGGAGAGTAGACGCCCAAGACTGAATTGGCAGCTCTTGAAGTAGTGCTTCTCCAGACGCAGAAGAACAACTGGCAGACTGTTGAGGGCGACCGATGTAGAGGTCACTGGTGGGGTCAGAGATGCCAGTTGCATTAGTTTAACTTGAGTTGAACTGTACCTTAATGTTGCTTGAAGTTTGATGAGGTGACAGACGCAGGTTCGCTTCAGGATCGTCGCCATAAACTTGTAGTGATTGAGTCAGGTACGCAAGATGGGTTTCAGGTAGTTTTATTCAAGATGGTACAATAGACCCCACCAGGAGCAGCCAGCATGCTGCTCAGCCCAGTCAACTGTGAAGATTTGACTCCTAACATTCTGTAGGATGACATCATAGCAAGGTTCCACAGAGAGAGCAAGAATAACATTGGAGTCAAGATGCAACATATTGCTACTATAGCTTCAATTATTTTACCATCATTTCATCCCAAAGTAAACATTGATTTAAATATTGTATTCTTACCATCGCTCTTTCATTTGATTAATACTACATTTGTGTGTGTTTCCGCAAAGAGCACAGTGAATTTATTTCATTTTACCTGTTTACCTCTGTTATCTGCTGCACTAAAACAAATTTTGCCTGTCCTTATATGCTGGTGAAATGATTTGAAAATAGATTTGAAACCCTGGGCGGGACTATAAATTATTCTCGCTGACATTATGCATGGATAGTGGTTGAAACCGTCAAATAAAATATATTGCATGTCATTATAACCATACTTTAGGACTAGGCCCTACTAAGGAATGGATTTGTATTGCCCCAGCGCTTTTGTTAATTAAGATACAGTAATCATTGTGTAATTATAGAATTTTCCACCTGACAAACTAGCTTAGGTGAATACTTGGTTGATTGTAGTACAAATAAACATGGGTTTCCATAATTCTTTAGTTGTTTTTATCTGTGTTGACTGTGGCAGTTTCTGAATATTGTGAGTGTCTGTGTTCTGCTAAAGGAAATGTTTGGACCATAATGTACACTAGGCGTAATTACATTTCTGTGCACAGGGCTGAGTACAAGGTATTTAAGTTGACAAAAACACAGCAACACGGCCTTGGTCACCCAAACATGTCCCCAAAGTGAAATTTCATATCATTCAAACGTTTCTTAGGGACTTTTAGTTAGAGGTCCCAAGTTTCAACACCATAACTCAAAGTTGAACTATTTTTTCTATGTAGCACTTTATCAGGGGATGCAAATAAATATCATATATCAAATAAAATTGCTTCATACTTGTCAGTAAAATTAAATTGCTTCAAACCTATCAGTCTTTATTTTACTAATTAGTGATTTGAAATTTGCTTACAAGATACACTGCGTGAAAAAATGAGTCCTGTATATATGTAAACTATATAATCTGCTCAACTTTTAGATTCTTAAATGATCAATGACAAAATCTCTTCTTCTTAGCCTTTATTTAATGCACATCATTTCAGTTGTAATATTGTATACTTGCAAGCTATTCCTGGTAGTATATACTTCCAGAGCTTGCAACTGACACTGCAGGCCCAAATATCTCAAGAAAAGAATGACAACTACATTTTCATGCTAAAATTAATGAATGTTTAAATTATATATTTATATGATTATGTTGTGACCAAAAGGCCAGGCAGGCAAGTGTGGCGATAATCCTATTTTCAAGTTGATCTTGTGGGTAGTGGGCTGCGGATGGACCGTATCAGACTAGCAGCCCTTTGAGCTGAAAGCTGCTCGGAGTTAGGCACCATGACGTGGAATAATTTGGGAGCCCTGAATAAGAACCGTCTACTGGTTTGTTGGTGGCTAAGATTGCTATGCCTCTGTTGGTCATCCCGGGCTGTCTTTTCCCATCAGTGACTCCATTGTTCACTCCCTGATCTGGACTTTTATATATTGTTCCTTTAATCCTTGGGGAAGGATTGGGACAACATGTGCTCTTGATTTCTATGGGCATACATTTTCTTGTCCTAGGTGGCTTGTTGAGCTGGAAATTTGGGACTGCGCCATCTAGGGTTACGCACTATAGCTGTCCGCAGAGTTTTATGTTGGATTGTACAATTACGCCATTTGTCCGGTAGATGCAGGGTAGATACAAGACTGTATGTTAATATTTTATGAATTTCTTATTACAACAGTCAAATTGTTATTTTATTTTTCCTCTTGTAAGATGTGTTGCTTTTCATTCTGTTTTCTCAATTACCTTTTCCTTCTAGACATTTATAATCTTAATGCCTGCTGATCTATTGAACCATTTTGATAATATATTGTAATGCATGTTGGATTAAAACTCTTTAGTAAATCTTGTAAGTACAAATGCAACACGGGATATATAATTAAGAAGCTAGCACACTTATCAAAGAACACAGGGCAGCATTTAATATAGACAGGACACAGGCACGCTAACCATCTTCACCAAATGGGCAGTTAGGGCTGCAGCCTCCTGTAGTGAGGTCGAGCCTGGGCAGCACATGTGCTGCTGCGAGGCATGCAATAGTGGAGTATGGCTTTGAAGCCCCGCCCACTCTCTGCCCATATTTTTAATTGGCTTGTGTCATTGTCCTTTGTAAACGCTGGCTTCCGAGTCGTTATTAGGCTTGTTAGTCCCTCCTTGGTACCGCTTTGTCTGCATTTGTTACCACCCATAATGACTGGACCTTTTCCTGGTGTTCTTACATGGTCTGCTTTATAAGTCGGTGAGCACTATTTTATTTAATGCTCTTCCCCTATTCCACCCACTACCTCGCACCCCGCTGCCCGCTTTTATTTAAATTTTAAAAGCTGTCCGCATTTACTATAGCTGCAGCGTTTTTTTATTTTAGCAGCGCGGTCCGCATTTAGCGGCCGTGCTTTCTTATTTATTTATTTGTTTTGTTTAACTAGCGCCCAGGCAGCGCTTTCACATTCATAGAGGCCGAGCCCCTTTCTTAACACAAACCGCGTCTAAAGAAAGGTACACGGCCGACATTAAAGTCAAAGTGTGGCATGGGCGCTTTTACCCACAAAACCCATCTGTTTGTCAACTTGACAAACAGATGCTTAATTTTTGTGAAAGCCCCCATGCTGCGGTTTCACTTTAATGTTGGACACGCCCCTTTCTTTAAATGCGGCTTGTCTAAAGAAAGGGGCGCTGCTTTCATGAATGTGAAAGCACCACATGGGAGCTAGTAAAACAAATATTTGCAATGCAATAGGTCTTGCATTTGCGAGAGTTTAAGCTATTGCATTGCCAATAGCTTAAACTCTCGTTAATGCGAGACCTATTGCATTGCAAATGCTTGTTAACCAGTGCAGGAAGGACAGATAACAAAAGGTAGGGACAGCCATATCCTGTTCCTCCTTCATTTTATGATCAGTGAGGATGCAGACTTTGGGTAATGAGATAACTACTCTAATATATGCCTACAAGCCTACACTCCAGTGCATGGCTGGAATGGTAACAACCAGGATACAAACTAACCAATTGCACTTGAAATGAGTCCTGATGTTTCTTGAAAAATCCCACTATCTTACCACACGACTAAACACATAAGGGAAGAAGAGTGAGAGTTGGGCCAGTATCAGACCGAAGGCATATTAGAGAAGGGAAGTGGGAATAAAAACCAAAACAACTGATGGATGCTCAGCAAAACTAACCTAGCCAATAACTGTATTGCTTGAGCAGATCTCATTTAAAACCTGTTCTGGTCATAGTAGCAGCACAGCCCCAACATTGAACCTCCCTGGAGCTACTACAATTCAGTCAGTGTGACAATATACATTACGCACCCCAGAGAGGAAAAGGTTAGTGTGGTATATATTTTTCAGAAACAGAATCTGACTGACACTGCAACTCTTCCCACTATGTGTTTCTCTTGCTTAAAAAAGTGCGTTCTTGTCCCTAAGAATCAACAGTGAATTCTAATCGAGTCTTTCAACCATGCTGTCTATGGCAAAGTTCTTGATCATCGTCTGAGCTGTTTGTCGACGCTTACTTCAGGGACATTTGATGAAGAACAGGCAAATATGCCGAACTAGTGCTTTTAATCCTCTCTTACTCCTGTCCAGCCTCATAGATTTAATACATAAACCATTACTTCTCAAACCTTTTTAAATTCCAACCATGTTCTTGCTGTGCTTTGATGTCAATGAAGTGTACTTCCATGAATTTCATGACGCAAGTGTGAACCAGCTGTTTGTTTGTATCAGGTAGGCTATTGAGAACTTCTGCACTACTCACCAGAAGAAGAGGTGTGCAGTGTTTGGGAGAATCAGGGCACCTAATGACTCATTAGTCTGTGTGATTTTTGGGCACGGGAGCTGCCTTCTGATGTTGTTTCTGTTGAGTGCTTAGATAGGGAAGGATGGGCAATAAAAAAGAATGAAAAGCAAGGATCCCCCTTCACTGCCACCACATGTGTTTCCATGAGCTAATAAGGTTCCTGAAGCCGTTTCCCATATAAGTAATACTCATCGTCTCATGGTCCCTCTTTTTGAAGAGATTTTTATGCAGCATGGTCCATGGGACATATCATACCAAACACATGGTCAAGCTACCATACAGTAAACATTTCGCCTTGGTCGTGGGGTAGATAAATGGGTTGAATTTAGACTACCTTTAGGATTTCATTGGGAAACGCTTGTAAACTGTTGTCTTTATGGCCTACTACCTAGAGTATTTGAGTGTACTGTAGTAAACTTGTTACCTAGGCTCTCACTGAACTACCCCATCCCATCCCACATATCAAAGATGCACTCTCCTTGATTTTGGTATGTCTCTAGTAGATGAACTATGTCAGTCTATTTACAAATTTGTCGAGGGTGAATGGCTGATGATGAGCTGCCACTCCAGAACCCTGTTGACTAATGTCAGTCTCATAATGCTAAAAGTGATGAGAAATATCAGGAAGTAAGTCAATGAAAACGAATTTGAAAATGGTTGCTCAGAACTAACAATTTCTGGAACGCACAACTATAGTGTCATGTACCTGTGATTTCCTGTTCACTTAGGTGCACCATCTACTGATAACCGAGGTGGTGTGAGGATATTTTCTCAACTTTTATCTTCCCACTCTGAGTTTCAGCTCATCAAAAAACTTGAAAAGCTAATCTATCTGTGTTTGCAGCCGTTCATCTAATTACTTATATCTAGCAAAGGTTGTGTTCTATCAGAATGCCTTACTTAGAGAAAATGGTCTTTCATGTTTTCCCATGCATCCCTTGGGCGGGGGAACGGTCACTTCCCCACAGATATTTTTTAAATGGTAAAAATTGGATTAGGAATGCTTGCACCCTGTAGTGTACATTTTAATATTGCGTCTACATAAAGCAAGAAAACCATATACAATTGTATAAAACGAAATGTCATATTAAATAAATTGATGCAGCAGGGTTTGTTGTTCTATTGTTTTATTCTTATTTTATTGTGTTCTTATTGTGGTCTAGACCACATTAGGGCTGACAAACGGAATGGATAATTAGATCAACAGAGGACATTCCAGAAGCTACTTCTCACCACCCCCATGACAAGATAATATATATGTACAAACAGGACCGGACTGGGAACGGAAACCGGCCCTGGAAAACTGCTCGCCGTCCCCCCCTGGGGGGGGCTGAGGGGGTGCGGCCGAGCTGTTTGCAGGGGCCGGCTTCGGCCGATTTTGTTACCGGGGGCCGATATTGCCGACCTCCAGTAACAAAAACGGCCCCCTAGGGGCCCAAAACCGGCCCCCACCCTGGCGGCCCAACGGGGAAACGCCCGGTGCCCGCTACGGCCAGTCCGGCCCTGTGTACAAACAATATCCACAGAGGAAGAATACCCGACCATGTACTCTGATTATACATGGAATACAAAACACGGAACTAACTACAGGCCTTGAAAAAGCCCCAGGCCTGAGCATCACAGAGGGGGAAACACGTTTTACTGTTGCTCTTTGAACACTCTACGATGCAAAGCCATTTTACGCTGCTTTTCAGTGCCAAATGTATTTTGCAATGAATCACTGATCGCCGCTGCTATTTGGGCCACTTTGTGAAAAAGCATAGAGAATCTAGAATTATGAAATATTTATACTTCTTTACAAATTTAGCTTAATTTCAATTCCACCAGGGCCTTGGCAGGTAGCAAAGTACCTACCAATGTTTACGTAAAATGCATAACTTGACGCACAAATAATAAATATGAACATCAATATATAGCAATTTAAAATGCCCTTTAAATATCTTGATGCATAAAGTAGCAATTACATGAAACTTTTGTTCCGTTATAGACAGCTAAGATGGAACACTTGGTTCTAGCCAGGACTTACGACAGTGGCGTAGCAAGGAGGGGGCCCCGGGCGGCACGAGTTTTGGGGGCGGCAGCCTCCCCCCAGCTCCTACCTGCCGTTTCGGGGAGGCAATCTATTTCCCCCCACTCTTTAGTGCGGCCATCGAGGGTCGGCAAGAAGCCGAGAAAACCGTCAGCACCCCTCCCCCCCTCCGCTCCACAATGTGGGCAGCAAATGCAGGGTCCGCAGGCACCCGGGCGGTCTAAGGGCTAGATACGCCACTGACTTGCGATGCTAAATGCTTTTTGGCATTGAACATTTTTAGCCTATATAACATTTTGATCGTTTTCTGGCCTCAATGTGACTCAATTTGTTCAATAATCTGAAAGGCACTGTAGAGTATCTACTGGTCTCTACTGTATTGTTAGGGTCTTTTTCACTTGGTTGCATTCCTTTGTTAAGCTCATCTGGGAGCTTGTGCGTATACGAGGGTGCAAACATTCATATGTTCAGTGACGTTAATAATGCTCCACGTAGAAGCAGGTTGGTAGCAATCATGAAAGAACCCAAGGCTACCGGGCCAGAGCAGGCAGACAGAAACATTAACTGCGGCTTGCCATAAGTATGTGCTTAGTTGTGTCCAAACCACAATGTTGCTATCATTTGTAAGCATTGTAGCATCCCGGGGGCATATGTACAAGGGGACTGCGCCATCGGAACGTCACTTTTACCAGCGTTTCGGTGGCGCAATGCCCTGCTCTATATTTACAAACTTTTTGTTGCTTAACGCCGCTTTGTAAATATGATACCCTTTCACGCAGGTACCTGCATGAAAGTGGCGTGCAATTGGTGTTGCTGTGGGCGTTCCACCACAACACCCATTGCTTTTTGATGCTGTCCCAGATTTACAAGGTTCTGTAAATCTGAGGCAGAGCTAAAAATTAATGGCATGCAAAAGCAGGCGTTAGATTGGTGAAACAAGGAGAAATACTTTTATTTCTCCTCATTTTTGCTTTTTATATGTGTTCTGCATTCTGCAGCACACATAGAAAGAGCAAAACGCTATTAGTGATTGTTTTTGTGCATGAAGGTGTCCCTCACTCTTCTTCGGACAGAGATCCGGCAGCTATCCCTAGATGCTGCCAAGCTCCTCTGGAGATCTTCTATAGCGAGAGTGTATGGCTGGGGCGACAAGAATGGCACGATTCTTCATAGATTGGCCACGTACCCTAGGGCGAACCGCATCATCCCTGAAATAGCGGATCGAGACGGAGCGGTGCACCGATCTCCGATGGCGATGGCTCGCACCTTTGCCTCTTACTATCAACAACTCTACGCGGTACGGACCCCAGATCTGTCGCTCTCTGCCTTACTCGAACAGGGAGGCGTTCGTCTCCCTCAGCTGAGCTCGGCCGCCCAGGAGGATCTGGACTGCCCCATCTCTCGAGAGGAAATTAACGAGGCAATAACCCTCACTTCATCGGGTAAGACCCCGGGCCCTGACGGCCTCCCCCAAGAATACTATGTGCTATACCGCGAGACTCTCGTGCCGCGTCCTGCCGACTTGTTCGGTGAGGCGCTGGAAAAGGGTTCCTTCCCATCTGAGACAGATATAGCCACCATCGTGGTCCTACCGAAATCTCAGCCACCTTCCAGTCAATGCGCAGACTACCGTCCCATCTCTCTTATCAACACAGAGATCAAATTATACGCCACCATTCTCGCCCAGCGGCTGAAGCCCTACCTGTCTCTGCTGGTTCACCCAGACCAGTGCGGATTCATGCCCACGCGGGGTACTCGGCACTGTCTACGGAGGCTGCACCTGGCCCTGGCCCACCGGCACTTGCTCACCCCCTATCTGGCGATACTCCTCGTAGACTTTGAGAAGGCCTTCGACTCGGTGGATTGGACGTATCTGGCCGACGTGCTGGTGGAGATGGGATTCGGGCCCCATTTTCGGGATCTGGTTTGCGTCCTATATGCCCAGCCGCGGGCGCAAGTCTTGGTCAACGGGGTTTTATCAGAGGCCTTCCCCGTTCAGAGGGGAACGAGACAGGGCTGCCCCCTTTCGCCCCTGCTCTTTGCCCTGGCGATGGAGCCCCTGGCATCCCTGGTGCGGGCCGAGGGTCGTATTCGAGGGTGGGAATGGCCTAACACGGAGGCGGACAAGATCGCTCTATATGCTGACGATGTTCTAATCTTCTTGGCTGAACCCGCCCAGTCTGGCCCTCACTGTCTCCAGATCCTGCAGTCCTTTGGGCAGGCTTCCGGTCTCCGACTGAACCCGGATAAGTCGGTCCTGGTCCCTTTACACCTATCTAGAGACTGTTATGACTGGCAATCCAACATACCGATTCGGCGCCAATCGTTCAAATACTTAGGGATATGGGTCGCCCTCCTTCCTGAACTGGGCTGGTCCCTCAACGTCACCCCACTGGTGAGGAAAGCCAAGGCAGATCTTCAGAAGTGGAAGGCGTTACCTCTGAACCCCCTGGGGAGGGTTGCTCTGTTTAAAATGATGGTTCTCCCCAGGTTCCTATATGTCCTCCAGAACACCCCCTTCTGTTTTCCTAGGGCCTGGTTCCGTGAACTGGACAGTATGGCCACCAAATTTCTCTTGGGGGGGGTGGAGGGCACGTCTGGCCCTGAATCTATGTTGGATTCCCTCATTTGATGGGGGTTTGGGGATGACGCATTTATATCTGTAATTCCTGGCTACGCGCCTCCTGATCATACACGACTGGTTTAACGGGGGCTGGTCAGACCCAACTTACCGGCTCGAGCTGAGCGAACTGGGTTTGTCCAAAATCCAATCATTGATGTATGGGGGGCCCATTCCATCCCATTTACCAGATGTAACACGCTCTGGGCTGTTGGCCTGGCGGGCTGCACTGCGTCATACTCACTGGACACGCAGGCTGACTCAGTGCACGCCTCTTTGGCAGGGTACTTGGCTCCGAGAGGTCAGTGGGTTGCAGGGCTTCAGACCATGGGATCTCATAGGAATCTCACAACTTGGGGATGTGTGGGCAAGCGGCCACATGCGCTCCTTTCAGGACCTCCAAACCCGTTACTCCCTGCACCCATCTCAATTTTATAAATACTTACAACTGCGACATGCCCTCCACATGCACATCACCGCTGACACCAGGATCCCTGAGTATAGCCCCCCGAGGCACAGACTATGCTGGGAGATTTAGGCAAAGGGGGTATTTCTCGTATTTATCGAACATTGGTTAACAACACCCCCACTACACTGGATAAGCTGAGAAGCCAATGGGAAGAATGGGTGGGTCCGGATTGGCGTGATGCCCTTATGGCGCCCAAGACGGTCACTGCGTCAGCCAAACTCAGACTGATCCAACTATACTACTTGCACGCCGCATACTTAACCCCCCTGCGCCTCCACCGGGCAGGCCTGTACCCGAGCGCATCCTGCACGAGGTGCGGCTACGCTCCGGCTGATTTTTTCCCCATGGTCTGGGCGTACCCCCACCTGGCGCGATTCTGGGATGATATCGAGGAGGAGCTCACGGAAATCTTGGGGTGGGAAGTCCCTCACGACCCACGACACTCTCTGTTGGGGATTACAGATGGGCTGGACGGGTCCAGAAATGAAAAATTATTTTTCAACACGGCCATGGTAGTGGCCAAGCGAGACATAGCTGCGGCTTGGAAATGTCCAGATCCACCCTGCTCAGGGAAGTTGCGAAGGGGGGTAGACTAGTGCGCGACCCAAGAAAAAACCTTGTACGAGGCAAGAGGGTGTTCCAAAAAGTACCGCAGGGTGTGGGGTAAATGGCTGGGTACCGTGGAGTAATCAAAGTATTGTATCTAACCGTTCTCTATATTTGTGCCTTAAGAAGTCGGGACCTATGAGATGTTATGCTCCTGTAATTCGCGGTGAATTGTCATCTTCCGTGTCTAATGCTGATTTGCCGATGTTGTTTGTTTTCAAAACAATAAAATTGATTATCAAAAAAAATTAATTGCACTTTTATAGTCTGAAAAACAAAAGTGTATCTGCTGTATATTTAAAAAGGGGACATTGTTTGAATCATGACATTTACCATATCATCTATTAAACCTGAAAAGTTGTCTTGTGCTGAGTGCCCACATTACATTGTAAAATACAGTAAAGTCAGGTTAATGTTTATTTCCGATAAAGCAATATAGCTGTAAATCATCATAAATCCACATCATACGCAAAAAAAAACAAAGCAATTAAAACAGTATACAAAGAATTAAATCTAACTTTTCTTACTTTTAAAGGAAGTCTATGCTCTGGTAACAGCCTTGTATAAAATAAACTGCAAGTGTAACCTGCCCAAAGACAATATTTAGACAGCACAGAACAGAAATAGCAGCAACAAACCTACCCCGCTAGGTCATATTCTTTTTCTGCACCCTCCAAGCCTGTCAATTGAAGATGGCAGTAGAGAATTGAATTGAATGACTGAAGGATTCTGCTACGGGGTGAATGGAAGAAACTTGGGGTTCGCTCCTGTCGACAAGCCATCCTTACCTCTATGAACACAGACAATCCACTACTTAATATACAGTTCACTAAGTTTGTCGCAAGAGCAGTAAAAAGGCTTACAATCTGCGAGAGCTAGTGAGTCAATGATCGTGAATTTGCACAGGGCAGCATTAAGTACGCCGCATTGTTATCTAGTTACTACATTGTATTAATTGATAGCGGCCTCATCTGGTATTTTGCACATCGCCCTTATTCATTGTTCCCTGCCTTGTGTGACCCCAAAACTTTTACCATCTTTTGCAGGGTTTTATACATCTATAAATGGAATTGCACCATTAGTGGACTTGTTAGTAATCTTTTAGTAGCGACTAGTGCCTGCCCCTCTTTTTTAGCATGATGTTAAAATTAAAATGAATTATTACTGTTTTAGCTGTGTGTTAACCATAAGGATCTGTGGTTTAATTGCAGTCCACATTTAAGGAGCCTGTACTTAGAGAGATTATGCAATTCTTAACGGGTGCTGACCAAGTTTTAAACAATTATTTATTGTTAAATACCATATTCCTTTACTACCCATTATTTATACGCGACGCTATTCATGGATTATAGGGCTGTACCAAGAGTGTGATGCAACAATGTAAGCAAAGACTCAGGAACTCAGTTAATGTTCCTTTTAATTTCGTTTTGCATGTGTAAACATTTTAGCAATTGACTGATACACGTTTTTGTTATTGTATGTCCATCATTGTAATGATTTTTATTAATCAAACAATAAAGTAACACTGCATAAAAAAAATTTAAAACATTTTTTTTATCTTTATCTCAGTTTTTTCAAAGTCATCTTTTATTTTTATTTTCCTAATGTTATACTAAAGCAGAAAAGGTCCCCCCCCACACACGCACACACTTCCTTGCACAAATGGAATTTGTATCAATCTGGTCAGTAGTGGATGTCACAATAAATCAATTACCATATTTGTACTATTCAGTTGCTTTTGTTTTTACCAAAAAACGATTGAACAGGAAACACAGCTAAATGCCGCAGGGTAAGGCTATGCTATTCTCGATTCAGAAAATATCGGTGTTACTAAACACTCTGACATAATGTCCATCACAGAAACGAAACTTCACTGCAGGAGACTTCACAGCGTTTAGAGATCTCATTGGAATAAAAGCTCATACATTTTAAACGACAAATGACAATTTACAAATGATTAATCCACCACAAAAGCAATTTTGCTTAGTTTGTATTTGTATTGGGTAACTTTTGACAAATGTAGGCACTTCTAAAAGATCCAAAACCATTACTTGCAGAGTCCAACAGATGCAGATGTAAAATAAATATTATAGCTTATTTAGTAATGTACGACTGCAGAGTCTTCACACAACTCTGCACATAAAAATATAGGATTGTGCTTTCTTCTTTTACGTTCGCAGACTCCGGAGTCGTAAAAATTCTGCTAGTAAAATCCCTTTGCAAATAGCAAACAATCGTAAACTGACATAAAAGTGTAAATTTACCTTTGTGAATCAGGCCCTTTGTCAGCAATAGTCTGCATCTAACCATTCAAAAGTGTGGTGTACTTTTAAAAAGCGAAGTACAAAGTAGCAGTAACAACAATAGCAATTTGTTTTTAATTGAATTATTAATTATGAGTAATCTGTGCTATTTAATTATCCTATACAGGAAGTGATTGATGTGAACAAGTTCTGTTCACAATGACACTGCAAACCTTATTTTCTGCTGTTTGTGTGCATTGTTTCCCAATAGGTCATATCTCATATTTGTACCGTTTACTTAGATGAAATTTCAGAAGAAGCCAATGATTTTTCCCTGGCATTTCTAGCACTCATGTGTAGACAAAAAAATCCAAAATAAGCGCAAATGAGGTTTAATAAAAACACATGTAATGTATGAGGACAGTGTAGAACTTGCTTTCGGCTTATGCTGCCTTACCTTTTCTTGATCTCGTGAAGAATTTGATGCCGCTAGGTGAGGTAGATGGGTTGGAGCTGGGGGATGATGACTCTTTGGAAGAGGACCTGAAGATCCCACTGAAGCTCATTCTTCTGGGGGTCCGTGGGGGAGACTCTTGGTATGGGAAAGGAAATACTGTTTTTGGGGAGCCCGGGCTTTGCCTCGATCTCACCGGGGCTGACACGGGGCTGGAAGGGCGATTCTGAAGTCCTTTTGAAAAAAAGCCTTTGGAAGGGCTTTCAGCGTGGCATGGCTCATCTGTCTGGAGAGAGACAAAACAAATGTAAGATGCATTTTCATTTTTTTGTAGGCTTCCCACACAAAAAAAACCTGTTTACCTCACACAATACAAGGATATGTCAATTAGCAACCATTAGGAGTTGGCCTTACATTGATGTTTGCAACCCCTGCTATTTTTGACAAATCGAAATGACAGGGGCATGTGGCTATTGCAGAACTGAGGAAGATAAATTAAGTGGCAGAGTTCAGGGCTTCCAGGCCACTGGTATATTTTTACAAAAACCCTCTCAACAAAGGTATTTGCATTTTATCATTTAGAGAGTTCTATTTTGGCTTGTAATGTCGGATGTGGCCTGTCTGTTCTTCCATTTGGGATGCGATTAGGTAGTGGGGCAAGAAAGGAGTCTTGACTAGAGGTGGTGGGAGGTCACTGGCACACACTCATCTATGGGTCAATCCGATAGGCCGCATGATCTTCATGAGGGCGTCCATTTGCACCCATTTCGTATATGAATAGGGTCAGAATGCAAGCTGGCGAGCAATGTCAACATACAGACACATTTACCTAATATTGGTAATATTTAGGTCTTCTAATGTTAAAAAGGAGGTACGAAGAGTAGGAGTAAAGAGATACCTGAAAGGGTGGGGTGTGAAAGAATGATGAGGAGGGCTGCATAACATGCAGGTGGCTGCAGCATTTGGCAAACAGTACTGGACTTTCTGCACTTTCTCCATACTCTATATCTTTTCCAATATTGGCAGAAGTCAAATAAATATATTTTTTTAGTTCAAACTGCTCAAAAGTTACTAAAACACTGAACAATGGATGCAACAAAGTGCCAGACATTTTGGAAAAGTCAAGCGGTTACATTTCTCCTGTTGATCTCTGTATTCAGGCATTAAATCTGGTGTTAATACCTCCCCAACTGATGAACGGGGGAAGAGTTGTTGTCTGTAGCATAGAACGAAAACCTTCCTTAGTTCCATTGAATTGTCAAAGCAGCAGTTATTCCAAGAGAGCATTCAAAGCCAGGAAGAATGTTCGCATCGCACCCATTGGGTCAATGGGAGCCCGCGTACGCGTTGTACGTCCGGCTCCCATTGACTCAATGGGAGTCCGACCGACTCGAGTCCGATTGCATGCGTGCGCATCGTACTCGTTCGGTCGGACTGCCAGAGTCCGATTCGGTTGGAAATCTCTCCGGGTCCGGCTCGGTCGGAGAGATTACCGGCCTGAATCGGAATCGGCCCCTAAGTCTGCACATGGAAACGCGATTTATAACTAAACTGGGATGTGCAGAATAAAAAAGACATGCCTTTTATCATAAGAAGTGTGTATAGGAAGCTTAATTTCCTCTTGTGTGCAGCATTGTATAGCTTTACGTCAATTATTTTCTCTGAAAGGAAGAAAAGACAGTGCTCATAAAAAGGTCTGATGTAGTGAGTGTTGATTGCAGTTTTGGGCTGTGAGTGATTTACAAATCGGTTACAGTGTAAGATCACAATTTGCAAGAACGTTCAAGAACTCCCGCCTCTTTAACATGTATGAGGCTGGGTTTGTTTTGTGACTCATGATTGGTTGCGAATGCAGGGATAGACCCCTGCTTGAGACAGCAGACCACCACCCCTGCATTCACATACACAGAATGCTGCCAATTCTTTGTAAAGTAGCCTCTGTCCCCTTATGGTGCTACAGGGGCGGCTTTCCCCATAAAGGCATAGGGGCTGCTTTCAAAAACAAAATGATGTGGCATGGGGAGAGCAACCAGTTGCCCGGATGACTGTCTGCTCCACCCGATGTCAAAATAAAAGCCCAAATTCACATGGTGTAAACCAGGGATCTCCAACCTCTTTTGTAATAAGAGCTACTTATGTTCAATGAAAATCATCAAGAGCTACTAATAATATTGGTGTTGTAACAGTGACCACATCAGACACGATTACATTAGTGGCCACACTATGTATGATTACCAGTAGTAATCACCTCCATACATCAGGCAAGGTTGCCAGCAGTAATGTAAAAAATGCTCTGTCAATGTGGAACACCACTACATTGTTTAAAGTTTTTAAAAAACACACAGTTTTGTCTCAAATACACACTTTTCAATTTTTGTTTACATATACTATTTCAGACAAGTAAAGGCTTCACATTTAGTATTCTGGGATGTACACAGGAGAGCTACTTACAGGTAGCTGGAGAGCTACTATTCGCTCACGAGCTACTCGTTGGAGATGCCTGGTGTAAACTGTTTCGCAGAGACAGCTTATACTTTGTATATGGATCCCATCACCTTGAGGGAGTTGGTATCTGATTAATGGCTTGCAATCACAATTGTATTTGCAAACCATTGATATACTTCATAGCGAGGCGAAAGCCTGGGTGCGCCCCTTTCATGCACCCTTTACTTTGCGATTTGTTAAGGAAAACATTTATACTTCGCGATTTAGTACATTACAGTTTGCTTTTTTGCAGCCACAAATCCTGTGATTTTGCAAGCTGCATGCTTTGCAATCAGAAAAAAGCCTAAATTCATTAATTATTGGTGACTACTTTTTTAAATAGGATTTGATGTGTATAGTTTTATTTCTTAAACAACTCATGGATTTACTTCAACATTGGAATCACTTTTGCATCAAGGCTATATTAAAATGTCAAAATGGGGAGTGAGGGTGAAGTAATGGGGGGAGATATGGAAGATCTCAGGAGCACAGAACTCCCCAGCAATGCCGCAATACGTCAATGTTTTGCCCCAAGAAACATTGAAACAAACATTGAAGCTGCCTGACAGAGCCGTGCGACTGGTGTGGAGGAGGAGAGCTTGAATCTGTTTGGGTTTGTGTTAATCTCTGTGCTGGGCGCACACATGCAAAATAGTGAGGAGTGCTTGACTTTCACAGTTAGCGCTCACTGATTTGTTTGGGGCTGCCCATGACATGCCAGTGTCACGAGAAGGACAGCGGCGGCTCCTCCGCTAAGACGGAGGAGCGTCGCCCCACTGCTTTGCAGCAGTGTGAATAAAGGAAAAATAAAATAATAATAGCTCAATGTTATTATCATTTTATTCTTTCCTGCTGCGGCAGCTTTGCGGGGCGGGGCTGCTCTGCTCTCAGAGCAGGGGGATTAGTGGTGGCACTATGTAAGTGCGCATGAATGTTTGGCTGGCCGTCTTCGGCCGGCCAAACAGTCATGTGCTCTTTGCATGTTCTCCACCTAGGTTGCATTACAGCCTGGGTGGAGAACATGCCCAGCATCCCAGTACCTGCCTGAGTCCTGAACCATGGCGCTCACTCCAATCACAATGCTGCATTGCAGCATTGTGATTGGCTTAGGGGAGCCTGTGTGCTTCCTGGGTGCTCTGTTCCTGTGCCAGGAGAGACGACGGTGGAGAGACGCGGCGAGGAGGTACGTTTTTTTTTTTCTTTACCCGCCCTTCGCCCTGCCACCGATCTGTGCCTGCCGCCACTGGAGAAGAAGGGGACTGGAGTTCAGAGACCGAGAGTTGGTTATGCTGGGTGCCTTTGTCTCCTTGCTGTGTGCTAGGGCAGACCCTGCCAGGCCTTACACCATGACTATCATTGTCCTAGCTCAACATGCACTGAGTGAGGTCAAGAAATGCAAAGAAGTGACATGGAAGACCATAGACGTTAAGTCACATAGAGTGACTACCATATCCATACTTCTAGGCTGATCTGAAGGAAGGCGTGCTGTAACTTGCATGGGTGACAATGATGGACTTTTTTGTCATATCCTTGTATTGTGTTACCCACAACCAACAAGCATACAGTTACAGGCATCAGATGTACATTCAAATAGATAGATACATGTGGCACATTGGCATTAGCCTTGTTTCTTCCTTGGGCTGGCGTTTCCCCATGTTCGCTTCTCACCCTCCCCTACCTCGTCTTGTTTCCCATAAAATATTTATATCAGGGTCCATATATCTTTCCATACTTTTGGGGGCACCCTATTCTCTTATAGACCACCTCCTCTGCCTGGGCACAGCAGTCCATTCAGTAGTTGAAGAGGCCATGTCGGACCGCCAGTGTCGGGCAATGTCTTGCTTTTCCACGAGGAGACCAATTCCCACCAATGTTTCAGTGGGACACTTCATGTCTGGCATTTATAACTGATAGCTACGACATAGTTATCTGCATGCTTTAGTGGATGATAAGGTTGATAACCTGTACTGCTTCTCCTCGCATGTTGTGTGAGTCACAAAATCCGCACCACTAACTGACTGTGCCTGCAATGAACAGTGTGCTCTTGCGACACAGGTGAAATGCCGAAGGTTACTAACAGTTGAATATAAGAATGCAGACCTGCAGTCTATGTGTACAGAGCAGTAGGACAGCGTATGCTTTCAAAGAGAATCATGTTTGGATCTTGGCTATGAGAGAAGCTGAGGAAACTGATAAAATAAAGACGTTTTGAGAAAAGCTGTTTCCTCAGATTCTCAGCAAACCAATTTTGCCAGCACATGGAACCCTGGATCAGCACCCTGTTCATCGCTTATTCTTCCTTGCCAAAGTGATAAGCAAGAAATGTTGTACGTAACATGATGAATCGGCGACTACCCATTTAAGATTACATTCCTACACTTCTTCTCTGAATTCAGCATTTCTTTGCAAACAGTCAGAAGATTGTTCAAGAAGCAAAGTGAATTCTCAAAGAAAAAGTATACCATATGCATTGATTTTACCAGCTCAAAATTCAAAATGACATGGGATGACTAGGCACTTTTTATCATGAACCCCATTTTTATACCATCCACATTGCCACATCCCGCTAACACCAAAGAGTGACAAGGGTTTTGATGACGTACCTGATACAGTCAGCTCACAGATTTGTTATGACATTGCAGAAATTCCTACCCACTCTGATTCAACGTTTCCATGAGCAAAATACATATACTGTGATGGTATGACTCCCAAACACACAAGAATTAGCTAATGACTTGGGGATCAATAGCCTGTCTGAGATAGGGCTCTGGATGTGCACGGCTGGTGCTCTGACTCACATGACCAGCTCTATCTCATAGCTGTATGTCATTCTAGGTACTCCTTCTTTGGAATAAAGGGACAACACTGTACTTTGTGGCCTTACACGAGTGAATGTGTTTAAGGACAGGTAACTTTTATTTATAGTGGTGTGATTGATCATGAGAGAACAATACGGGCTCAGGAGATGAAGAAGTAGAGATGAAGAAGTTAGAGGCTCTAGGCATCACCAAAAGGTTCTTGAAATAGTTTTGTGAGTTTTTGAATATCATATTATTCATATATATTATTCATGTAGTACCATACGGAGAATAGAAGCCCCAATACTATCAAGAGATGTCAAGGTCTTGGCTTGGTTCTGATGGCACGTACGCATACGGTTACTATTGACAGACCTTTGTGGTTGACTGAGAGGTAAAGGAGTTAGCATTCAATAAAACAATTTACAATTCGTGTTGCCCATGTGACCACACAATAAGGACCAGGAATCAGTAATTGAAGTCAAGGGGGTTTATTACAAATTAGTAATCCATTCAAATCAATGCAAATTAAGCATCGTTCAAATACAGAATTCAAAAGGAAGCGTTAGTCAACAAGTAAATTCAGTTTAATAGGATCAGATATGCGACAAGTGCAGCCACATAAGTACAAATGGTAAAAATCATAAAGTCATATAACAGGGCTCTAAGTTGGATTGGAAATGGTTCAAAATAGGAAATCTCAGTGAAATTTAAGAAACTGGAAGGTGAAGCAGGAAGGTGTCAGCATTGTGAGGATCAAGTGTTTAGCATATTACTGTTCACTCTCAAGAATAGGGCAAGCAAAGAGGTCTGTACCTCTCAAAGTCCAAAAGGGATCGGCTCTAACCTTTAACAGTGTATACATTAATTAAAACACACAGACACATACCCATGAGTAGATTCTCACACCACCCGTCCAGGAACCTATAGAATTGCACTTCACATGCAAAGTGGCAACAGCTCCAGATTTCTCTCATCCCACGAAACCTGGACATTCATACAACCTTGGGTAGTACACTGTTACTGATAAGCCATGAATAGAAACCTCAAACTTATTAGTTTTTCATTTCTCTGCCAAGATTTTCTTCTCAGGCCTCACTATCTCTAATACATAGTACTCCTTTCTCTAGCTAATGAAGCCTTGAAACTGCATCTGCACATGAGAGAACATGCAAGGCAACCAAATTCATTTATCAAATTCAGGCCTAGTTAAATTAGCCTTGTGAAACACTAAAATGTGCACTTTGAATACATGATTATAGCTACATGTATAACTTCAAAATTAATGCAGCAATATAAATGCAACTTAGGTAAATGATGCAATACACTTTCAAATAAATGTAACAACTTGAGACATACATGTAAATATTTATGAGAACTACATTTCATTTATGGTTAGGCTAAACATTAATGTGCACAAGTTTATGAATCTCTAATTTCTACAGTGCATGCCGTACAGTAATGTATTTGAATATTTCACTTCTCTTCAATAAATTTAAGGCACACAGAGTATATGGTGCTAGGTGCACATATATATTGCATTTCTGTGACGTGTAAGGGTGGAGCAAAAATTACACTGCTCCAGCTCTCAGTTGCATTCCTACAGGATGTGGGGGTTCCTGCGCTGCTGCCCATATGGAAGAGCGGGAGGTGCTGGTGATTGCTGCCTTTGCCTCCCCGTGACAGTCGCAGGTAAGAGTGCGGGGGGAGGCCGGCACCCCGAAAACTCATGCCGCCCGAGGCGGACTGCCCCCCCTTGCTACGCCACTGCCTACAGTGAGGTCATGTGCTGCTTTAAGAACCAGACACAAATATACCCATAAAAATTACCTATTATATACCTATTAATGTTACAGATGTAATCGAATTTAGTTGTATCTGGTTTGAATGTGAATTGGGATAAACTGGAGCTATTTCATCTGAACCCAGGTCTCCCTTCCCATGTGGATGTGTCTCTGTGACCCAAAGTCTATTTCTTTCTTTCCAGTGTCCGTGCCTTCCTGTATCTGTGTCTCAGTCTCACTGCGACAGTATTTACTAAGTAGTGCCTATAGCAGGACAATTGTAAACAACTAATTTCTGATTTACAAAATATAGGTTTTGGAATTGCAACAAAAACATTGAAGCACTGCTACTCTTATCTCTTCGGGGGCCTCACAGACCAGGGCCCAAGTGCAGCAGACTCAAGATTAGAAGAATATTTGACACTGAGGAGAAGGCCAGTTACAAGGCAAGGTAAATGGCATTTATATCTAAGTGCATAAATGTCCTTGTGACCCGAACACTGGGAACTGGCAGCTAATAACTAGCATCTCTCTTATCTCAAAAATCCTGGAGTAAAACAGCCAAGTTCTGTACCTTGAACCCTCTGTCACATGTTGCTGTTATTCCTTTTTTTTTTTTTTTAACACCGAAGCTGAATTCATTATATAGAGCATCAAAGAAAGCTTAAGGGTCATAATCTACAGAATCAGCGTAGAAATGCAATACAATAGAGCATGAAATTTCAGCAATTTACATAAAGATGGTTCCTTAAGGAATAAAGTGGCCTGTGCAGAAATATGTCATACAAAAATACTACAATTTAATACATAATATACAGATAATTAATGCACCAAGTTTGGCTAATCCCCCTGGCTGGGTCTGCTATACGAAGCCACTCCCAACTCGACGGTGTCAAAGCTATGGTCAGTTTTACCCACTCGTGTTTGTACTGCCCATGTTAGGACGCCAAGGAAGATTTCCCTCCTTGCTTAGCTTTATTGAGAATTTGTTTGGTGCAGCCAGGAAGATAGAGGTTCCCAGATAACTAGCCCTTTCTTTTTGGCCCGGATGCCCTTTTAGAGTATATAGCTTTTTCAAGGGTGAATATTGAGTATAACCGGGCCAACCACTGTGAAAATAAGGGGGGAATTGGGATCTATCCAGGCTGAGGTTATGCATAGTCTGTAAATTGCCATAGCGACGAATATAAGGGCCCCCCCATTCTTTCTATTAACCGTATCTTGTACTCCCAGCAGAATTGCCGTAGGAGTTAGTAAGATGTTTCAAGATAAAACCTGTCCAAGAAAGTCTTGTATCTTGATTAAAAATGGCCCAAGCTCGGCGCAAGTAGCAAACATGTGGACTAAGTCTATGCTATGTTCAGCGCATCGCGGGCAGTGAGTACCTTTGCCGGTCCCCCACTTTGCGATTCTGCTCGGTGTAAGATATAGAAAGAAGCACGTTTTATAAAATTGCGCCTGCAAACTGGCTGATAATAAATCGATTTGGGCAAATTTAAGTGCTAGGCAAAAGACATTGTTGGTAGTGTTCAATTTTTGCTGCCATTTATTAGAGATTTTTGACAGGTCGTCGGGCATTAGGCTATTTAGGGAGTCATAGATTATTCCAATTCGGGGAATGGTGGGTGAACATAGTTTCTCGATTAACTCACATTTAGTGAATCTTGCGGGCCCACCGGCCTTACGTGATAGGAAGGCCCTGATTGCGTAATATTTAAAGGCTTCCCTGTTGCCCAAGTTATATTGGGTTTTAAGTTCCTCAAAGCCAGGACCCCTTCGGTTGACTATAGGACCCCTAGTTTTTCTACGCCTGAGTTAAACCAATTTTGAAAGTATGATCCCCCAAAAATATCTGGTAGGTTAGCGTTCTTATTGGTAGGAGTATAGTGATTCATTCTACCGATTCCTAAGAGTTTACGCACGGCAGAGAAAACCTTGAATGTTCCCATGAGGGTCTTGAATTTAACCTTCTTGTAGTGCCCGAATTCGAGTTGGCGCCACAAGCACCCCCAAGCATTTGGGCCAAGTAAGAGTTCAAAAGGTGACAGGAGTCCGGTTGGCAGTATTGTCGGTTGGTCTTGCATCAAGATTGGGCATGTCTGTAAAACTGTAGCCCAGTAGTATAGTCTTAAATTTGGGAGTGCCCAGCCCCCTCTTTCCCTGGGAAGAGATAAAAGTTTGAACGCTCTCCTTGGTTGGGAGTATGCCCATACAAATTGAGAGAATATCCAGTCAAATCTTAAGAGCATTGTATTAGTAAATTCCAAGGGGATAGTTCTAAAAAAATACTGAATTTTGGGGAAGAAGGTCATTTTCAGAACATTGCATCGGCCCACAATGGATAAGTGTAGGTTATTAAGATGGCTCAGAGCCTTCTTTGTCTCTAAAGCAAGGGGATCCAAGTTTTCCCTGACTATCAAATCGGTCTCTGCCAAGATGTTTACCCCTAGATATTTTGCTTTAGGGACAACTCTTTTATCTGCCCAGGTGATCATTTTGTTTACTATAATTTGGGTTTTCCCTTTATTTAGTGCGTATCCCGATACCGCACCAAAGTGCAGAGCCTCTTGCTCTATTGCTGTTATAGCTTTCTTGGGATCCGGAGTCACAAAGACTAGGTCGTCCGCATAAGCCATGATTTTGGTTTCTAGGCTGAGTCTGTAGATAGCCGGGATTTCCTGGCTCTTCTCCAACTTTTTAATTAAAGGATCGATCTACATTGCGAAGAGCAACGGAGAGCAAGGGCAACCCTGGCGGGTGCCGCATGTGATTTTGATTTGCTCCGTTAATAACCCGTTAATACACACCCTGGCAGTGGGATTGAGATATAATGCCTTAATGGCCTGGATAGCCCTAGGTCCGAAGTTCACTCTCTGCATGATGCACCAAAGAAACAACCAGGAGACCCGATCAAATGCTTTTTCAGCATCGAGAAGTATTAAAGCCATCAGGTCTCCTGTGATCTGTGCTGCGTCGAACAGAGTGATAGTCCTTTGGGTGTGCTCTGTGGTCCCCTTATTGGGGATGAACCCATGCTGCCACCTAGACACAAGACTTTCGATTTTGACTGAGAGTCGGGACGCAAATATTTTGGAATACATTTTAGAGTCCCTATTTATGAGCGTAATTGGGCGATACGAGCCCATTTCGAGCAGGGATTTATCTTTTTTTAGGAAAGATGATAATCTTGGCTGTTGCCCACGATTGGGGTGGGGTTGCTCCGTTGAAAATTTGGGTCACCAAGGATTTAAAAATATCTTTAATTTGAGAGAAGAAAACTTTATGAAATTTGACTGGTATGCAATTGGTGCCTGCCGCCTTGCCATCTGGTAGGTTGGCCAGAGCCATGGCAATTTCATCCCAAGAGGGAGGAACTTCCAACTGTTCCCGAACTTCCCTGTCAAGGCGTGACAGCGAGATAGGGTCCAGGAAATTATCGATCTCTAGCTGCCTTTTGTCTTCTGAGCCAATACCCTCTTCAGAATATAGGCTTTGGTAGAATTTGCGGAAAGCTGTTCGTATATCATCTGGAACATTGGTTATTATCCCTACGGAAGTCTTGATGGAGTGTATCCCATTGATGGTAGTCTGTTGCCTTGTTCTCACGGCCAGCTGATGACCGATCTGCTCACTACACTCATATGTTTTTTCACGAGCGGCGGCCCACTTGGCAGCAGCTTTCTCGGCCAGAATAGAGCTTATATCTGCTTTGATGGCAGCTATAGCGAGTTGTGCTAAATCTATCTCTGTCCCAGTCTGGACTGCAGTAATAAGATTTTCCTCAGCCTTTGCAATTTTTTTTTGTAATTCTATAATCTGAGCTTTCCTCTGCTTATTTTTCCTAAGTGAGAATTGCAAGGTCTCCCCTCTAATGCAAGCTTTTAGAGTGTCCCACACCACCATAGTTGGGGCAGAGCCGATGTTAGTGTCTAGAAAATCTTGGATCCAGCTTCTCATGTGATTTTGGTATCCTACGTCAAATAAAAGTGCTCTCTCAAAACTCCAGGACGAGATTTCTTTACGGGTAGCCAGGCCCCGTATATTAAAAACTAGCGGATTGTGGTCCGATAGAACTCGAGGAAGAATATCAATACTTCTATTGTGGATCATGGAGGGTGAGGCCAAAAAATAATCTAATCTTGCAAAGGATTGATGAGGTACAGAATAAAAAGTGTACCCTGACTGATTTGGTTTCAGACAGGACCAGACATCCACAAGCCCATGTGTATGTAGAAGGTTTTTTAAGGCTTGCAGAACCTTAGGCTTCCGACTTGTATACCCCCGTTGATCATTCGTTCCCCAATTGCTGGGCAGATTAATATTAAGGCCCCCACATACAATAACTGGAAGAGGCCAGTGTGCTAGCTCACCGGAAACCCAATTGATCACTCCGGGGTCGTCCACTATGCTCCCATATATGGAGCATAGGGTGAAGGCATATGCAGGAGTTAACCGACATTCTGCTAGAGCCCATCTTCCTTGAGGATCGAACTTAGCCCGAATAGGTTGTAGCAAGCGCTTGTGTTGTGCTAAAATGGCAACCCCTCTTGTGCGTGTGCCCTGAGATGTTCCCCCGATGAGGCTATATCCCATAGTTTTTAAGAAATGTGTCTGGGAGCCTTCTATGTGTGTTTCCTGGAGGCAGAGTATGTTGGCCCCCATCTGGCGCAGTCCCTGGGCTACCTTCTGTCTTTTTCGAGTATTGTTCAACCCGCAGATGTTCAAGGAAACAATTTTAAAATGTGTAGTATTTGACATGTCAATCTGTTACAGTGCTACTGAGTGAGTTACCTACATGAGGACAGGAATCAATGGCACAGAAAGTCCGATGTTATAAACATAATAAAGAAATCTGCCCCTCATAATGAAATAAAGTGACCCATTCCAAATTGTTGCACATTCTACAGTTTCAAGAAAGAAATTCCAGCACAAGTACACAACCAAGTTGGCACATGAATGAAAAGCAGATAAAGCTCTTGAAGGCTCCCCCCCTCCCTCCTCTGTCTGCAGCAGCTCCGCCCCTAAACCCTCCCCCCACCCCCGTCAAAAGTGAGCAATCAGGTAACACCTGAATGATGGATACCTGCAATAAAACCCCGCCACCCGACCCCGCCGTGTAAAAAAATGGTGTATAAAAGCTTGATAGGCCAATAGGTGTAGGAAAACACAATACTAGCCTAAAACAGTTTTAGGAAGGAGGGAGAAAAAGAAACGAAGAAGAATATGAAATGAAACGGCCTTGTCTTAAATTTCTAGAACTGGACCCTTGCTTGGTCTAGGCTCCTAATTCCCAGAGATTGCCCATACTACATTTCGACCGTACTGGTCCTTTAAGGTGCCTTCCAAAGCCTGCCCCACCTCTATCCCCCACCCTTTCAAAAAAAAAAAAACATGAAGAAAAAATAAAGAGGATCTAACATGCAACATTTTTAGAGCTATTGTCCATAATGATCATTAGCTGTGCCCCTTTCTGGCCTTAACTTCAGAGAGATATTCTTGGGCTTTAATCTCAGACAGAAAAGTGCGTGAGGTGGCATTCACGATGACTTTCAGTTTGGCCGGATTCATAAGAAAAACTTGGGCTCCTAGTTGCTGAAAGGGGCTAAATAGCTGGCGGAGACGCCATCTTCGTTCCACTGTAGTGTGGCAAAAGTCGGGCTTTGCAAAAAAGGACACACCCTCGAAGCACTACTGGGAATTCTGCCGGGCCTGTTCAAAAACCGTCTGCCTAAGTAGAAAATTCCCAAAAAACACCAAGAAGGCTCGGGGTTTCTCTCCTTCATTGGCGTTGGCGTTAGCGTGTTGTTTCTTCCTTGTAAAGGGAAAGCGGTGGGCCCGCTGGATCTCGTGCTCCCAGTTCCATTCCGTGTGCTCTGGGAAAGCCCCCCTCAGGAGTTTCACAATGTAGCGCCGAGGATCTTCCCCCTCCATCCCTTCAGGAATCCCTAGTAGGCGGAGGTTATTTCGGCGCTGTCTGTTCTCCTGTTCCTCCATCTTCCACATAACGTCTGTCATGCAGTCGTTTGGGTGGAACATTGATTTTTCAGGGTGAGGACTTCAGTTTCCAGGCTTTTGGTGCGGCCCTCAATCATAGTAACTCGCTCCCTAATGTCAGAGCAGGTTTTGTTTAGTTTTCTAAGTCCCCCTTGCAATTTTTTAGCGGCACCCTTGGCGTGTTGATTATTGATGCGTACTTCTTCCTGGAATTGTTTGATTGAGAATAGTATGGCAGTCAGAGAGGGTTCCTCTGGTTGATCCAGTGTGGTTCTGGTACTCCCTGCTCCTGAGATCTTGTCTGGCTCGTCACCGTATGGAAATGTAAGTTGAGACCCCGAGTAGTCCCATTTAAGCTGGCTGGGCTTTTCTGAGCCCCTCTTTGCTTGCCAGATGCAGTTTTTTATCGTTGGACCGTACCAGTTCCTTTGGAGAAATTGCTACAGTTAGCATCGGAGAGGTCGTCATTGCTGGATGTAGATGAGCTCTCTTCTGCCGCGGAGTCAGACCCGTCTGAAACCGAAAAAAAATGTTTGCATGCTGGTTCGGGGGACACAGCAGCCTGGGACCATTGAGTGCAGGCAGCATTTTGATTCATGGATAAGAGATCGCAAGTCTCTTGCTCCTTTTCCCTAGGTAAGGGCCAAGCCGGAGTCAGGTTATTCTCCTCAGAGACCATCTAGGGCCGAACTGTGGTTTCAGGGTTTTTCATAGGGCACGTGCCTACCACTAATGAGTCTAGCCCGTGGGATTCCAATGTATGTTCCAGCCCAGGATTTCCCGATTGTTGCAAGGCGGACTGTATAGCGCTAGGTTTCCCCTGGTTATCAGTAACAGAGTCTGCCAACCCATTGACACTGCCTCCCTGAGTGCTGATGGCGGCTTTTTCACCTTTAGAGGCCGATGCGCAGGCCTGCGAACCAGCTACAGGAAATATTTTGGCAATTGAGGGCTGGAGGCTCCCCCCTTCCTTAGCCCCCCCCCCCAGCAGGTTTATTTACAGCCTTTTTACAGCCCCCGCCTCCCGTTTACCTTTGGGCATTAGGTCCGGCTCAGGGAATGGGGGCGCAGTAGTGGAGGATCCCGTACTGATGCTGGGGGCAATCTTGGCTTTTGACCCCCTTACACCACGGGATGCCATGCTCCGCCTGACCTGGCATGGAGCCTGCTTACGAGCCTGTAATGCCGCTGGAGATACCAAAGCCCAGTGAAGAACGTCGGACCGGCCCGGGCAGCAATCCAAGCAATCCAAGGTTCGTGTCAGGGCTGTCAAGGCTAATGTCAGCGCGCCGATTCTTTGTGCCCTGTTACTCTGAGAGCCTGGCAACAATGAGATCCCAGAACCACTTTTTGCTTTTAAGAGGAGCACCAATCTTAGAGACAAATTGGTCCATCCCAGACCAAGAACCAAAAATAAGCCCGACCAAGAGACTTTTTGGGGCTTACCAACAATCAAGGGGCCTTTTCCATGCGGCTCTTGTAGCGTCTGCCCACAAACCAAACACACGACCTCAATAGATATTGATACTAACAGACCCTGGACACTATCTCACCACACAAATTGCAATAGCGAATGCCTCATTTATCTGGTGACATGCCCATGCAGTCTCCAGTACGTGGGTATGACCACGTGTAAGATTAAATCAAGAATCATGGCGCATAAGAGTACGATCCGTTGCAGAAAACAAGCCACGAAGCTCACCAACCATTTTCTTGAGCACAATCATAAAGCAGATGAATTGTCGTGGACAATACTTGAACAACCGTTCATTCCAGCACATATATCCAATATAACCAGTTATCTGTTTACAAAAGAGCAACGTTGGGTACACAGATTGCAGAGTGACAGGAGGGGTCTCAACGATGATATCCCGTGGACTGCCCTGTGATCCGAGCACAGTCTGCCACGTGTTTCCATGGACAGCAGTGGAGAGACCCAATTATTAATGCTTCCTTGGCTAATTGGCTGAATTATGCCATACTGGGTTCTCCATCAGTAAGATCCTGCTGGTTACCACTAAGGGCTGAATCATCTTAATCCAGTTATTCACAATGAGGCTCTCGGGGAGACTAGTGATGCTGTCTAAGTAGTATACTACCTTAATGCAAATGATTTCAATATACCTTTCTACATTGGGGCGCTGTTTTTGATGTACGACCAGGGACCTCTAAAAAAATAAAAACAAATATCATATATAACTGTACCATTAGCTCCCTCCATGGGGCTACAGAAATGGATACTAGCTAAGAACGATGGGCCCCCACTCACGTGAGTAAATCGCCTCCACGAGTTGACATCAAACCATGCACGACAACATAAGCTATCTCTTATACTTTAAAATCATTAACAAACTATGTCTCACGCTCAATATATACATTCACGCACTGAACATAAACAATTACAAGCTAATCTGTATTGAGAGTTGATATGTAGATCACCGTATATTCGGGGGACTACTCATCCCCGCATGCTCTTGTGTTCCCAGCTGTCTATACAGGGAACGTGAGGCGTCTGTGTCACATGACACAGTGGCTTTCTATTTATATCACTAAAGCTGCACCCGTCGAGTACCTCCGGTTCCAGCTCATTGAAAGCCCGGGGTCTCGACGGAGAGGTAAGGGGCCCTCATTCTGCAAAGCATGCTTCTTATAAACTTTGTTGTTAGTTTACTAACAAGCGCGCCGAGTGACAGGTTCTGGAGTCAGCCACGCTGACGGTTAGACGCCCGGCATGTAGAACTTTGTTGTAAGTTGATCTACACGCGCGCCGAGCAATAGACTCTGTAGCCTGCTACGCTGACGGTTAGACGCCCGGTAATGTTAAAAGCTGGCAATAGAACGTTTTGCAAACATATATGCATTGTCAACCAGATCACCTTACTTAAAGATAGCGCGATGCCATCATTATTGCCCCAGAACATTTAAACGGACTATACTTTGCACATGTACTTTTAAATGCCACATCACTGTATTTAAGGACAGCGTGATGCCATCATTATTGCCCCGTAGCATTTATACTGGCTAAATAACGTACACGTGTTTCCAAACGCTTAGACATTATGGCGCTTAATAAGAGCGGCATGCTTATCTTGGACGACAGATATCGCACAGCTTGTGAGGTACTCTTAAGGATACCGCCTTAGAGTACCTATTCCGTTACGAACGCAATTTTTTGTTCATTTTTTGATTTCAGCTTGAGCTGTAAACAACAAGCTCTGATAGATACTTGAACATTACGACTGTTGCCGTTCGTTAAATTTTTTTGTTTGTGGCTATGTGGGCAGTAGCGCATAAATGTTGCTCCATGTTTAACTAACTAGTAGTAACACTTGAACATGTGTTGATGGTGCAGTGCCATGTGGGCAGTAGCACACAAATGTTGCTTCATGTTTTACTAACTAGTAACAACACTTGAAAATGTGCTGACGGTGCAGTGCACGTAATTACAAAAATGGCATGCACATCGACTAGCAACAAATTTATTGCACGACATGACCTATTTAAAACCGTTTTTGTATGCTGGCCAATATAACTGTTTGAAATAACCAGCAGCCTTTTCTAACCCCAGTCAGGGTTTTTGTATTGTCGCATGCCTAACTTTATCAGGTACCCTGACTAAACATATTGAGGACAAGATTGATGATTAGCCAAAGAATTGTGATAATAGCTTACATAGATGTTTTCATGGGCATACCAGATAGTGTAATACTATACCGCACTATAAGTTGGAGTGCCTATAGGCATCATGGCAATGTATCTACAAAGTTATGATATTCCTGATTCCACTTATATTGTCCAAATGGCGGCGTACCTGATCCTATTCAGTGACACTAGCCATCCAACTTCTTTAATGTGTGCTTTCAGTTGATGGCTGAACAGTTTTTAACTTATGCTATGGGAACCTGTGTCGTAATTTTTCATTATTACCTATGCCTTTGACACAGTGCTCAATCCCCCTATTTACAGAGTGGTGCCCCTCCCCTGAGCTGTCGCCAGGTTGAGGTGAGGCGACCTATCTGTACACAACGGGTAAGCTACCACTTTATTTTATTTTTTAGTTGTTGTTTTGTCAATGTGCTCTGACCAAGGATGAGAACGATGTCCCACCTGGTTACTGTAATAATCTGTTTGCTTTGAGTTAAGAGACGGTTGCATTGTTTGATCTCTTCTGTTGTCTTATGTCATTTTACAGGTACGACCAGTAAATCGAACACACCAAACGTGGGATTACTGGTTCTGTATTGAAACTATACCCTTTTGCAATTGATGTTACACTTTGATTTGTCTAAACACTTTTTCAATCGCAGTAGCACAGAATATCTTTTGGTCCTGACGAAAGCCGCAACACCTTACAGGGTCCTTGAGGCTGAAACATGTAGACCCGCCCACGTCCACCATACGCAGTTATTATTTTATACTGCAGGTGCTCTGTTTTTAATCCTGACATCAGGAACAAACCAATAAAGTCCACATTGCTCCTGTTAGTTGGTTTTAATATCACTCACTCACATTTTTCTGTCTTTAAGTTCCGCACTGCGCCTGTCACCCAACCGATTCAGTTGTCTTCTCGTCTGAAGGATTTATTATATCCTAAATAGTGTAGGAATAAAAAACATCCCTGCGCTCCTCCCTCACAGTGAGGGGGTAGTAGCCCTTGGTGGGTGTAGGGTTCCCCGTCAAGAGGAGAATCCCAAATGATGAAGCATGCCACCTCAGTGGGTGATGGGATTACGTCCTAATTAAGGGATCCCCTTAGTAGCACGTTGAGATCATCTTTGCTGTCTCTTCTTCAGGCATATATATGTGTGTTCTCAGGCCCGAGGATTTCGTGTGTTGAATCGTTATTGTATAGGGATCCAATCCTCGCTGGTCTCTAAATTCCCTAGGACCCCCCCTCATCTATGTTGTTAAATTGACATAAGAACCTACCCTGTAGCCCAGATACCCATTCACATACCGGGTGGGGAGACCATACAGACTAAACGGGGGGTGAAACCAAACCTTCCGGAAAAGCCGATCCTAGGACTAGATAATCCGATGTTCCTAAACCTCCTTAGAGGAAAAGTAGTCCTCACTAACGAACAAATCCAGGGAAAACCTACCCTTATCACCCAAGCCCCATGGCTTTCTGACAAAAGTTTTAGATATGATCAGGCACACGACCCCACGCTCCAAGCAGCCTGGACACAAGCTAGAACCCCCCCCATCTGTCCACAACCCTACTTACCCTTTCTTCCACGTCGAAAATGATCTCTTGTATAGGACAGGAAAACCCGCAGATCCCCCTCAGTTGGTGGTGCCTCAGAGTTTCAGAGACCAGGTTTTATTCTTTGCTCATTCCCACTTGCTTGCAGGACATAGAGGGGCCCAGAAAACCACTCAAACCATTTTGCAACATTTTTATTGGCCGGGTATATTTGCTCATATAACCAAATACTGCCAAGAGTGTGAGGTCTGCCAAAGGAGGGATCCTTATAGACCTCCCCCTGTCCCACTGCAACCCCTTCCAATAATTGGAAAGCTGTTTGAAAGAGTTGGAATGGACCTTATAGGCCCCCTACCAAAGTAACAAAAAGGAAACCAATATGCATTGGTCGTCATAGACTATGCTACCCGATATCCGGAAGCCTTTCCACTAAGGGCCCCATCTACCACGAACATTAGCGATAAGCTGGTAGAATTGTTCTCCCGAGTAGAATTCCCATGAGAAATCCTAACAGATCAAGGGACTCCCTTCGTTTCTCGCCTGAAGAGCCAAATCTGAAATTCCTTGAGCATTTCACACATAAAGACCTCCGTGTACCATCCACAGACGGACGGCTTATGTGAAAGATATAATGCCACTCTCAAATTGACACTGAAAAAGATGCTAGCCGTAGAACGAAAAGACTGGGATATGCTTCTTCCCTTAGCCCTCTTTGTCATCCGAAGCCAAGTACAGAGCAGTCTTGGGTGTTCTTCTTTTGAACTCCTCTATGGGAGACAGCCCTGTACGCTGTTGGGCATGACAAAAGAGGCCTGGGAACAAGAGAAACCTGATGAAACCAAATCCCTCCTCGACTACACTCAGGGTTTACGAACCCGAATCCGCAAGTTGCGAGAATTTGCAGATGCCAACCTAGAAAAAGCACAAGTATGACAACACACCTTCTATGATAAGGGAAAGAAGTGGCGTCACCTAAATGTGCACGATTGGGTACTGGTGTTATTACCCTCCTCGGTACCCAAAACCAGATCGGAATGGAAAGGTCCTTATGAGATCATCAAAAAAATTGGTCTGACTACATACCAACTACAAATCGCACCTAGAAAAACTCAGATGTACCACATCTACCTCCTAAAAAAATGGTTAGGACCCCTTCCTAAGAACAACCATCTCGTAGTCCCTGAACAGACAACGGGTACCTCCACTCTGAGTCAGTTAGTCGTTAACAAGAGCTTATCAGATAACCTGAAGAGTTCCCTACAAGAAACGTTAGCTCCCTTTTCCTCTTTGTTTTCAGATCTCCTGCGGAAAACCATGCTGGTGGAACACTCCATCATCACCTCCCCCGGGAAGGTTGTGAAGCAACGACCGTATCGTATTCCGGCAGCCAGACGTGAAGCCATAAAGATAGAAATCGAAAACATGCTGGAAATGGGAGTCATCAAACCCTCCCAAAGTAACTGGTCCTCCCCGATAGTCCTGGTACCAAAACCGGACGGGTCAGTCCGGTTTTGTATTGTCTTTAGGGCTGTCAATGCCATATCAAAGTTTGACTCGTACCCTCTCCCTCGAGTGGATGAACTCATCGAGAAAATAGGGGAAACCCAATACATCACCACACTTGACCTCATGGAAGGGCTACTGTCAGGTCCCCCTTCGGCCGCTAGATCAAGAGAAGACCGCTTTTTCTACCCCAACGGGGTTATATGAATTCACTGTGTTGCCCTTTGGCTTACACGGCACCCCGGCGACGTTCCAAAGGCTCATGAATAGGGCACTCCATGGTCATCAATCCTATTCATCCGCCTATCTGGACGACATAGTGATCTACAGCCCCACTTGGGACCAACATCTATTCCATTGTCAGAAGGTCTTTCAGGCCCTTAAGGCAGCGGGCCTGCACGTGCATGCAAAGAAATTCAGGGTGGGTTTCCACAAGGTCAGGTATCTGGGTTACCTCCTAGGGAACGGAGTCATCGAACTCCAACAGGAAAAAGTGAAGGCTATCATCGATACCCCCTTTCCCACTTCCAAAAGAGAGGTCAGGGCTTTCTCGGGTCTACTAGGCTATTATCGAAGATTCATCCCCAGATATTCCGGAATAGCAGCACCCTTGACAGACCTCCTAAAGAAACAGGTGAAACCAAAGGACCTCCTATACCCCACACCGCAGGCTATACAAGCGTTTCAAGAACTGAAAAACGCCATCACCTCCAGGCCCATACTAGTGTCACTCAATTTTTCAGAACTTTTTATCTTACAGACAGATGCCTCCGATCACGGTTTAGGTGCTGTTCTGTCACTGGCTTCTGCAGATGGTACCGAGTACCCTGTATTGTTCATCAGTCGCAAGCTGTTTTCCTGTGAACAGAAGTACCCTGTAATCAAGAAGGAGTGTCTTGCCATCAAGTGGGCGGTGGATAATTTATGTTACTATCTGGAGGGGTCCCGCTTTGTCTTGTACACGGACCATGCACCCTTGAAGTGGATGAGCCACAATAAGGGGAACAACCCTCAGGTTTTGCGTTGGTTTTTATCCCTATAGCCCTTTTCCGTCGAGGTGAAGCACCATAAGGGGGTCGATAACGGGTAAGCGGACTTCCTTTCTCATGTTCCTCTGCTCCCCGATCGGGAACAGTCCGGGGTAGGGGTGTGTCACGACGTACCTGGAAGTGTCGTGCTGGAGGAGGACGATGAGGATGTATTCCCCCCTTACGTCTCTCCTCTCCTCTGTTTCCAGTCCCCACTGGATTCGAGCGCTCAGGACCAGGATAGCGCCTTTAAGGAAAGGGATTTCCAGGATTCTCCACTGACCCACGTGACCTGGTCACAGGAGCCAATCAGAGAGCCTACTGATGCCGCGACCGACTTGATAGGCGGCTTTTCCCACAGAGAAGGCGGCAATGACTGGAGTCTAAAGAAGGACTCCGAAACCGACGCCCAGAGAAGCCCCGAGAGTGATCCAAAGACTGAAGGCATCCCCGCGTCCACGACAGAAGCCCAACAGCAGAAGGACCTCGGACCGAGGTCTCCAGCAGCAGAGACAAGGAGGGAGCCGGACCCCATCTGGCACTACGAGCTGTCCCGCCACGCTCCCGGAGGAGCGTGGCTCTCTTAGGTACATGCTTGCTTCAGAAATGTATTCCGGGGGGCCTCCGGAGACACTAGCACGCCTCGGGTTCAGAAGGGAGGGGGTTGATAGTACCGCTGCGTAGAGAGTGTGCAGCTGCCTGCGTAAATCTGCATATTGAGATAGGCCAGCGGCGTAAAACACTTGCATGTAGCGCGACACTGGTGATGGCAAAACCCGGTGATTTATGAACCTCCCTCCACTCCTAATCCCTGCACTACTCTTAAAAAGGGACAAAGTTCTTACAGAGTCCTTTTTTCTTTCCCTGAGGGACGCCCTGAACACCGATACCAGGAAGGACCAACCCTCCACAGCGCCTGTTACAGAAGAAGGACAAAAAGAACTGTGCCTCTATACCCTTAAAAATAATAAACCTGTGTTAAAAAGACCCAAGAGCCTCTACTGTTGTTTCTCAAGTGCCACAGCCACTTAACATGGCTTAACACCACCTTGTAAATATGCCCCCTTCTGCCGCAGTCCTCTGCTTCTGATGAGACTGCTGGAAGAGGAAGGCATGGCTATTCCCCGAGTAGCCTCTGAGCCGATCCATTTATCCCTGCTGTCAGCAGTCTCAATCAGCGCTGGGATGCCCTAGGGCAGCCATGCGCTTTACAAAAACATAAACATAAACATAAATGGGTGTTGCAGTGGGCATTCCACCGCAACACCCATTGCTTTTTTACGCTGCCCCAGATTTACAAGGCTGGGGCAGCACCAAAAACTAAGGCCAGGGAACACATGGTCTTAGAATGGAGATAAGAGGAGTAATTATTAATTTCTCCTCGTTTTTTGCTCTTTCTGCAGCACACATAGAAAGGACAAATAGCCATTATTGATTGTTTATGTGCAGGAAGGTGCCCCTTCCTGCACATAAACTATCGCCCCTGCAGCGCAGGCACCCTAGCAACATGGCGGCAGGGTGACTGCGCTGGTGCTAGGCAACCATTTTAGCACCAGCACTTGGGGAAACACAGGGGTGCACCATATTTTTGTAAATACGGCGAATTCCTGCATTTTGAAAATGTTGAAGCGCAGCGTTGCCAAATTTGGCTTAACACCGCACTCCAGCATTTTCTTGTACATATGCCTCCATATCTCAAATCCTGGTTTGCTTCATTTCTAAAAGTCCCAATCTCTACAGGGAAACAAGTGATTGGCCCTCCCCTAGCTCCCCCTTTTTCAGGCCTGTCAAGTAACTCTGAGCTCTACAGATAAAGCAAGAGGGTGCAGGTGGCCCTAATCCTGCAGATACATACACTGATTAAAGAAACAGAGAGGCAGAGCCCGCCTATCTATACATGCCTCCTGGGCAGAGGTCTGAGAACAGGCCAACACTAGGGCAGGGAAATGACAATCACTCAGTATTTTATTTGCAAAGTTTTATATAGCGCTGGCTAGACCCGGAGGTATCAGAGCGCTTTACATGAGGATCAGCGAGTTACAGGATACATAGTTATATCAGTTGAATCAGCGAGTTACAGGTTACATAGTTACATCAGTATTGAATCAAAGAATCACAGAGGGAGGGGGAGGGGAGGAGACGTGAAAGGGGAGACGAGAAAAACAATGTCAGATGACCGGCTGGGTAGGTGACGGCCAAGGGGCCAGACTCCTCTATAGCTGTATAGGACAGCTCCACCGGGCATCGGCCAAGGTTGCTCGGGCTCCGCGGTAGGTAAAAACAGTTTTGGTATCCGCCCAGGGGGCGTCGTCATAGTTCCATCGAAGGGGGAGGGAAAGAGACACAATAGGGGAGACAAGTAAAAACAATGTCAGATGACCGGCTGGGTAGGTGACGGCCACGGGGCCAGACTCCTCTATAGCTGCATAGGACAGCTCCACCGGGCATCGGCCAAGGTTGCTCGGTCTCCGCGGTGGGTACAAACAGTTTTGGTATCCGCCCAGGGGCGTTGTCATTGTTCCATCGAAGGGGAGAGAAGGAGACACAAACGGGGAGATGAGGAAAAACAATGTCAGATGACCGGCTGGGTAGGTGACGGCCAAGGGGCCAGACTCCTCTATAGCTGCATAGGACAGCTCCACCGGGCATCGGCCAAGGTTGCTCAGGCTCTGTGGTAGGTGCAAACAGTTTTGTTATCTACATCAGTTGAATCAGCGAGTTACGGGTTACATAGTTACATCAGTTTGAATCAAAGAATCACAGAGGGAGGAGGAGGGGGAGGGAAGGAGACACAAACGGGGAGACGAGGAAAACAATGTCAGATGACCGGCTGGGTAGGTGACGGCCAAGGGGCCAGACTCCTCTATAGCTGTATAGGACAGCTCCACCGGGCATCGGCCAAGGTTGCTCGGGCTCTGCGGTAGGTAAAAACAATTTTGGGATACGCCTAAGGGGCGTCATCATAGATCCATCGAAAGCATCCGGTGTTCCTGACTGCTGGGTTGGAGTGTGAGATGGGCGGTGGGAGCTGAGACCAATCCACGTAGAGGCCTGTGTTGCTGCACCCAATGCTTTGGCGCCATCATAGAAACAGCTTACAATAACACCAAAATTCGCCCAGGAGTTGTAGCTTGCGTAAAAATTGAACATACTTTGTTGCTTTCCAGCATATAACACGGCGCTGTCACAATACAAATGCGCACTTGCCAGACCTGCAGTACTCGGTGTCACCAGGGGTAGAAATACTTCCTCGTCTTCACGAGACTGCCATCTTGGGGTCAGGCACCATTCAAAGTAAGTTCATCAGGCAGCTGGGGTCTGACCCTCCAAGAGGTGCTTTTTATGAGTCACTCGTGCTGCGCCAACAACGGATGCACAGATACACAATCACTTCTTCTCAACATCATTGTAATCGGAAAGGCCGGTCCTTGCATTGCATTTACGCCGTCATTTTAAGAACAGGCTTCGTCACGATAAGTGTGATAACTTGGTCATACCGGTATAAATACCTTACCGGAAGATGCTGGAAGAATATGCACGTCCGTGGCTGTGGGACACTCAGCAGTTTCTCCCTGAGATTCTCCCGGTGAGCGTAAGGCTGTAGCAGGACTTTACAACCTTCACATTACAGTCTTTTGCACTGTGGCGACCTAGACTCAGCCACTAAATGAAGCCATGGTTACGCCTGCGTACATGGCCCGTAATGCTCCAGTGATTTTAAACAAAACGGCGAGAAGATCAGCACCGCCACTGCCAGCGAGAAAAGCAACCCAATTAAATTAGGAAACACGCCCACTGCCATCTGTTAATCCGGGCCGTTTGTGAGGGAGGATGGGGCGTGTCTCACTCACCGCATCCCGGAGCCAGGAACGCTGATCAGTTACAGCATCCGCACACACTAAGCACAGCAGGACACGCACCTTCCTTATCGCGGTGGCCGGAGAGAGCTCCTCAACGTGGTCCGGCGCGGGCACCTCCGTTCTCCACGTTAAACTCCAGCCGCAGCCCCTTACCGCAGAGCTCCAATATCTGGCGCCATACAGGGGTCGCGGGGGGCCCACTCACACGCTAGCTCTCCGTCAACGTTTCCGCTGTTCGGGTCGCTTCAATCGTGGAGCACGCTCAGTCTTCCTTCGCTCCAGGGTGTGATTGCGGCTTAGCCCAGCCGCCATTATATGCGCCCTCGAGGATGAGGGGAGGAAACACGAACGTTGTGTTTCTGGCTGGTCGATTACAGAACCCAGCACTGCAGCATACCGGGCGGTTCCTGAGGAGGTCAGCTGCAATGCGCTGACATTTGCGGGGCGCGATCTTCGGTGGATCCGCAGATTTTTTACGGATCATGAGCCCGGCCGGCAGAGCCTCACAACCGTGCGGCCATCTTACTTCACCACAATGTCACAGCTTTTTTGAGCATTTCCCCGCATCGCCGCACTACTATGAATTGTCCCGCATTATAGCTCCTCTGTCTGCAGGTCAACGTGCTCTGCTCTCAGTTCAGCATTGTGCACTGCTGGAGCTAATCAGAAGAACGAGATTTGGAGGTGAATCCTGCAGGAGCGGTCGGAGCCCGACCAAGACCCAGCACCACCTGAACTGCGAGCTACTCACTGTAGTGATCAGAGTTCGTTCCTCCTGGTCAGAAGATTGCTTTCTTTGGCTGAGTCACACAACGGCATCCGCACCAGCATGCCACACTGTAGCAGAGGCAGGCGTGGGCTAGTGGATTATGTAAATCCTGTTCCATGACACTATTCCCTATTCTTCCTCGTTCCTCTTACTCCGTCTCTGCAATATCGAACTAAAAAGCGCTATGAAGTGGCTAGCACTGGAAGCTGTATAGCGCTTTTAAAAATCTTCCTGTGATCCACACCCACCAGCCCTGCTTCGTTAGCACATTGGGTGTATTAAAGTGTAAGAGGCCACATGTCCACCTGCTGCAAACAAGGAAAAATGAAAATATCTACCAAGTGCCTTTTTAGGTCTCGCTAGAGTCGCAGCGCATGCGCTGCTCGCTTGCGAGATCTATTGTCGTCGGTTTTCTTTTGGAAGTGGGGTGGAAGCTCCGCCTCTGCTTTTCATTGGCGCGCGTCACACTTTATGTTAAACGCGCGCCTTTGATTTGCAGTGAGGCTTTTTGCTCCCCTCCCTGTCTCCTTTCTGGCTCGCCCACCCGGATTGGATATTCTGCACGTGCACGGCACCAGTCAGTGCAGGCAGGAGCAGTGGCTCTCACTGTTGACTTTTTTTTGGACTCGTCTGCCTCTTTGCGTGTGGACCCAGGGAGGCGGTGCAAGGAGGTAAGAGGCTAAAACTTCTGTCCCAGAGCTGCGTGGACTCTATGCCACGATCTGTTTAGAATTGATGCGCTTTTGTCTTTGGAAGCAGAGGCGGTCTCTGGGCTGCTCTCGCCCGTTGCATCTGGACTCAATCAAAGCTTTAAAAATACTACAAAGCCATCGCCGGACATCTTTTTTACCACCGCTTGTTTTAATGTGTCTACCGTCTGTTCTCATCACTTCGAAGTAACTGAATGGCCCCGCATAGCGCTTTACAAAAACTATAAATAACTTATCTTCCACCCGAACGAGGCAAGCTCTTCGGCTCCCAATCCCCACAAAGCCCCGAGAGCTGTTTTCCAATAGGACGTTTTTTATGAATATTTTTTGTCTATACCATAGTTAACTTTTCCCACAATGGGATGCGGCTAATCTATATTTTTCGTTCTTAAAAATATATAGATGTCCAAAGCAAGTTTTATTAAAAACGGCGACTCCTTTAAACATTTAGCTGCTCGCTTGCTTCGCTTGTTTTTTTCTATTAAGTCCCATAATTGATCCCGCTTCATCCATAATCCCAGTCATTAAAATACCGAAAATCCTGCATTATTACCGCTCATCAGTGAAGTTTGTGGGCACATTTCCAAAAGATTGTGGTTTATAGTCGTGTGAAAACCGGTCGCGCTTTTATACCACCACTTTCCTCACAGGTTTTAAAATAACTTATTTATCTAGCACTTCACACCGCACAAGTGCCGCGTCAAAGCCCTATGTTTCTTTTAGCGCTGCAAGGCCATATCACTGGCAGAATGTACGCTATAGAAGCACGTGTATTCTAAAACTACCGACTATAATAAAACTTCGAATTGACCCCTTGTTTCATTTTATGAATCGATGCGTTCAAGGAGGTATTTTTTAAACCGCCAGATCCCCTAGTGTCACTAGCAGACGAGTTGTAAGTTTATTTAGAAGCCCTGTGTAGGTTCAACCGGTGAAAACACAGGCTTGGCAGCCGCTGACAATTGCACCCCCTGTTTCACTTCACATAGCGCCAAGATAACGGCCTAGGTGAGGGCGGCGCTCTATAGTAAGTAACTAACATAACTCGTGACTTGTTTCATCATCCCGGATTACTCACTACACTTATCTCCTGTGCCTTAATGTTCATAAAACCGGGAGTGGCAAGATGTTATTCAGTTCGCGGTTGGCGCTGTAATCTCAAAAATACGGGTGATTTATTGTGGAAAATAAGCTTCACGCCCAGCTGCAAACACCTTTCTTATTACAAACCAGCTACAAATACGCGCCCTAGTCCTTTCCCATTGTGGGATCCGTGCGCGTTTGCAGGAAGAGTCACTTCACATTCTTTTTCCTTTCAACAACCCTCGCCCCCACCCCTCCCGAAGGGACATCTTTCAGGATTCTGGGGGCCCAGGGACAAATGTATTTTGGGGGCCCCTGTTCAGAGCAGCTTTGAATTTATGATCCAATTTCAGCCCTTTCATGCCCTATTTGGCCAGTTCACTTTGGGTGCGCAATGCAATAGGTCTCGCATTTGCAACAATTTGAGCTCTTGGCATTGTAAATGACAATGCATTTTATTTATGTGTTGGTTTTTAAAACATAAATAAAAGGCATTATCATTTACAATGCCAATAGCTTAAACTCTCGCAAATGCGAGACCTATTGCATTGCAAATGCTTGTTCTTTTAGCTTGGTGGGATCATTTTTTCTCAGCTGATTTTAATTTTCTAGCTGGATTTTGGTGAACACATTTTTTGGGTCAGATAGTTTGGTGTGCTCTTGTTAAGTGCCTTGTGGGTCTGTACCATAGTTTTGAATTTGATAAGAGACTCCGCCAGAAGCCCTTGGAGTTTTTGCAACACCAGTAAATGTGTTGTTTTCTCAGGAGAGTGAACACACAACTTGTAGCTGTATTTAAAAAGACCTGCAATATTTTGCCATTTGATGTGAAAGTTCCTTCCATAATGGCACTCCACTAAACCTCTTTGCCCTGAATATGGCCCTTCTTGCATCCACTATGATCCTTCCCTGATAAAATTAACCTTACCTTCCTAAGTATTTTGAGGTGGAGGGTTGGAGGACAAAATGGTACTCAAAAGGGATCCTCAGGACTTTAATCTTAATGCTAGATGTAATTTCAGAATTCCTGACTTTGAAGATGTTGTTCTTTATACTAGTGTTCTTCAAACAATACAGCAAGCATGAATTGAGGCTTGTTGCCAGCCGCGGCCCGTGCAGATAAGAGCGGTGGGGCCAAGTTGGGGGGTGATTTCGACAGACAATGACGAGGGAAAATTAAACAAATAATGAATTTTCCCTCGTCATCGTCTGTCGAAATTCTCCACCCTCCCACTCGGCCCCACCGCCCCACCGCTCTTACCTGCACGGGCCGCGGCTGCTTGTTGCCTTTGGCTCAGCCGATTGTTGGTCGAACAAAGTTGGACCTTCAAGAGCACTTCCGTTATTGGTGCCTGATGTTAAACTAGGTCTGGGGAAAGACAGAACACCACATGGATTTCCTCTTCTTAGATCTGGAATTGAACACTCACCTGCAGAAACTGGTAGAGGGATTTAACATGAAGATTAAACAGCAACTGGCACAAGCACGACCACTTTAAAACAGCACGTTCAACTACCAGGGTCTCCAGGCTTTCTTGCCCAAGCATGACATTTACCTTTATATTCCACAGAAAAGACTTCGACCAGCCACATCTGTCACCTCGGCCAGATTCCTGAGCCTATTAACCAGTATGTCAAGAGCAATGGTGTCAAATGCAACTGATGAATCCAATACCATTGCTAGTGCTGGATCTCCTTGGTCGTTGAGGTTAAGTACTTTCGTTTAGAAACCCAACAACGTGGGTTCCATGCCTCTTGAGGGTGGAAAGCCTGATTGGTTATCACCAAGTATATCATTAACTTCCACAAAATCTTGTAAGTGAATCGATGCAGAGAAGAGAGCTGTGGCTCACATGTTATAGACAACAGAACCACCCCGCACCTGCCAACACTAGCAGAGCTTTACCGTAACATTCGCAGATGAAAAGCTTGATGTGCTGGCTGGTATTTTGCTCAGAATAAACAGTAGAGAATTCTTGTCTATCATAGGCAGCAGAACTATGGTATATATTTACAAGGGGATAGTGCCACCGGAATATCACTTTTACAGATGTTCTGATGGCGCTATGCCCTTCTCCATATTTACAAAGCGGCGCTAAGCCCCTTTGAGTGGCTTAACGCCACCTTGTAAATACGGCCCCTTTGCACACATTATTTTGCATGAAAAGGGCGTGCAATGGGTGTTGCTGGGGGCAGCTATTTTTAGCGCCAGCACTAGGGAAAACACAGGGGTGTGCCGTACTCTTGTTAATACGGCGCATCCCTGCGTTTTGGAAATGACGGAGCGCGGCGGTGCAAAATTTGCCGCAGATCTGACCTCCTTCATTTTTTTGTAAATATACCCCTATGTTTCACTTGTCACAGCCACCGGGCTATTGCTCACTTGCCCTAGACATCATAGCTATCCCTCACATTTGGCATATCCGTGCCTTGCTCGCCTGCCTGATATCTTATTATCTCTCCAGGGAGTTTTAGAACTAAGACTCTCAGGGACAAGGACTCTTGTGGGGCAGCAAACAAGGGAAACGGAACGCTGGAGGAAAAAAATCTCAGGAACAACTTATGGAGGAAGATAAACTCAAAGATGGCTCTGGGATGGGAGGACAAGAAAAACAAGAGCAGCAAAGATAGAAAAGGGTACGGTGGACCCAGTGCTTCTGGTAACTCGCTCAAAGTAAAGAGCAGAGCTTTCTATCACCTATCATAGGCAGCAGGATTATCACTCTCTTGTCATAGTCAGTCAAGCTATTGCTCACTCGCCACAGACAACAAAGCTATCCCTCACCTTTGGTACATCTTGCTGCCAGTTTATTTTTTCAGCTCAATTCATTGGTTTATTCACATAAAATCTCATAAAACCATTATAAAAACGTACATTAATCTATGAACCAAAAAAGGAAAGTTAAAAACATTAAAAATAAAATTATCATCTAAAAGTCTAGTTACAGAGTGCATAAAATATTTTCAGTTAATTTACACAGCTTATTACAGTTTCTGTAGTTTCCATCTAGTCTGCCAAGCAGAACGTAAAAACTTCAAAAGTATAAAGAACAAAGAGATCATTCTGTGCAATTAGACAGTGCACAGACACCCTTACCAATCTTATATTACAAACCCTAATCAAGGGAAAAGGCAGTTGCCTTCTGATTTTATCGTAAAGGAAACAAAATATTTAAAAGTGCAAGCTAGTTTCAATCACATCTTCTCGGCAAACACACATTCCAGACTGAGATGAGGCAATATTCCATTCTCGTGTTACATTGCCAAGTATCTTGCTATCTTGAAAACTTGCTATCTATCCAGGGAGTTGGGAACTAAGTGTCTCAAGGACGAGGGAGCTTGAAGACCAGCAAACAAGGGACCCGAGGGCAGGGCCGTTTTAACAGCATTATTGGCCCCCAGGCAAAGCAGTACACTGGGCCCTGCCTACACCACCACTCACAGGAATAAAAATGTTTAACGGAAAATTAGTTTTAAAGTGTGGTCTGCATGGGGCCCCTATGCTCGTGGGGCCACCGGGGAACTGCCCAGCGTGCCCATTCGTTAAGACGGCACTGCCCGAGGGTGTTCTCCGTGCACTTACATCAGGAATAACGTACCCAAGATGAGAACGGAAGAACCAAAATCACTGCACTAGGAAGGTTTTGATTCTCAACCTCCTAGGTCATTTAGGAGGGCAGAACATCCCTTGCCCCTGCCCGAAAACACTGGGATTCTTGACACTGGTTGGGAAGGGGACAGCAAGACCCCAATCCCACTTTGAAAAACCAAGAAGACAACCCATCACTCACAAAACATTTACATGGAGTAGGTTGGCAGGTAGCAAGCCCCACTTCCCCTAATGGAGCACTTCTGTGAGCTTAGCTCGCACCCTCCAAACTAAAACCAAACACACCAATATATTACAAATGCCCCAGTGGGCAAGCCTCCATAGAGAATCACAATTCACAGGTTGCTCCGTCTTCACGAAAGTCAGAAAGTCAAGTAATTGGCAAATGCTGCACTGTAGAAATAGTTGGCAGTAGCGGCCGGCATGGATCGGGGGTGGAGGGGCGGGGGGGGTTAAGAGGATATTCAAAAGAAGGAAAAAACCTTACCTTACCGCAGCGTCTCTCCATCATCTCTGCTCACATCGGGAATGAAACAGGAAGCAAGCAGCCAGGCTCCCCTGACCAATCACAACGCTGCAATGCAGCGTTGTGATTGGTAAGCACCCAGGCTCTCCTGACCAATCACAATGCTGCAACGCAGAGTTGTGATTCATCTGAGCACCGTGGTTCGGCACTCAGCTAGGCCTGGGAACCTGGGCATGTTCTCCAGGCGAGCTGTAATGCAGCCTGCATGGAGAACAGGGAAAGTGTGCATGACTGTTTAGCCGGCCTGAGATGGCCGGCCAAACAGTCATTGCGCACTTAGAAGGGTGCTACCACTCCTCCCCTGCTCTGCAGTCCCGCCCCGTCACGCAAAGCTGCCGCAGGAGGAATTCATAATAAAATGATAATAACATTACATTATCATTTTATTTTTTTCCTTTCTTTTACTGCTTCAAGGCAGTGGGGCGACGCTCCTCCACCTTAGCAGAGGAGCCGCCACTGATGCTCAGTAACATCACATAACATAACATAACATAAAACAATGTAATGTAACACAATGTAACATAACGTAACATTACCGCACAAATGAGACATTTTATTGCAGTACAAGCACACCCACCAGTATTTGCCTGTCCTATATGGTCACCTTGCAATAAACAGTCAATGTTAGTTTTTTGGAGATAAGTGTTCAGCAACTCTTGTTTTTAGTGATTTTCAGCAACGTGTAACACGTATTATGGATGTGGACTACTGAGAGGAAAACTTTGGAACAACTGATTTTCCAGAAATACACAGAACTGCCATCCTTTCCCAAGGGTCTGTTAGGACACATGTCAGAACAATGAATGCAAATCTGGTGTTAGCCATCTTTCAACCAGAGTAGGAGAAACCAATGTTTTTATTATATGATGATGCCACGAGCCAAAAGGGAATGAAGGGAGAGTAAAGGGGAATGAAGGGAGAGTGATTACTGAGGAAGGAGGACATGTGGCTGATGTTCTGTATTGTCGTCCCTTTTTTTGTTTAGAGCTCAAATGCCAGTGGAATGCAGTGGTGCATGTTGGACCTGGTCCTTTCTGCAGGGACACCCACGAATTTTGCCTTCCTTTGCTGAACCTGTTTTTGTTGGCTTTTAGGACTCTGCACATGTTCCTTGTTAATCAGTGGTAAAGTCCCTATGGTTTCTTGAAAACGCCTGATTGGTACATTTAATTTACTTGTAAGTCCCTGGTATATGGTACTTCATGCACCCAGGGTCTGTAAATTAAATGCTACTAGCGGGCAGCAGCACTTATTGTGCCACCCCCTAAAGTAGCCTTTAAAAACATATCTCAAGCCTGATACTGCAGCCTGTAGCGCAGATTTAAACTGCCATTGAGACCTGGCAAAATAAACCTTTTGCCAGGCTTAAACCTTCCTTTTAAATAATTATAAGTTACATAACGGCTCATATGGCAGGGTGCAAGGTATTTAAAAAGTAGGCCACGTGGCTTTAAAATTTACATGTCCTTACAGTGAAAAACTCCTAAAGTCGTTTTTCACTGCTGTAAGGCTATCTCACCCATGGACTAACATTGGGTTGCCTTATTATATTTAGTAAGTGCTAACTTCTGTTTGGGACCAGGAAGAGAAATACTGTTTATACTAATGGTGGCTGGTGGAATTTGAAAGGGGTGGGGCGCCTCTTGTATGCTCTTAATATGTGGGTGCGTTTCACTTTAGTACATCAGTTTATATCACTATATTGAGAGGCATTTATTAAAACTGTTAATAAATGGCTCTTAATATAGTGATATAAACTGATGTACTAAAGTAAAATGCTCCTGCATGTTAAAAGCATACAAGGGCCTACAGCACTTTTAATTATGTGAGTTCAGGATGCACACATCCTGTACTCACAAATTTAACAGTGCTCTCTTGTATGCTTTTAACATGCGGAAGAGTTTCACTTTAGTACATCAGTTTATATCACTATATTGAGAGGCTTTTATTTTCAGTTTTAATAAATGCCTCTAAATATAGTGATAAAAACTGATGTACTAAAGCAAAACATCCCCTCATGATAAAATCACACAAACGGAGCACTTTTAAAATAGTGAGCTCCGGGTGTGTGCTCTGCGGTGCCAGCCTGCGGTTCGTTTTTATTGTTTAAAAAACAGTAAATGAACCACAGGCTGGAAGGCATGATGGAAGGCCTTCGTCCCCCCAGGTCCCTCTTACCTGCAAATCCTGCTCTGGAACTCACACGGTGGCTCGCGGCGGGGTGTGCTGCTGCTGTTCCAGTCCAGGATGGCTGGCTTGAGAGTGGCAAGCGTACCCTCTCAGCCTCCGATGCCTCAAGATCACAGTCTCATGGCTCTGTGACCTCGAATCACATGCCTGCAATCCTTCACAGGCTGCAAGCAACACCCTTTCCTAACATGTCAGACGAGTTGGGAAAGGGTGCTGCTTGCAGCCTGTAAAAAGTGATTGGCATGCATTCCCGAGAATACAGGGCTTATGCCCTATGCCCTAGATGCCCGGACTGCTTGTAAACATGAGGCTGCTGGTGTCATGACGGGCAGGTCTCTTCAGACCCCCAAACATTGCAGGCCAGGGCTGGCACTAGGTCAGCCATTAGCCTGCACAGGGATTTATTTTTAAAACCGAAATGCTGAGGGACACATGCTCACTAAAGCATGTGTCCCTCTTGAAAGTGCCTGGCTGCCTGACTCATCAAAGCAAGTGCGAAAGGCAGCCAGGCACTTAAGCAGCACCCCGCACAGGCTTAAAGCCTTTATTGAATTGCAAAAAGTAAACTTATGTGGATGGTAATAGTTCTTTGCAATTACCATCCACATAACTTGAAAAACAATGTGGGCAGTGCCCTGGCACCCTCTAGTGGCAGCTGCTACTGGTTTATACACAAATGAATTGTAATTTAAAATACTCTTTAATGGTAAAGTAGCATTTTAGGTTACTATTCTGAAAATTCCACTTTTAGAAAATTGCTATTTTTCTGCCCTAAACCAAATGTGCCTTTCTGCCTGTGTACAGGGTCAAATGACTGTGAATGGCTTCCTGTGGTGTTTTGTGTATTGTTTCCAGACAGAGGGACAAAATAAGTCTAGGTGTGAAGGGAGAAGGTCTTCCTGACAGGATGGCTGGGGAGGAGTTATATCCTGCCCTGATTACACTTCAAAGGATCCTGCCTGCCACACACACAAAGGAACCTGACACCATGCCTGCCCTTGCTTTGTCACCCTAGACTGACCAGAACTAGTTTTAAGGGTAGGTCAGAGAATTTACCTCACAAAAGCTGGTATCAGTTATAGAAGTGGGACCTTCAGAACCTCTCATCAGAACACTCTTGGACCTGTGAAAGATTCAGAAGAAGGACTGCACTGCTGTCTGAAGAAGGAAGACTGGACCTGCTTGCCTTGAACCCAGACACCCCAGAGGTAACTCCAAGGGTAAATTGGCTGACCTTCTGTTTGAGCTACAGGGACATAACATGCTTCCAGAGACTTGCCCAGCAACTGTCCAGCTGACGAGCACCAACTGGACCTGCTCACACCTGCCTGACCTCTGCTTCTGGCCTCTGCTGGAGTCAGTCCAGATCCCTAAGAGGTGCCCCCATGCCCTGGACCCTTGGCTGGTATCAGAATGTATTTCTCCTGAAGAAAAGGTAAAGATACATAAGTTTTAGGTTCCCCGCGACCGCGGAGTGACCTCTTTGTCCTGAGAATCAAACTTGTGTGACGACCACCAACGAGAAGCTTCAGCAGGACTTGCTATTCGTGCTGACCATCCGGGATGACGGCCAACGTGAAGATCCGGTAAGACCTGACCTTTGCACTGACAGTGACAGCCCATGTTGGCCATCAATGTGAACCTTCAGTGACTCTTTGTACTGCAGCAGCGACCGTCTGCTCCCCAAAAAACTTCCTCCTCAAGGAACCAACACGAACGGCACTCTTCATGTGAACGTGAGAAGGTAAGGCTTCAGCAGAATGAACAACCCATGCTCCATTGTGGTTGACATGAACTTGTGACTTTCCACCGGTCCAGTGCTACCAGATAACTGCGATTGGCACTATTTTCACCTAGAATTTAATAGCTCATATCTCCAGTTCTGCTGACTGGATTCTTATTGTTTTTGTGTCATTTTAGTTATTAAAATGTCCTCTATGTTGCTAAATTAGTTTAGAATTTTTCATGTGTTGTGTTTTCACTTCATTACTGTTTGAGTGCTGCATAAATATTTTTCACATTGCCCTTAAGTTAAGCCTGACTACTTTTGTGCCAAGCTACCAGAGAAACCTCCGATCTTCCAACCTCGCACTGGCCGAAACCCCGCGCATCCACAGAGCCAGAGCAGGCGGAAGATCCTTCTCTCACATTGCAGCCAAGACCTGGAACGAGCTACCGGCAGACATCAGATGCGCCACCTCCCTGAACACCTTCAGGAAGACCCTCAAGACCTGGCTCTTCGGCTAAACAGATCTGCAGACCCCCCCACTCCCCCTCAGCGCCTTGTGACCCTCACGGGTGAGTAGCGCGCTTACAATTCCCTGATTGATTGATTGATTGATTGATTGAGGGTTAAAGATAGGCTTATATAGTGACTTTTGTGGTTCAGCGAAACAAGGACTACGTTTATTATTTGAGTGGGGCTTCCAACTCGCTCAACTAATAACCCAGTTTCTTACACTGAGTAGTAAATGTTAATCAGTAGAAGTCCTACTGATGTTCTCTTCTGGAGTGTACCTTTATGTTTAATCATTTTGAGAACAAATAATGGCCATCTATGTAAAGTGGTCCTATGCTGCCTTTAGGTCGGGCTTGTGACAGGATAAACTATAAGACTAAGGGCCTGATTATGACATCGGCGGTCCAACCTCCGGAACGCCAATGCAGCGGTCGAGAGTACGCCACCAAGCCGGCGGCATCCCAACTGCCGTATTATGAGAACACTGCCGGGCTGGTGTTGTCGTGTCAGCGGTTCCACGGTGGTAGCATGCTTCAGCTCATAGAGAGCCTGTAGCATATGCCGCCGCTTTGGCAGTGCCGCTTGCACGTCGGTGTACTGTGCACCAATATCCATGTTGCGCATGGCACACAGTGCACGCACAACAGTGCAAGCGGAGGGGGTACAACATGTGCCCTCATCCACCCCCCATGGGCTATAAGCCCTGGGCCCTGTTTGAGGCCCCTTTCCCTGCCTTTCTGCTGACCTTTTCATGGCGGGGTCCCCGCCATGAAAAGCTCCTCGGAAAGGCAGGTCATAATCTGCACAGCAGTGCCGGCATCGGCACCGCCTCCGCAGATCACCACTTTCACCACCACCGCCCCATTAGGGAGCCAGGATCCTGGCGGTGGCGGCGGTCTTCTGTCAGGCTGGTAGCAGACCGACCGCCAAACTCGTAATTGGGCAGTCAGACGCCGAGGTTGCGGTGGTCGGACCGCCACCGCGGGTACGGCAGTCTTGGGATCGCCATACTCAAAATAAGGCCCTAAGAGTCAAGGGTATATTATGAGACGCTGACCCCCTACACCGAGGTCACATCAAAGGAGCACAGTACATATTTATGCTACATAATGTGATTTCTCCTCCATTTCACATGCCCCAAGCATTTAAAAAAAAAATGGGTTGTAGGACATTCCTACAGATTTTAGATTTATTAAGCCTTTATAAATGTAAAATAAACATCCTGTTATTTCATGTTTCAATTAAGTAAAAATAATCAATGAGATCAACATTTGAGGTGATTTATTAGAAAAAGATCTCAGGTTTATAATTGTATTGTGGGCAGCAACTATTGCATTTATTGTTTACTTTTACAAACAGCTATCATTATACTTAGCTAAGAGAAAATGACAACAAAAATGGTTAAAGAAACTCTATTAGAAAAAATGTATAGACAGCTGGAAAACTGTTCCCTCGATGAAACTGTAAAGAAGAAGCTGTAAATGAGTCATCAGAATTAACGTCTACTTCATTTCATGAGCTCCAGTTTCACCCTGCAGTAATGGCTGCATATTCCAGCTGTAGTATTAGCACATCCAACATTAAAGTAAATGTCTTTATTTTCTTGCTGTGTGGTTAAGAAATCGAAGAGGTAGAAGACGCTGGCAAACAATATGCCAGTAAAATCAGCTCTTTGTGCGCAAGAAGTGGTTACCATAGAATAGTAAGATAGCTCAAATCATCTCTCACAAAGAAAGGTTCACTGTGTGCCAGGTTATCTATGTAAAAGAGGAAACTGTATTCTCTGTTTATACACAAAGGGCCCCATTAGGAGTTCCCCATTATCTGCTTGGGGGATATAGCAGGGCCAGAATTACCAAAACCGGTTGGTATCTCCCCGTGAGATAATGGGATTCCAAGTTATTATATCTGGAATAGAGAATAACACGCAAAAGTGGCAATACCAGGTTGAATTCTGCATATTTTCTTCCTTCCGGTTGAAATAACAGGTCCAAATCTGCAAACATTTACCACCTACTTGCTGCAGGAGACAAATGTTACAGGGTTTGTTTCTTTCAGGGGCTACCTCTCCAGGCGACTCATAATCTTCTAGGTAAAAATGCTATGGTGTTTTTTACTTTCAGGGGATACAGTTCTAGGGAACTTATAATCTTGTAGCTAAAAACGCAAGGAAGATACAACCAATCAGTAGGCAAAAGATATCCTCAATTTGTATTTGTCGTATGTAGTGACCATAAAAGTGATTATCTCAGAAGATATGATTGGTAGGGTTGGTCAAATACAAAGGAGGGAGAGAGATCTCTAAACTCACTTTCTGCTCTCTACCTCTGCACGTGCTTATTAGTGATGCTAAAGTGCAACCTAGGAATGATGGAACTAAATGGATTGATAGACCAGTGGAAGAGCAATCAGACTTGAGAGATTCAATTACTCAGAAGCAGCAGCGCTAGGCGTGGTGGCCAGGAGATAATACTGAATATAAAGAGAGGCAAACTTTCCTGACCATCAATTTTTCTGAGAAGGAAGTTGTTCTTATTCTTCTGCCAGCGGCATTGGTTTAAGAGTTTTTCATAACAGTCTTGGAAGCGATTAGTGGTGGAACTGAGATATCAAGAGAGTGCCGAGAAGTCTTGATTGTACATGAGAAACAACAGAATGTGTGTTTTAGTGAACATTCCTAATATTAAAGAGAAACCTGTCTTACAATTTCCTGATGTTGAATATGTATGGGTTTGCAAGGATAGACAAAAATTTTAGTTTTATAAGTTTGATAAAGGACCATGAAACGTAGATGGTGGATAGCTGTTTTTCCCCGCTATTTACATGCTAATAAATTTACAAAAATCTTTGACATCTTAATGAGTATTTTTAAGCTTGATTGTTTCGAAGACTGCTAAATCTCTTGGTATGTCTTGTGTCTGGGTACTGGCTGTATTGGTGGAACTATGCGCTGGCAAAGATGAATGTAGGTTGCTAATTATAGTTAACATTTTTGCTAACTTTAGATCCTTGTCTTGTTATTTCACCACCTTAGCCTGGAACAAGATGTGCAATCTTTGCATAAAACGTATCCAGCATCTTCAGTTGTGGTCACAGGCAACTTTAATTTGAAACTCATTCCTGGAAAATACCACATATTTTCACAACCTTTGTTGATAGTTTACAATGTCCCCTACCGGGATATTATAAGAGATTATAGGGAGATGCAAATAAATTCAGCAAAAATCTCACTGTGAAACACCAAAGGAAACATGCAGGGATTGCTGTGGAGACACCAATTCCTGCATGTTTCTTCTTAAAAACTTGCAAATCTTGCAAATCACTGTTATCCCCCACCACTCCCACAGAATTACTGGCACCTCCGGTAATGGTAATTCTGGTGGACAGGCGTAACAGGGATTATTCTGGGCAACGAGTAATAAAGTTCTAAATGGTTGTATATGTTTCATACTTAATTACAGTATATCTAAATTTTAAAAGAGCAATTTTTAGACATTTTCTGAAGTTTAAGAGACTTTAACAAGATCTCAAGAGTAAGACAACAGAGAAAAATCGACAGGGAATCTGCTTCGTACATTATTGTGAAGGAGATGAGCAGTTTAGTGCATGTTACATGCTTATTTTATGGTATAGATTTGTCACTGAATTGGGCTAATCCCCAAATTATAAGCAAATCCTGGCTCTATAAATCTGAAGCTCTCACTCACATATTTTGCACCTGTTCAATTCTGAATATTGAGCTTAGGACGTGGGTGCGTAATCCCCTCAACCAAGTAAATTTTTGCAGATGCAGCAACTGGCAAGTTGCAACTGGATTTTAAAAAATATGGAAATCGCTGCTACATTATTAAAAGAGAAAGACAAATAACAGGTGTAGGACTTTTTGCCACTTGATTTTTATAAAAAAATGTACTTTCTGTAATTGCTGGTCTAGAGTGGCTGTTTTTCTCTCTCTGCTTTTAAAAAAAATTGATGTGTGTTTTTTTTAAAATTGGTTATATCGTTTGTACATTGTCTCTTTACAGGATAAGTCATTATATTGCCAAATTGCACATGGAAATCTTGTTGTTGCTTGTAAAGACATACTATTTTACCACTCATATATAATAGAATAACACAATATTGTTGTGTGCCACAGATAAGAATCTGTTGTTTTTATCTTGTCCTTGTTTAGTTCTATTTATTGATCTGGTTTTGCAATGGTTATAGTGAACTGTACAGATAAAGTATACATCATATTATTGTGTTATTGCGAGATTTTATTGCAAGATTTTACAATGAATGATTCACTCTCCAAGTAGGAGATATGATCTCCTATAATTAATTTATAACCCCTATCTTCCTGCAGGTTATTGCTTTCTTTCTCATTGGGTGATGGTTTTTTGTGGCGAGGAAATTCCTATGAAATACAGTAATGAGTTCTGCTTTTCTTGATGGTCTCTCTTGCAGGCACATGCATCAACCATTTTTGCGAGCGCAAATGGTGCGATTCGCAAAAATCGGCCGTTTGCGCCCACAAAAAGGGCATTTGTGATGCATCAAGGTTCAAGGCACTCGCAATTTGAGAATTCGCAATTAATTGCGATTTCTCAATTGTGATAGCATTTAAGGAATCGCAATTTGCGATTCCTTAAATGCAATGCAAGAACCACTTTGGAATAGCGATTTCGCTACTAGGGGGCGCAAATTACCATCAAGTTGGACTTGATGGTAATTTGCAAAAACTTTGAAAAATGCACTAAAGTGCATTTTTCAGAGTTGTAGAGTTACACACACACATGCCCTTGGGGCATGTGTGTGCGCAACATGTGTGCACAGAGCAATTTCAGGGTGCAACAGGGTGTCCTTTTGACACCCTTGCACTCTGAAATGCATGCAGCAATTTGCGAGTACCTATTGGTACTCGCAAATTGCGCATGTAATCTCCCATTCATTCCTATGGGCCTGTAGGCCCATAGGAATGAATGGGAAGGCATTCCTTAATTGCGACTCTCAATTTGCGAGTCGCAATTAAGGAATGTTTGGGAATCGCTAATTTTATGGCGATTCCTTCATGCATAGGCTTTTGCAATTCCTTAATTGCGATTCCTTAATAATCGCAATTAAGGAATCGCAAATGCCTACATTGATGCATGTGCCCGTTGGTTTCTTCAACAGGAACTGACAGTATTTAAAAAAAAACATTTTTACATAGAAGTGGAACGTTTTGCCTCCCTTGTTGAAGATAGCTTCTAAGTAACAATGTTTGAAGTTATTTTAGTTCTGAATATAAACATTATAGAAGCATGCAGGCAAGACCTGTGGAGTGCACTAAAAAAAACAATATTTCAGTTGTATTTCCTTTTAATTTTAAATAATTCAGTAACATCCATGTATTAAAGAATCAGAGTACTTGTTGGCAAGAGCCTAGTTTGATGTAAGAGGAAAGATTATTGTAATCCCATAAACAAAATGCTTACTGCACAAATGCTAAAAATTATATTAAAATTGCTAAAATGTTTGTTTGTTATGTATGTATTTATTTATTTATGTGAGAGGTTTTTTATGGCCTCCACCATTTGCTTTTAAGCTGCTCTTCAGCATTTGAAATGATAGGTGGTACAGTTTGATGCGATGATGAATCATGCAGTATAGGCAGAGGTCTTCAGTTCTCATACTGCTGGTGCTAAGATGCACAAGATGAGTCCTCAATCGTTGCCTTTGGTTGTTGATATTGGGGCCCAGTCCACTCATAAAAATGCCTTAGAAGCCAAAAGCCACCTTGAATGTCTGTTTTTGTGTCTTACCTGTCTCTTGAAGTCTCTAAGTCTGGATAGGTTTTTCAGGGAGTCTTTGAAGTTGACATGGGGTTTTCAACCATGCTTATATTGGTTGAAGATCACTGGCACAATATGCCTGGAGCTGCACTATCTAATGATTTCCTCTAATTTAGGCTTACGCTGACTGCTTGATTTGGAATCCTCTGAAATTCTGCATTTCTTTTTTAGGTCTGCCAGCATATATGATATTGTAATAGTACAGCCGGAATAGTTCTAGGGCACTCGTTTTCAATTAGCTGCTTTCAAAGAGAGGGAGAACCTTTCTCAGCATCATCAGCTTGAAGTTGACGCTTTAAGTGATAACTATGGGTCTCAGGTACTATTATTCCAGTCAAAAAAAGTGGTTGCAAATTCACATAGACGTTTTGCAAATGGAATAGTATTTTATGAACCAACCTATGTACTGATAGATTGGTGCACTAAACACCAAACCACAGGGGGTCGCAGAACGACCTGCATAATTAATATTCATTAAGCAGATCACAATTTCGTGACCCCCTATGATTGGCTGCAATGGCAGGAATGGCAGCATGCAAGGAACAGCAGACCACCATCCCTATGATTGCATCCTAAAACTGAAAACTTTAAAGCAGCCATTGTTCCTTAAAGGAACCAGGGCTACTTTAAAAACAAAACGTTTTCCATTTTGGAAAACTTAAGTGGGGCAGGTAGGGGTCCCCTGGACCACTGGCCTCTCCCTCTGAAGCTGTCATCATGATTCCCAAATGGGAAGCTACCACTCCAATTAGGGATCGGTAGCTCATCAACGGTTTGAACCGGCAATTACAGTAGTAAACTATTGATACACTCTTTCCTGAATCAGAAATGGAAGGCAGAACACCCCTTTCATGTCCTCTCCTATTAGCGATTCCGAAAGCATCGCAAAAGAACATTTATGAGTTGAAAAGAATCTTCTGACTCTTAAAGAGACTTTTGTATTAAAGAAAAGCCTTTTTGCTTTTGCAAATCCTATGATTTTGTTAATTGCAGCATTTGCACTCACAAAAGGGCTTTGTACATGAGGCCCCGTGATCTGTAGTGAGCAGGAGAAATACCGGTCATCCCACACCCGAGGTTTTATACAGTCTGCTTAGGTGCAAGTCTTTCCAGTTCTGGAAGTCATTGGAAAGGGACTGTGTTGACAGTTGTTCACACTCCACAGAAATCAAAGGGGCATATTTACAAGAAAGTGGCGGAGAGCGGGTCAGCTCCAAAATTGCTAACGCCTCACTCTGTCACTTTAGAAATGCAGGGATGCGCCGTATTTATAATAATATGGCACTTCCCTGCATTTCTCCCTGTGCTGGTGCTAATTTCAGCTGCCTAGCACCATCCCAGGCACCCTTGCACCATAGTGCAAGGGTGCCTGAGTTGAGGGAATGATTGTTTATGTGCAGGAAGCTGTCTCTTCCTGCACACAAACAATCCAGAATGGCGATATGCAACTCCTATGTGTGCTGCATTGTGCAGCAGACATAGAAGTTGCGAATCGTCATTTTTTAAATGATTATTTATGTGCAGGAAGGGACACTTTCCTGCACATAAAAAATCATTCTTGGCAATTTGCTGTTGTGCAGCACACATAGAAACAGCAAAAGCTAGGAGAAATAAAGCATGTCTCCTCGTTTCACCATGTTAAGACCAGGATTTACCTGGTTGTAATTTTTGCGCTGCTTCCTATTTACGCCACCCTTGTAAATAGGGTGCAGCGTCAAAATCAATGGGCTTTGCGGCAAGATGCCCACTGCATCACCCATAGGCCTTATTTACAAGGCAGAGTTAAATCGCGTTAAGTGGCTTAACGCTGCCTTGAAAATAAGGCAAAGCCCCCATCGCCACAGGAACGTCGCAAAAAGTGACGTTCATGTGGTGATAGGGGCTTGTATATATGCCCCAAAATCTTTGTTGTATATCCAGCCATGTAATGCCTAAAGGTACTTAATTTCGACCTACAAAGATGTATGCATGTTAACAATTTCACTGCAAAAGTCACTTCACGCTGAGTCCTGCTTAATTTACTATACTAACTCCAGTCCGAGCATATATCTAAGCAAATACTTCATGGTGGGATAAGTCAATCCTTTTCATGCAGATATTTTGGGAACCTATTATCAGAAAAACATAAAATTTTGCTTAGAGATGTACTCTTCTGCTTGAAAGTGATTTTACCTTTTTTAATATTTACAAAATATTCCAAGACAGGAAATGTCTATCCTAGGTTTCCCAGTATCCTCTTGGGAAAGTGATGTAACGTTCTTGTGCTGTAACATTGGTACCACTTCTTCAAAGTGGAATTGAATGCATAGCACAATTCTACATTACAGACAGGTTGCGTTGCTGTGCAATTGCACATTTTTCTTAGCGTTCTATTTTCCCTCATGGTAAACATTTTCCCCATGAAGAAAAACATTCTACGCCCTAGAGGTTTATGGGTGTTCTGTTGGCCTCCTAACCCTGGAAAAGGATTTGAACCTGGGCGGGTGGGAAGTTTATGAATGCCCCAAATTGATGTGTTTGTTGGCGTTCACAACCCACCAGCCATCTACTGAACCACCTTCTCCCTGTCCATCACAAAGGATTTACTCCTGTAGTGTAATATCACGTGAAGTAATGCCAAAGTAAATGGATTTATGGCTGCTAGAAACCCTTTTTTGAATACCTACCAGTTAAAAAATCCAGCTTTTTTCAGTCATAAAATACTTTTACCATCAGCAATTGCTTTGTGAATCAGGCTTCCTAACTTCTAGTCAACATTATTGCAGACATTTTTGTTGCCGAAATGTGTGTAGTAGACACACAGTGCAGAAATAATAACTCAATGCCAACAGAACATTCTGCATAAGATAGAGGAGGGGTGTAAGAATATGTTAAATAGTATAAGGGAAAGGGGGGGTAAAGGACTGTTAGATGCTCCGCCCTGGTCTGTCTGGCTTAACCACCCTTCAGAGAACCCTCGTAACCCTGACATTCCATGACATCATCCGGTAACCTGACAAGCAGCTCTCATCCTGGTTCCACTCAGCCTTTTTAATTGCTGCAGACCCAAGTCAATCAAGCCATGTCCCTCTCAGATAGACTGGAGGTTGAGCTGTGATAGTTCATTAGTGCGGGTTAGTCATCCATGGCATATTTTGTTGACAATTTTTTCGCTGTTGATGAGAAAAATAAATTGTTGACTTGAGTGGTTCTAAACATAGTAGATGTAGTATGAGTTCTGCTGTACACAGCTGCAACCAAAGCACCTCTTTTTATGGCCTCCAGGTCCAGCAGAGCTCATACTTACAATAGAAAAATAAGATTAGCAGAGCTGCCTATAGGCAGAGGTGAGGGGACGGGTAACGAAATCAACGAGGTCAGAGAAAGCACCATTCAGAGGCTGTAGACGTCTTGGGGCCGTATTACGGAAGTGCCTCGGGGGCGCAACGGGCGTTTGCACCTGCTTTTCGAGTCTCTGGTGCACTTTGGTATTACAGAAGGGGCCGCTGAGGCTTGTGCGTCCCCTTCTGTAATACCGATAGCGCTGGCGCACAAAAAGCGCCAGCACTATCATCACAGGGCGTGCCCTCATTTGCATGGGGTTGTGGCCCCATGCAAATGAGGGAATCTCTTTGCCACTGTGCCCGCGCTGTATTATAGATGATGGAGCAGAGGCAAAGAAATTGTCAGGAGGCGCACTGACAGTGCGCCACCTGTAAGGGCGCACTGTCAGTGCGCACCCTGATGGCAGCCCTCTAGAGGGGGATAAAGGGTCCCATGGACCCCCCAGACATCCCTGTGCAGGCGGGTGCAGTCACTCACTGCACCTGCCTGCAAGGGGATCTTTAATCCCCCTTCAAAGTGCAGGCGGGTTCCCGTCTGCACTGTGAAAAATGGAGCGGCTTCATAGCAGATGCTCCGTTTTTCACATGAGTGTGCTGTCCCCAGGGCAGTGCAAGTTCGTGGCAGCCCTGAGGGCAGCACATTTATCCTAATACAGCGCATTTTCCTTTTCTGCGCCGGGCGCACTTTTTAAAAGATGTGCCCAGTGCAAACAAGGAAAATGAGCTGTATCTGTGATACGGCCCTGATTTTTTCCAGACCTCCATTATTTGCTTAATTGGTGCAGGTGCATCCATTTGGTGGTCGAGGTGCATGCATTTGATGGCCACCTGCACCCGTGTCTTTGTGGCCCGGTCATTTTTTTTCATCATTCGACTTTATCCAGAGCAAGAGAAAAAATGAAAGGGAGAGAGAAGGAGGAAGAGAAAGATAGGAAAACAGTGAAAAGCGGAGGAAGCAAGGATGAAAAAGAACTTGAAACTGAAATAACGAGATGGGAAGTGTATGGTGGTGGACGGAAGAGGAATGGTGTGAAATCAAGGGTAGGTAACCTCTGAGTTTAGCATCCCCAGAGCTGGCCTTTGCTTAGATAGTGCCCTGGGTGATGGCACTGCTCCCCCAGACCAAAGGTCGGCGCTGAGCACTCCCTTACTCTATGACTGAATTCCTCCGCACCTTTCTTCCTAACTTAGAGACGAAATATGCATTTCACAGCATTTGATGAAACGTGAAAACAGCCTTTTCATAACGATGAGAGATTTCATCTGAAGTGTTTTCACTCCTGGCCGTCTGCAGGTTCTTTGAATTTCTCTGTAGTTTTTCCAAGCAGGATAAAACATATTCGCACAATGGCACCAGGTGAGACGGCTTGCTGAGATATTGCAATGGCAGACAATACCTTTCTTGAAAATGAGCAATGATCTTTTTACGATTTAGCCCCTTGGTTGCAGAAAAAACTTCAGGGTCTTAGTCCTACGCATATCTTTATTGGATGCTTAACAAGCCGTGTGAATCAGCGACTACGTTTTTATTTGAAAATGTGCTTTTCACTACACAATGTAGCGGAGCTGCGACAGTGACTCTTTATTTCACACCGTATGTGGTACCCAGAGCCGCGAGGTGAAGAAACGCTCTTTTGCACAGTTGTCATTAAACCATTATCTGTGACTTGCAGACTATTGATCCATGTATCAAGCACACAGTATCTGACAAACATTCTATGTATCTTTGGATAAGGGACTTGGCGTAACCCTTACTTGAAGCCTCTGTGGTGAAGGCCATCTCAGACATTTGAGGAGCGGATGTGAGAGTAGTTTACTCGGCCCAAAGTATTTGCAGTAACGGTTGGTGTCCGACAAAAATGGTGGGGCGAGTGGGCGACATAAACACAAGAAAAAAACATACAAATAAACGAAAACATTTAAAAATGGAAAAAATTTACCTTAGTTGGCAGCACGCCCTCCATGTTCTTTAGTCCCCGGCTCCAGACTCCTCTGAGCATGAGGTACCACAGCTCCCACAGGTCCTTATCCAATCCATACACTGCTCTCATGCTGTTAAGCAGCATGAGTGAAGCATCTGGATTGGCTGGAGCAGGCTGCCTCAGCTCTCCGAAGGGCACTGGAGGCCAATGCCTGCTCTCCAACAAGACAGCTGGGTTGGAGAGTTTCAAGTGCGCATGTCGGTTTGGCCGTAGCAAGGTAGCCGGCCAAACCAACGTGCACACTTCAAACTGAAGGGGCCAATCCTCATTGCTTCCAATCAGTAGCAATGACACACTGGCCCCACCCTGCCCTCTCCGTTTGGCAGAAAGCTGGAAAAATAAAATGGCAATAAAATCCTTTTATTACCATTTTAGTTTTCTAGCTTTCTGTGCAGCAGTGGGGGAAGGAGGGGGGTGGCACTCCTCCGCTCTTATGTGGGAACCACCCCTGAGTATTTGTTAGTTGGTAAGGTGGCCATACTGATTTCTCAATAGGGGCAGCTGAGCAGTTCTCAGCACACTCACTAAATTCATCATTTTGGTTTATGTTTTGAGCCATTTCTCTGTGAAGATCCTGTAATTCATATTAGAGTCCCTAAAATTATATGACCATTGACCGTGTTAACGTTTTCTGTAAAGCATGCTTGGGCATCGATTTACCAAAATGCCAGGTGGGTCAGATGTAGTATTGTACCTCTTAATGCCCAAAAACATTACTGGGCAGTGGGATCTCTAGAAATGATTTTGGGGGGAGCAAACAAGCAGCCACAGATAAAACTACAGCAGCCAAAAACAAGGGGCAATATTTAAAACTGTGCGCACATTTGTAACATATATATATCTGTGTCCTCCTGCCCTATAAAATACATTGTGCTGGCCCACACCATTCTTTTTTACTTTTACATTGTGGGAGCCCAAGCTTTTTCTGTGAATTTGCAGTAAAATCTTTTTTAAAAAAGGTTTTTGACTCCAGGAGGTGTCCCTCTGCCCCTCCCCCCACCAGGCCTGGGGACAAGGTATCCGTACCCTGCCAACTTATATGTTTTTATACTTTTTTTCAGAACAAAGAACAAAGTCCTAAAATGGCTGGCATCACATCTTTGCTGATGTGGTTGCAGCTAATCAGATCTTATCTATAGATCTGTTGGCCCCACAGATCCTCCGCAGCTTGAAATATGTATTTTTTTAACATTAATTTCTCAAAAATTACTGAACGGAAATACACCAAATCACAAAAAAGCATACATTCTGCACCAAGTTTTTGCTTTCTAACAAATTTGGTGTAATTCCGTTCAGCTGCTTTTTAAAAAAATATATTTTTTATTGTAATTTTCAGTACAAAACAAGTACCAAAATGCCTGGTAACTACTAACAGCTTGAGGCACATCGGTCCAATCATTGATACATCGCATTCTGGTAATTGAATAGATATACATTTTGGCAGGCATTCGACACTGCAGATCGTGAAACTCACTATATTTGCCCTAGTATTCCTTACTTCACCCTCACCCCTAGTCCATTGCCATCCAAGTGGAGCTACAGATCAAAGTCTTTGGCATCTCTCCAGGGGTCCCACACTTTCTGAAATATTTTGGAACTTCCTCTAGGTTGATACTTCAGTTTTTCAGCCCTCACGCATTAATCCATATTTGATTCCTATTCCCGTAGTGTCAAGAGTGTGGCACCATCCCATTTCTTGATCAGATCTCGGCGGGCAACCATCAGGGCAACATTACAAGAGAGGAGTGCATACAGATCCAATGTCTGATCCCCCCAAATTCCTAAGGCCACGAGCCGAAGGGTGAGATCCAGTGATATGTCTAGCAAGATATATGATAGCTGAGGATATCAAAGGTATTGACTTACCTTTTGCTCATACAGCTCTTGGAGTCTGAAGAACTGCAGAATGTATCTTGTTGTCTCAGCAAAAGTCCCCTAACTTTGAAATGCAACTTTGTATGCCCTTCTATTACTATCAGTCCTTTCAATATGACAGAGTCCCATAGACGGGTCTCCATTGTCCCTTTGCCCTTCCAGCCGAAGGTGGTTGTCACCTTCTTCCATATTTTGATCAATGCAGCTGTCGGGAGGGGCAGCGGTAATGGCCCTTCCCCCCATAAAGAAGTCAGAAGTTACCCTCAAGATCCATCGCCCGTCAGCCTGCCCTCAACTATGGTTTCTGGTGCGACAAGACCACCCAGTCATTAATCACTTGCAACTGGCCTGCCCACTATTACAACTGTGGGTAGGGCAGGGCAATTCCACCCTCTGCGGGCTTCCTGGTCAATATGGCCAGGTGGATTTGCAGTCCCCCGTAGCACAACAAGGTCTTGGTCACCTCATCCACCGACGTGAAAAACCTGTCTGGAATTTCAAATGGGGTGTTACTGCAGCTAATGCAAACATTTTGGTAAGATAATCTTGCAAAAGGCAGCCCTTCCTAGCAGTGACAACGGGAGTCTATGCCAGCGACCAGCATCTGCCTTGTATTTCTCAAGGATTCTAGTGAGGTTTTCCCCAAGGAAGGTCTGTCTGTAGTCACAAAAATGTCTAGCTACGTGAATCCAGTAGGCTCCCATCTCATAGAGTAGCCCCATCATTGTCCTGAGTCGTCCAGGGATAGAGGATATAACACTGACTTATCCCAGTTGATATGAATCACAGAATGGGAACCAAACACCTCTACAATCTGCAGGACAGTCTGCTTCGAGCACTCCGAGTCCACCAAGTAAAGTAGGGTATTATTCACGTAGAGGGAGATATCATCTTCCCAATCCGGATCCCTCCGCAGCCCACGAAGGAGTGCGTCTTTTCGAATCCATGTGGCAGTGGCTCAATCACCACTGCAAAGATCAGGGGGAAGAGTGGGCATCCCTGCCGGGTGCCTCTGCCCAGTACAGACTCCACTGAGAAAGCCCCATTGACCTTCACCCTAGCTATTGGATCCGTATACAGCAACCTCACCCAAAAGAGGTACATCGGCAATGTACCTCAGGCTCAATCCCATCTTTTGCAGGATTGCCCACATGTACGGTAATTCTAGCGAATCAAATGCCTTTTAGGGTCCAAGGTCAACAGAATGCCCAGTTCGGCTACTCGATATATGCAGGCCAAGCACCCCTCCAGTCGCTGCCAGTTGTGCTGCGTTGCCCCATAGGGCATAAAGTCTGACTGGTCAGGATTTTCTAGGGAGCCAACCACTTGTATCAAGCAGATAACCAAAATGTTTGCCAAAACCTTAGTCTATATGTTCAGCAGTGATATCGGCCTATAAGAAGCACAATCCATGGGTGGCTTCCTTGTCTTGTCGATCAGAACTATTATTGCCCATCTCAAGTCTCATGGAAGGGGGTCGTCTTGTCTTGCCCTGTAGAAAATGTCTTGCAGTGGACCCACAATGCAGGACTGGATGCATTTAAAGAATTCAGGGGGCAGGCCATTGGAACCAGGGGATTTTCTCCCCTTCATTTGAGACATTGCTTCAGATATTTCAGATTCTGTAATCTCCACTTCCAACCCCAGGCTCGCTTCGACTCCCAGCTGGGAGGTACGCAATAAATCTTTCTAGGTCCCCCCACCTCTCACCCTGATTGAACCCAGTGCAGGTCCTCCAAGTAGGAGGCAAAGGCCTACGCGACCGCAGCCAGAGATTCAACTGTTTCTCCAGATCCCGTCCTGACCGCCTGCAAACAATGCTGCTGCTGTTCTCTTTTTGATAGCCAGGCCAGGAGTTTCCCTGTCATGTTACTCGTCTCGTATAGTCATCCCCGCTGTCCCTGAAATTTGGCCCTTGCTTCTTGCTGGACATAGTCCCTCTGGTCCGCCCTAAGTCCGTCCATTTGTGTGTCAGTCTCTATGAGGGGCTGCCACATAGTCTCTCTCATATTGCATCAGGTTAGATTCCATCTCCCTAGTCTCCTTGTCGCTCTCCCTCTTCTTCTCTGATACCTGCAAAATAAGTTAGCCCCTTATACCCAATCTTGTAGGCTTCCTAGAGACCCACTTCTGAGTCTACGGTACCCTGATTTCCCCGAAAGTAGTCGGTTGTCGTCTCAGTACTCAGCTTTCTGGTATTCCAGTCGGTCATTTTCCAGGGGTCAAGATTTCATTTCCCCCTTGGCCTTGGGGTGCCTGTCTGTATGCATATAACTATGGGTGCGTGATTCAAGATGCCCGCAGCAAAAATGTGGCGTGTTTGAAATGCCCAGGTGGTAACGCGGTACCAGCAGATGGTTCAATATGGACATAAATCGCATCGTGTTAACCGCAAAGATGTACTGGAGCATACCCAGATGTTCCTCCCACCAGAGATTAGCCGTCCCCAACACTTCCAAAAACTGGGATAGACGCAAGTCCACCAGGGGTCTCTCTCCTAAGGCGGTTACCCTTGCAATACCCCCATGTACGGTTAAATTGAGGTCCCCTCCAATGGCGAGTTGGGCCTCTGGCAGTCCCATTATCCAGCCCCCCCCCCGAGTTGGTCCAACCCTACCGTCTGCAGACCCGGGGGGAAGTAGAATGTCGCAAATATCAAATCCTCCCTGTTCCATTGCCCAGGACGTCCACCCATTACTGGGTGACCTGCAACAGCAGGTACTAATGGGCCAGGATTCCCACCACTCTGGTTCCCCTAAAGAACCCTGCCTGAGCCAACAATCTATACCTGCATTGGTTCGAGAACCCGCAGCAGTTACCTATCAGGTGTGTTTCTTGTAAAAGGATGATATTTGGATCCTGTTTTAATATATGTTTCCACACAATTCCCCCTCTTAAGTTTGCTGCCCAAGCCATTCACATTCCAGGAGAGTATCTTCAGGATTAACCCTGATGTTACCTGATAGGGTGCATGTCACGACATCCTTACGGTTTTTCGGACCTGGCTGCGTCTCTCTGCCTAACCTGATTTGTTTCTTGAACCAGTGTGCCTCACCCAACCTCCCACCACCACCATTCCACCACGAGCTGCAGGTTCCAAACTTCCCACCACCTCAATGCCCAGAAAGTCTGTCGCCCCAGCTTCTTGAACCTGTTCATTATATTAGCGAACTTATATCTCATACACAAGAATATACCACAGTAACAAACAGTAGTGGCAGGAACTCGCCACTATAACCCTGGGTGTGACCCACAGTCCCTGTGCACTGAGGGCCCCTCTCCTGGCTGTAGGCACTTTAACCCAACATGCCTGCCATCACCGCAGTGACAACCGAGAGTGCCCCTTCCTCCGGATCTCCGTGACAATCCTGTGATTCATCTCCTGTGTCCTCAGAGATTTTCGTTAGGGCATCTATTTATTAACAGAGTTCAGGGATTGATGATGCTGTATATCCACGATAGCCTTGGCCCTCAGCCTGTTTTTTTTATGGGGAAGCATTCAGATGTTGGTGATGCCTCTGCTTCAATCTCTGCCTCTGCCATTCTCCTGGCCTATTTCTCTCAGACCCCTCTGCAATCGGTTGGCCTTGTGCCTCCAACCAGTCTCACACCTCTGCGGCCATTGCAAAGAAGTGGGATCCGTCTTATTCAATGATTCTCAATTTAGTTGGGAAGAACAGTTCGTATTTGAGGCTCAGTGCCCTCAAGTAGAGTTTCGCAGAGATGAAGGTTTCTCTCTGGCGTTGAACCACAATGGTGTAATCGGAGTATATATTTACGATACCCCTGTCCACTTCTCACAGGCCATGTGCATGGGCCACCTGTAAAATATTATCCCTGTTTCCGAAGTTCAAGAGTCTGGTCACCATCGGTAAGGGTGGCGTCCCTGGTTATGACGGTTTGCCTGGTAACCTGTGGGCCCTTTTGACAGTAAACAGGTCGGATGTTTTGTCTACCAGCATCATAGACAGGAGCCAGATATCCAGAAACAGCTCCATACATCAGCCTTCAGAGTGTTCAGGAAGCCCCACCAGCTGCACATTATTGCGCCAGGACCGGTCGTCAGCATCCTCAGCATCCTCCATGAGTTGGTCAATAGTCTTTTGCATGGCTTATATCTTAGTGTCCTTTTTCGAGACTGTTGGTCACAGCTGGGCCAGCATTCTCCGTCTTGACAACTCACTCTGCCAGCTTTTTGTGATCCACCCTCAGGAGCCACAGATCAGGGCCACTGCATCAAGTTTGCTTTCCAGCGCAGATTTAGTGTCTCATTTGGCTTCTGGAATTACTGCGGTATGGGCCGCCAATCCCTAGTCATTCTCCACTGAGACTCAGTCACGCAGTTCACCTCCAAGTTGAGGATGCTCATCTGCAGGCTTCATTCTCTGTGAGTTTGGCCATACATTGGCAGCGTGGGGCCAAGCAGCTACCCTCGAACCCATTTAATAAAATAGAGCCTTCTGATTGGCCTAAGGAGCTTTTTTCCCTTGGGTCAATTCCCTCCCATGGAAGCGAGCCCTCTGATTGGCTGCCAGCAAGAAAAATATTATTGGCAGCCATTATTGACCTATCAACAACGGATCGGACACCGCTGCCCAGAACATTTGCACATGGGCACGGCACAGCTGCGACTCGAAAATAGACTGCCCCCCCCTCCCCTGACTATCTGCCTCTTTTCCCCATCTAGTGCCTCTCCATGAAATCAGATCTTATTTTTCTTTTTCCTCTGGATTTAGCCCCCCTGGCTTCTGGACTTGGACCCTCATGCTCCCCGCCATTTTGGGACTATCTTCCACTGCCTCTCCTACCCTCGATCCGCCATTTTAGCAATTCCTGTCCCATCCTCCGTCCCCGCTGGTCTGCTGGGCGACATCACGATTGTCTCTCATTCGCCACGGACCTGCTCCTCGTTTTTCTGTTTTTGTTGACATCTTTGGTGCCTTCTCCGTTTTTGTTTCCCTCTCACCTTCCTGTCCTTATCTGCTTTCCTTACCCTTTCCTTTCTGTGCTCCCCCTTTTTCTTCCCCTGCCCCTTAGGCTGTTTCTTGCCGCCGCTTAACCTCCGCTTTTACTGTTATTCGTCTTGTTGTTTGTTGCCTCATCATGCGTCTTCTCATTGCCATCCTCGAGTATTCTCATATCCTTAACTCGTGTTCTTTTTTTCTATTGTGTAACATTGTGTAATTGTTTTGTAACTTTGTGTAAATTGCTTCGTGCTGATACTCTGTAAAGCACTCTGATACCTCCGGGTCTAGCCAGCGCTATATAAAACTCAAAAAATAAAATAAATAAAATAAAATACTGGACTCGGAGACCTAGTCCCCTGTTGTGAATATGTTTCTTAAAGAAATATAAAAGGGGGCAGGGTAGGAATACCCTGCCCCAGCCCTTGTGGAGGGGTCCCAGAGGGACCTCCCTGGGCCCAAAAAGTAAAACAATCAGCTGTTTTTTCTGTAATCCTACAAGACTCAAGGGGAATAGCGAAAAAAAAAGAAAATGCCAGCCTGACATTTTTTCAAACAATATATGGGAGGTGTGAGTGTGGCCTCCCTCCCTGAGCACATTTTGGGCCCCAGGGACCCCATCCTCCAGGGCCAACTTGTAAAAAAGGGAAGGGGTGCACAGACCCCCCTCAGCAAGCCCTGTTAGGCCCCGGGGACCCCATCCCCTGGGGCCAAACACTTAATTGTAGGGGAGGGGGGTGTGCAGCCCAGATACATATGTTTGCTCCTGCCTGGCAAAAGCATTTTTAAATCTCCCGCTGGGTGTAAGCAAACATGCCTTCCCTGCCTGCAGGAACATGGGCAGGGAAGGCTTATCTCCTCTCACCCGGCAGGAGCATTAAAAATGCACCTGCCGGGTGGGAGCAGACCTCTGTTTCCATGCCCACACTCCTGCAGGCAGGGAAACAGATATTGCTCACATCTGGGTCGAGCATGCAAAAAGCGCTGCTACATCCAGGCGTGAGTGATGCCGGCTCCTGCAGCATGTGAGGAGCCGGATGGGGCCACAGGAACCCTGGGGCTCACACTTTGGCCCCCAACAATATGAACTGTGGATGTCCCAACTGGACAAGGCACAGAGGGTTGGGGTCCCTGGGGCCACTTGTGGCTTGGGAGAGGGGCCACACGCCCCCTCCACTAGTATTAGTGGGACAGCCTTGCACTGCTAATTACCCCACATATTACATCACTCATGACATCTTCTATGACATCATATCATAATAAGCTTTATTTCGGCAATTGCCATAAATCAAACACAATAATTTAAACTGTAAAAAAATGGAATAAAAACACTTCAAAACATAATACTTAAAATGTAGAATAATTAAAATGTTGGTACCCACAGTTACAAATATTTATGATACCCACAATTAAGACTAGCGGCATGTAGGGGGAACATCACAACAATTTTAGGATGCAAAAGTGGATTTCATTCAACAACTCCTATACCGGTTATCTTCTGCTACACAGTCTATAAAAAGAAAAACCATAAATTACAGCAAAATGCAACTAGGACACACAGGGATATTAAGGGCTATGTACTTGACGGCAATGGGGCAGTTCTTTTCTGTCTGTGTTTCAACATATATAGCAGAAACCGGGAGATAGCAAAGACAATTACTTGAGCTGTGTCTGCCCTGGGTACCTAGTTGCAATTTTGTAGTCCCCAATGCCCAAGTTATGGCATAACGGCAAAATCCATTTCCTCCTGTGAGCATGATACTGCGAGCAAAAGTACAGAACTTGAGCTACAGTTTCCTTAACCTCTGGGCAAAACGGGCAGCTTAGGTCAGGTTCAGCATCAACGAGGGTGTACCACCACTTTGCAGTAAATGATCAAAGTAGGAAAGTCCCAATTCGGAACTTAATATAAAGTGTCTTAGCACCCGGAGGCTCAATTATGTCCATATACCTTTCATGTCTTTAAATTCCAACAAGAAGAAGTTAGAGTATCTGCTCCCCCATTCTGGTGCAATCTGCCATCTACGTGTCTCCAATACCGCTCCTTGAGCGCAGACTACGAAATGCCACTGGACGTTTCCGGGTGAGCCCACGTCGCCGCACCCGATCTCCTCAAGTGTATTCTTAATATAGCCCAACCAAGGAATTCTGGTGGCCCCGGAAAGTTTTGTAATCTTTTCCAAGCTTAGCCAATAGGGTAATAAGTCTACTGAGGACTAGATCCTCCTCCAGTACTTCACAGGTCTGAGTTTTGCTTTGTGGGTAAGTGAGAGAATGCCAAGATCTAAGCGATTGGTACCAGTGGAGTGCTAGAGGGAAGGTTTGTGAGGAGCCGGAGGAAACGATGTTGCGCCAACTCCAAATCATTGACATTAGCTGCCCCCAGAGATCCCCACCATATAGGAACCCACGCAAAGCTTGCACTTTGTAAATTTGCAATGTGGGTGTCATCGGATGAAAGCTGGATCCCTTCAGGGCTCTCAGAAAGCCACCACTATAATGTTCTCATCTGAGTTTAGACTTGTGAATCTGGGGTGACCAGCCAAATTGCTAGTTGAGCGTGAGCCCCAGGTATTCAAAGGTGCGGACCCTCTCCAAATGGGTACCATTGAGGACCGGCTGTGATCTAGCCAACTTGCAAGGGTTCAATACCATATATTTGTTTTTGCTAGTGTTGATCTCCAGCCTTCTCTGTCTGTAGAAGACTCCGAACTGATCCAGAAGATTTTGGATACCCATTGGGGATCTCGAGACCAGTAACATGTTGTCCGCAAACAGGAGTGCCGGTACTTTCCTGTTGGCCAGATGTGGGGCATCATGCTTGCAATATTCTAGCATGTTAACCAAGTTGCTAATATATAACAAAAACAAAGTGGAGGCTAGTACAAACCCTTGTCTCACCCCCGGCATCATAGATAATATCACTGCAACATTTGCAATAGAATTATGATGAGAAAACTGTGCATGACAAGGGTGCGAGTAACAGTTACCTTAGCGCATGCGTTATAGTTACCTGAGATAACTATAACTGGTGAATGTAAAATGTTTTTTGTTCAAAATGTTAGGTTGTCACTTAAATTTTACCCTAACTATAACGTTACTTTAACATTAGTTTTCTTCAGTGAATATATATATATATATTACTATATATATATATTACTATATTATTGGAAGTTATGGTTATGATATAGTTTCCAAAGGAAGAGCGGTTTTTCATTTGCCAATAACTTTGTCGTCATTAGACGAATCCTTGCGAAATTTTCAAAACTAGTTTGACGCCCACTTCAGCTGCTGTCTTGAAAGTTTTTGGGTGATCCGTCAAGTGGGGCGAGAAAAAGGGGGGTTCAAAAAAAGGTTTCCCCATATTAATTTCCATGAGAACTTTAGACAAGGCTACAGCCCGAACTGCTGAATGAAATTACACCAAATTTGGCAGAAATGTAGCTTTTGGTCCAGAAAACAACCTTTTTGGGAACTGGTGTAAATCCATTCAGTAGTTGCGGAGAAATGTAAAGAAATCCCCCCTCCCATAATGATTTTTTTTAAATGAAAAAGAAATCCACGCAAGTCACCGGAGGCCCCGCCCCCTTTGACTGCCACTCTGTAAACATGCCTCGTGGTGCACAACTGTTTTGGGGATGAAATCCCCCTGGCTGAAGAGGATCCTTAGGGGCCAACAAGCCCTCCTGTTACCTGCAGTAAGTCCCGAACAGCAAACACAAACACATAAAAAGTCATAAAGTCATTAAACTGTGAATTAAATATTATGAAAAGTCTCTGGAAGCGGTAGCGGTTAAAGGAGTGTCTCAATCACTTCTATTCTCCTCTTCACTTCACTTTCTTCTGCACTCTCTTGACTAGACACTGATGCCCTTTTTTCTCCTGATAACTTTTTGAAACCACTCATCTGCATATTTCAGATATCGTCTTTTTCTCCACAGAACCCTCTTTTTACTCTCTCCTGCAATTACTCCCTTGCATCTCCTTCTCTTTACCTCCCTCACAATGCACCCACTCACCTGTAAGAACTGCAATTTCTTTTTCCCCCATGTTTTTCAATAGCTGTGTACTTGCTTCACACACTTTTGCATAGAATCACATTTGCAGTTACCACACCTGGCCATTGCGGTGTGCGCTCTGCAGAGTGCCCATGTATTCTGAACCCTTTTATGACCCACTGACGGGCACTGTGAGAAATTTGGTGTATCTTCTGCCTGAACTACACACCTCTCAGTCAAGGCACCCACCCAGACCCTGACCTCACACAAATATAGAGGCATATCTTTTGACAGTATGCACTATACATGAGGATATATGTTGCATGGAAAAAACGACAGAAACACATGTTGGAAAAAACAAAAACTGTTAGGGAACGCAAGAGTAAGTAAAACGTGAACCGTAAACGTGAACATTGCGGTGTTCAGGCTGAGAGGGCAGTGTCTGTTTTGGGAAGATGCAGCTGTCAATGGATGAAGGTGGAACCAGGACAATTTTTGATGGGGCACAGGCCCTACCTTCCCCCCTTGCTTACCCATGCCATGATCACTGGGTTGGCCTACTGTCCCACCCTAAATCCCTCAACAGCCACGTAATTGATGTTGATAAGTCAGATGGTGATGAGTGGAAACTGGAGCATAAACTGCCTTCTGAGAGCTCTTTTTATTATGATAAGCTTATCTCTCTACGCATGGGAAGTAACTGCCAGCACTTTTGCAATCTTTTTTATTGAGGCAATCCGACTCCTTAATTGGAATTACTTTGTCCAGTTCAGCCCTTTAGTTTTTCTATTATGAGACAGACATCAAGTACGTTTCCGTTTGGCTATGAGTATTAATGTAATTATTGCGAAATTTAGGCTCGGACAAATCTGCTTTTGTTGCATGACCATGGCTAATTTAGGAATGTAAAAACATCCATGATAGAGCAATTCATGCAATTGTGTGGCTCATTAAATCATAAAATAAAACACAATGGTCTCTAAGAGCAAAAAAATTAAACTAATAACTACATGAAAGGATACATTGTGGAACACGCTCTTTTAAAAAAAAAAATTTTGCTAGCCAACTGGCCTCACCCTAGGGCCAGAGGTTGATTGACGCCCGGTGTTCATTGTTTTTCATCACATTGTTCCTTCCCATGCTGCCTTGCCCAAGTGGCCTAAGGGAGTTTGGCACTTGAATTACAGGGAATCTGACAGCTGCCATCAGTGCTTAATTAATTTGTAAAATATTAAGTGCCAGGGCTCTGACCAGGAGGCCACTGCAGCTTGCACCACCCATCGCCCTTGTCATCGCTACCAAAACAACTACTAACCATCTCTCTCACATGTAAATGCGACAGTTCAGACTATTCCAGGTCCCCAAAGCTAAAGGAATGGCTGGGGAGACAGGTATTAGCACTATTTTAATGTATATTGTATTCATAAGCAAGCGTTGTTATGCTCATCTCTAAATTAGATGAGCAGCGCCACCATGTGGTAGACTGCTCTAAGTATGGTGTTGACAATTAGGTGCCTGTGCCGAGCACCGGAAATCAATTAAGTGCCGGTGCTGAGCACCGGAAAGCACGGCTCAAATTAAGCACTGGCTGCCATGATGTCTTAATGCAATGTGAACAGAAGGTCAGGGCAACTGTCAGCTTCCTACGTCATAGAAAGCTGACTGGCACAAATGTACCCTGGTGAACTGGGGCAAATAATAATGCAGTTTACTGGCTGGGGCATTTGTTGTTTATTAATTATGGTGTTTGATACCGGAGATATTGGTGCCCATTAATTCCCTAGAGGCACTGATGCTTTTTAGTGCCTGCTTGATTTATACTCGTCAATGCTATGACCATTGAGGCTCATTACAGCTTGGGGTCATTGATGATAAATAATGCCTGAGGCTACGTAGGCTCATTCCTGCCTGTGGCTACCGATGCTCTTTATTGCCAATTAGCATTGAGGGTCATAACTGCCCATGTCATTGATGATCCAAATTGTCTCCGGCTGTTCAGTCCTATTTCTGACTGGGGCCAACAATACCGTTTTCCTAAACCCACGACTATGTATGTGGAGGAGAGATCAGCTTTACACATATAATTTCTTTAGAGAAATGCAGGATACTTCCTTCCTGTCTATAAGTCACTATTCCATTCACGTATCAAAAATAGTGATTGTAATTTTCTTAGTGATAATTTATGATGTCATGTGTTAACTTATGTATCAAATATTGTATTACATTATCAAAAGTGTACATGATGTGTGTGGGAGTTAAAGATAAGGTACCTACTCAACCTGGTGAATATTTAGTCATTTTAAGTTTTTTGTTCAGCTCAAATATATTCATAGAACAAGCATTTGCAATGCAATAGTTCTCGCATTCACACGAGTTTGAGCTATTGCCATTGTAAATGACAATGCCTTTTATTTATGTTTAGGGTTTTAAAACATGAATAAAAGGCATTGTCATTTACAATACTAATAGCTTAAACTCTCGCAAACGCGAGACCTATTGCATTGCAATAAAAGGCCTTCTCGACCGCTTGTTAGATTGTAAATATCAGAGGAGGAGACCGGCCTGCGAAGTCTTCAAAGTAGTGATAAATAGTGCAGTGAAGAAGATCTGTAAGTGTTGTAAATTACACAGACGTAAAGTGTGAAGTGAGAGTTACATATGATGTGAGCTATAAACACTAACAAAGCGCTCCAACACCTTTCGCACTGTGATTACACTGTCGCGGCTCAGGAGGAAGAGCGGGGGGGGCTATTTCCTGCCCTCTCCTTGATTTGAGCGTGCAGTGTGGCATTGCCTAATGTCATTGCTATCTTTGGCCTAATAAACACTCCAGTTGTAGTAGGGCCCTGGCTTCACCTCCTGGTGCAGGGTGGGCTGTGCTTTATGGCACACATGGAGGGAGGGAGGGAGGGATGGTCTTGGCTGCAGCTCTGGCCTCGTACAGTGCCCCTGCTATTACTAGTGAGCGAGAGGCGCTGAGGTGGTGGTGGTGGTATTGGTGGTGGTGGTGGTATTGGTGGTGGTATTGGTGGTGTTGGTATTGGTGGTGGTTTTGGTGTTGGTGGTACTAGTAGTGGTACTGGTGGTGGTGGTACTGGTGGTGGTGGTACTGGTACTGGTGGTACTGGTGGTACTGGTAGTAGTGGTAGTACTGGTACTGGAGGTGATGGCATTGGTGGTGGTACTGGTACTGGTGGTATTGGTGGTGGTACTGGTGGTATTGGTGGTGGTGGTGGTGGTACTGGTACTGGTGGGACTGATGGTACTGGTATTGGTAGTACTGGTAGTACTGGTACTGGTGGTGGTGGTGGTGGTGGTACTGGTCGTGGTGGTACTGGTGGTGGTACTGGTGGTATTGGTGGTGGTGGTACTGGTGGTGGTGGTACTGGTGGTGGTACTGGTGGTGGTCGTACTGATGGTGGTACTGGTGGTGGTGGTACTGGTGGTGGTGGTGGTACTGGTGGTGGTTGTACTGGTGGTGGTGGTACTGGTGGTGGTGGTACTGGTAGTACTGGTACTGGTGGTACTGGTGGTGGTATTGGTGGTGGTACTGGTGGTGGTGGTACTGGTGGTGGTGGTACTGGTGGTGGTACTGGTGATGGTACTGGTGGTGGTGGTACTGGTGGTGGTACTGGTGGTGCTACTGGTGGTACTGGTGGTGGTGGTACTGGTGGTGGTGGTACTGCTGGTGGTACTGGTGGTGGTACTGGTGGTGGTGGTACTGGTGGTGGAGGTGGTACTGGTGGTGGTACTGGTGGTAGTACTGATGGTGGCACTGGTGGTACTGGTGGTGGTACTGGTGGTGGTGGTGGTAGTGGTGGTGGTGGTACTGGTGGTGGTGGTACTGGTGGTGGTACTGGTGGTACTGGTGGTGGTGGTGGTACTGGTGGTGGTGACACTGGTGGTGGTACTGGTGGTGGTATTGGTGGTGGTACTGGTGGTTGTACTGGTGGTGGTGGTGGTACTGGTACTGGTGGTGGTACTGGTGGTGGTGGTACTGGTGTTACTGGTGGTGGTAGTACTGGCGGTGGTTGTACTGGTGGTGGTGGTACTGGTGGTACTGGTGGTGGTAGTGGTACTTGTGGTAGTGGCACTGGTGGTGGTACTGGTGGTGGTGGCACTGGTGGTGGTACTGGTGGTGGTACTAGTAGTGGTACTGGTGGTACTGGTGGTGGTAGTGGTGGTGGTAGTGGTGGTACAGGTGGTACATGTGGTGGTGGTGGTACTGGTGGTGGTGGTAGTACTGGTGTTACTGGTGGTGGTGGTACTGGTGGTGGTACTGTTGGTGGTGGTTCTGGTGGTGGTGGTACTGTTGATACTGGTGGTGGTGGTATTGGTAGTGGTACTGGTGGTGGTGGTGGTACTGGTGGTGGTACTGGTGGTGGTGGTAGTGGTTGTGGTGGTACTGGTGGTACTGGTGGTGGTGGTACTGGTGGTTGTACTGGTGGTGGTGGTACTGGTGGTGGTACTGGTGGTACTGGTGGTGGTGGTACTGGTGGTGGTGGTGGTACTGGTGGTGGTACTGATACTGATGGTAGTGGTTCTGGTGGTAGTGGTGGTGGTACTGGTGGTAGTGGTGGTAGTAGTACTGGTGGTGGTACTAGTGGTAGTACTGGTGTTGGTGGTGGTACTGGTGGTAGTACTGGTGGTGGTGGTACTGGTGGTGGTACTGGTGGTGGTGGTAGTGGTACTTGTGGTGGTGGTACTGGTGGTGGTACTGGTGGTGGTGGTGCTGGTGGTGGTGGTACTGGTGGTGGTACAGGTGGTACTGGTGGTGGTGGTACTGATGGTGGTACTGGTAGTGGGACTGGTGGTGGTGGTACTGGTGGTACTGGTAGTGGTGGTATTGGTGGTGGTGGTACTGGTAGTAGTGGTACTGTTGGTGGTGGTACTGGTGGTGGTGGTACTGGTGGTGGTATTGGTGGTGCTGCTGGTGGTGGTACTGGTGGTGGTGGTGGTACTGGTGGTGGTGGTACTGGCGGTGGTACTGGTGGTGGTAGTGGTGATGGTACTGGTGGTACTGGTGGTGGTGGTACTGGTGGTGGTACTAGTGGTGGTACTGGTGGTACTGGTGGTGGTGGTACTGGTGGTACTGGTGGTGATGGTACTGGTGGTGGTGGTACTGGTGGTGGTACTGGTGGTGCTATTGGTGGTGGTACTGGTGGTGGTGGTACTGGTGGTGGTGGTACTGGTGGTGGTAGTGGTGGTGGTGGTGGTGGTACTGGTGGTGGTGGTACTGGTGGTGGTGGTGGTACTGGTGGTAGTACTGGGGTGGTGGTACTGGTGGTGGTGGTGGTGGTACTGGTGGAGGTGGTGGTACTACTGGTGGTGGTGGTACTGGTGGTACTGGTGGTGGTGGTGGTACTGGTGGTGGTACTGGTGGTGGTACTGGTACTGGTGGTGGTGGTACTGGTGATACTGGTGATACTGGTTGTGGTGGTGGTGGTACTGGTGGTGGTGGTACTGGTGGTACTGGTGGTGGTACTGGTGGTGGTACTGATGGTGGTGATACTGGTACTGGTGGTGGTACTGGTGGTGGTGGTGGTGGTAGTGGTGGTACTGATGGTGGCGGTGGTACTGGTGGTGGTGGTGGTAGTGGTAGTGGTGGTGGTACTGGTGGTGGTACTGGTGTTGGTACTGGTGGTACTGGTGGTACTGGTACTGGTACTGGTGGTGGTGGTATTGGTGGTGGTAGTGGTGGTATTGGTGGTGGTACTGGTGGTATTGGTGGTGGTACTGGTACTGGTGGTATTGGTGGTACTGGTACTGGTGGTATTGGTGGTGGCACTGGTACTGGTGGTATTGGTGGTGGTAGTGGTGGTGGTGGTGGTACTGGTGGTGGTGGTACTGGCGGTGGTACTGGTGGTGGTAGTGGTGGTGGTACTGGTGGTGGTGGTACTGGTGGTGGTACTGGTGGTTCTGGTGGTGGTGGTACTGGTGGTGGTACTGGTGGTACTGGTGGTGGTACTGGTGGTACTGGTGGTGATGGTTCTGGTGGTGGTGGTACTGGTGGTGGTACTGGTGGTGCTATTGGTGGTGGTACTGGTGGTGGTGGTACTGGTGGTGGTACTGGTGGTACTGGTGGTGGTGGTACTGGTGGTGGTACTGGTGGTGGTGGTACTGGTGGTGGTAATGGTGGTGCTGCTGGTGGTGGTACTGGTGGTGGTGGTGGTACTGGTGGTGGTGGTACTGGTGGTGGTAGTGGTGGTGGTACTGGTGGTGGTGGTACTGGTGGTACTGGTGGTGGTGGTACTGGTGGTGGTACTGGTGGTACTGGTGGTGGTGGTACTGGTGGTGGTGGTGGTACTGGTGGTGGTGGTTGGTGGTGGTGGTACTGGTGGTGCTATTGGTGGTGGTACTGGTGGTGGTGGTACTGGTGGTGGTGGTGGTACTGGTGGTAGTACTGGGGTGGTGGTACTGGTTGTGGTGGTGGTGGTACTGGTGAAAATGAAATGAAATGAAATTGAAATTTGTACTTATAAAGCGCACTTATACCCCCAAAGGGGTGTCCTGGCGCTGTACGCATACCGCTGTGGAACCCTTCCTGGCTTTTCCCTGTGAAATGTCCACTCCTGGGCACCCCCAGGGTGAAGCCAGGCATCCCAGCGCTGTTGGGGCCGTTGTGGAGATTAAGCAAGCTATTGCCCAGAGTTGCAGAGTGGGACCCATGATTAGAATAGGCACCGAGGCGAGAATTATCAGGTCCGAGGAAATTGAGCCCAAGACCCGCCGAGGCGGGAATTGAACCCTGGTCCCAGGCCAGATCTCTGCATCAGGGTCTGCCGCTCTAACCATTGACAGAGGTCCCTGTGAAGAAAATTGATTGAAAACAAATAAATATAGCCCCAATCAGTACTATATTGTAACCATTGTTCCATCCGGAACAAGGCAATTTTAATATGCAATTATAAAAATACGCAACATAAAATTAAATAACAGTAGGTCACAAGCCTGTATCCAAAAAACTCACATCACAAAGGAAACAAAAGAAGGCTCAGGCAGCATGTACTTGTCTGCGTCAATTCAATATAATGGAGCAAACAATAATAAGAGAAAATCACCTTTACACATAATATAACTAATAGATAACAGTGTATAAGGTTAACAATTATGTCGACGGCGTTTCGATCCATAACACAATTAACGGATCATCATCAGGACTTGCAAATTAGTGCCTGAAAACATTTTGCCTGCAATTAACTAAATATGAAAACAACACGAAATTACAGATATGGAAAGAAAAGGGAAACCAAGATAGGGAACAAGAGTTAGTATGAGCTATGATAGAAGGAAGCGCACGTAAGCGACAACTAAAACTCGTAAAAGATTTTGGTTCTATAAGTGAAGAGCAAGCAGTGAGCAGCACAGATATCATACAGTCAACGTTGATGTGCTTAAAAAACAGTGTGTTGCACACTCATTGAAGTGCGACACTATTTCACTGTATGTGCCAATGAAGTGAAGTGTCCACGGAACTAGAAGTGACTAAGGGTTTCTATATGCAACAAGCAACCGTGATCGGCGCAAAAAAATATATAGAGACAGTTACCGGCGATGCGTAGCATTAGTGCACATTCCAGAAATTGATACGGTATAGATCAAAGTATGTGCAAATGGAGTGAGCTGACCAGCTAATATAGAGGCTGTGAAAGTGCCTTATGTGAAAGCTTAAGGAGGGCAAGGATAGGGATTACCTGGAAGTGAGAGCTGAGAACAGAGCCAGGCGGGATGGGGGATGAGCTTCCAATGATGGCCGGGAGCGGTCTGCAGCCTAGCAAGAAGGGAGGGAGAATCAGCGTCTAAACGGGTCGGGGAGCGCATTTGGAGGAAAGTATGTGCGTGCGCTTACCACGTTGTAGAATGGTTGTTCACAAGGAATTAGATTTGTGGTCCGTATGGTAAAGTGCCGATGGCATCTAATTAGGCTTCATTTGAGACCTGGGAACATAAATGGGGATTATTAAAGTTATGTAGGCGCGCTAGTGCTGGCGAGGGAAGGAGAGGGAAGGAGGGATACCAAGGACTCACCAATCACAATGGATTCGAAGTCCGTTAGGAAGGCGCTGCAGACATCAATTAAGGCGGCAATTATACCTAGGAATATGTAAAGGGGGAATTACAAGGGAGTCGCACTAATAATGGCGAGGGAAGAAGTGAGGGCCTTCCCAGGCAACTTACCAGTCACACGAAGGAAGGTAACTTGGAGGCAACTGCTATCAAAAAATATCGTGGGAAGCTGGATGGGGAGGTGCTTATGGGCTATACAGCGTGGTCATGTGATCGCAAATCCATGGCGTCCATCATGGAGTAGGAAACCTACCAGGGGTGGTGAAGTCAGGTGACCGCAATTGCGAGGCAGCCATCTTAGAGAGGGAAAGATTCCCAGGAGTTGCGAAGGCTGGCTTGATTAAATCAAGTGGCGCGACGGCATTGGGAGGGAAAGAATGGCAAAATCAGAATCTAGTGGTTAGCTATTAAAACAGGAATGAAAATTCAGTCACAGAGTTGCATAGAGTTATGGAGGGATATTTCAAAAGGGAAAATCATGTGTAACATATTGTATATTAAAACCATAAACCACATAATATGGGTAAAAATGACCATACATATAGTGAAAGGTCCAAATAAACAGGTTACAGAATTTACATTGAAAAATTCAGAGAGGTGCAGTCTGTATTTGGCCATAAGGCTATGGTTATCTTGACAGCTGAGGGAAAAAGTGGGTAATATCTCCGGATTACAGTAGAGTTGTCCAGTCCTCCATGCGGTTCAGGCCAGTGTGGATACTGCCAGTACGTAGAATCCATTTCAATTCTTCCTTGTTCATTAATTGTGCAAGATTGGCACCTCGTGGAGGCAATTTAACAATACTTAATACTGTCCAACGTATGTCGTCCTCGCTGTGACCCTTGCTTTTAAAATGTTCAACTAAAGGGGCATTAGGCGTGTTACACCGCAGCCTGCTTCTGTGTTGACAAATCCTTATCCGGACCTTTTGTGTCGTTTGTCCAATATATATCAAATTGCAGGGGCATAGGATGGCATAAATCACGTTACAAGTATTGCAGTTTGAGAAGTCTTTCAGTACACATTTAATGGTGCCAAACACAAATTCTTTACATTCAATGGTAAATCTGCAAACTGTACAATTTCCACATTTAGCATGCCCTGTAAGTGGAGGGAGACCCCAATGGTCATGCAGTGTCCCTGTACTTGTAGTGCTGGGTAAGGCGGCCCTGATTAGATGGTCTTTTATATTTTTGCTTTTTTAAAAGCAAAAGGGGGCGATCCAAGTTTAAGATGCCAGCATTAATGACATTCCAATGTTTAAGTATGCTTTTGCGTAATTTGTTAGAGGCAGGTGAGAAAGTGGTGACACATGCAATACGGTTTTGAGGCTGTTTAATTTTTGGTACAAGTAAACAGTCCCTGGGGCAATACCATGCCCTTTTTAAGGCATTCCGTACAAGCCTGCGAGGGTACCCCCTTGAGGTTAGTTTGGTACTGAGGATCTTTGCCTCAGTAAAATAATCTTCCTTCAATGAACAGTTCCGCCTAATCCGCAAGAACTGCGAATAGGGAAGTGAGTCCCTAAGTGCTGGTGGGTGATTACTGTGATATTGGAGCAGTGTATTACGCTCTGTTGGCTTCCTATACAAACTAGTGATCAGCGAGCCCTCTTTATGTAAAATATTGAGATCAAGAAAAGGAATGGTAGTTCTACTATGTGATAGTGTAAATTTAAGACCGCCACAGTTGTTATTGAGCCAATGTAAAAATTGCTCAAGAAGGGCTTGAGTGTCATGCCACACCATAAAAATGTCATCAATGTATCTCCTCCTCGTTGTTATAGCCGTGTTGAAAGGATTTACCGATGAGAGAATATAGTTAGTCTCTAGAGCATCCATGTAAAGAATGGCTAGATTGGGGGCGAAAACTGCTCCCATAGATGTGCCCATGGTTTGTTGGTAGAATTGGTTGTCAAAAAGAAAAAAGTTCTTAGTAAGACAGATTTCTAAGAGTTGTAGTATGAAAGTCGTAGGTACAGCATGTGGGCGAGGGCGAGTGTTAAGAATGCCTTCTATCACCAACATAGAGTCAAGTTGTGGAATGTTCGTGTACAATGATTCAACATCAAGAGTACACAAAATGTCAGTAATGGGGTCAAAGGGATGGTCTTCCACAAAATTAATCATATCCATGCTATCGCGTACATAACATGCGGTGGTAGGGACGAATTCTTTGATAAAGAAGTCGACGTATACTCCTAAAGGTTCCAGAATGGAGCCACAGCCTGACACAATGGGGCGGCAAGGAGGGTTAGCTAGGTTTTTGTGTACTTTTGGGAGGGTGTAAATTACTGGTGTACGCGGGGACTTGGTATTGAGGAATTGATGTTCAAGTTTACTCAAGAAACCTTGTTCTAAACCTTCAGTCGTTACTTGGAGAATCAATTTCTGGAGTTCACTGGTGGGGTTTGTGGGGAGTTTACAATAATGGTCGGTGTTTCCAAGTTGTCTTATGATCTCGTTTTTATAAAGGTCAAGTTCTTGCAACACTAACCCACCTCCCTTATCTGCCGGCTTTATGATTACGTGATCGTTCATTTTTAATGTTTTCAAGGCGGCTTTTTCTTCCAGGGAAATATTATATGGAATAAAGCGCCGTTCTTTTTCCATTGTGGCCAGATCATTGAGTACCAATTTTTCAAAAGTGAGTATTTCTGCTGGTACCATGTTGGAAGAAGGTGAGAATGTAGAAGGAGGTCTGAGAGGTGTATTAGGTGAAAGGACAGGTCGAGGGTTATGTAAAAAATAGCTGTGAAGCCTGATTTTACGAAAAAATCTAAGTACCTCTGCCTGGAGATCTAAAAAATTGGTATGAGTAGTAGGTACAAATGAAAGGCCCTTACTCAAAAGTGACGATTCTGCACTAGAGAGTTGGTGTGTAGACAGATTAAAGATGGGCATCAATAGACTGTCTGGCATGACAGTTCTTGCTGGTGGATTAATTACCATTTGTAGTGGGTTCGTCGTGTTTGCCGTTCCCCTGGGGGGTTCTGAACATATGGTCGTTTCAAACCTCCTCTCTTGTGGGGCTCTTGTTGGCCGTGTCCTAAAAAGGAACGTTTGGTCTTCTATTAGATGTACTGGGGCCGTCTCCTTGATCAGAATTATCTGACGAGTCAGCTGACGTATCGGAAAAACCAACTAGATTATTCCGTTTGTTGTAGCGTCCCCAGGGTCGCGGGTTTCGTGGGTTAATATAAGATCTATTGGTGTAGAAGTCCTTCTGTAGGTAGGGATATGCCCTTTCTAGCGTGAAAGATTTAATATCCTTCTTGACTTTGACAGATTTTTTATTTTGTTCAAGACGATAAAACTCGTCAACGGTCTTCTGCACTTGTTCTAATAAATTTTTGCAGTCAGTGAGGGAGCAACTATCTTTGATCTGCTTTTCTAATTCATTAGCTTCATCAGCTAATTTCTTAAGCTCTTCTGTGGCGGTATCAATTCCGAGTACCATCCAATGCCTGGAGCACGTGGTCCCGATGTAGCTAAAGTTAAGAATGTATTTATTAATATCTGTGAAGACCCCAGGGATATTTCTAACCTGTAGGCCAGTAGGAATGATGTCTGCCTTTAGGTATTCGGTCAGCATCCGTATCATCAGCTGTAATCTGACAGTTTTCTTTTTAACTTTTTCAAGTTGCTCTGGAAGCGAGGTGCTAGCCTCTGATGGGGTATCAGAAGAATCAGAGAAAAGTGAGGGACCTTCAAGAATCTTTCTAATGTAATCATCTGTATATAGTGGTGCGTGGTCTGACATAGCCCAAAAGGTAAAAGTGTGTAAAAAGTAGAGGAATTATATAGAGAGAGTGCAAGTACTAAGGAACGGGGAAGTGTCTCACTGAGGGACAGGGAAAATAGGAACTAAGACCCTTGCAATCATGCGATTGCGCTTAGTATATATATAAAGTACAAGGGAACCCAATTTGATCAGTCAGGGACCTTGGGAACTAGCTTATTTTAAGAGACAGAGGTCCCTGTGAAGAAAATTGATTGAAAACAAATAAATATAGCCCCAATCAGTACTATATTGTAACCATTGTTCCATCCGGAACAAGGCAATTTTAATATGCAATTATAAAAATACGCAACATAAAATTAAATAACAGTAGGACACAAGCCTGTATCCAAAAAACTCACATCACAAAGGAAACAAAAGAAGGCTCAGGCAGCATGTACTTGTCTGCGTCAATTCAATATAATGGAGCAAACAATAATAAGAGAAAATCACCTTTACACATAATATAACTAATAGATAACAGTGTATAAGGTTAACAATTATGTCGACGGCGTTTCGATCCATAACACAATTAACGGATCATCATCAGGACTTGCAAATTAGTGCCTGAAAACATTTTGCCTGCAATTAACTAAATATGAAAACAACACGAAATTACAGATATGGAAAGAAAAGGGAAACCAAGATAGGGAACAAGAGTTAGTATGAGCTATGTTAGAAGGAAGCGCACGTAAGCGACAACTAAAACTCGTAAAAGATTTTGGTTCTATAAGTGAAGAGCAAGCAGTGAGCAGCACAGATATCATACAGTCAACGTTGATGTGCTTAAAAAACAGTGTGTTGCACACTCATTGAAGTGCGACACTATTTCACTGTATGTGCCAATGAAGTGAAGTGTCCACGGAACTAGAAGTGACTAAGGGTTTCTATATGCAACAAGCAACCGTGATCGGCGCAAAAAAATATATAGAGACAGTTACCGGCGATGCGTAGCATTAGTGCACATTCCAGAAATTGATACGGTATAGATCAAAGTATGTGCAAATGGAGTGAGCTGACCAGCTAATATAGAGGCTGTGAAAGTGCCTTATGTGAAAGCTTAAGGAGGGCAAGGATAGGGATTACCTGGAAGTGAGAGCTGAGAACAGAGCCAGGCGGGATGGGGGATGAGCTTCCATGGATGGCCGGGAGCGGTCTGCAGCCTAGCAAGAAGGGAGGGAGAATCAGCGTCTAAACGGGTCGGGGAGCGCATTTGGAGGAAAGTATGTGCGTGCGCTTACCACGTTGTAGAATGGTTGTTCACAAGGAATTAGATTTGCGGTCCGTATGGTAAAGTGCCGATGGCATCTAATTAGGCTTCATTTGAGACCTGGGAACATAAATGGGGATTATTAAAGTTATGTAGGCGCGCTAGTGCTGGCGAGGGAAGGAGAGGGAAGGAGGGATACCAAGGACTCACCAATCACAATGGATTCGAAGTCCGTTAGGAAGGCGCTGCAGACATCAATTAAGGCGGCAATTATACCTAGGAATATGTAAAGGGGGAATTACAAGGGAGTCGCACTAATAATGGCGAGGGAAGAAGTGAGGGCCTTCCCAGGCAACTTACCAGTCACACGAAGGAAGGTAACTTGGAGGCAACTGCTATCAAAAAATATCGTGGGAAGCTGGATGGGGAGGTGCTTATGGGCTATACAGCGTGGTCATGTGATCGCAAATCCATGGCGGCCATCATGGAGTAGGAAACCTACCAGGGGTGGTGAAGTCAGGTGACCGCAATTGCGAGGCAGCCATCTTAGAGAGGGAAAGATTCCCAGGAGTTGCGAAGGCTGGCTTGATTAAATCAAGTGGCGCGACGGCATTGGGAGGGAAAGAATGGCAAAATCAGAATCTAGTGGTTAGCTATTAAAACAGGAATGAAAATTCAGTCACAGAGTTGCATAGAGTTATGGAGGGATATTTCAAAAGGGAAAATCATGTGTAACATATTGTATATTAAAACCATAAACCACATAATATGGGTAAAAATGACCATACATATAGTGAAAGGTCCAAATAAACAGGTTACAGAATTTACATTGAAAAATTCAGAGAGGTGCAGTCTGTATTTGGCCATAAGGCTATGGTTATCTTGACAGCTGAGGGAAAAAGTGGGTAATATCTCCGGATTACAGTAGAGTTGTCCAGTCCTCCATGCGGTTCAGGCCAGTGTGGATACTGCCAGTACGTAGAATCCATTTCAATTCTTCCTTGTTCATTAATTGTGCAAGATTGGCACCTCGTGGAGGCAATTTAACAATACTTAATACTGTCCAACGTATGTCGTCCTCGCTGTGACCCTTGCTTTTAAAATGTTCAACTAAAGGGGCATTAGGCGTGTTACACCGCAGCCTGCTTCTGTGTTGACAAATCCTTATCCGGACCTTTTGTGTCGTTTGTCCAATATATATCAAATTGCAGGGGCATAGGATGGCATAAATCACGTTACAAGTATTGCAGTTTGAGAAGTCTTTCAGTACACATTTAATGGTGCCAAACACAAATTCTTTACATTCAATGGTAAATCTGCAAACTGTACAATTTCCACATTTAGCATGCCCTGTAAGTGGAGGGAGACCCCAATGGTCATGCAGTGTCCCTGTACTTGTAGTGCTGGGTAAGGCGGCCCTGATTAGATGGTCTTTTATATTTTTGCTTTTTTTAAAGCAAAAGGGGGCGATCCAAGTTTAAGATGCCAGCATTAATGACATTCCAATGTTTAAGTATGCTTTTGCGTAATTTGTTAGAGGCAGGTGAGAAAGTGGTGACACATGCAATACGGTTTTGAGGCTGTTTAATTTTTGGTACAAGTAAACAGTCCCTGGGGCAATACCATGCCCTTTTTAAGGCATTCCGTACAAGCCTGCGAGGGTACCCCCTTGAGGTTAGTTTGGTACTGAGGATCTTTGCCTCGGTAAAATAATCTTCCTTCAATGAACAGTTCCGCCTAATCCGCAAGAACTGCGAATAGGGAAGTGAGTCCCTAAGTGCTGGTGGGTGATTACTGTGATATTGGAGCAGTGTATTACGCTCTGTTGGCTTCCTATACAAACTAGTGATCAGCGAGCCCTCTTTATGTAAAATATTGAGATCAAGAAAAGGAATGGTAGTTCTACTATGTGATAGTGTAAATTTAAGACCGCCACAGTTGTTATTGAGCCAATGTAAAAATTGCTCAAGAAGGGCTTGAGTGTCATGCCACACCATAAAAATGTCATCAATGTATCTCCTCCACGTTGTTATAGCCGTGTTGAAAGGATTTACCGATGAGAGAATATAGTTAGTCTCTAGAGCATCCATGTAAAGAATGGCTAGATTGGGGGCGAAAACTGCTCCCATAGATGTGCCCATGGTTTGTTGGTAGAATTGGTTGTCAAAAAGAAAAAAGTTCTTAGTAAGACAGATTTCTAAGAGTTGTAGTATGAAAGTCGTAGGTACAGCATGTGGGCGAGGGCGAGTGTTAAGAATGCCTTCTATCACCAACATAGAGTCAAGTTGTGGAATGTTCGTGTACAATGATTCAACATCAAGAGTACACAAAATGTCAGTAATGGGGTCAAAGGGATGGTCTTCCACAAAATTAATCATATCCATGCTATCGCGTACATAACATGCGGTGGTAGGGACGAATTCTTTGATAAAGAAGTCGACGTATACTCCTAAAGGTTCCAGAATGGAGCCACAGCCTGACACAATGGGGCGGCAAGGAGGGTTAGCTAGGTTTTTGTGTACTTTTGGGAGGGTGTAAATTACTGGTGTACGCGGGGACTTGGTATTGAGGAATTGATGTTCAAGTTTACTCAAGAAACCTTGTTCTAAACCTTCAGTCGTTACTTGGAGAATCAATTTCTGGAGTTCACTGGTGGGGTTTGTGGGGAGTTTACAATAATGGTCGGTGTTTCCAAGTTGTCTTATGATCTCGTTTTTATAAAGGTCAAGTTCTTGCAACACTAACCCACCTCCCTTATCTGCCGGCTTTATGATTACGTGATCGTTCATTTTTAATGTTTTCAAGGCGGCTTTTTCTTCCAGGGAAATATTATATGGAATAAAGCGCCGTTCTTTTTCCATTGTGGCCAGATCATTGAGTACCAATTTTTCAAAAGTGAGTATTTCTGCTGGTACCATGTTGGAAGAAGGTGAGAATGTAGAAGGAGGTCTGAGAGGTGTATTAGGTGAAAGGACAGGTCGAGGGTTATGTAAAAAATAGCTGTGAAGCCTGATTTTACGAAAAAATCTAAGTACCTCTGCCTGGAGATCTAAAAAATTGGTATGAGTAGTAGGTACAAATGAAAGGCCCTTACTCAAAAGTGACGATTCTGCACTAGAGAGTTGGTGTGTAGACAGATTAAAGATGGGCATCAATAGACTGTCTGGCATGACAGTTCTTGCTGGTGGATTAATTACCATTTGTAGTGGGTTCGTCGTGTTTGCCGTTCCCCTGGGGGGTTCTGAACATATGGTCGTTTCAAACCTCCTCTCTTGTGGGGCTCTTGTTGGCCGTGTCCTAAAAAGGAACGTTTGGTCTTCTATTAGATGTACTGGGGCCGTCTCCTTGATCAGAATTATCTGACGAGTCAGCTGACGTATCGGAAAAACCAACTAGATTATTCCGTTTGTTGTAGCGTCCCCAGGGTCGCGGGTTTCGTGGGTTAATATAAGATCTATTGGTGTAGAAGTCCTTCTGTAGGTAGGGATATGCCCTTTCTAGCGTGAAAGATTTAATATCCTTCTTGACTTTGACAGATTTTTTATTTTGTTCAAGACGATAAAACTCGTCAACGGTCTTCTGCACTTGTTCTAATAAATTTTTGCAGTCAGTGAGGGAGCAACTATCTTTGATCTGCTTTTCTAATTCATTAGCTTCATCAGCTAATTTCTTAAGCTCTTCTGTGGCGGTATCAATTCCGAGTACCATCCAATGCCTGGAGCACGTGGTCCCGATGTAGCTAAAGTTAAGAATGTATTTATTAATATCTGTGAAGACCCCAGGGATATTTCTAACCTGTAGGCCAGTAGGAATGATGTCTGCCTTTAGGTATTCGGTCAGCATCCGTATCATCAGCTGTAATCTGACAGTTTTCTTTTTAACTTTTTCAAGTTGCTCTGGAAGCGAGGTGCTAGCCTCTGATGGGGTATCAGAAGAATCAGAGAAAAGTGAGGGACCTTCAAGAATCTTTCTAATGTAATCATCTGTATATAGTGGTGCGTGGTCTGACATAGCCCAAAAGGTAAAAGTGTGTAAAAAGTAGAGGAATTATATAGAGAGAGTGCAAGTACTAAGGAACGGGGAAGTGTCTCACTGAGGGACAGGGAAAATAGGAACTAAGACCCTTGCAATCATGCGATTGCGCTTAGTATATATATAAAGTACAAGGGAACCCAATTTGATCAGTCAGGGACCTTGGGAACTAGCTTATTTTAAGAGACAGAGGTCCCTGTGAAGAAAATTGATTGAAAACAAATAAATATAGCCCCAATCAGTACTATATTGTAACCATTGTTCCATCCGGAACAAGGCAATTTTAATATGCAATTATAAAAATACGCAACATAAAATTAAATAACAGTAGGACACAAGCCTGTATCCAAAAAACTCACATCACAAAGGAAACAAAAGAAGGCTCAGGCAGCATGTACTTGTCTGCGTCAATTCAATATAATGGAGCAAACAATAATAAGAGAAAATCACCTTTACACATAATATAACTAATAGATAACAGTGTATAAGGTTAACAATTATGTCGACGGCGTTTCGATCCATAACACAATTAACGGATCATCATCAGGACTTGCAAATTAGTGCCTGAAAACATTTTGCCTGCAATTAACTAAATATGAAAACAACACGAAATTACAGATATGGAAAGAAAAGGGAAACCAAGATAGGGAACAAGAGTTAGTATGAGCTATGTTAGAAGGAAGCGCACGTAAGCGACAACTAAAACTCGTAAAAGATTTTGGTTCTATAAGTGAAGAGCAAGCAGTGAGCAGCACAGATATCATACAGTCAACGTTGATGTGCTTAAAAAACAGTGTGTTGCACACTCATTGAAGTGCGACACTATTTCACTGTATGTGCCAATGAAGTGAAGTGTCCACGGAACTAGAAGTGACTAAGGGTTTCTATATGCAACAAGCAACCGTGATCGGCGCAAAAAAATATATAGAGACAGTTACCGGCGATGCGTAGCATTAGTGCACATTCCAGAAATTGATACGGTATAGATCAAAGTATGTGCAAATGGAGTGAGCTGACCAGCTAATATAGAGGCTGTGAAAGTGCCTTATGTGAAAGCTTAAGGAGGGCAAGGATAGGGATTACCTGGAAGTGAGAGCTGAGAACAGAGCCAGGCGGGATGGGGGATGAGCTTCCATGGATGGCCGGGAGCGGTCTGCAGCCTAGCAAGAAGGGAGGGAGAATCAGCGTCTAAACGGGTCGGGAGCGCATTTGGAGGAAAGTATGTGCGTGCGCTTACCACGTTGTAGAATGGTTGTTCACAAGGAATTAGATTTGCGGTCCGTATGGTAAAGTGCCGATGGCATCTAATTAGGCTTCATTTGAGACCTGGGAACATAAATGGGGATTATTAAAGTTATGTAGGCGCGCTAGTGCTGGCGAGGGAAGGAGAGGGAAGGAGGGATACCAAGGACTCACCAATCACAATGGATTCGAAGTCCGTTAGGAAGGCGCTGCAGACATCAATTAAGGCGGCAATTATACCTAGGAATATGTAAAGGGGGAATTACAAGGGAGTCGCACTAATAATGGCGAGGGAAGAAGTGAGGGCCTTCCCAGGCAACTTACCAGTCACACGAAGGAAGGTAACTTGGAGGCAACTGCTATCAAAAAATATCGTGGGAAGCTGGATGGGGAGGTGCTTATGGGCTATACAGCGTGGTCATGTGATCGCAAATCCATGGCGGCCATCATGGAGTAGGAAACCTACCAGGGGTGGTGAAGTCAGGTGACCGCAATTGCGAGGCAGCCATCTTAGAGAGGGAAAGATTCCCAGGAGTTGCGAAGGCTGGCTTGATTAAATCAAGTGGCGCGACGGCATTGGGAGGGAAAGAATGGCAAAATCAGAATCTAGTGGTTAGCTATTAAAACAGGAATGAAAATTCAGTCACAGAGTTGCATAGAGTTATGGAGGGATATTTCAAAAGGGAAAATCATGTGTAACATATTGTATATTAAAACCATAAACCACATAATATGGGTAAAAATGACCATACATATAGTGAAAGGTCCAAATAAACAGGTTACAGAATTTACATTGAAAAATTCAGAGAGGTGCAGTCTGTATTTGGCCATAAGGCTATGGTTATCTTGACAGCTGAGGGAAAAAGTGGGTAATATCTCCGGATTACAGTAGAGTTGTCCAGTCCTCCATGCGGTTCAGGCCAGTGTGGATACTGCCAGTACGTAGAATCCATTTCAATTCTTCCTTGTTCATTAATTGTGCAAGATTGGCACCTCGTGGAGGCAATTTAACAATACTTAATACTGTCCAACGTATGTCGTCCTCGCTGTGACCCTTGCTTTTAAAATGTTCAACTAAAGGGGCATTAGGCGTGTTACACCGCAGCCTGCTTCTGTGTTGACAAATCCTTATCCGGACCTTTTGTGTCGTTTGTCCAATATATATCAAATTGCAGGGGCATAGGATGGCATAAATCACGTTACAAGTATTGCAGTTTGAGAAGTCTTTCAGTACACATTTAATGGTGCCAAACACAAATTCTTTACATTCAATGGTAAATCTGCAAACTGTACAATTTCCACATTTAGCATGCCCTGTAAGTGGAGGGAGACCCCAATGGTCATGCAGTGTCCCTGTACTTGTAGTGCTGGGTAAGGCGGCCCTGATTAGATGGTCTTTTATATTTTTGCTTTTTTTAAAGCAAAAAGGGGGCGATCCAAGTTTAAGATGCCAGCATTAATGACATTCCAATGTTTAAGTATGCTTTTGCGTAATTTGTTAGAGGCAGGTGAGAAAGTGGTGACACATGCAATACGGTTTTGAGGCTGTTTAATTTTTGGTACAAGTAAACAGTCCCTGGGGCAATACCATGCCCTTTTTAAGGCATTCCGTACAAGCCTGCGAGGGTACCCCCTTGAGGTTAGTTTGGTACTGAGGATCTTTGCCTCGGTAAAATAATCTTCCTTCAATGAACAGTTCCGCCTAATCCGCAAGAACTGCGAATAGGGAAGTGAGTCCCTAAGTGCTGGTGGGTGATTACTGTGATATTGGAGCAGTGTATTACGCTCTGTTGGCTTCCTATACAAACTAGTGATCAGCGAGCCCTCTTTATGTAAAATATTGAGATCAAGAAAAGGAATGGTAGTTCTACTATGTGATAGTGTAAATTTAAGACCGCCACAGTTGTTATTGAGCCAATGTAAAAATTGCTCAAGAAGGGCTTGAGTGTCATGCCACACCATAAAAATGTCATCAATGTATCTCCTCCACGTTGTTATAGCCGTGTTGAAAGGATTTACCGATGAGAGAATATAGTTAGTCTCTAGAGCATCCATGTAAAGAATGGCTAGATTGGGGGCGAAAACTGCTCCCATAGATGTGCCCATGGTTTGTTGGTAGAATTGGTTGTCAAAAAGAAAAAAGTTCTTAGTAAGACAGATTTCTAAGAGTTGTAGTATGAAAGTCGTAGGTACAGCATGTGGGCGAGGGCGAGTGTTAAGAATGCCTTCTATCACCAACATAGAGTCAAGTTGTGGAATGTTCGTGTACAATGATTCAACATCAAGAGTACACAAAATGTCAGTAATGGGGTCAAAGGGATGGTCTTCCACAAAATTAATCATATCCATGCTATCGCGTACATAACATGCGGTGGTAGGGACGAATTCTTTGATAAAGAAGTCGACGTATACTCCTAAAGGTTCCAGAATGGAGCCACAGCCTGACACAATGGGGCGGCAAGGAGGGTTAGCTAGGTTTTTGTGTACTTTTGGGAGGGTGTAAATTACTGGTGTACGCGGGGACTTGGTATTGAGGAATTGATGTTCAAGTTTACTCAAGAAACCTTGTTCTAAACCTTCAGTCGTTACTTGGAGAATCAATTTCTGGAGTTCACTGGTGGGGTTTGTGGGGAGTTTACAATAATGGTCGGTGTTTCCAAGTTGTCTTATGATCTCGTTTTTATAAAGGTCAAGTTCTTGCAACACTAACCCACCTCCCTTATCTGCCGGCTTTATGATTACGTGATCGTTCATTTTTAATGTTTTCAAGGCGGCTTTTTCTTCCAGGGAAATATTATATGGAATAAAGCGCCGTTCTTTTTCCATTGTGGCCAGATCATTGAGTACCAATTTTTCAAAAGTGAGTATTTCTGCTGGTACCATGTTGGAAGAAGGTGAGAATGTAGAAGGAGGTCTGAGAGGTGTATTAGGTGAAAGGACAGGTCGAGGGTTATGTAAAAAATAGCTGTGAAGCCTGATTTTACGAAAAAATCTAAGTACCTCTGCCTGGAGATCTAAAAAATTGGTATGAGTAGTAGGTACAAATGAAAGGCCCTTACTCAAAAGTGACGATTCTGCACTAGAGAGTTGGTGTGTAGACAGATTAAAATGGGCATCAATAGACTGTCTGGCATGACAGTTCTTGCTGGTGGATTAATTACCATTTGTAGTGGGTTCGTCGTGTTTGCCGTTCCCCTGGGGGTTCTGAACATATGGTCGTTTCAAACCTCCTCTCTTGTGGGGCTCTTGTTGGCCGTGTCCTAAAAAGGAACGTTTGGTCTTCTATTAGATGTACTGGGGCCGTCTCCTTGATCAGAATTATCTGACGAGTCAGCTGACGTATCGGAAAAACCAACTAGATTATTCCGTTTGTTGTAGCGTCCCCAGGGTCGCGGGTTTCGTGGGTTAATATAAGATCTATTGGTGTAGAAGTCCTTCTGTAGGTAGGGATATGCCCTTTCTAGCGTGAAAGATTTAATATCCTTCTTGACTTTGACAGATTTTTTATTTTGTTCAAGACGATAAAACTCGTCAACGGTCTTCTGCACTTGTTCTAATAAATTTTTGCAGTCAGTGAGGGAGCAACTATCTTTGATCTGCTTTTCTAATTCATTAGCTTCATCAGCTAATTTCTTAAGCTCTTCTGTGGCGGTATCAATTCCGAGTACCATCCAATGCCTGGAGCACGTGGTCCCGATGTAGCTAAAGTTAAGAATGTATTTATTAATATCTGTGAAGACCCCAGGGATATTTCTAACCTGTAGGCCAGTAGGAATGATGTCTGCCTTTAGGTATTCGGTCAGCATCCGTATCATCAGCTGTAATCTGACAGTTTTCTTTTTAACTTTTTCAAGTTGCTCTGGAAGCGAGGTGCTAGCCTCTGATGGGGTATCAGAAGAATCAGAGAAAAGTGAGGGACCTTCAAGAATCTTTCTAATGTAATCATCTGTATATAGTGGTGCGTGGTCTGACATAGCCCAAAAGGTAAAAGTGTGTAAAAAGTAGAGGAATTATATAGAGAGAGTGCAAGTACTAAGGAACGGGGAAGTGTCTCACTGAGGGACAGGGAAAATAGGAACTAAGACCCTTGCAATCATGCGATTGCGCTTAGTATATATATAAAGTACAAGGGAACCCAATTTGATCAGTCAGGGACCTTGGGAACTAGCTTATTTTAAGAGACAGAGGTCCCTGTGAAGAAAATTGATTGAAAACAAATAAATATAGCCCCAATCAGTACTATATTGTAACCATTGTTCCCATCCGAACAAGGCAATTTTAATATGCAATTATAAAATACGCAACATAAAATTAAATAACAGTAGGACATAGCCTGTATCCAAAAACTCACATCACAAAGGAAACAAAGAAGGCTCAGGCAGCATGTACTTGTCTGCGTCAATTCAATATAATGGAGCAAACAATAATGAGAAAATCACCTTTACACATAATATAACTAATAGATAACAGTGTATAAGGTTAACAATTATGTCGACGGCGTTTCGATCCATAACACAATTAACGGATCATCATCAGGACTTGCAAATTAGTGCCTGAAAACATTTTGCCTGCAATTAACTAAATATGAAAACAACACGAAATTACAGATATGGAAAGAAAAGGGAAACCAAGATAGGGAACAAGAGTTAGTATGAGCTATGTTGAAGGAAGCGCACGTAGCGACAACTAAAACTCGTAAAGATTTTAGTTCTATAAGTGAAGAGCAAGCAGTGAGCAGCACAGATATCATACGTCAACGTTGATGTGCTTAAAAACAGTGTGTTGCACACTCATTGAAGTGCGACACTATTTCACTGTATGTGCCAATGAAGTGAAGTGTCCACGGAACTAGAAGTGACTAAGGGTTTCTATATGCAACAAGCAACCGTGATCGGCGCAAAAATATATAGAGACAGTTACCGGCGATGCGTAGCATTAGTGCACATTCCAGAAATTGATACGGTATAGATCAAGTATGTGCAAATGGAGTGAGCTGACCAGCTAATATAGAGGCTGTGAAAGTGCCTTATGAAAGCACATAAGGCACTTTCACAGCCTCTATATTAGCTGGTCAGCTCACTCCATTTGCACATACTTTGATCTATACCGTATCAATTTCTGGAATGTGCACTAATGCTACGCATCGCCGGTAACTGTCTCTATATATTTTTTGCGCCGATCACGGTTGCTTGTTGCATATAGAAACCCTTAGTCACTTCTAGTTCCGTGGACACTTCACTTCATTGGCACATACAGTGAAATAGTGTCGCACTTCAATGAGTGTGCAACACACTGTTTTTTAAGCACATCAACGTTGACTGTATGATATCTGTGCTGCTCACTGCTTGCTCTTCACTTATAGAACCAAAATCTTTTACGAGTTTTAGTTGTCGCTTACGTGCGCTTCCTTCTAACATAGCTCATACTAACTCTTGTTCCCTATCTTGGTTTCCTTTTCTTTCCATATCTGTAATTTCGTGTTGTTTTCATATTTAGTTAATTGCAGGCAAAATGTTTTCAGGCACTAATTTGCAAGTCCTGATGATGATCCGTTAATTGTGTTATGGATCGAAACGCCGTCGACATAATTGTTAACCTTATACACTGTTATCTATTAGTTATATTATGTGTAAAGGTGATTTTCTCTTATTATTGTTTGCTCCATTATATTGAATTGACGCAGACAAGTACATGCTGCCTGAGCCTTCTTTTGTTTCCTTTGTGATGTGAGTTTTTTGGATACAGGCTTGTGTCCTACTGTTATTTAATTTTATGTTGCGTATTTTTATAATTGCATATTAAAATTGCCTTGTTCCGGATGGAACAATGGTTACAATATAGTACTGATTGGGGCTATATTTATTTGTTTTCAATCAATTTTCTTCACAGGGACCTCTGTCTCTTAAAATATGCTAGTTCCCAAGGTCCCTGACTGATCAAATTGGGTTCCCTTGTACTTTATATATATGCTCTAACCATTGAGCCACACTTCTCCACTTCTCTCACTGGTGGAGGTGGTGGTACTACTGGTGGTGGTGGTACTGGTGGTACTGGTGGTGGTGGTACTGGTGGTGGTGGTACTGGTACTGGTGGTAGTACTGGTGGTGGTGGTACTGGTGATACTGGTGATACTGGTTGTGGTGGTGGTGGTACTGGTGGTGGTGGTACTGGTGGTACTGGTGGTGGTACTGGTGGTGGTACTGATGGTGGTGATACTGGTACTGGTGGTGGTACTGGTGGTGGTGGTGGTGGTGGTGGTAGTGGTGGTGGTGGTACTGATGGTGGCGGTGGTACTGGTGGTGGTGGTAGTGGTAGTGGTGGTGGTACTGGTGGTGGTGGTGGTACTGGTGTTGGTACTGGTGGTGGTGGCATTGGTGGTGGTAGTGGTGGTATTGGTGGTGGTACTGGTGGTATTGGTGGTGGTACTGGTACTGGTGGTATTGGTGGTGGTAGTGGTGGTGGTGGTGGTACTGGTGGTGGTGGTGGTGGTACTGGTGGTGGTGGTGGTGGCACTGGTGGTAGTACTGGGGTGGTGGTACTGGTGGTGGTTCTGGTGGTGGTGGTACTGGTGGAGGTGGTGGTACTGGTGGTGGTGGTACTGGTGGTACTGGTGGTGGTGGTACTGGTGGTGGTACTGGTGGTGGTGGTACTGGTGATACTGGTTGTGGTGGTGGTGGTACTGGTGGTGGTGGTACTGGTGGTACTGGTACTGGTGGTGGTACTGATGGTGGTGATACTGGTACTGGTGGTGGTGGTGGTACTGGTGGTGGTGGTACTGGTGGTGGTGGTAATGGTGGTGGTGGTGGTACTGGTGGTGGTACTGGTGGTGGTGGTGGTAGTGGTAGTGGTACTGGTGTTGGTACTGGTGGTACTGGTGGTGGTGGTACTGGTGGTGGTGGTAATGGTGGTGGTGGTGGTACTGGTGGTGGTGGTGGTAGTGGTACTGGTACTGGTGTTGGTACTGGTGGTACTGGTGGTGGTGGTATTGGTGGTGGTAGTGGTGGTATTGGTGGTGGTACTGGTGGTATTGGTGGTGGTACTGGTGGTATTGGTGGTGGTACTGGTGGTGGTACTGGTGGTGGTGGTACTTGTGGTGGTGGTACTGGTGGTGGTGGTGGTACTGGTGGTGGTGGTGGTACTGGTGGTGGTACTGGTGGTGGTGGTGGTAGTGGTGGTGGTACTGGTGTTGGTGGTGGTACTGGTGGTGGTGGTGGTACGGGTGGTGGTAGGGGTGGTACTGGTGGTAGTACTGGTGGTGGTGGTACTGGTGGTGATACTGGTGGTGGTACTGGTGGAGGTGGTGGTACTGGTGGTGGTGGTGGTGGTACTGGTGATGTTATATTCCATATAGGTACCGTATATAAGCGCAGGTAACCTTGTAACCTTTCATCTATATTCTTCCCTACATTACACACATAACGGTTCTTGGGTATTGACCTTTTACCTAGATATGACACTGCATTCAGAACGCGGGTTTTTCCTTGGTTCGATTCTCATACATTATGCATGAGGCTTCTTGGAAGCACAGCTGGACTAACAGTAGGATTATGATCTCTGGTATAATATCTCTGTATAAAGTTCAGGCCCAACGTCATCCTTTAGGCCAACACAGTAACACAGCAAGGTAGGACCCCTGGGGAGACCTATGGGTATATATACAGCACATCTTGCTTAGGAAGATAGACGAGACCGAGACTTCCCGGCTGACACACTGACCAGAGACGCTGACGTTCCTGCATGCAGATGCTCCAACTCGCAGTGGTCTAACATCCCTCGCGGGGTGTCCAACTCGATACCAGGACGGGGTCCCATATTCTCTCATTCTCAGGTAATGGGGTTGACTAGATCCTAGAGGGATTCTTGGCATAACACCTACAAAGAGGTTAGGTACATTTAGGTACATTCAGGTACATCTAGTTAGGGAGGCATTGTAGGAGTAGGCACTTTTTATCATGTGTTTTATGTACTTGTATATATTCATGATTTCTGCAAGATGGTAGAACTATACCATCCCTTTACTTTCATAGTACTGCTAATCATATATCTCTGCTACTGTCTAATGGTTGTTGCAGCTCATCTATGCTACACTAGAATAACAACTGTTCAATAAATACTTTTTGAAAACGCCCAGCCTGTTTATTCTGTGTATTTCTCTGAGACAAACTAAGTAAGCACGAGTGACTGAGCGAAAGGTAGTATATTGTTTCCACGATTCTGAGGGATCAGGGTTGTCATGTTCTGAGGTTGCCAGAATCTATTCTCTCCTTGGTAAGAGGAGATTATAGTGGCACTGTGAACTAAATAATACAGATAGGCTAACGTATCCAGTGGGGGTGCACGGAATCAGTCTGCCACCAATCCCCCAGTTTATGTTATCCAAACGCGCAGATCCTGTATAGGTTATATAGGAACTACACGACATGGCGCCACCAACGTTGGTTGGGAACTAATTTAACAGTAGAATCTGAGTAGTTCAGTCGTGCTATTCTCAGAGACCCCTACTCACAAAATACCAGAGACGTCTGGAGTGGGTGGGCACAAACTCCGCCACAGCTGAGTAGGCTAAAAAATCCTATTTATTGGCTGTTAATTAATCAAGCTTGAAGGACACAGTGTTCCTAAAATTGTGCATAACACCTTACCTTGGTTCCCTTGAAAAACTATTTTTGTGTTCTAAAAACAATGACTAACCAAGATTTCGACCCACTGCAACAAGCACTGCCTCTCTCAGAAGAGGAGGAAGATACAGACGCAATACAAATTGCACCAAACTTTAGAAATACAGTCACCCTGAAACTGCTAGAGCATGGTCTATCATCTAGGGGTGGCATAGTAGTGTTCGTGATTGAGGCACACAAATCAAACAGAACGGAGGTATTTTATTCGTGGGTTACATTCCCAGCAGCAAATGCAAGAACGAAAACATTTCACTCCTACACAGAAGGAGATGCACCAGCGGAATATTGTCCGTTTGAGGACATTGAGGTTCCGCTCACATACCAGGAACACTTATACTGGTTTAAAGGCGCCCTACCCCACATAAGAAGAAGAGTGAGACTCGGCCCGCTCGGAAGAGAAGGGGCAACATGGCCGATATTAGCAGCCTACACACCACATCCTGACATTGAAACAATGCCACCAGGAGACTTACTCACACAACACAAAGATTTAATTAAAATATACAGAAACTTGACGCAATTCGTCATGAGAACACTTACAGTCCAACCAGCGATAGTTGCAACTAATGGAACTCAAATTCAGGGTACAGCAACTAAAATTACACCACAAACATTACACGCGGTAATGGGTAAAATGCCCACAAAACGTGAACAAATGCCATTCTGGGTAGCTCAGAAAATAACACAGCTAGAGGCAGTATTCCCGAATACTACTCCGTATGAAAAACACAGAATGCTAACAATCTGCTTGCCCATGGGGATAACACCACAAGTAGAGGATTGTACCACTTGGGGTACAGTCTTTGCTGCCAATTATACCAGAACACATGGTATCCCGTCATTAGCAGTAGTACCAGACGTATTGAGACAAATACAAAATGAGTACGGAGCAGAGCCTGCCCTAAACTTAGGGATGAAGTTACTAGGTAACTATGCCCAGGTATCAGCCATAATATTAGCTAATATTAAAGGGGAAGCAGCTTCAGTGGCTATCCGCCAACGCCTAAGGGAGTTCAGTCCTTTAGAACTACCAAAAATAATTGAAACTGCATATGCAGAATTAGGTAGAGACAGTTTGGGTGGGAAAGCTTTAAAACCACAACTGATGGGCAGTCCTGAAAAGGACACTTCTAAGGCAGATACCTACTTCAACAAAGAAGAAGTGGGACAATAAAAAACAATAAAACTTTAAAGGAAACTGATCTCAATCCAGAGGTAGATCTCCTCCACAGGAGCCCTCCGAAAAGAGGTATAACCTAAGGAATAGGGATAACATTAGGAAACCTGACAGGTATCAGGATACTGATACACGTTCCTCTCGTTCCTTTCAGGGTTCATCGAAAAACTCCGAGAGGGAAGGACAGTCAGAAAGGCAAGAAGAGCGTACAAAGTCCAGAGACAAGCAGCACGCTCAAGATTACACTTCTAGAAAAGAAGAGAAACCAAAGCAAAAGCCACAGTTCAAAAAGAAGAAGGTTGCAGGTCTAAAGATCAGACATGCCCAGAATTCTGAGGACTTGACTACTGAACGGGGAATGGGCTATGACGATGCTAGACAGTGCGGCAGAAGTAACAATAGCTCGCCAGAACCTGATGGAATTTCTGGTGACAGCGGACTTGAATGATTATATCACGGTAGAAACACCCGATACTAGGGTAAGCGTCCCACATAAAGTATATGAAATAACGCTCCAAATGGAGGGGGACAAATGTAGAACAGTAAGAGGTCTCTGTTGGGATAACCTGACGTTTGGCTATGATATTTTATTAGCTGAACAAGATTGGCCGCCGGCATTCATCATGGATTGCCCTAAAGGAGAAACAGTCATTCTTCCGGCCTTCTCAGACCATATTCCCAGGCACTTACAACACACTTATGTGCAGGAATGGGCGATAGCCCAGGCTCCGGCATTATACAAAAACCATGTTGGATGGGATGAGGATTCAACCCACCATATAATTCCTTTAAAAAATACTCCATCTGCACAGAGGCAGTATCCAATAAGGCAAGAAGCTAAGAAACAGGTCAGGGAGATCTTAGATCAACTTGAGTACCAAGGGGTGATCGAACATTGCACCTCATCAATGAACAATCCTTTGTTTCCGGTCATAAAACCTGACAATACATATCGTTTAGTTTTAGATTATAGACATTTAAACACTTGCACTAAGACGTTTGCAGTCTAAAAGGCACATAGTGCCGCATTAATGAATAACATTGTGCGGAAAAAATATAAAACAACACTTGATATCTCAAATGGATTTTTCTGCCAAAATATAGCGCCTGAAAGCAGGTATCTGACAGCCTTCTCAGCGCTAGGGACCCACCGGCAATTTTGTCGACTCCCCCAAGGGTATAAGAACAGCCAGGGGTTGTTTTTGGCCAGAGTAACTGAGTTACTTCAAAATTTGGATGAAGAGGCATTGTCCTATGTGGATGATATTTATCTAACGGACGATGACCTAGAGGAGCACTTGAACAGAGTAAATACCATAATTATGGGATCTGCATCTGAGGGCTACAAATTCAACTTTATAAAAATCAAAAATTGCCCATCTCAGTGTCCTGTTTTTAGGATATGAGCTTTCAAGTGAAGGGAAAAGCCTGGCAGCCACTTTTTTAGAAAAATGCGCACTGCTCCAACCTCCAAAATCATTGAAACATTTACAGTCAATTCTGGGATTCCTAAATTTTGGTAGAACATACATTTTGTATTACACAGAAAGAGTAAAACCTGTCTACGATTTAATAAAACTTGATTTTTCAGTAAAACAATGGACACAGGACCATACAGATACACTTCGTTCCTTACAAGCTGACATGATAGCTTCCAAACACTTACAGACACGCGCAAACGTACGCAACCTGGTGATCCGTATAGTTGCGGGTCAATCTGGGTACACCTATCTAACATATAATGAAGGTGAGACAGTACCAATTGCATACAAATCACATTTGTACACAAATGCTGAGATGCGCTTCGCATCTACAGAAAAGATTCTGACAGCAGTACAGACTGCTGTAGTGAGAGAAAGAGCACTGGCTCAGGGGAAACAAATAATAGTAGGGACTCACGTTCCAGCCTTAGAGGCTGCGACAAATGCAAGCGTTCCTAATGCTAAAGCCTTACATCCGAGATGGATACAATGGGCTGATTCACTCACTGCATCAGATGTAGAATACAGGTACGACCCGAATTTAAAGACACAAGCATTTCTGCAATACGAGCAAGAATATCCTCTACCAAACAAAATAATGCCTCTAGATCAGTATGAATATATAATTTACACTGACGGATCAGCTCAGCCGGCCATAGGAAGTAAGCAACAATATAGCGCAGCATGCGCAATCGTTAAAGGTCGCATGCGGGATGAAAAGTTCCAACCAAGTTGCACAAAAACGCAGTCTCTAGGAGACTGCACGGCACAGCTGGCAGAGTTAAAAGCCTTGATACTGGCACTGGCGAATACGGATCGAGAATTCCCCACACTAATTGTGTGCGATTCCTTTTACTGTGTGCAGTCATATAATTAATATTTGCAGCACTGGGTTCACAATGGGTTCAAAGATGCAAAAGGTGGCACAATTAAGCATAAAATGCTATGGGAACAGGTAGTGGAGTTGAAAACCGAACTACCAAGAGCTCACGTGATACATACACTGAGTCATCAGCGTGATGGCATTCACGTTGAAGGGAATTCATTGGCTGATGAAGCTGCAAAGGGGGCTGTACGCACGGCTTCCTTAGCTGCAATCACTCGTTCTAAAATGAGAATAGACGGTGAGATTATGGTAACTATCAATGCTTGTCGCAAAAACAGCGGAGCAGTACCAAAAAGGTTTCCACTCAAGTACTCCTACAAGTTAGATGCCAATAACATTCCATTTGCTCAGATTCCTTGAGTGGGGGATAGAGTAATTCCAAACATGGATCGTAAGTTAGGTTTAATTCTAGCGGCACACGAAGGGATAGGTTCTGCCCATGCAGGAGTTACGGCGACTGTTTCTTTATTGAAACAACGCTATTGGTGGCCTGGGTTAACGAAGCAGACTAAAGACTATGTCTTGAAATGCGACATCTGCCAGCAGATGAAAGGCTCCACCGTAACACGTCCAGCGCAGACACCATTATTAATATCTGACAAACCACTAGCGTGTGTTTACTTGGACCACTGCGGCCCATTACAAAGAGATGGGGCTTACAGGTATATCATGGTTGCAGTGGATTCCTGCTCAAGATTCCTATGGGTGTGGCCCCATCGCTCGGCTGACGCTCGAACTGTTATCAAAGATTTGCAAGTCTTTATAGGGACATACGCAATTGGCATTTCACTCTGACCAGGGCCCTGCGTTTAGCTCTCAGGCTTACAAGGAGGCCATGCGAGGATTGGGTGTAGTGTTTCGGTACTCATCTCCATACCATCCCGAGGGAAATTCGGTTGTGGAGAGAAAAAACCGGGACTTAAAGCAATCTTTAACAGCTAGAGTATTAGGCATGGGTGAAAGTTGGGTAAAACATCTGTATGGAGTCCAGCAAGCTTTGAAAAACATGCCAAGAAGTTCTCTAGGGGGGGTCACTCCATATGAGGTCCTATTTGGGACAAGAATGTGGGTACCTGATCTTGATTGTGAAGGCGCAGTGGCGGATGAAAAGCCTTTTGACATCCATGATCGTTTGGCTGTTTTACAGGATCTAAATGAATCCAGGACACAACAAAGTAATGTCCACCTGAAGAAGACCGCCACTGGGGAAGTCAAATCAGTCACGGCAAGGCCTGTCTGGATCCCAAAAGTCGGGGATCTGGTCAGAGAGAAGATAGCGGACAAGAAAGAATTTGGGCCATCATACAGAGCCTGTACCGGTCCTAGCAATTGAAGGAACAAGAACTGTACTTCTACCGCCTCTTGCCGGAAAAAAGGAGAAAAGATATGTCTCAATCGACCTAATCAAACCACACTATGTGGCCGATACTGAGTAGTATGCCACGTGGACTCCAAAGTAGCAGACGCCCTCCTCTCGCTACAATCCATGAAGTTCAAACGGAGAGACTCATCACGTTCGAAGAGTCCCTTGCACGGAATGAAGGACTATGCAACAATGCTATGGAACTCGTTCCTCTTGAACCTGAGGTTCAATTTCAAAATCAAACTCAAAATGAAAGACAACTCGCTATTTGACCAAATACAGATGTCTACGTCAACATGCCTCGACAAGAACAAACTACGATTTCTACAAATCCTGATGCAATACCAACAATTGATCGAACTGCTTCTGGCTACTTCATAAACTTTGATACGTTTTCTTTGGATCCAAGCGAACCGGAAACGACGCCAGCCAAAAAATCAGGCAAACAGCAAGTAAAAGACTTTCTGAACTTTCTTAAAAAGACTTACCTGGTGTCACCTTGGGTAGAACTATGAGTAATCACCGGGATACTTTTCTTTCTTTTCTGGGTAGGCTTGGTAATAGTTTTTAGTATGCTTGTTAATGGAAGATACCTTCAACAAAGCTCTGCAGCCCAAAAGGTGAACTTACTTTTAAAACCACACCTATCATCTCATCGAGAACAAAGAGACTTGTCATCAGTGAACATTACAGCAGTTCCTATACCTGATGGTATAGTTTGGGACAAGGTTGATTTCGATATATTTGGTCTGACCGAAATTTTAAGAATTCCTCATTTATTTAAAATATCATTGAGCGATATCATTACCTCAAGTACATTTTCCGATGATTGGGATTTCGAAACTGTTAATAACATGTTATCTGATTTGGAAAAATCTGCTGCATTTTCGAATAGTGAAACATTGGAAAGCACATCAGATTTCGAAACTATGTATTGTTATCAACACTATGGTCATCACTTTTTGCATAAATCTGCTAATCCTAGAAATGTGTTCACATACCACCAGTGGGAACATTGTCCAACACCACCGAAAGGCAGTTCAAAAACATTTACACAAACGTTTCCATATTTTTCGGGGTTTAATATGTCTGACCCAGCCTCATATTACTATAGGGTTGCACCAGCATCAGCACAGAAAAATATGTTAACAAACACCAAACAGATTTACTCTGCTTCCTTTATTCCCCAGTTGTCTGAACAAGGTTTCGACTTATGGAAAGACACCATAGACTTAAAATCAGTCTGGGGTACTAGAGAATGGCAAGTTCAGGGAACAGAAGCTTTGTTTAGAGCATGCCTCATCCCTCAACAAATCATGTTTTTGAACGAGACAGTTCAACAGACGTCTTGCCTTGGACTAGCCAAGAACAAAGACTTGAACACACCTCGGTTGCCAACTCCATCACACACCGAGGGCAACGAAACATCACAGAAAGAGATTACAGTAGATGACATCATACAATACAACAGATCAGACCCCGATTGGAAAAAATGGTTGATTTGGCCCACAGACACTAATAGTTGTCAGGCGAGATTCATGGGTAAAGCCGAAGGGTTTAGTATCCATAGGCCCGATCCATGTTATGGACAGAGACAACATCCAGGGGTAGTGACATCCTACAGTGTTGGGAAGTTGTGCCTTGATTGGCTAAAAACCTCAACACTCACAAAGGTGAAACAACACTTATCCTTATTATCACATGATGTGGATCTCAGGGATTCTTTATTGGGTCCCAGGCAACCACGTCAGAAACGTTCCTATTATGCTGTCTACAATGAAATATGGAAAATATCACAACAAGAGGCCGCAGAGAGGTTACGTGAAATAGATCGTATAAATCTAGAAAAATCTCTAGCAGTGGTAGACAATGGGTTAACTACATTGACCTCCAGGATATATTCCTTAGGCAACATTGTATCTTTCTGCGATAGACATACTAGAACAAGATTTGGCCATATTACAACATGGGCAATCTCAATTGCGTTCTATTATGTTATTAAACTGGACTCTGCAATCTTTGCGTGCAGGCTACGTGCCTTGGCCTTATAGCAACAGTACATCTCTGTTTTCTGAATACAATCTCACAGATAAACAGATAGAAATGGCACAAAGGGGAGCAAAATAAACAATGCTGCGTATCGAAAAACTTGATAGATTAGCATTTACAGTGGCAGAATCACCGTCCACAGAATGGCTAATCCATGGCCACATAACTCTACCGGTCGCTACTTTTCAGTTTCAGTATTGCCTTGAACAAAAGCAAGTAGGCAGATATGATGAAATGGGTAGGGAATACATTAAGGAATCATGGGTATTGCCATACAGATTTCGATGCCGGAGTGAGGATCGAGAAGTGTTTCTGAGCGGTACAAACTGTGGCAACGCTTTAAGTGGATCACTCATATGCCAGGATATAATTCTGCACGGGGCTTGTAATGGTTCTGTGGCGAACCTGTCCTGCCATTTGAGGGGTGCCCCAGCTGCTGTGATTACTCCAGCATTCAGGCTACTTTCAAATGGGAGTTACTTGATGCTGAACAGTCAAGGCTGCTGCGGCATGCTCCCGGGCATCGCATATCTGGTAACCGTGAGCTCCAGGGTTACTTGTTGTATGCAAGTATTGTTTCCACCGACATATACAGTCAGGGAGGCGCCGATATGGCCTTCACTGAATGTTTCTTTAATACGGTTTGATACTCTAAGCAGAATGAAAGCCATGCTTCTTCAGAAGTCTGTACCCTTAACCTCCGCTCGAGAGACTTTTGATCTCCAAATCGCAAGGTCTTCGGCAGAGATACAAGCGCTAATTCATACAAACTGCCCTTTCCATTTTGCAGAAATGGTCAATCGTATCTTTAACATGTCTGATACGACAGGCATAGTCCACCTATTTAAGACCATAGGTTCTGGGCTTCTGAGCACCTTTCAGACGGTACTTGGAGTTATCCCAAACTTCATACACTCCGCATTTGGAATCATCTTTAGAGGACTTCCGCTCGTCCTGTTCCTAGCAGCAGGTATCCTGATTGTTTTATATTTGCTACGCAATGGACGTCCCAGTCACCAAGGAGATGGAAAAAGCATTCCTGGAGCGTAAATACCGTGACCGCATGGTACAACATCTGGGCACACCTCGCCTAAGAAAACTAAGTGCATCTTGGTTCTTGTCATTTCGACCTGTCTGGATGGACTGCATCTTACCTGTCCTCCGATGCCTGTTTTGCGGAGAAGAATACGTGTTAGACCTGTGTTTGACACTCCCATCACGTGCGCAACCGGACGTCAATGCGTTACTGGACCCGATAACGGCCAATGTTCTGCAGTGTCCTCAGCGTATTCCAATGTTGATGGCGGCATTCCTCAAGCCACCGCAGGTAGTAACTGCACCTGTTGGTATGAACACCGGCTCCTCCACTGACACCCAGGCTTTGGACGGCGCACAGGCTGCCCCAGCACCAGCTGCGGCCAGCGTGGAACATCATCTGTGCTCAATTGACATACTCTGCAAGGTGTTACAGGGGCCGTCTACGGCGGAAGCAAGCAACGGAAATGTTGCGTCTACCAGCCAGGACACATAAACATTTGACTAATTTGGCTCGTCGTGTGCTGGGAAGAAATTCGCCCTTTTTTAAATAAGCTCAAATTTGGAACTCAAAAACAAAAATTGACATTCCTTTCATTTTTTTGGGCATACATGGCTTTTTAATGCTTATTGTGCTTCAGACTATAATTATGGACACTTTAGAGCTATGGCTTGCATTATTTTTTAACAGTTTTAAAAAAAAGGTTTTTAGAAAATTTTAGAGGATTTTAATTTTGTTTAGCATAATATATGTTTTTATATAGCTAGACTAATATGCGTTAGCCTAGTAGTACGGTAATAAGTTACATATGTCGTCCAGTCGGATGAGAAGTGGGTGTTATATTCCATATAGGTACCCTATATAGGCGCAGGTAACCTTGTAACCTTTCATCTATATTCTTTTCTACATTACTCACATAACGGTTCTTGGGTACTGACCTTTTACCTAGATATGAGACTGCATTCAGAATGCGGGTTTTTCCCTGGTTCGATTCTCATACATTATGCATGAGGCTTCTTGGAAGTACAGCAGGACTAACAGTAGGATTACCATCTCCTGTATAATATCTCTGTATAAAGTTCAGGCCCAACGTCATCCTTTAGGCCGACACAGTAACACAGCAAGGTAGGACCCCTGGGGAGACCTATGGGTATATATACAGCACATCTTGCTTAGGAAGATAGAGGAGACCGAGACTTCCAGGCTGACACACTGACCAGAGATGCTGAGGTTCCTGCATGCAGACGCTCCAGCTCGCAGTGGTCTAACATCCCTCACGGGGTGTCCAACTCGAGACCAGGACGGGGTCCCATATTCTCTCATTCTCAGGTAATGGGGTTGACTAGATCCTAGAGGGATTCTTGGCATAACACCTACACAGAGGTTAGGTACATTTAGGTACATTCAGGTACATCTAGTTAGGGAGGCATTGTAGGAGTAGGCACTTTTTATCATGTGTTTTATGTACTTGTATATATTCATGATTTCTGCAAGATGGTAGAACTATACCATCCCTTTACTTTCGTAGTACTGCTAATCATATATCTCTGCTACTGTCTAATGGTTGTTGCAGCTCATCTATGCTACACTAGAATAACAACTGTTAAATAAATGAAAATGCCCAGCCTGTTTAATCTGTGTATCTCTCTGAGACAAACTAAGTAAGCACAAGTGACTGAGCGAAAGGTAGTATATTGTTTCCACAATTCTGAGGGATGAGGGTTGTCATGTTCTGAGGTTGCCAGAATCTATTCTCTCCTTGGTAAGAGGAGATTATAGTGGTACCGTGAGCTAGCTAATACAGATAGGCTAACGTATCCGGTGGGGGTGCACGGAATCAGTCTGCCACCAATCCCACAGTTTATGTTATCCAAATGCGCAGATCCTGTATAGGTTATATAGGAACTACACAACAGTGGTACTGGTACTGGTGGTACTGGTACTGGTGGTGGTGGTACTGGTGGTACTGGTACTAGTGGTGGTGGTACTGGTGGTGGTGGTACTGGTGGTACTGGTTGTGGTGGTGGTGGTACTGGTGGTGGTGGTACTGGTGGTACTGTGGTACTGGTGGTGGTAGTGATGGTGGTGGTACTGGTACTGATGGTGGTGGTAGTGGTACTGGTGGTGGTGGTAATGGTGGTGGTGGTGGTGGTAGTAGTGGTGGTGGTGGTACTGGTGGTGGTACTGGTGGTGGTACTAGTGGTGGTGGTGGTACTGGTGGTGGTGGTAGTACTGGTACTGGTGGTACTGGTACTGGTGGTAGTGGTAGTGGTGGTATTGGTGGTGGTACTGGTGGTATTGGTTGTGTTACTGATGGTATTGGTGGTGGTACTGGTGGTGTTGGTGGTGGCACTGGTGGTATTGGTGGTGGTACTGGTGGTATTGGTGGTGGTGGTATTGGTGGTGGTACTGGTGATACTGGTACTGGTGGTACTGGTACTACTGGTAGTACTGGTAGTAGTGGCACTGGTGGTGGTGGTGGTGGTACTGGTGGTGGTGGTACTCGTGGTACTGGTACTGGTGGTGGTACTGGTGTTGGTTGTGGGTAGTGGTACTGGTGGTGGTACTGGTGGTGGTACTGGTGGTGGTGGTACTGGTGGAGGTGGTACTGGTGGTGGTGGTGGTGGTACTGGTGGTGGTACTGGTGGTGGTGGTGGTACTGGTGGTAGTACTGGTGGTGGTACTGGTGGTACTGGTGGTGGTACTGGTGGTACTGGTACTGGTGATACTGGTGGTGGTACTGGTGGTGGTGGTGGTACTGGTGGTTCTGGTGGTGGTAGTGGTGGTGGTGGTGGTGGTACTGGTTGTGGTGGTGGTACTGGTGGTGGTGGTGGTGGTACTGGTGGTGGTACTGGTGGTGGTAGTGGTGTGTGCTTCTTTAAGGCAGTGTATTGTATGTCAGACGCACTCGAGCAATTATGAACTCTATTCAGTGCGGTGGTGCCTTAGACGCTTGTTACACGTCGCTTATCTGTAGCATATAATAGGAAACAGCTGCAAACGGCCACATAATGCACTACTGAATGGAACCCTATGTGGGCAGAGTATTTTTTTCTTCTCCTTCTGTTGAATACCGGAGTCAAAGGACAGAAAGAAGCATGCAGTTTAAGTAGTTGTTATTTAAGCGACTGCTGCTCCTAGTCTGCAGGAATTTCCAGTACCCTTTTTCTTGGGTTTTGCTCTGCCAAGTTTAATTTATTATTGAAAGTAAGCGTTTAATGTGCGGCGCACGTTAACATTGTCTTTATTCGTCTGAATCAAACATGCCTTAATAGTGGTGCAGACACATTACTGTTGGCATGTAAGAGTAAACTCCTGGTGGGTTAGGCCTCGTGATCAGGAGAGGGAGTTTTAAGAGGCTAAACGTTGTGATTTACCACCTGTTGTGCTGTAGTCTTGTGTGCTGCTGCCTGCGTTTAATACAACGTGACGGCAAGACGTGGAAGGGCTGTGATGGCAACATTCTTCAGGCTACTTCGACATTATTTTATGGAAGGAAAAACTATTCAGTTTTAAGCTTCGTGGATAATATAGCAATAAGATGGTTTGCCGCATCTTCCTACCCCTTGACGTCTTATTGCAGATTGTCTGGTATCAGCAGTGGGAAAGTCCTTGCGAGACAACTGCAAGAGCTACTTCCTGCCCTCAAAAGTACGGATGCCAAAGTTGGACAGCATTGGATCTGCGTCCTTCACAATGACGACAAGATGCACAATTGTGTACAGTTCACCCCCCCGAAGATTTGCGACACTTCCAAGCGACACAAGTGCTGAAGCCAGCGCAGTGGAAGGGTGCGCTAACTTTGTTATGAAAGAGGAACCCGTATCACACCCGACAGCTGGCCTCTCACTTTTACTTTTGAAATCACTAGTGCGAAACCGCAGCACCTCGCACGTCCAAACTGTTGACGAGTAAGACTTGTCTCCCTTCCTCGCCTGAACAAGGTTTGCCGGTCACCCGCATGAGCTCTATCTGTTTTTAGTAGAAAAAATAAATAAATAAATTGAAAAGAAAACAAGCTCATTTCAACCTGTTTTTGCTTTCTTATATTAGCTGGCCCGTTCCGATTTGAAACACCAGTATACATTTAAAAGTATCAAACCTCCGTAAGCACGTGCATACATTAGTCATGAAAGAAAATAGTGCTCACCGACTACAATAACGCCGACCGTGTAACACCGCAAGTAAAAGATCCAGTCCTCATGGGCGGTCACAAAAGGAGACAGGGCGGTAACAAGGAGGGGCTAAGAAGCCTCATATTGAATCGGAAGCCAGCGTTTACCAAAGACAATGCCACCAGCCAATGAAAAATATAGGCCGAGAGTGGGCGAGGCTTCCACAGCACTTCCACATCTAACCCTACTACAGCATGCCTCGCAGAGTGAGAAGCGCATGTGCTGCAACGCTAGGCTCGACCTAAAAAGATCTTAGTCAATGAAACGTTATGGTTGAGACCCAAAGCATAATAATCATGAGGAACACAATCATAATTCGCCTAATACACAGCTCAGGTGTTCATAAATGACAATACGCAAGACATCACAAATGACCAATGCCTCCATGTGCAGTACACTATCCCCCTCCCTACACACCCAGTGCCTACTGAGAACAAACTTTGACCACTCCCGTCTGGCACTCCGCCATTGCTGTCTGGGCATGGTCCTCAGACATTGTTTTTTTTTATTCTCACTAATCAATAATTCCATATGGGAATTGCGATGGGAATGGAAATGGAACCTTGACTAATCTCAGTGTAAATGCCCAAGATTAAATGGACATATTCCATCCTGGTTCAGTTATATGCAGATGTTTTAATAGAGAGACAAAGTCATAACCAATCCAAAAATGTTTTTGTTCTATTCTGGTGGGCAATATCAGTATGTAGCAGTACAAGCTACGAAAACTAAAGTGATTTATTACTCTGGCCATATTCTGAATGTGACTAATACATTTAAGAAACATTTTGAAACATTTAGGAATTTAATAACTTGACAGCATTCCGCAATGGATATCTTACCCTCTCAAAAGTACTACAACTTACAAGCAAGTTACTTCCTGAACAAAATCTAAGAACTTGAAGAACTACTAGCATTCATGGCTTCAGCCCACCTCTCAGAAGAAACTCAAATGGGTCTTGTTCAGATTGCAGTTCCTCCTGAGACTCATTCACTATTCTTTGGTTCAGACTTTCTTGCATGTATCATCCAGAAGCAAATTCAGGGTCGCCACTTGAACCTTACTCAGTAGTCATCTTTAAGTATGTCGTTTATTTTTATCACTTGCTTCTATTATCAGAACTTTTCTCAGGGGATCACTCAAAAATGAAACTTCTCCACAGCATATTGCCATCATACGTAAAAGCTTCTTCTCAAAAAGCTAGATCTGAACACCTCATTGCAGGAAACTACTGACACTGTTACTAAAGATAGATGCCTGGTGATATTGATTGAAAAGATGGCTTCTCTTCAACTATCCCAATTCATTGAAAATAAGAACCATCCACCTGTGACAGGATACTCAGTCATCTTTGATTGCCTTCTGTGATAACCGAAACAAAACTGTGGATCAGAATGGAGGATTAATGCTCATAATCTTGGATATTTCTGCTACCTTCGATTTTCACAACACTTTCATCAACAGATTAAGCCTTATGCATCGAAGATACATTTTAAAATGAATCAACTCAATTCAATTCAATTCAAGAACCTTTATTCGACTTATGTAGGTGTTAGACTTGGCACCATTGACGTGGGTCTCCCTCCCACTTTTTGCTGTTGCCTCATCTGTTTTTGCTGGTCTAGATGCTTTGGGCACTTTGCCACTGCTGTTCAGTGCCAAAGTGCAAGAGCTCCCTTTTGTAAATTGATGTAATGGATTAGTGATTCCATGATTGGCTGATTCGATTTACTTGTCAGACCCTAGTACAGTGCACTATGTGGGCCCAGGGCCTGTAAATCAAATGCTGCTGGTGGGCACTGATTGTGCCACCCACAGCAGCAGCTTGTAAAATGTGTCTCAGGCCTGCCACTGCAGAGCCTGTGTGCAGTCTGGGACTGCCATGTCGACTTGGCAAGTGCACACTCTTGCAAGTCCTTAAACCTTCCCTTTTCTACATGTTAGTCACCCCTAAGGTAGGCCCAAGGTACCCCTGAGGGCAGGGTGCATTGTATGTAAAAGGTAGGACATGCCCTGATGTGTGTGGCATGTCCTGATAGTGAAATACTGCTAATTTCGTTTTTCACTATTGCAAGGCTATCTGTCCCCATGGGCCAGAATAGGCAGTTAGTTTATAACATCTTATAAACATAACTGGCCCTAGGAACAAGATAGGAAAATAAAGTTTAGTATGCCTGAACTCAGAATGTTAAAGTGCATCTTTTAGTGTGGGTGATTTTTACATTCTGTGTTTGAGAATACCACTTTTAGAAAGTGGGTATTTTCTTGCCTAACCATCCAGTGGGCCTCTGCTAGGTTTGTGTATTGCATGTCTGGCTTGTGAGTGACAGGAGCTGGGAGAGGGCAGCGGCTCCGGCAGTCTGATGAGTCAGGGCTGGGCTGAATGGGACCTGGGTTGAATTTAGAGTAGGGGGAGGAGATTTCCTTTCACCTGCCTGGGCCAGGTCTGCTTTCAACAATGCTTCTCCACCTCCTGCCAGGAAGCTGCACCAGTGAGGACAGAACTGGTTTTGGCTGGGTACAGACACTCTCTGCCTTCAGTGAACAAAGAATTTGTGTGTATAAAAAGGGGGACCCAGACCCCAGAACTTTAGATCACTTCTGGGAAATCAAGAGGAACCTTTGCCAAGGAGAAGAGCGGGAGAAGCTGAGGAGGAATACTGCCCCTGTGCTGTTTGCTGTCTGGGGTTGGCCTGCAGTGGCTGATTGCTGCCAAGGAAAGGAGAAAAAGGACTTTGCTGTTTGCTTTGTCACCTGCTGGAAGAAAAGATCTCCAAGGGCTTGAAACTGAGCTTGCCTCCTGTTTTGAAGTCTCAGGGACACAAAGACTTCACCACCAGCTCCCCTGAATTTCCTTGCTGGGAATTCTAACCTGCAAAGAGGTGCCTGCTGCTGTTTAGGACCTCTAGAGACTGCTTGTCACTGGGAGCTGGAAGATCAACGCAACGAGGAAGAAGGTGTCGCATCCGCACCGATTCCCGACGCATCACCGAGCCACGGGGAAGAAGCGTGCCGCATCCGCACTTGGTTCCGACGCCTCACCGAGCAACCAGGGAGAAGCGCCCCGCATCCACACCGGGTCCCGACGCATCGCCGAGAAAACTGTTGCAGCACCTGCCGTGCGGCTGCAAAAGATCACGCATCGTACCGGACCGTCGCATTGCATCGAGCCGCCATTTTGTTGCATCGCAACGGATCGTCACCACGCATCGAGGCGCCATCTTGTCACATCGTAACCGGAAGGCAGTAAGAAACAGACGCATCCCCTCCTCTCCGGTAAGGAACAGACGCATCGCCTCCCCTGCGCTGCAGTAAGGAACAGATGCATCGCCTCCCCCGAAGCAAGGAACTGACGCATCACCTTCCCTGCGACCCTTTTGTTTGTTTTGCGTGACGCAGCCAAGGTACTTTGTGAGAAAAGTGTCGCATTGATAACTTGCATTGAACTGAACTATTTCTACCCATTAAGAGCCTTATTTTTGATACTGTATTGTGGATTTTTGTCGTTTGGTCTTGTGTTAGTTTAGATAAAGATTACTTATTTTTCTAAACTGGTGTGGTGTCCATTTGTGGTGTTTTCACTGTGTTACTGTATGTGTTCACAAATGCTTTACACACTGCCTCTGAGATAAGCCTGTCTGCTCGTGCCAAGCTACCAAGGGGGTGAGCAGGGGTTATTTTACCCTGACTAGAAGCAAGGGCCCCTATTTGGACAAAGGTACCTACCTCTGCCAACTAGAGACCCCCATTTCTAACATTGGTGATCAGCAGTGAGGATTTGGACTTGCATTTGTGATTTACATACAGTGATTGGTGTACACTACTAGTGAGTGCAGACCATTACGCGACATCATACATATTGGCAGAGTTTTTCCTTGGAGCTTCTATTTTTTGAGAACTGCCAATTTTTCACCATGAGCAAAGCAGCATCCATTGCATCTGTGGATATTGAGTTTGAAGACGAGAGGGTTGATACCTACACTGTGCCACACCTCAAAGCTGTTTGCAAGAAATTTAAAATCTCTATAAGAGGCCTCACCAGAAAGGAGGAATACCAAAAGGCGCTGAGGGCCTGGTTGGAATCTAGGAATGCCAGTGAGCATCCTGAAGAGCCTAGGGAGGAGGTAGAGAATTTAGATGGGCAACAGAAGGGGCCATTGGGCCTGACTGGGGGAAAGCGCCTTCCAGGGTGGGCAGCAGTGTTTCTTCAAAGGGCCTGTCCACAGAAGAGTTGGAGGACAGGGAAAGAAGCAGAGTGCATGAGATGGAGCTAGCCAAGCTCAAACAGGGGAGTCAGGATAACATAGAAACTAAGAAATTGGAGTTGGAAAATAAGAAGTTAGCCATGGAAGAAAAGAAGATGATTTTAGAGCATGAGAGAGTGTTGAGGGAGCTGGAGCTGAAGGCGAAGAGCTTAGAGATCACTCCCTCTGGTGGCAGCACACCGTCATTGCTTGTAGAAGGAAAAGTATATATTCCCAAGGATGTGATTAAGGATTTCCAGAAGCATGAGGACATTGGGCAGTGGTTAAAGGCCTATGAGGTAGCCATGATGTCCCATAGAATCCCTGAGAGAGATTGGGGAGCAGGGCTGTGGGTCCGCTTCATGGGTGAAGGAAGGGAAACCTTACTAGCTCTGCCCAAAGAGGATCAGGTGTCCTATGCCCCCATGAAGGAAGCCTTAGTAGCCAGGTTTGGGTTGACCCCAGAGCTTTATAGGCAGAAATTTTGAAATTGCAAGAAGCTGGAGTCTAGCACCTGGGTGGAATATGTGTCTTTTTTTGCAGAGCATTGGATGGTCGGGTGAAGGGTAGCAAGGCAAATGATTTTCAGGCGCTCTATGATTTGATTGCATGGGAGCGCTTGTCCAGTAGTTGTTTTCCAGAGATACGCCAGCACCTGAATGACAGTAAGCTGACTGATCCCAGGAAGCTTGCTGTGGAGGCGGACCGATGGGTCAGTACCCGGGTCCACAAGGGTCTTGTGGGAGACTCCGACAAAGGTGGGCAGGGTCCCCAGCAGAAGAGTGGGGGGGACAAGGGGAAACAAAAGGAGTTCCAAAAAGGGCCCCAAAGTAATCCCCAAGGGAACCAAGGTGAGGGTTCCCAGCCTCCCGCTAACAAAATCCAGCCAGGTAAGCCTGTGCAGAAGGGTCCCAAAACCTGTTTTATCTGTGGTCAGGTGGGTCACTTCAGGGGAGATCCTAAGTGTCCCAAACTAGTTACCACTGCACCCACTGGTGCACCACCCCGGGAAATGGCTAGTGTAGCCTTGGGGGAGGAGATGGGTGCCCAAGGTGGGTGGGGTCCTGCAGAGATGTCCCTGGTCTCTTTAGGAGACAGTGAGATGGTCCCTAGGGCTCATCTGCCTGATAACACTAAAAAATACAGGCAGTGGGTGACCATCAATGGCCATAGTGTGGAGGCTCTGAGAGACACCGGAGCCAGTGTGACAGCTGTCAGTTGTCGGCTGGTGTCTGAAGAGCAGGTGGTCCCCAACACATTCTACCCTGTAGTTGCCGCTGACAACTCAGAGTGCCTCTGCAAAGTGGCACAGGTTCCCTTTGAGTGGGGGGTGTCTCAGGTACCTTGAAAGTAGCTGTGAGACCAGCCACGCCTGTTGACTGTCTGCTAGGCAATGATTTGGAGAGCTCCCCTTGGGCTAAGGTGGAGAGAAGGTCTCATTTGGAGATGTTGGGTCTGCCTGAGTGGGCATGTGTGGCCACTCGGTCCATGGCAGCCGGTAAAGGTATTCAAGAGGACCTGGAGCCTGAAAGAGTGGCCCAGGTGCCTGCCTTAAAGAGGAGAGGCAGGGGGCGGGGGAAACCGGTCCCCGAAGTTCCCACGGTCCACGAGGAGGCAAACCTTGAGGGGGATGCCCTGGAACCTACTGGGGAATAAGTAGCTGAACTAGGGGACCTGCATGAGCTGACCCATTGGCAGCAGGAAGGAGGCCCCTCCAGGGAAGAGTTCTGCGAGGAGCAGAAGAAGTGCCCTTCTCTTGTGGGTTTGCGGCAACAGGCTGCAAACCAGGCCGCAGGTGATCAGTCTGGATCACATTGGATTTACTGGGAGAATGGTCTCCTGTATAGTGAGCCTAAGGTTGCTGAGCCTGGGTCAGCCCGTGTGCTGGTGGTACCCCAGCGCTTCAGAGCCTTCCTACTGGGTCTGGCTCATGATGTGCCTTTATCAGGACATTTGGGGCAAGACAAGACCTTTGAAAGGCTTGTCACCCACTTTTACTGGCCCAAAATGCGCAAGAGTTCAGATACTCATTGCAGGACCTGTCAGACTTGCCAGGCAAGTGGTAAGAGTGGGAGGAAGCACAAGGCTCCTCTCCAACCTTTCCCTGTGGTCAGCACCCCCTTTGAAAGGGTGAGCATTGACATTGTGGGGCCTCTGGAACCCAAGACAGCCATGGGCAACAGGTTCATCCTGGTCTTGGGGGACCATGCCACCCGGTATCCGGAAACCATCCCTCTCCGGACTGTGACGGCCCCCGTGGTGGGTCGTGCGTTGATGGGGATTTTCTCCTGTGTGGGGTTCCCCAGAGAGGTGGTGTCAGAATGTGGTACCATCTTCATATCTAAGTATATGAAGTCCCTGTGGCAGGAGTGTGGTGTAACCTATAAGTTCACCACTCCTTACCACCCCCAAGGTAATGGGCTGGTTGAGAGATTCAACCGGACCCTGAAGGGCATGATTATGGGTCTTGAGGAACCCATGAGGCGTAAGTGGGACGTCCTCTTGCCATGCCTGCTGTTTGCTTACAGAGAGGTGCCACAGAAGTCCTTAGGGTTCAATCCCTTTGAACTGCTGTACAGCCATCCTGTAAGAGGACCTCTGAGTTTGGTGAAAGAAGGTTGGGAGAAAGCTCCCAGTAAACATCCCCAGGATGTATATAGCTACATGCTGGCCTTCAGAAACCAGACTAGGCGTTTCAGACAACTCGCTCAGGCGAATCTGGAAGCCAGCCAGGAAGAGTTGAAACAGTGGTATGATCAGAATGCCACTCTGATAGAGTTTCAGCCTGGACAAAAGGTTTGGGTCATGGCCCCAGTGGAGCCTTGTGCGCTCCAGGATAAGTGGACCGGACCATTTGAGGTGGTGGAGCGCAAGAGTGACGTCACCTACTTGGTGGACTTGCAGTCTCCTAGGAACCCTTTGCGGGTCCTACATGTGAACCGCCTGAAGCCCCACTTGGAGAGGTCCGAAGTGGGCATGCTCTTAGCAACAGATGCTGGGATGGAAGAGGAGACTGAGCCTCTTCCTGACCTCCTGTCTGCAAAGGAGCAAGATGGGTCAGTGGACGGTGTGAACCTCTCTACCACCCTGACCCCTGAGCAGCAGAATGACTGTCGCCAACTGTTGGGACAGTTTCCTGACCTGTTCTCCCTGACCCCCGGTGTCACTCAGTGGTGCGTCCATGATGTGGACACTGGGGACAGTCCTCCAGTAAAACATAAGATTTACAGAGTGACTGACAGGGTCAGAGCTTGCATCAAGGAGGAGGTCTCCAAGATGTTAGCGCTAGGGGTGATTGAGTCCTCAGACAGCCCTTGGGCCAGCCCAGTGGTCTTGGTCCCAAAGGCTCCCGCACCCGGTGCCACACCAGAACTCCGGTTTTGTGTGGACTACCGAGGGCTCAATTCAGTCACCAGGACTGACGCGCACCCCATCCCCAGAGCTGATGAGCTCATTGATCGGTTGGGGGCTGCCCGGTACCTCAGTACGTTTGACTTAATGTCTGGGTACTGGCAGATCGCCTTAACTGATGGGGCAAGAGAGAGGTCAGCATTCTCCACACCAGATGGGCACTACCAATTCCGGGTGATGCCCTTTGGGATGAAGAATGCCCCGCCACCTTTCAGAGGTTGGTCAACCAGGTGTTGGCTGGACTGGAGGATTTCAGTGCCGCCTACCTGGATGACATTGCAGTGTTCAGTGCCAAATGGGAGGAACATCTGCACCACCTCTGGGAAGTGTTGAAGGCGCTGCGGAGGGCAGGCCTCACTATCAAGGCGAGTAAGTGCCAGATCGGGCAGGGTTCTGTGGTGTACTTGGGAAACCAGGTTGGGAGCGGCCAGGTGGCGCCCCTACAGCCCAAGATTGATACCATCCTGGCTTGGGAACCCCCCAAGACCCAGACAGAGGTGAGAGCCTTTTTAGGACTCACAGGGTATTACAGGAGGTTTGTCAAAGGGTATGGCAGCATTGTTGCACCCTTAACAGAGCTGACTTCCAGGAAGCAGCCCAAGAAAGTGAACTGGACTGATGCCTGCCAGAAAGCTTTTGATGCCCTGAAATCTGCAATGTGCACGGCACCCGTGCTTCAGGCGCCCAACTTCTCAAAGGAATTCATTGTGCAGACAGATGGTTCAGAGCATGGTGTGGGGGCTGTGCTTTCACAGATGAATGAAGAGGGCCTAGACCAACCTGTAGCCTTCATCAGTAGGAGGTTACTTCCACACGAACAGAGGTGGAGTGCGATTGAGCGTGAGGCATTTGCTGTGGTCTGGGCACTGAAGAAGTTGAGACCATACCTGTTTGGGGCTCACTTCCGGGTTCAGACAGACCACAGGCCCCTCAGATGGTTGATGCAGATGAGGGGTGAGAATCCAAAGCTGTTGAGGTGGTCCATTTCCCTACAGGGGATGGACTTTACGGTGGAACACCGCCCTGGTACAGAACACGCCAATGCTGATGGTCTGTCCAGATTTTTCCGCCTTAGTGAAGAGAACTCCCAGGAGGGTGGGTAGTTCTCCCCACATTTCAGCTGGAGGGGACACGTGTTAGACTTGGCACCATTGGCGTGGGCCTCCCTTCCACTTTTTACTGTTGCCTCATCTGTTTTTGCTGGTCTTGATGCTTTGGGCACTTTGCCACTGCTGTTCAGTGCCAAAGTGCAAGTGCTCCCTTTTGTAAATTGATGTAATGGATTAGTGATTCCATGATTGGCTGATTTGATTTACTTGTCAGACCCTAGTACAGTGCACTATGTGTGCCCAGGGCCTGTAAATCAAATGCTGCTGGTGGGCTTGCAGCACTGATTGTGCCACCCACAGCAGCAGCTTGTAAAATGCAGAGCCTGTGTGCAGTCTGGGACTGCCATGTCGACTTGGCAAGTGCACACACTTGCCAGTCCCTAAACCTTCCCTTTTCTACATGTTAGTCACCCCTAAGGTAGGCCCAAGGTACCCCTGTGGGCAGGGTGCATTGTATGTAAAAGGTAGGACATGCATGCCCTGATGTGTGTGGCATGTCCTGATAGTGAAATACGTCCAATTTCGTTTTTCACTATTGCAAGGCTATCTGTTCCCATAGGCCAGAATGGGCAGTTAGTTGATAACATCTTATAAACATAACTGGCCCTAGGAACAAGATAGGAAAATAAAGTTTAGTATGCCTGAATTCAGAATGTTAAAGTGCATCTTTTAGTGTGGGTGATTTTTACATTCTGTGTTTGAAAATGCCACTTTTAGAAAGTGGGTATTTTCTTGCCTAACCATCCAGTGGGCCTCTGCTAGGTTTGTGTATTGCATGTCTGGCTTGTGAGTGACAGGAGCTGGGAGAGGGCAGCGGCTCCGGCAGTCTGATGAGTCAGGGCTGGGCTGAATGGGACCTGGGTTGAATTTAGAGAAGGGGGAGGAGATTTCCTTTCACCTGCCTGGGCCAGGTCTGCTTTCAACAATGCTGTCTCCACCTCCTGCCAGGAAGCTGCACCAGTGAGGACAGAACTGGTTTTGGCTGGGTACAGACACTCTCTGCCTTCAGAGAGCAAAGAATTTGTGTGTATAAAAAGGGGGACCCAGACCCCAGAACTTTGGATCACTTCTGGGAAATCAAGAGGAACCTTTGCCAAGGAGAAGAGCCGGAGAAGCTGAGGAGGAATACTGCCCCTGTGCTGTTTGCTGTCTGGGGTTGGCCTGTAGTGGCTGCTTGCTGCCAAGGAAAGGAGAAAAAGGACTTTGCTGTTTGCTTTGTCACCTGCTTGAAGAAAAGATCTCCAAGGGCTTGAAACTGAGCTTGCCTCCTGTTCTGAAGTCTCAGGGACACAAAGACTTCACCACCAGCTTCCCTGAATTTCCTTGCTGGGAATTCTAACCTGCAAAGAGGTGCCTGCTGCTGTTTAGGACCTCTAGAGACTGCTTGTCACTGGGAGCTGGAAGATCGACGCAACGAGGAAGAAGCGTGTCGCATCCTCACCGATTCCCGACGCATCGCCGAGCCACGGGGAAGAAGCGTGCCGCATCCGCACTTGGTTCCGACGCCTCGCCGAGCAACCAGGAAAAAGCGCGCCGCATCCACACCGGGTCCCAACGGATCGCCGAGAAAACCGTTGCAGCACCTGCCGTGCGGCTGCAAAAGATCACGCATCGTACCGGACCGTCGCATTGCATCGGCCGCCATTTTGTCGCATCGCACCGGATCGTCGCCACGCATCGAGGTGCCATCTTGTCGCATCGTAACCGGAAGGCAGTAAGAAACAGATGCATCCCCTCCTCTCCGGTAAGGAACAGACGCATCGCCTCCCCTGCGCTGCAGTAAGGAACAGACGCATCGCCTCCCCCGAAGCAAGGAACTGACGCATCACCTTCCCTTCGACCCTTTTGTTTGTTTTGCGTGACGCATCCAAAGTACTTTGTGAGAAAAGTGTCGCATTGATAACTTGCATTGAACTGAACTATTTCTACCCATTAAGAGCCTTATTTTTGATACTGTATTGTGGATTTTTGTTGTTTGGTCTTGTGTTAGTTTAGATAAAGATTATTTATTTTTCTAAACTGGTGTGGTGTCCATTTGTGGTGTTTTCACTGTGTTACTGTATGTGTTCACAAATGCTTTACACACTGCCTCTGAGATAAGCCTGTCTGCTCGTGCCAAGCTACCAAGGGGGTGAGCAGGGGTTATTTTAGGAGTGTATCCCCCTTACCCTGACTAGAAGCAAGGGCCCCTGTTTGGACAAAGGTACCTACCTCTGCCAACTAGAGACCCCCATTTCTAACATTGGTGATCAGCAGTGAGGATTTGGACTTGCATTTGTGATTTACATACAGTGATTGGTGTACACTACTAGTGAGTGCAGACCATTACGCGACCACATACATTTTGGTAGAGTTTTTCCTTGGAGCTTCTATTTTTGAGAACTGCCAATTTTTCACCATGAGCAAAGCAGCATCCATTGCATCTGTGGATATTGAGTTTGAAGAAGAGAGGGTTGATACCTACACTGTGCCACACCTCAAAGCTGTTTGCAAGAAATTTAAAATCTCTATAAGAGGCCTCACCAGAAAGGAGGAATACCAAAAGGCGCTGAGGGCCTGGTTGGAATCTAGGAATGCCAGTGAGCATCCTGAAGAGCCTAGGGAGGAGGTAGAGAATTTAGATGGGCAACAGAAGGGGCCATTGGGCCTGACTGGGGGAAAGCGCCTTCCAGGGTGGGCAGCAGTGTTTCTTCAAAGGGCCTGTCCACAGAAGAGTTGGAGGACAGGGAAAGAAGCAGAGTGCATGAGATGGAGCTAGCCAAGCTCAAACAGGGGAGTCAGGATAACATAGAAACTAAGAAATTGGAGTTGGAAAATAAGAAGTTAGCCATGGAAGAAAAGAAGATGATTTTAGAGCATGAGAGAGTGTTGAGGGAGCTGGAGCTGAAGGCGAAGAGCTTAGAGATCACTCCCTCTGGTGGCAGCACACCGTCAGTGCTTGTAGAAGGAAAAGTATATATTCCCAAGGATGTGATTAAGGATTTCCAGAAGCATGAGGACATTGGGCAGTGGTTTAAGGCCTATGAGGTAGCCATGATGTCCCATAGAATCCCTGAGAGAGATTGGGGAGCAGGGCTGTGGGGCCGCTTCATGGGTGAAGGAAGGGAAACCTTACTAGCTCTGCCCAAAGAGGATCAGGTGTCCTATGCCCCCATGAAGGAAGCCTTAGTAGCCAGGTTTGGGTTGACCCCAGAGCTTTATAGGCAGAAATTTTGAAATTGCGAGAAGCTGGAGTCTAGCACCTGGGTGGAATATGTGTCTTTTTTTTGCAGAGCATTGGATGGTCGGGTGAAGGGTAGCAAGGCAAATGATTTTCAGGCGCTCTATGATTTGATTGCATGGGAGCGCTTGTCCAGTAGTTGTTTTCCAGAGATACGCCAGCACCTGAATGACAGTAAGCTGACTGATCCCAGGAAGCTTGCTGTGGAGGCGGACCGATGGGTCAGTACCCGGGTCCACAAGGGTCTTGTGGGAGACTCCGCCAAAGGTGGGCAGGGTCCCCAGCAGAAGAGTGGGGGGGACAAGGGGAAACAAAAGGAGTTCCAAAAAGGGCCCCAAAGTAATCCCCAAGGGAACCAAGGTAAGGGTTCCCAGCCTCCCGCTAACAAAATCCAGCCAGGTAAGCCTGTGCAGAAGGGTCCCAAAACCTGTTTTATCTGTGGTCAGGTGGGTCACTTCAGGGAGATCCTAAGTGTCCCAAACTAGTTACCACTGCACCCACTGGTGCACCACCCCGGGAAATGGCTAGTGTAGCCTTGGGGGAGGAGATGGGTGCCCAAGGTGGGTGGGGTCCCGCAGAGATGTCCCTGGTCTCTTTAGGAGACAGTGAGATGGTCCCTAGGGCTCATCTGCCTGATAACACTAAAAATACAGGCAGTGGGTGACCATCAATGGCCATAGTGTGGAGGCTCTGAGAGACACCGGAGCCAGTGTGACAGCTGTCAGTTGTCGGCTGGTGTCTGAAGAGCAGGTGGTCCCCAACACATTCTACCCTGTAGTTGCCGCTGACAACTCAGAGTGCCTCTGCAAAGTGGCACAGGTTCCCTTTGAGTGGGGGGTGTCTCAGGTACCTTGAAAGTAGCTGTGAGACCAGCCATGCCTGTTGACTGTCTGCTAGGCAATGATTTGGAGAGCTCCCCTTGGGCTAAGGTGGAGAGAAGGTCTCATTTGGAGATGTTGGGTCTGCCTGAGTGGGCATGTGTGGCCACTCGGTCCATGGCAGCCGGTAAAGGTATTCAAGAGGACCTGGAGCCTGAAAGAGTGGCCCAGGTGCCTGCCTTAAAGAGGAGAGGCAGGTGGCGCGGGAAACCGACCCCCGAAGTTCCCACGGTCCACGAGGAGGCAAACCTTGAGGGGGATGCCCTGGAACCTACTGGGGAATAAGTAGCTGAACTGGGGGACCTGCATGAGCTGACCCATTGGCAGCAGGAAGGAGGCCCCTCCAGGGAAGAGTTCTCTTGTGGGTTTGTGGCAACAGGCTGCAAACCAGGCCGCAGGTGATCAGTCTGGATCACATTGGATTTACTGGGAGAATGGTCTCCTGTATAGTGAGCCTAAGGTTGCTGAGCCTGGGTCAGCCCGTGTGCTGGTGGTACCCCAGCGCTTCAGAGCCTTCCTACTGGGTCTGGCTCATGATGTGCCTTTATCAGGACATTTGGGGCAAGACAAGACCTTTGAAAGGCTTGTCACCCACTTTTACTGGCCCAAAATGCGCAAGAGTTCAGATACTCATTGCAGGACCTGTCAGACTTGCCAGGCAAGTGGTAAGAGTGGGAGGAAGCACAAGGCTCCTCTCCAACCTTTCCCTGTGGTCAGCACCCCCTTTGAAAGGGTGAGCATTGACATTGTGGGGCCTCTGGAACCCAAGACAGCCATGGGCAACAGATTCATCCTGGTCTTGGTGGACCATACCACCCGGTACCCGGAAACCATCCCTCTCCGGACTGTGACGGCCCCCGTGGTGGGTCGTGCGTTGATGGGGATTTTCTCCTGTGTGGGGTTCCCCAGAGAGGTGGTGTCAGAATGTGGTACCATCTTCATATCTAAGTATATGAAGTCCCTGTGGCAGGAGTGTGGTGTAACCTATAAGTTCACCACTCCTTACCACCCCCAAGGTAATGGGCTGGTTGAGAGATTCAACCGGACCCTGAAGGGCATGATTATGGGACGTCCTCTTGCCATGCCTGCTGTTTGCTTACAGAGAGGTGCCACAGAAGTCCTTAGGGTTCAATCCCTTTGAACTGCTGTACAGCCATCCTGTAAGAGGACCTCTGAGTTTGGTGAAAGAAGGCTGGGAGAAAGCTCCCAGTAAACCTCCCCAGGATGTATATAGCTACATGCTGGACTTCAGAAACCAGACTAGGCGTTTCAGACAACTCACTCAGGCGAATCTGGAAGCCAGCCAGAAGAGATGAAACAGTGGTATGATGAGAATGCCACTCTGATAGAGTTTCAGCCTGGACAAAAGGTTTGCGTCATGGCCCCAGTGGAGCCATGTGCGCTCCAGGATAAGTGGACCGGACCATTTGAGGTGGTGGAGCGCAAGAGTGACGTCACCTACTTGGTGGACTTGCAGTCTCCTAGGAACCCTTTGCGGGTCCTACATGTGAACTGCCTGAAGCCCGACTTGGAGAGGTCCGAAGTGGGCATGCTCTTAGCAACAGATGCTGGGATGGAAGAGGAGACTGAGCCTCTTCCTGACCTCCTGTCTGCAAAGGAGCAAGATGGGTCAGTGGACGGTGTGAACCTCTCTACCACCCTGACCCCTGAGCAGCAGAATGACTGTCGCCAACTGTTGGGACAGTTTCCTGACCTGTTCTCCCTGACCCCCGGTGTCACTCAGTGGTGCGTCCATGATGTGGACACTGGGGACAGTCCTCCAGTAAAACATAAGATTTACAGAGTGACTGACAGGGTCAGAGCTTGCATCAAGGAGGAGGTCTCCAAGATGTTAGCGCTAGGGGTGATTGAGTCCTCAGACAGCCCTTGGGCCAGCCCAGTGGTCTTGGTCCCAAAGGCTCCCGCACCCGGTGCCACACCAGAACTCCGGTTTTGTGTGGACTACCGAGGGCTCAATTCAGTCACCAGGACTGACGCGCACCCCATCCCCAGAGCTGATGAGCTCATTGATCGGTTGGGGGCTGCCCGGTACCTCAGTACGTTTGACTTAATGTCTGGGTACTGGCAGATCGCCTTAACTGATGGGGCAAGAGAGAGGTCAGCATTCTCCACACCAGATGGGCACTACCAATTCCGGGTGATGCCCTTTGGGATGAAGAATGCCCCGCCACCTTTCAGAGGTTGGTCAACCAGGTGTTGGCTGGACTGGAGGATTTCAGTGCCGCCTACCTGGATGACATTGCAGTGTTCAGTGCCACTTGGGAGGAACATCTGCACCACCTCTGGGAAGTGTTGAAGGCGCTGCGGAGGGCAGGCCTCACTATCAAGGCGAGTAAGTGCCAGATCGGGCAGGGTTCTGTGGTGTACTTGGGAAACCAGGTTGGGAGCGGCCAGGTGGCGCCCCTACAGCCCAAGATTGATACCATCCTGGCTTGGGAACCCCCCAAGACCCAGACAGAGGTGAGAGCCTTTTTAGGACTCACAGGGTATTACAGGAGGTTTGTCAAAGGGTATGGCAGCATTGTTGCACCCTTAACAGAGCTGACTTCCAGGAAGCAGCCCAAGAAAGTGAACTGGACTGATGCCTGCCAGAAAGCTTTTGATGCCCTGAAATCTGCCATGTGCACGGCACCCGTGCTTCAGGCGCCCAACTTCTCAAAGGAATTCATTGTGCAGACAGATGGTTCAGAGCATGGTGTGGGGGCTGTGCTTTCACAGATGAATGAAGAGGGCCTAGACCAACCTGTAGCCTTGGAGGTTACTTCCACACAAACAGAGGTGGAGTGCGATTGAGCGTGAGGCATTTGCTGTGGTCTGGGCACTGAAGAAGTTGAGACCATACCTGTTTGGGGCTCACTTCCGGGTTCAGACAGACCACAGGCCCCTCAGATGGTTGATGCAGATGAGGGGTGAGAATCCAAAGCTGTTGAGGTGGTCCATTTCCCTACAGGGGATAGACTTTACGGTGGAACACCGCCCTGGTACAGAACACGCCAATGCTGATGGTCTGTCCAGATTTTTCCGCCTTAGTGAAGAGAACTCCCAGGAGGGTGGGTAGTTCTCCCCACATTTCAGCTGGAGGGGACACGTGTTAGACTTGGCACCATTGGCGTGGGTCTCCCTTCCACTTTTTGCTGTTGCCTCATCTGTTTTTGCTGGTCTTGATAGCTTTGGGCACTTTGCCACTGCTGTTCAGTGCCAAAGTGCAAGTGCTCCCTTTGTAAATTGATGTAATGGATTAGTGATTCCATGATTGGCTGATTTGATTTACTTGTCAGACCCTAGTACAGTGCACTATGTGTGCCCAGGGCCTGTAAATCAAATGCTGCTGGTGGGCTTGCAGCACTGATTGTGCCACCCACAGCAGCAGCTTGTAAAATGCAGAGCCTGTGTGCAGTCTGGGACTGCCATGTCGACTTGGCAAGTGCACACACTTGCCAGTCCCTAAACCTTCCCTTTTCTACATGTTAGTCACCCCTAAGGTAGGCCCAAGGTACCCTTGTGGGCAGGGTGCATTGTATGTAAAAGGTAGGACATGCATGCCCTGATGTGTGTGGCATGTCCTGATAGTGAAATACTGTCCAATTTCGTTTTTCACTATTGCAAGGCTATCTGTTCCCATAGGCCAGAATGGGCAGTTAGTTGATAACATCTTATAAACATAACTGGCCCTAGGAACAAGATAGGAAAATAAAGTTTAGTATGCCTGAATTCAGAATGTTAAAGTGCATCTTTTAGTGTGGGTGATTTTACATTCTGTGTTTGAAAATGCCACTTTTAGAAAGTGGGTATTTTCTTGCCTAACCATCCAGTGGGCCTCTGCTAGGTTTGTGTATTGCATGTCTGGCTTGTGAGTGACAGGAGCTGGGAGAGGGCAGCGGCTCCGGCAGTCTGATGAGTCAGGGCTGGGCTGAATGGGACCTGGGTTGAATTTAGAGAAGGGGAGGAGATTTCCTTTCACCTGCCTGGGCCAGGTCTGCTTTCAACAATGCTGTCTCCACCTCCTGCCAGGAAGCTGCACCAGTGAGGACAGAACTGGTTTTGGCTGGGTACAGACACTCTCTGCCTTCAGAGAGCAAAGAATTTGTGTGTATAAAAAGGGGGACCCAGACCCCAGAACTTTGGATCACTTCTGGGAAATCAAGAGGAACCTTTGCCAAGGAGAAGAGCCGGAGAAGCTGAGGAGGAATACTGCCCCTGTGCTGTTTGCTGTCTGGGGTTGGCCTGTAGTGGCTGCTTGCTGCCAAGGAAAGGAGAAAAGGACTTTGCTGTTTGCTTTGTCACCTGCTTGAAGAAAAGATCTCCAAGGGCTTGAAACTGAGCTTGCCTCCTGTTCTGAAGTCTCAGGGACACAAAGACTTCACCACCAGCTTCCCTGAATTTCCTTGCTGGGAATTCTAACCTGCAAAGAGGTGCCTGCTGCTGTTTAGGACCTCTAGAGACTGCTTGTCACTGGGAGCTGGAAGATCGACGCAACGAGGAAGAAGCGTGTCGCATCCGCACCGATTCCCGACGCATCGCCGAGCCACGGGGAAGAAGCGTGCCGCATCCGCACTTGGTTCCGACGCCTCGCCGAGCAACCAGGAAGAAGCGCGCCGCATCCACACCGGGTCCCGACGCATCGCCGAGAAAACCGTTGCAGCACCTGCCGTGCGGCTGCAAAAGATCACGCATCGTACCGGACCGTCGCATTGCATCGGCCGCCATTTTGTCGCATCGCACCGGATCGTCGCCACGCATCGAGGTGCCATCTTGTCGCATCGTAACCGGAAGGCAGTAAGAAACAGATGCATCCCCTCCTCTCCGGTAAGGAACAGACGCATCGCCTCCCCTGCGCTGCAGTAAGGAACAGACGCATCGCCTCCCCCGAAGCAAGGAACTGACGCATCACCTTCCCTTCGACCCTTTTGTTTGTTTTGCGTGACGCATCCAAAGTACTTTGTGAGAAAAGTGTCGCATTGATAACTTGCATTGAACTGAACTATTTCTACCCATTAAGAGCCTTATTTTTGATACTGTATTGTGGATTTTTGTTGTTTGGTCTTGTGTTAGTTTAGATAAAGATTATTTATTTTCTAAACTGGTGTGGTGTCCATTTGTGGTGTTTTCACTGTGTTACTGTATGTGTTCACAAATGCTTTACACACTGCCTCTGAGATAAGCCTGTCTGCTCGTGCCAAGCTACCAAGGGGGTGAGCAGGGGTTATTTTAGGAGTGTATCCCCCTTACCCTGACTAGAAGCAAGGGCCCCTATTTGGACAAAGGTACCTACCTCTGCCAACTAGAGACCCCCATTTCTAACATTGGTGATCAGCAGTGAGGATTTGGACTTGCATTTGTGATTTACATACAGTGATTGGTGTACACTACTAGTGAGTGCAGACCATTACGCAACCACATACATTTTGGTAGAGTTTTTCCTTGGAGCTTCTATTTTTGAGAACTGCCAATTTTTCACCATGAGCAAAGCAGCATCCATTGCATCTGTGGATATTGAGTTTGAAGAAGAGAGGGTTGATACCTACACTGTGCCACACCTCAAAGCTGTTTGCAAGAAATTTAAAATCTCTATAAGAGGCCTCACCAGAAAGGAGGAATACCAAAAGGCGCTGAGGGCCTGGTTGGAATCTAGGAATGCCAGTGAGCATCCTGAAGAGCCTAGGGAGGAGGTAGAGAATTTAGATGGGCAACAGAAGGGGCCATTGGGCCTGACTGGGGGAAAGCGCCTTCCAGGGTGGGCAGCAGTGTTTCTTCAAAGGGCCTGTCCACAGAAGAGTTGGAGGACAGGGAAAGAAGCAGAGTGCATGAGATGGAGCTAGCCAAGCTCAAACAGGGGAGTCAGGATAACATAGAAACTAAGAAATTGGAGTTGGAAAATAAGAAGTTAGCCATGGAAGAAAAGAAGATGATTTTAGAGCATGAGAGAGTGTTGAGGGAGCTGGAGCTGAAGGCGAAGAGCTTAGAGATCACTCCCTCTGGTGGCAGCACACCATCAGTGCTTGTAGAAGGAAAAGTATATATTCCCAAGGATGTGATTAAGGATTTCCAGAAGCATGAGGACATTGGGCAGTGGTTTAAGGCCTATGAGGTAGCCATGATGTCCCATAGAATCCCTGAGAGAGATTGGGGAGCAGGGCTGTGGGGCCGCTTCATGGGTGAAGGAAGGGAAACCTTACTAGCTCTGCCCAAAGAGGATCAGGTGTCCTATGCCCCCATGAAGGAAGCCTTAGTAGCCAGGTTTGGGTTGACCCCAGAGCTTTATAGGCAGAAATTTTGAAATTGCAAGAAGCTGGAGTCTAGCACCTGGGTGGAATATGTGTCTTTTTTTTGCAGAGCATTGGATGGTCGGGTGAAGGGTAGCAAGGCAAATGATTTTCAGGCGCTCTATGATTTGATTGCATGGGAGCGCTTGTCCAGTAGTTGTTTTCCAGAGATACGCCAGCACCTGAATGACAGTAAGCTGACTGATCCCAGGAAGCTTGCTGTGGAGGCGGACTGATGGGTCAGTACCCGGGTCCACAAGGGTCTTGTGGGAGACTCCGCCAAAGGTGGGCAGGGTCCCCAGCAGAAGAGTGGGGGGGACAAGGGGAAACAAAAGGAGTTCCAAAAAGGGCCCCAAAGTAATCCCCAAGGGAACCAAGGTAAGGGTTCCCAGCCTCCCGCTAACAAAATCCAGCCAGGTAAGCCTGTGCAGAAGGGTCCCAAAACCTGTTTTATCTGTGGTCAGGTGGGTCACTTCAGGGGAGATCCTAAGTGTCCCAAACTAGTTACCACTGCACCCACTGGTGCACCACCCCGGGAAATGGCTAGTGTAGCCTTGGGGGAGGAGATGGGTGCCCAAGGTGGGTGGGGTCCCGCAGAGATGTCCCTGGTCTCTTTAGGAGACAGTGAGATGGTCCCTAGGGCTCATCTGCCTGATAACACTAAAAAATACAGGCAGTGGGTGACCATCAATGGCCATAGTGTGGAGGCTCTGAGAGACACCGGAGCCAGTGTGACAGCTGTCAGTTGTCGGCTGGTGTCTGAAGAGCAGGTGGTCCCCAACACATTCTACCCTGTAGTTGCCGCTGACAACTCAGAGTGCCTCTGCAAAGTGGCACAGGTTCCCTTTGAGTGGGGGTGTCTCAGGTACCTTGAAAGTAGCTGTGAGACCAGCCATGCCTGTTGACTGTCTGCTAGGCAATGATTTGGAGAGCTCCCCTTGGGCTAAGGTGGAGAGAAGGTCTCATTTGGAGATGTTGGGTCTGCCTGAGTGGGCATGTGTGACCACTCGGTCCATGGCAGCCGGTAAGGGTATTCAAGAGGACCTGGAGCCTGAAAGAGTGGCCCAGGTGCCTGCCTTAAAGAGGAGAGGCAGGTGGCGCGGGAAACCGACCCCCGAAGTTCCCACGGTCCACGAGGAGGCAAACCTTGAGGGGGATGCCCTGGAACCTACTGGGGAATAAGTAGCTGAACTGGGGGACCTGCATGAGCTGACCCATTGGCAGCAGGAAGGAGGCCCCTCCAGGGAAGAGTTCTGCGAGGAGCAGAAGAAGTGCCCTTCTCTTGTGGGTTTGCGGCAACAGGCTGCAAACCAGGCCGCAGGTGATCAGTCTGGATCACATTGGATTTACTGGGAGAATGGTCTCCTGTATAGTGAGCCTAAGGTTGCTGAGCCTGGGTCAGCCCGTGTGCTGGTGGTACCCCAGCGCTTCAGAGCCTTCCTACTGGGTCTGGCTCATGATGTGCCTTTATCAGGACATTTGGGGCAAGACAAGACCTTTGAAAGGCTTGTCACCCACTTTTACTGGCCCAAAATGCGCAAGAGTTCAGATACTCATTGCAGGACCTGTCAGACTTGCCAGGCAAGTGGTAAGAGTGGGAGGAAGCACAAGGCTCCTCTCCAACCTTTCCCTGTGGTCAGCACCCCCTTTGAAAGGGGGAGCATTGACATTGTGGGGCCTCTGGAACCCAAGACAGCCATGGGCAACAGGTTCATCCTGGTCTTGGTGGACCATGCCACCCGGTACCCGGAAACCATCCCTCTCCGGACTGTGACGGCCCCCGTGGTGGGTCGTGCGTTGATGGGGATTTTCTCCTGTGTGGGGTTCCCCAGAGAGGTGGTGTCAGAATGTGGTACCATCTTCATATCTAAGTATATGAAGTCCCTGTGGCAGGAGTGTGGTGTAACCTATAAGTTCACCACTCCTTACCACCCCCAAGGTAATGGGCTGGTTGAGAGATTCAACCGGACCCTGAAGGGCATGATTATGGGTCTTGAGGAACCCATGAGGCATAAGTGGGACATCCTCTTGCCATGCCTGCTGTTTGCTTACAGAGAGGTGCCACAGAAGTCCTTAGGGTTCAATCCCTTTGAACTGCTGTACAGCCATCCTGTAAGAGGACCTCTGAGTTTGGTGAAAGAAGGCTGGGAGAAAGCTCCCAGTAAACCTCCCCAGGATGTATATAGCTACATGCTGGACTTCAGAAACCAGACTAGGCGTTTCAGACAACTCACTCAGGCGAATCTGGAAGCCAGCCAGAAGAGATGAAACAGTGGTATGATGAGAATGCCACTCTGATAGAGTTTCAGCCTGGACAAAAGGTTTGGGTCATGGCCCCAGTGGAGCCATGTGCGCTCCAGGATAAGTGGACCGGACCATTTGAGGTGGTGGAGCGCAAGAGTGACGTCACCTACTTGGTGGACTTGCAGTCTCCTAGGAACCCTTTGCGGGTCCTACATGTGAACTGCCTGAAGCCCCACTTGGAGAGGTCCGAAGTGGGCATGCTCTTAGCAACAGATGCTGGGATGGAAGAGGAGACTGAGCCTCTTCCTGACCTCCTGTCTGCAAAGGAGCAAGATGGGTCAGTGGACGGTGTGAACCTCTCTACCACCCTGACCCCTGAGCAGCAGAATGACTGTCGCCAACTGTTGGGACAGTTTCCTGACCTGTTCTCCCTGACCCCGGTGTCACTCAGTGGTGCGTCCATGATGTGGACACTGGGGACAGTCCTCCAGTAAAACATAAGATTTACAGAGTGACTGACAGGGTCAGAGCTTGCATCAAGGAGGAGGTCTCCAAGATGTTAGCGCTAGGGGTGATTGAGTCCTCAGACAGCCCTTGGGCCAGCCCAGTGGTCTTGGTCCCAAAGGCTCCCGCACCCGGTGCCACACCAGAACTCCGGTTTTGTGTGGACTACCGAGGGCTCAATTCAGTCACCAGGACTGACGCGCACCCCATCCCCAGAGCTGATGAGCTCATTGATCGGTTGGGGGCTGCCCGGTACCTCAGTACGTTTGACTTAATGTCTGGGTACTGGCAGATCGCCTTAACTGATGGGGCAAGAGAGGTCAGCATTCTCCACACCAGATGGGCACTACCAATTCTGGGTGATGCCCTTTGGGATGAAGAATGCCCCGCCACCTTTCAGAGGTTGGTCAACCAGGTGTTGGCTGGACTGGAGGATTTCAGTGCCGCCTACCTGGATGACATTGCAGTGTTCAGTGCCACTTGGGAGGAACATCTGCACCACCTCTGGGAAGTGTTGAAGGCGCTGCGGAGGGCAGGCCTCACGATCAAGGCGAGTAAGTGCCAGATCGGGCAGGGTTCTGTGCTGTACTTGGGAAACCAGGTTGGGAGCGGCCAGGTGGCGCCCCTACAGCCCAAGATTGATACCATCCTGGCTTGGGAACCCCCCAAGACCCAGACAGAGGTGAGAGCCTTTTTAGGACTCACAGGGTATTACAGGAGGTTTGTCAAGGGGTATGGCAGCATTGTTGCACCCTTAACAGAGTTGACTTCCAGGAAGCAGCCCAAGAAAGTGAACTGGACTGATGCCTGCCAGAAAGCTTTTGATGCCCTGAAATCTGCCATGTGCACGGCGCCCGTGCTTCAGGCGCCCAACTTCTCAAAGGAAGGAATTCATTGTGCAGACAGATGGTTCAGAGCATGGTGTGGGGGCTGTGCTTTCACAGATGAATGAAGAGGGCCTAGACCAACCTGTAGCCTTCATCAGTAGGAGGTTACTTCCACACGAACAGAGGTGGAGTGCGATTGAGCGTGAGGCATTTGCTGTGGTCTGGGCACTGAAGAAGTTGAGACCATACCTGTTTGGGGCTCACTTCCGGGTTCAGACAGACCACAGGCCCCTCAGATGGTTGATGCAGATGAGGGATGAGAATCTAAAGCTGTTGAGGTGGTCCATTTCCCTACAGGGGATGGACTTTACGGTGGAACACCGCCCTGGTACAGAACACGCCAATGCTGATGGTCTGTCCAGATTTTTCCGCCTTAGTGAAGAGAACTCCCAGGAGGGTGGGTAGTTCTCCCCACATTTCAGCTAGAGGGGACACGTGTTAGACTTGGCACCATTGGCGTGGGCCTCCCTTCCACTTTTTGCTGTTGCCTCATCTGTTTTTGCTGGTCTTGATGCTTTGGGCACTTTGCCACTGCTGTTCAGTGCCAAAGTGCAAGTGCTCCCTTTTGTAAATTGATGTAATGGATTAGTGATTCCATGATTGGCTGATTTGATTTACTTGTCAGACCCTAGTACAGTGCACTATGTGTGTCCAGGGCCTGTAAATCAAATGCTGCTGGTGGGCTTGCAGCACTGATTGTGCCACCCACAGCAGCAGCTTGTAAAATGCAGAGCCTGTGTGCAGTCTGGGATCTGCCATGTCGACTCTGGCAAGTGCACACACTTGCCAGTCCCTAAACCTTCCCTTTTCTACATGTTAGTCACCCCTAAGGTAGGCCCAAGGTACCCCTGTGGGCAGGGTGCATTGTATGTAAAAGGTAGGACATGCATGCCCTGATGTGTGTGGCATGTCCTGATAGTGAAATACGTCCAATTTCGTTTTTCACTATTGCAAGGCTATCTGTTCCCATAGGCCAGAATGGGCAGTTAGTTGATAACATCTTATAAACATAACTGGCCCTAGGAACAAGATAGGAAAATAAAGTTTAGTATGCCTGAATTCAGAATGTTAAAGTGCATCTTTTAGTGTGGGTGATTTTTACATTCTGTGTTTGAAAATGCTACTTTTAGAAAGTGGGTATTTTCTTGCCTAACCATCCAGTGGGCCTTTGCTAGGTTTGTGTATTGCATGTCTGGCTTGTGAGTGACAGGAGCTGGGAGAGGGCAGCGGCTCCGGCAGTCTGATGAGTCAGGGCTGGGCTGAATGGGACCTGGGTTGAATTTAGAGAAGGGGGAGGAGATTTCCTTTCACCTGCCTGGGCCAGGTCTGCTTTCAACAATGCTGTCTCCACCTCCTGCCAGGAAGCTGCACCAGTGAGGACAGAACTGGTTTTGGCTGGGTACAGACACTCTCTGCCTTCAGAGAGCAAAGAATTTGTGTGTATAAAAGGGGACCCAGACCCCAGAACTTTGGATCACTTCTGGGAAATCAAGAGGAACCTTTGCCAAGGAGAAGAGCCGGAGAAGCTGAGGAGGAATACTGCCCCTGTGCTGTTTGCTGTCTGGGGTTGGCCTGTAGTGGCTGCTTGCTGCCAAGGAAAGGAGAAAAAGGACTTTGCTGTTTGCTTTGTCACCTGCTTGAAGAAAAGATCTCCAAGGGCTTGAAACTGAGCTTGCCTCCTGTTCTGAAGTCTCAGGGACACAAAGACTTCACCACCAGCTTCCCTGAATTTCCTTGCTGGGAATTCTAACCTGCAAAGAGGTGCCTGCTGCTGTTTAGGACCTCTAGAGACTGCTTGTCACTGGGAGCTGGAAGATCAACGCAACGAGGAAGAAGCGTGTCGCATCCGCACCGATTCCCGACGCATCGCCGAGCCACGGGGAAGAAGCGTGCCGCATCCGCACTTGGTTCCGACGCCTCGCCGAGCAACCAGGAAGAAGCGCGCCGCATCCACACCGGGTCCCGACGCATCGCCGAGAAAACCGTTGCAGCACCTGCCGTGCGGCTGCAAAAGATCACGCATCGTACCGGACCGTTGCATTGCATCGAGCCGCCATTTTGTCGCATCGCACCGGATCGTCGCCATGCATCGAGGTGCCATCTTGTCGCATCGTAACCGGAAGGCAGTAAGAAACAGATGCATCCCCTCCTCTCCGGTAAGGAACAGACGCATCGCCTCCCCTGCGCTGCAGTAAGGAACAGACGCATCGCCTCCCCCAAAGCAAGGAACTGACGCATCACCTTCCCTTCGACCCTTTTGTTTGTTTTGCGTGACGCATCCAAGGTACTTTGTGAGAAAAGTGTCACATTGATAACTTGCATTGAACTGAACTATTTCTACCCATTAAGAGCCTTATTTTTGATACTGTATTGTGGATTTTTGTTGTTTGGTCTTGTGTTAGTTTAGATAAAGATTATTTATTTTTCTAAACTGGTGTGGTGTCCATTTGTAGTGTTTTCACTGTGTTACTGTATGTGTTCACAAATGCTTTACACACTGCCTCTGAGATAAGCCTGTCTGCTCGTGCCAAGCTACCAAGAGGGTGAGCAGGGGTTATTTTAGGAGTGTATCCCCCTTACCCTGACTAGAAGCACGGGCCCCTATTTGGACAAAGGTACCTACCTCTGCCAACTAGAGACCCCCATTTCTAACAGTAGGTCATAAAAGAAAACCACAGAAATAAATGCAGACAAATACAAAGTACGAATGGATAAAAACGACAGCAAGGTGCAAGTGTGACACTCCAATATACAAACTCTAAGAGAGAGACACTTTAATCCAATACAATAAATTCATGCATATGTTTAAAACTTCCTAAGACCTAAAACATGCTTCAACTTAAAATTACAATAAAAATTATGAGTCTGTAAAAAGACCAATGTACAGTTACCCTATCATTGTTTTTCATTTCTTGCAGGAAGGATAGATGGTCTCCTTTGCCTATTATGCCTCTCCTACAATGCAAATCCATTCAGGTGCTCTCTATGGCTATACAATAGCACGCCTCCTCTTAACACCTACACAAGACCATTTCCTGATCTAAAGAAATGTTTCAACCTACTGTGCTATAAGTTTAAAAACACACATTATTTTAAACTAGAAAAACTGACACAGTAATGCCATTTTTATAGCACATTGTCTATTGTCAACTGATATCTACAAGAGCCAAAAACCTTAAAAACAAAGATCCAATTATGTGTGAATTGGACCACACCAAAGAACTTTTTTTACCTGGACTCAGGAATTGAGCTACTCACACAACATTTAGCAATGTCAAATTCTGGGAGTTATACTAATTCTAATCTTTCCTTGGCATAGCAGTTGAAGATAGAAGTCTATTCTTTCTCCCACATGCTGGGACTTCTGTGAAGTTATTGTATTGCCTCAATTTAGGTGACCATGGCCCTCCTGCTGTTATGTCTGGGCTATACTAACAGACTTTACCTTGGGGCACACACTAACATCATGTGTACATTTCAAACAATACAAAACTCAGCCACAAAGTTAGTCCTCCATTTGTGTCTTCAGAACTTTGTATCACCAGCGTAACAAACTCTACACTGGCTCCCAATCATCACATATATATCCTTCGAAGCTCTTTGCAGCTCTCACAGGGCAATAAATGGTGAGTCTATGGTTTCAGACCCAAAAGGGTCCTTCAATTCAGATTCACAGTGCAAGTTGATAACCCAACCTTCATTTAACTACACCTAGTATTCGTGTCATTTTCGATGCAATCGACTAAACATTGGAATTCATAACCATTATTTATTGGGTAACCTTAATGGGTAACCTGGCTCTTCCCCACACTTTAACAACATGACTGGGCTTCACGCATTGTTAGCCTTTACGCACACAACACCATATGGATACACTCCACTAATAATACTCAAGAGTGTTCTGCATGAAGAGTGTGGTATTGATGTGTGTCAAAGAATATTACACCAGTCTGTTACGTTCCTGCAAATCTGAAGGGCTATGATAGGCTCTGATTAAATTTAGGAGTTGTTATCATGCAGTCTAGAGAAAAGCAAACACTATAATAATACAACATTCTTATAAATTATATAGCCACTTGAATTGTAATATGTATATATATATATATATATATATATATATATATAGAGAGAGAGAGAGAGTGAGAGAGAGAGAGAGAGAGAGAGAGAGAGAGAGAGAGAGAGAGAGAGATAGAGAGAGAGAGAGAGCGAGAAGAGAGAGAGAGAGAGTAGCCAGTAGCAATGGCACAGAAAAGACAGGGTTAACTTAGGGCAATGTGTTAAGTATTTTATACAGTGCAAAATCAAAAATTAAAATCAATTTTGAAAATAATAAAAATCCCAAACCGAATTAGAAAATTTGAGAAAATGTTGATAAACAAAATGACACCAAAATTTCAAAAATCGATAAGGGGAACCAGAGATATTAGTAAAAAAAAAAATAGGTAGAAATAGCACCAAGAAGCACAAAGTACCACTGACAGTCAATGGTCATGGTAGACCAGGACGTATGTGCAATTTGAGACTGTCTGTGATGCTGTGCAGGCAAATACACCAACCAGGTTCATCCTAGTCAAAGATTTTACTTTCTGACCTAAGTATCTTTAGTCCCAAGCCATCACAGGAATACACTTCTAAAGCCCCCCAGGAACATCTAAGTAGGCACTTGGAGGCTCACATGGGCTCAGGCAGAGCCCAACAGTAGTGTCTAGTCCAGGTGCCAATGGTCAGCTAGGCCATTGTAGGAAAGGCCTCTTGTAGCTTGTTGTTTCCCTGTAGCTTGAATAGGAGGTCAGTCTTATGACCCTTTGGGTCCACTGCTTTGTCCTCTCTGTTCTTCCTCACATCCAGTAGTGTTTTGAAGTGGGTGCCTGAAATGGCACAATTATGCCTGTCATGATGTAGTAGGTCAGAATGGCTCTTTGGCATGCCCTAAGCAATGGGGTTAAGGTTTCCGGATGGTGAAAGTCTTTGGCCACACTAAACTAGGGCTTTAAGGGATGAGTGTGTGTGTCCTCCCACAACTAACACTAAAATCCAGTTTGAAGCAGCCAATGTCCCCTAGAAAACCCAGAGACAGAAGTCTCATATAACAAATGTTATTACAGTTATGATCAATGGGACTGAGGTCATTTGTTCCCAGAGGGAGTATGATGCTCGTTCTTTATACCACATAGCTGTAGACAATGAGGGAGCATTCTGACGAGCTGATCATTATTGTTCAAAAGACATCTTCAATGTCGCAACTTGGCTGTAAATATTGGAGCGGTAAAAATGCTATGGCTATTGTGTCTTATAGCCTGTCACACGCCATGATAATAGTCTATTGTGAGTACTGGGATCAATATTCTTCTAGGGTGTTTCCAGAAATATTGTCACGTAACTTTGTGCTGGAGACCAGTTGGCATATTGGTGCCACTTTATAACAAGCATTGGCAAAACCTATAGATCTGACATTGGCTGCCAGCCTTTTGACTTTGGCAATTCTTCTTTGATCCCTGCAAAACGTTATTGTTTGTAAGCTGCTGTGCCCTCATCAATTTAAAAAAACAAACAAAAAAACATTGGCTAAAGGCAAAAATATCTTCTTTGTCTCAAACAAGCAACACTACCGTCGTAGTCCCTGTGTGTGAATGTGCTCCTTGAGAAAAGGCAACATGCTGAAACGCATACTGAAGTCAGCCAATGGCTGAAGTGGACTGACCCTTTCCCCATGATGCATGCTGGAATGGGTGGAAGAAAAATGTGAATGGCACAACAAACTAATGGATTAAGTCTGGCTGAAACCCCCTTTAACTAACTATGTTATACACATAATGTTAGTCAATTCAAAAGGTCTTGGCTAATATGAGACCTGGAAAAGCCACACAGTCTGGCGTTAGCTACCGGCGTTTTGCCTTTGCTAATGTTTTTTTGTAATGTTTTTGTAAATCTTTAATCCAAAAAGACAGAGAGGATTGAAAAGATAAATAAATAGAGAGGGTTGTAAAGAAATATAGGTAAATAGGGTTGGATAGATAGATAGATAGATAGATAGATAGATAGATAGATAGATAGATAGAGTTGAATACATATAGACAGTTGCATAAAAAGATAGATAGATAGAGTTGCATACATATAGACAGTTGAATAAAAAGATAGATAGATAGATAGATAGATAGATAGATAGATAATCAGAATAAACAGCACAGTTACAACTGGTAATTTAATAGTAAAATGTTTGCATAAGCACAACATAGAAGAGCTCTGAAAGCAAACACGAAAGCCAAACAAGCAGCACATACAGATCAAAGTCCTCAATTAAAACACATACCAGCATGACAAACAGAAGTGCAGTTACAAATGCACTTAATTGCGTGCATACTAAAAAGAGGATACCTTTATAAAGAACGTTTTCAAATGGAAACAATCTACTATGATGTGCAGTAGCAGCAGTCAGATAAACAAAGGCCACTCAAAATGAATTTACAAATCCATTATTAGGAGAAAGGAACTAATAAAGGTGGAATATACCCTGTGCACACATCAAAAGCAGCATAAAGAGCTGGCAGAAAGTGTCTTGCTCTCACATCAGGCTTTATACACAAAGGCAACACTAAAGTAATAATAAAATAAAGACAAATACACTGGTCTTGTGTGTGAATGTGTTCCTTGCGAAAGAGCAAAATTCAGTCACTCAAAGGGAAGTTAGCCAGTGATTGAAATAGGCTGGCCCACTGCCCATTGCCCTATGCTATAGTGGGCAGAAGCAAAATGTGAATGACACAACAACATTCCAATGGATAAAGAGAACTGGCTGAAAGCCCCTTTTAATAAGTGTATTTTACATATAACTTTAGTAAAATCAAAAGGTTTTGGCTAATGCTAGACTCAAAAAGGCAGATAGGAAGCAACTTCCAAATAAAAAGCTTCTGTCAGTGCTGTCCCTCTGCTCTGAGCTCACTGCCAGGGTCAGAGCAAACCATCTCAGTGAAAGTGTTGATACATTTTGTTGCCCACCCAAACTGATTTTAAAAAACTGATGTTCACGATGCACAATGCAGTGGCGGTGGACCTGCTTTCATATCTGGATGTCCCCCATGGCATTGCGCAATCGCAATTATCTACTTTACAATCGCATGATGCTATGGAGTGGTATTGAGCTTGGAGTTAGATGACTAGTTGAAGTGCACTGGTTAATATCTTTAGTGAGCTATAAAGTTGGATTTAGGCTCAGAAGGTGATAGCTTTGCCCATAGAAGTTGTCTCACCTGAAAGATTGTGGAAGAGGTGTTAGGAAGCTTTGTATTGTTCCTGTGTCCTGTTGACTGTGTATACTAGTGACCTGGACTAGGCTTTGAGGGCTATGTGAGCTTGCTCCTATAGACTAGGCAGAAATACAGTGCCAGCTCTTTCTTCCACTGACAATAGAGTGATTTGTGATCACAAGAGAGTGGAGCTTCAGTGCTGTTTAGATTCTCTGATTTTCTTCTCCTAGCATAACATCCTAAAGGTAACCTACAAAAGATATAGATCACGTAGCAGGGCATATTTAAATTGTCCCCAAATCGTGCGCGAGTGCGAGTGCAGATACACTGTTAAGATGAGATGTATACCTCTCTTGGTCAGAGCATGGATAATTCCCCTTACATGGCTGGCTATGCTTGAATGGAAGAGCAACTGTGTTATTCACATAAATAATACTCTGGTGCTTTCATCATAATTATGTTACTCTATCCATAACCAGTGTTAGAAAAGTGTCCTTGCAACATTACATCCTCTGGTGATATAACATGCCTCTGCTTTGTTTAGCAATTAATAACAAATGTATGTACCCTAGATATAAAACTGTAAAAAACACATCTTCAGGTTAGTGCACACAGTTTAGGAAAACCTATTTATAGTTGTAATCCTGAAGTCATGTTTGGACAATCAGTTTAATAAACGTAATGGCCATCTAACGTGTAAATGCATGAGGCAGAGCTTTGTCAGAGGTATATGCGAAACATGTTACTCTGAAAGAACAACCCACCTTCTCATTGGCCACTGATTGGAAAATTATTTAAGGACACAACACACATTTGATGGTCCCCTCCCACGAGTTAGGGATACCTCATCTGAAAGCAACAGTTGTCTCCCTCTCCCCTGATCTAAAATCTGCCCTACTCCCTGACAGGAGCACTACTGGATGACTGTTGGGGGCAATATGGTGCCCCCATGCTAGGAGTGCCATGGATGAAGGCCTAATCTTGCCTTGCCCATAAACACTGACATTCATGAGTAAACATCAGAATATCTTCTACTGAAACTAAAGGATAAAAGGTGTCTCAACAGGGTATTTAGTAGTAACCATTTATATGGAATTTCAAACATACGGTTTTTGGTTATTCCTACCTTTGGAGGGGCATTTTTATCTGAAGCATCCAAGTCCCCATCGAGGAATGGCATGGCAAAGGAACTGAGATCCTAGAAGGAAGATGAGAAAACCATTAATTATTGCATAAACTGAATTGCAGTCAACCTATCATGCTGTTGTGACCCCTATTTGTTTGGTCAGGCCTATAACTGAAGGATGTTTTACTGGATTCAACATTGAGCCAGTCAGGAGTGGTTGGGAGCATGGTTCTAAAATAAAGTATTTGCTAGCAGATCAGAGACTTAAATATCACCATCTTAGCATTTTCATGCCTCCACATGACCCAAAAAGCCTACACAGTGTCCGTATGCACTCCTCATATAAACTGGACACCATGAGTTCGGTGTTGATAGCAGCAGAGAACTTTCCTAGTAAAGATATATTTTGTCGGCTATTGACTAGCATGATCAGTGAATAACAGGAAATCCTATACTCTAAGGCAAGGGTACCCAATGTTTTTTTTTTTTATTTATTTATTGAAGAACTTATTTAATGTGGACCTAGCTGCAGGGGCAGCAGAGTGCTACAGTATAACTAGATAACAATAGGAACAGTTGACATCCGATATCATTAAAGGAAATATATATAGATGGTAACATGACAGAATAAAGTTAGAAAGGCACAGATAATAAAAGTAGTAACGACTCAAAGGATGAGTGTTTAATTCAATTCTAAATGCCCAGAGGTCTAGTTTCAGGTTAGTATGATAGGGTAGCTTGTTCCGACATCTTGGAGGTAAAGAAGAGAAAGCTTGATTGAAAGGTTTATATTTTTGACTGTCAAGATCATCAATAGTACGCATATCTTGTTCCTCGTTGATCTCAACTTCCAGTAGTATTAAATGTCTCTTTTGGATAAGAAGGGGTCTAGCAGAAAAGTCTTTGCATGTAATGTAGGTTATTTCAGGGGAGCAGGATCCATTCAGGATATCCACGATAACCACTCAATATGTAAGTTCCATTCCTATTTATTGTGTCATGTTTTCTTCTCCAAAGATCCTAAGAATTCTGGAATGGATCCAGCAGTCCTGAATCCATGGTAGGTATCCGGGTTCTAAGTCGGTACTCCTGGTGTTCAGTAATATGGCTGCTTCATTGAAGCTTTACACCTCAAGATGATACAAAATGCTTCCTGAAATCTGGATTTTATGAAATGAGTAAATATGGTTCTCATTCCACCCTCCTATGCCTTCCCCTTAGGCTTTTCTTACTAATCGATATGCTATTAACATTTTCTTACGAGAAGATGAAATACAAGTAATACCGAAAATCAAACGTAAAGTTGCTGAGTGAAGTGCCACACCTTGCTTTTCTCTATGATATTCGTTATTCACGTCCACCCACTTTACAGTACCTCTGTGTAATAAGGTTTACTTCTATGATGTTTCATAGATATCCCCAAACAACACTTGCTTTGTGCGCCTAAATTTAAGCTTGTAACCGCATGTGGCTTTTCTTGTAGGCTTGTCCAGGACATATGTTTATTTTCATGTCCCATAATAGCCTTGATGATTTGGTTTGTTTATTTAACGTTTAATTGTTTTGAATTGACCTGGGAAAAGGTTACTTGTTCTTTACTGATTCTGTGTTCGCCATTTCCCTCTCTTTTAGTCTTTTGTCTCACTCCACTCGAATCCCTGAAGCCCCTCTAGGGTCCAATACAATATATTTGCTCACCTATATATATATTTTCAGGTATAACCTTTTAGAAAGTTCTTCTAATTGTCTAGTCTAGAGTAATGGTTTGCAAACCACAAGTGAAGGTGCTCAACATTTATAATGAAATTCTAACAGTAATGCTGTTAGCAACCAGAGGATGGCCAGGATTAATTAAATTTTCTCTTCAGCATGAGGTGCTTTCAAGGTGCATTCCATCACTATAAGTTGGTTTATGGCTTCCATCTAATGTTACCTCACTGGACAGCCACCAGCATTACTCTACCTGGGAAACAACCTTTACATCGCGGTCATTAGACCGCGATGCCTTTACAACGCGGTCGTTACAACGACCGCGTTGTTACAACGCAATGCCATTACTACGCAAGTCATTACATCGACTTGCAGTAGATGGCGCTCTAACATAAGGAATAGTATAATTTACTATTCCAACACTTTCCCTACTGTTCTAACAACGCGGTGGTTGTAACGACCGCGTTGTTAAGGAACGCAATGTGATTGCATGCGTTGTAGCGTGCTATATTATATTCCTCTACCTACTCACCCAGAGCCTCCTATAGGAACAAGGGTTGAAGTCCAACATTACACAAAACATAGATCCAACTAATGTTGAAAACAATACAAAAAAATAATAAATACAAAATTATGCTAACGAATCATGAAAGCTATATGACATAAAGCAAACTATGCAAAATTCTAAAATAATACCTCTACACAATTAAGCAATATATGCAAAGTTTTACTGAGACAGTGATATAAAAAGACAATACAATCATAAAACAATGGTGTGCAATGACACCTATCTTTGACACATATTGAAGAGGAAGCATTGATTGCTACTTCTGGTTTTGTGTTTTGTCCAATCAGCCTTTATGTGAATTTATCTGCCTCTGCCATTGTTTTTCTGCTTACACTGTCAATTGTGTCTTTTATAATGTTTGTTGTGTAACTGTGTGAGCACCATTGTTTTATGATTGTATTATCTTTTTATATCACTGTCTCAGTAAAAATTAGCATAAATTGCTTAATTGTGTATGGGTATTATTTTAGAATTTTGCATAATTTGCTTTAGTGATATAGCTTTCATGATTTGTTAGCATAATAATTTTTTTTTGTATTGTTTTCAACATTAGTTAGATGTATGTTTTGTGCAATGTTGTATTTGAACCCTTGTTAGTATTGTAGTCTTTACTTTGCCCCAGGTTCGGGTAATAGGGCTGCCCCTGCTTGATGTAACTCCGAAAGGAACGGCTAGGCCACCTGGATCCAAACGATGCCAGATCATCCGCGCCCCTTCCCTCTGCTATTCTGGTGGGAACCAAACTTTTTAGTCAGTGTTGAGAATGCGCTCCTAACTAACTTTCCTCAATCAACAGAGTAACACTACATAAAAGGATGGAATACATTTGGCACATGAACCACAGAGACCAAGGAGTAACTGTTTAAGAAGTAAAAGTTAAGAGTTGAACAGAATCTAAATATTAAGGATAGGAATCACTTAAAAGTAAGAATGGACACCATGCATCACCTAGATACTAAGATGGAAACCGTGATTCGTTCAGACAGTAAGGACACAGAACATGCAGCACTTGGATGTTAACGAAGGAGACCATGTGGGACCCAGAATATAAGGATGGCAAAATGATGTGACTGCAATGAAACCATATAGGATCCTAATAATTAGGATTAAAACCATGTAGGCTGCAGATAATTAGTATGGACTTATGATTCAAGGATGGAGACCATGAAGGAGTTAAGTAACAAAGATGGAGACCACATAGGACCTACGGTTTAAGGGATACCTAAGCAATAAAAATGGAAACCATGTGGCACTTCAGTATGAAGACCAAGTGCGTCCTAAGTATTAGGAGTGAAGACTAAGCAGGGCCTAGGTGGAGACTATGTAACACCTACCTTTTAAATATGGAAACTATATAGGGTCCAGATATTAAGGCTAGAGACCCCGCAAGAGGGTGGTACAGAGGAAGAGGTGATCATGAACTAAATGCATCAGTGGGGGCATCTTTCGTTTTCACTCTGTCTGCCCCTTATGTGCACCAAAAGAAGGTAAAACTCGGACTCACAAGTGGGCTAGCCAACGACCCTCCAATGGTGCACTGAAGTTCTTTTGCACTTAGTATAGCTTTCAGCTGTCAGGGCCTGTTTCTTTTTTTATGTATGTTTTGCTTGTGATTTAGAAAAGAACCCGGCAACAGGCCAGCGAGATCCCAATCTGAATGTATTTAGTTTCACAATACAAACATCAGCACTGCGGCATTGCCGGAAGTCTCTTTCATCAAGCGAGCTTTGTGATCTGTGGCAGAAAGCCCTTCCCCCCATTCAGGCAGTGGCGCTCGGTTCAGCCCAGTCTCATTGTGCGCAGTCACAATGCACTGAGACGAACAATCAATGCTCCGATTGGCGGACACAATCCATTTTAAGTGCAATTAGCCAGCAGATGGAAAATGGGGCCTGAAAATAGAAACCTTTTGCAGCATGTGGTTCATACATTTGGATCCAGACTTCTTTTCGATTGCCTAATGGAGTGTATTTGTGTTCTGCACCTTCACTTATGTGGTTGCTCGGTATTTCGTGATTTTTAATTTTTATTACAGATTTTCCCATCTGCCTCGTCTTCTCACCTACTGCAGCCCTTCCATATAATAGTGTAGGGCAGACCTGTCATCACCCTTAATCGTACTGTAGTATTTCCAGTGGATTTAAAAATTGCCTATGGGTTTTCCCAAGTCAAATGTTATCACAGTGTCAATAGGCAAACAATCCCTCTCCTCTAAAGCAATGGGCACCTGCTAAAAAGCCTTTCTGCCCTTTATCGAGTGAAGTTCCTATGACAAGGAAACCTCCAATGGCGTCTCTGTTACGGATCCAAGCTTGGGTGCACTTTCAAGCTCTTCACCTTCAAACACTTGACTTGATGATACATGTGCCGCAGGTGCGTCGCGATGAGCTTGGCAGAGTGTTGCCCCTACACAGCGGAGCCCCTCTGCTGAAAATATTGGTGGGCCCAGGGCCGGACTGGCCGTAGCGAGTATCGGGCGCTTCCCCGGTAGAGTGGGAGGGTGGGGGCCTGTTTTGGAGCGGTGGGGGACGGTTTTGTTACTGGGGCGCGATTTTGTAGCGCTGCTGCAATATCGGCCCCTAGTAACAAAAGTAGCAGTGCTGGGCGCCAGTTTTGTAAAGCAGCAGTGCTTCACGCTTGCAAACCCCACCTCTCCCCCCCCCCCACTCCCCCCATTTGGGGCTGATCGGACAAATTTGCCTGGGCTGCTTTGGATTCACAGTCCAGCCCTGGTGGGGCCTTAGACTCAGTGCCCCATAAAAGTTGGGCCCCATGTATGCAGTGCTTTAAATGGGCCAGTACTCACCGGTGCTGAGTACCGGCACTTCTTAGATTTATCTCTCTGAGTACCGCCACTTCTCCACTGCCAAGGAGAGTACCGGTACTCATGAAAAGGAAGGCACATTGGCTGTGAGTACTGGTGAGCAGGAGTGGAACGTGTCTCTGGCAGCCAAGGCGCCGCTTCTGTAGCCAAGATCTGAGCCCCAGCTGAGCTATTCAGCAGGCCTCATTTGAATAATGTTCGGGTGCTCACCATCACGTTGTGCTTGACAGAGCAGGGTCCGTTCAGGCCCTGTGTTGTCAATCACATTCACACTATGGTGTGTATTTGTGCAAACACAGGAATGGCAGTCCCCTGGCACGGTAATTAAAAAAGCCATGGTATGTGAAGAGTCAATCAATCAATCAAAAAAACTTTATTTCGGCTATACAGCCATAAAAGCACAATTGATTAAAACATTCATAATATACAAGAAATTATGGTAGAAGGGAATTTATACAATCAGGAAAAAGTGCAGAGTGTCCTTGGAACCCGTATGTGACAATGTACTACAAATTTGTACAATGTATTCTGACCCCTGCGGCCACTCATCGCTCGATGTTTAACAACCTACAGTATTTACTCAAGTCCAGGGAACTATCATCACAATTTAAAAAACAATAAAAAGCGTTTAAAAACGTTACAATAAATAAGTTTTGTATTTAAAAGGTGTAGAATAAAACTGTTAAAATAGCTGACAAGTTTTCAAATAGGAGGATGTACAGTTTTAAGTTAGCAGCATAGTCAATGGATAAGCACACTTAGATACTTCCTGAGCTCTTTTTTTTTATAATGCCTCTACGTATACACCACATCGCAAGCAAAAATTTAGAAGTAGCAAAGACAAATAATGGGTGTGTCTCGTATTTTAGTAGCCTATAGGCCTCTGTGTGGTCTCTAATCCCCACATTTCTACACAACTGGAGAACCCACTTAGATCTTGACCTTCTATACGCAGGACAGAAGAGGAGAACATGAAGTTCTGTCTCTTCAGTTGACGTGCACCCAGGGCAATCCAGTTTGGTGGCGCCCTTCCATTGGTTTGTAAATGCTCGGAGAGGGAGCACACCGTATCTGAATTGAAAGTATAATTTCTTTGCAAGAAATGGCTGGATGTTATCCAGGGCTGGCTCTAGCTTGTATTGCTGTTTGACGTCCAGAAACCTGGAGGTCAAACTGCATGAGTTAACGCTCTGGGATAATTGTACAAATTTAAGTTCTTTGAGGGCAAGAGATAGGGACTTTTTAGGGATGCTGGGGCAGGTCTCTTCAGGAGTTAGCCATATGTTTGCCCTCCCCAGAGTATGGCATATACTTCTAATATAGGAAAGCCATGGAATGTTCCCTGCTCCCAAGATGGACATAACATCCTTCAGTTCCTCCCTATAATTTAATAACTCAGGGGTACTCCATAATCGACGCCAAAATAAAATCGGTCGGGAGGCAATCAGATCAGCAATCGGGCCAATACCTAGATCCATCCTTAACGGAGTTAGAGGAGTACTTTTGGGAAGGGCCAAAAGCTGTCTGAGGAAGGAATTCTCTGTGATAGATAGCATATTAGATGGGCAGTGGCCCCAGAGTTCTGCTCCATAAATTGACGCGCCCCTTGCCTGGACTTTGTAAATTTCATCAGGCGGTCCTACCACTTTTTGGGTGCAGTTTTTATATACTTTTAGGATGCCCCCGATAGACTGTGTCAATTTTAGGTTAGCTTTCTTTACTTGGGTCCCCCAATCCATCTTATCATTGAGTGTGAGACCCAAATAATCAAAAATAGACACCCTTTCTAGGGGCCTGCCTTCCATTAGAGTGTGTGGGCAATTACTAGTATTAGCGTGGAACACCATATATTTTGTTTTTTGGAGGTTTATCTCCAAATCCCTTTTCCTACAGAATTTGCAGAACTCCTCCAGAACCCGCTGCATCCCCATAGGACTCTTGGACAGTAGTAACGTATCATCCGCGAACATTAACGCTGGTATTTTGCGGTTTGCTAGCCTCGGAGAGTCTATATCTTTAATTGCCAGTAGAGTTTCAATTAGGCCATTCAAAAAGAGGGAGAAGAGGGTCGGGGCCAACACACAACCCTGTCTCACCCCTTTCTCTACAGGGAAGGGAGCTGTCAATTCCCCTTTCTTACCATATCTTACTCTCGCATACGTGTCCTGGTGCAAACGCATCAGCTGATGGCATAGATAAGCTGGTACTCCCATATCATATAGGAGACCCCATAGCTGGTCACGCTGCACCATGTCGAATGCGGATTTAAGATCCACAAAGGTTAGATAAAGGCTACCACCCTCCAAGATTACTGTTTTTCAATGGATCAGTTGCAATCTGAAAAGCTGGTCAATAGTTGAGATTTTGGTCCTAAAGCCAGCTTGCATAGGTGTTAATACGTTGTTTTCATCTATCCATGATTGCACTCGAGCCAGGAGAACACGGGCAAATATCTTTTGAGTCACGTCAATAAGGCTTATAGGACGATAGTTTGCCGGATTGAGCGGGGAGCCTTTTTTATAAATAGGGATGATTTCCGCACCTGCCCAGGTCGAGGGCAACACCATCCCTTGCAGGATAGCGTTGAATAGTGTCCGTAGGTAAGGTGCCCACACTAGTTGTTCATTTTTAAATAGGTCACCAGGGATTCTATCCAACCCCGGTGCCTTTGCTGGAAGCAATTTCCCTAATGCTACAGTTACCTCTTTTATAGAGCAAGGGGGTGCACTGTTATCTAGGGGGATTTTATCCATTATTGATTCCCTCTCAACTACATCTCCGTCCAGAGCCCTTGAATATAAATTTTTGAAATGGGATCTCCAGACTTCCTCCCCCAGATTTGGTTCAATTGCAGAGTTGCCTTCAGATTTTCCAGTTTTCACTAGATTCCAAAAGCCTCTCATGTCTCTGTTTTCTAAGGCTTTTTTTATTGCTTCCCATTTGTCTATCTCCCAAATTGTTTTAGCCTCAGCTAGGATTTTTTTATATTGTGCCCTGGATTCTTTGATACATAGGTTGTCCTTATCTTTAACCCCCAGTAATAGCGTGCGCTTGGCCTCCCTGCACGCTCTATTATACCAGGGATGTTTAGTTTTGGGGTCAGTACCATTATTGGTTTGATCATTATAAAAGAACTCTGCCAGTGTTAAAAACATATCCTGGTTGTTCTTACTTAATTCCAACAAGGATTCGGGACCTTCGCTATTTAGTGCTACTCTAAATGCGACTTCTAAAAAGGGGATAATTTGTTTATAAAGTATGGCCACTTTTTCAGCTGACTGTGCAAAGGTTCCCCAGCGTACTCTTCTACCTCCTTCGGTTGTTATTAAGTTTGGGGCAGGCTGGTTGAGTGTGTTCAGGTAGCAGGTGGGGTGCGGGAGTATTATTTCTAGCACCAACGGGTTGTGGTCGCTATCGCATCGGAGCTTAACCGAAAAGTCAATGATTCGGTTCCATAACTCGACATCTACTAAAATATAATCAATGATAGATGTCTTCCCGATCTTGTTATAAGTAGAGTTGGCCGGACTGTCGGAAGTCAACCGACCATTACATGCCCTAAGTGAATGGCTAAAAATAAGAGAGTTCATCTGCAGAACTAGGGAGGTCCAGCCCCTTACCTGATAGGTGTTACATTCAGGGATTAACCGGGCCGAATCTTCCTCACTAGTAATGCTGGTGGAGATGCCATTTAGTGGCTCAAAGTGGCAATTAAAATCCCCACCAATGATTACATGAGTGAACTCAGGCAAGGTGTACAAAAAAGTAGCCAGACAATCTAGAGTCTGTGAGGTTTGCCCATACCTCACTGGGCGGGAATAAACATTAATAATGGCAATTTTCAGGGTGTTGTGAAAGGAGAGGAGGATGCACAAAATATCAGGGGAGGAGGTGTCTATTGTTTTGATGTTACAACCCAGATGTGTACCCACCCAAGTACAAAGACCTCCCGAGGGTCTCCCTCTAGGCCCCTGGACGGCTGGAGTACAATATGCCACATAGCCCACTCTATATAAATGCATCATTGACCAGGTCTCCTGAAAGAGACATAGCTCGTGGCTGTCTATGAAGTCTCCCCAGTCTGGGTGATCCATTTTTGAGCTGAGACCGGCTATATTCCAGGATAAAATCTTAGTGTTCTGTAGGGGACGCCCATCCTGGTGTATTACCTGTTGGAGAGTTTTAGCCTGTTCATTGGGCCCTAGCTCATTCTGCATAATACAGTCTGGGTCGCCTAGAGTCCTGGCAGGTGCACTAAAAATACCAGCCGATGCGCTAGTTTCATGGATATTCTCGGCAAGTTGGTCACCATTCTCTGGTCCTTCCGAAAATTGGGGCTCCGGTGGATGGATAATGATAGGGTTCAAGTTTTTGCCAACGGGAGATAGTCAATCAACCAGGTCTAGGGAACTAAATCTATTACTAACAGGAATGTTAAATGTCATATTGTTTTCCGATCCCTGTCCTGGTTTTAGCAGATTACCTCTCTGGGCTCTCAATTCCCATTTTTTGTACACGCTCCCCACTCTGTCTATCAGGGGGCATGGAGGGTAAAAGTAGCCCAGGGGAAGTGTCTGGATACCTCCTGTCTCCCTACGTGGCCCCCATTCGAGGATGTGTTGGACCGCCCTTCTATCTCTAAAATTAATTAGAACACAGTCCCCTGGAATGTCTTTTTGTCTCTGCCCCATCCAACTAACCCTACGAGTAAATAGGATTTCACTATGTGTTGTATAGGGCAGCGGCCTGTATTTGTTTAACCAATAGATGGTTTTATTTTTCAATTCCAAATATGATTCCCCTCGACCATTTTCCAGCTCAGGTACTCCAGCTAAAATGACAACATAGGGTGTTGATGCTGGGGGCAGATCTATGCGGGGGAGAGTGGTGTTTGTTTCCCTTTGCTTAGAGTGAGATGGATTTCTGGTGTCTGCTTCGCGAATTCTTTGGGCCTGGTGTTCAGTTGGTAAGTCATGACTGGTTGTCACAGCCCTACAATCTTGGGAATTGTCAGTGGGGTGGGGCGCCCTATGATGCAAGGTAACTGTGGGTCGGATATATTGGGCTGGATGGATTGTCTCTGTGGACAGATTTGTTTGCTCGTCAGATTTTTCCCCTTCAGAGGAGGGTTGCTGAGGGCAAGCCGACCGAGTTGTCTGAACTCCATGGGTTGTAGTTACCCTGTTTGGTCATTTAGTAGATTGAATGGTATGCAATACAGCATCGATTTTAATTCCCCACGAATCCATATGTGTATTTAACTTGTCAATACGTCTCATTGCATCCTCGAGTTCAGATTTTATAAGGTGTTTGAGGTATGCTTTTAGCTCGATTGACAGGTGCGATACCCATACTGGGGGCGCAGAGGTTTTGTAACCACTTTCATCAGGAATATAGCCCCCTGGCAGTTGGTTTAGCTCTACCTCTGAATTGCGTTTCGCAGATTGACCTCCCTTACGGTCAATTGGCTTCCGAGGGGCTCCTTTCCTTTTTGTCCCCCCACCTGTCCCGATCCTGCTGGTAGTTTTTGGGACTGGGGTATCTTGGACAGGTGATAGTTCTAGAATAGAGGGGACAACTGGTGGTTGGGGTGAGTGAGGGGCTTCTGGCTCCATGGTTTGAGAAATACTTGGGAGCATTGGTGTTAAAGAAAGTCGTCTCTCAGTGCGTTCTATTTCACTGGAGACAGCTCCTATTGCTTGTTGCAACATTCTATCGATAGCGGTTAGTTGGACAGCAGAGTGAATAGTAGGGGTTCGAGTAGGGGCTTTCTGCCTGGTTGTTGGCCTTGTGCGCGGGGGGGTGCTTTTCCCCATAATTGTTTACTATCTAGGCCTCCTCAATCCTGGGACAAAACCAACTAATGTAAATCAGTACACTGGAGGAAGCATTCACCCCTCAGATATTAAAATAGCATACAATTTAAAAGTTTACTCTGTAGAACCCCCAAAGCCTCGGCCCTGTTCAGCAAAGCTCAGTATGAGCTAATGTACATGCAGTGGGACTCACAGGAAGATGGTGAGAGGTGGTGAAAAAGGGGGGTGGCCCAGCCCAGCCTCAGTCGGTCTCGGACGGGCTCAGACGGGCCCGCCCTTGGTCCGGGCTTCGTCCCGCGCGCGTCCCGCGCCGCGGTGGGAGAGGCTGCGCTATAAGCGCGTTGGTGACGCCTCCCCCTCCTCACTCGCAGTAGCTGGGCAAAGCGGTGGTGCACTCTGGGGTCTGTAGTCCCCCCCCCGGAGTGTGCACGGCAGTGTTTATGGCGCGACTCTGCTCCTGGGACCCGTGTCCCACCAGGAGTTCCAAGGGCTGTGCCGGTGCATGGCTGCAGGTCAGCAGGTGAACAAAAACGGCAACAAAGAGGTTCCCGCGCCGCGGTGGGAGAGGCTGCGCTATAAGCGCGTTGGTGACGCCTCCCCCTCCTCACTCGCGGCAGCTGGGCAAAGCGGTGGTGCACTCTGGGGTCTGTAGTCCCCCCCCGGAGTGTGCACGGCAGTGTTTATGGCGCAACTCTGCTCCTGGGACCCGCGTCCCACCAGGAGTTCCGAGGGCTGTGCCGGTGCGTGGCTGCAGGTCAGCAGGTGAACAAAAACGGCAGCAAAGAGGTTCCCCCGCCGTGGTGGGAGAGGCTGCGCTATAAGCGCGTTGGTGACGCCTCCCCCTCCTCACTCGCGGCAGCTGGGCAAAGCGGTGGTGCACTCTGGGGTCTGTAGTCCCCCCCCCCGGAGTGTGCACAGCAGTGTTTATGGCGCGACTCTGCTCCTGGGACCCGCGTCCCACCAGGAGTTCCGAGGGCTGTGCCGGTGCGTGGCTGCAGGTCAGCAGGTGAACAAAAACGGCAGCAAAGAGCGAAGAGTATAAAATGGCTTTTATCATACCCAAATTTTTTGTGTCACTGCTTATGTTTGTGTGTTTGCCTGCATGTGTATGCCTGTTTTTTGTAAGAAAAAAGCGAGAGAAAGAGAGAAAGAATCAAGACACTATCTGGAAGTATTTTTAAGAAAATGGGTGGCACTTTGTGTGTACATGTCTGCTCGGCGACAAAGGTTCATAAGTAACGTAAAAGGGAGGGTTGGTGGGTGGGTGAGTGAGTGAAAGGGTGGATGGATGGGTGAGTGAAAGGGTGGGTGTTTAGATGGATGGATGAATAGATGGATAGATGAGTGAAAGAATGGATGGATGGGTGAAAGAGGGTGGATGATTGGATAAAAGGGCGGATGATGGGTGGATAAGTGAAAGATTGGATGGATGAATGACAGGGAGATTAGATGGATGAAAGGGTGGATGATGGATGAGTGAAAGGAGGGATTGAGTGAAAGGGTGGATGGAATGAAAGGGTGGATGGAATGAAGGAGTGAAAGGGTTGATGGATAGATGAGCAAAAGGATTGATGGATGAGTGAAAGGGTGGATAAAGAGATGGATGAGTGAAAGGATGAATGGATAGGTTTGGAGATGGATGGATAGGTTTGGATATGAAGGGTGGACAGACGGAATGGTGAAAAACTGAATGATTGATGAAAGACTGAATAGACGACAGAATGTAAAGGTTAAATGGTGGACATCAGCAGGTAAATGGTAGGATGAAAGGATGAATGGATAGATCGATGGAGTAGGCAAGAGATCTCTTCTGGGGAGGGTCGTGTTGAGTTGCTTCATTTGCTTGGTACCATAAGAGCTTTGGTTCGAAGTGGGGGTATTTTCAGTTTCTTCCTACTCACATGCTCAAAAATATATAGTATTGTGCTAAACAACAGCAATTAACAGTATGGCATTCAGAAGGTGCATCTATTTCAAAAAAAGGAAATGTTAACATATTATTGCATTTGTCTTTCATTTTGTGTAATGAGTTAACCTGCTTTGTTTATATAAACACATTTCTCATGTGTTTTGGTATGTGCTGCAACTATTATAGAAGTTGTTAAGTATCATCAAGACTTGCCCTTAGACCCGCACCTAGCCCCGCCCACTCACTACACCTCTAGCTTATTTTAATGAGTACCTGTACTTATTTTTTCCCATTTAAAGCACTGCATGTATGTGCACATACACATGTATGTACATTGATGTTATAAACATGAACACATTTGAGACTGCTTGTTTACATCCTGTTCTCATGCATTTATAAAAAAATCGCCTTTCCCTCCTTTTTATTCTTTCCAAACTCCATTCCTATTGACCTGCTCTTTTAACCTATTCCAAAAGTTATGCGACTCATTTAATTTGTTTACTCTTTGTTTTGTATGTAAAGGTCAACAGACGGGATGCTTCAATAAACAAAACAAGATCAAGAGCTAATTGACCGGTAAACGTGGAAGGGCAAATATGATGGCAACTGATTGTTCAACGTGATTTGTTTACGTTTGGCCACTTTATTTAGGCATTGAAGAGCTAAAGAGTTATGGTAGTGCTGCCTCAGGGATTCCCCATAATTTAGAATTGCTGACCAAAGCATCATGCTGTTTTGGTTTTCTGTGGAGTCTCCTAAAGCAAGCATTTATGCTCACATTTAGATCCTTGATGTGAGGAAAGACTCAAAAAACACTTCAATCACTTGTATGAGGAGTCATAAGGCACAGGGGTTACTTGTTGTATTATGTGGACTGGAAATGGCCTGGAAGGTCAAGCCAGGCCGATCCGTTAGCAACTGAGTTTCTTTCATTTGGATGCTAGGGCTAGGGCTGGGATTGGTTGTAAGGGCCTGGTCTCCTATTGGTCCTAGGGTTTAGAGCTAGTGTTCTGAATAGTTAGGGTTCCCATGGGCCACAGGTCACCTGACCTAGGGCTATTTAAGCTTAGGGCTCAGGCTGTCTCAGCCCGGGCGAAAGGGACATGGGCTGTTTCCTTTTTGGGCCTGTTCAGGACTGGTCAGGCTTAGGACCAGACATGCTGCCCTTTATGCCATTCACCAGCACCCACCTTAACCCATCCATATCCACAAACATATTAACACACTCACAGTAGATGCACTCTCTTCATTTACTACAAATAAACCCTAACCACATTTCAAGTTCTCAACAACCACTACAAAACCCCACAAACCACACCTATACACCTTTCAACCCCAACTACCACACAATGGCACCATCACTCTCACAGAAAACAGCACTCTGTCCTATACCACTAACAAATCCACACATCACCAACACAACACAAAGCCACACTATACATAACTTTAATCCATCCAGACACACACTCCCTGTTCATACAAAACACTAGCTCTACCCTCTACTTACTCCTCATAAACCCCTCCCTGTCACCACCAACCCTATACCCAGCCCTCTATCATTTCATCCCCCAACACCCTCCTCCTCTTTTTACCACAAACACACAAACTCCACTCATTAAACTCCACTCCACAACACATATTACCTATTCCAGCTATCAAATCTAACACAAACACTCATAACTCTTGACTATCCCCTCTCACACACCACATACTCTTTTCCAAAACACATCACCATCCCCTTTACCATTCAACTTCCACTCACCAACAGTACTTTACATATAAATCCTTCTCAGAAAACCACCACATCATCATCTCCTCTCACCACTCCACAAAAACAAACCATAACACACACACCAGCGCAACAAAATCTCACACACGCACTATTTCATAATACATTCCTTCACAAATTGGAAACATAAACCCACTCCCTCCTGACTACACAAATAACACACCTCCTAAACCATCTTTACTCCTAAGTTTTCTCTCTTCCCCACCCCTGACACAAATACACCAACAGAACAACTCTCATTCACCTGCCTCTCATCCATTGAACAATTCAGAGCTTTACAACATGACACACATGCCCCACAATCACCCATAACTCATACACCCTCCGCCTTAAACAGACGCAAACAAAATAAACAACATGCCACTCCTCACAACTTCGCATCACCATGTCTATTACACAACAAGGTTACTCTACAAAAACAACACAGCTCACCAACTCACTTTCAACCACCATCTCCACCACCTACACACACAGACCCATCAAAATGCCTTCTAAGCCTGCAGGACGAGAAATACAATACAAAAAAACAACACTATTTCTTTCCTCATACAGCTAATACCAGTACTAATGACACACCTGCCACAAGTTCAAAGATATGGCTCACTCTTCTACAAAACAAAGTCACATCACTACCAAAACAGAATCTCTAAACTGCCTACTAATAAATGCTCGATCACTCTCTGAAAACAAGCACCACATCTACGACCTACACACTGACACACAACCTGACTTACTCTTCATAACTGAATCATGGTTGGGAGATGATATGGCTCCAGTATTGCATGAAACAGTTCCTCTAGGCTATCAAACTATCACACAAAATCATATAAGCAAAAGAGGAGGTGGACTAGCTGTAATATTCAAGCAAACAATAAATCTCACTAAAGCTGACGAAGTTTCCATACAGGGTTGTGAGGCCCTCTTCACCAGATGCAACCCAACACCATCTTCCTCCTTTAATGTCCTTCTCCTTTACAGACCTCCACCTAGTAATGCAACATTCCCAGACACATTTCTAGTTACAGTTTCAAACCTGATAACACTACACTCCAACCTATGTATTCTTGGTGACCTAAAGATTTGCTTTGACAAACTCAATATGCCCCATCCAGAAACTATCATTACTGCCTACTCACTGATCCTACATCAGATAGTCCACAAACCCACACACAACGCTGGACACATCCTAGATATCCAGTACTAGTTACCTTTCAAACGAGTGCTCCAGTCACATGATCAGACCACCATCTGCTAGCTTTCCAACATAAAACATCACAAAGCAACACACGGAAAACCACCTTACATGCATCCACCAGTTGACAATGGAACAAACTCAATTTTGAATACTTAGAAACACAACTAATATCCAACACAGTCCTAGACACAATCAATTCTGTTCAAAAACTATATGAGTAGCAACAGGAAACGTTTGATATCCTAATACCACTCAGAACAACAAAACAGGACAAAAGAAAACAGGCACCTTGGAGAAATACAAAACTAAAAGAGATAAAACAGCAAATTAGAAAGCTTCAACGCACCTGGCTCAAAACAAACAGCAATCAAGACAAACTCACCTACAGAAACTTAATAGATTTTACAAGTCAACTATTAAAAAAGCTAAAAAGGTACTATTGAGACAGAATTCAAAATGCTAAATGTGCAAAAAAAGAATTTTATAAAATGTTCACCGGATTTCATAAACCTAAATGCACAGAAGGAACTCATCCCATTACTCAAGAATCCACGGACAAACTGGCACAACATTACACAACCAAAGCAGACACGTTGGGCTACTATTTAAAATAAAGGAAAACCAAAACCACCAGCACCAAACAATTTCCAAAACTCCTCTCCAACAGTTGGCCAACCCAGACTCTGCATTCCTTCAAACAAATATCACAAAGTGAATTTATGGATCTGGTTAAAGGAAGCAGGCCAGCCGGTAGCCCTACTGACCCTTGTCCACCACAAATCTTCAAGAACATTCTTTTAACTACCTCTGCTGCCACACCAGTAAGAAAAATCATCAATAATTCTTTAGCTATGGGAATCTTTCCAGAAGACCTAAAAAAGGCATACATACTCCCATTATTAAAGAAACCTAACCTGGACACACTTGACCCCGACAACTACAGACCAATTACAAATGGACCTTTCCTGGGAAAACTGATAGAAAGAGCAGCATTCACCCAGATGTCACAATTCATTGAAGATAACGCCATACTTACTGACTTCCAAACAGGATTCCATCCAGGAAGAGGCACAGAATCTGCCCTTATCACCATCTGGGATGACCTTAAAAACTAGGTAGACTAGAACGGGGTGCTGCACTATCTCTCTTGGACCTCTCAGCTGCCTTTGACACAGTTGACCATGAGACTCTCATACAAAGACTCTACCAAGCCTGCATAAAGGGGACTGCTCTTAACCGCATCACATCCTACCTTCAAAACAGACTAAATGTCATCCATTCTCCCCCTTTCTAATCCAAACTGTACCTCACAAGAATAGGGTTCCCTCAAAGCTCAATCATCTCACCCATGCTTTTCAACATCTACACGAAGTCATTACCGGAAATGATTTCAGCTCACATGCCATGGCTATGCAGATGATACACAAATACTCCTTAAACTGGAAATCACCAAAGACATTGGAAACTCACGAATCTTCAGTTGCCTCAGAGCCGTTGATCAGTGAATGACATGGAGCCATCTCAAATTGAATGCTTCCAAAAACGAAATACTCACATGTAGCAATTGGAAACCTTATGACCGACTCAGCGCCTGGCCTAGTGATCTGGGACCACCTCCTAAATTATCTAAGGAAGTCAGAAACCTTGGAATAACCATGGACTCCAAGCTATCAATGAATGCCCAAGCAGACAAGTTAGCAAGATCAAGCTTCATTACTATGAAAACTCTGCAACGCATCTACCCCCACCTGGGATTTCCACACAAGGTCCAGGCTACTATCTCTCTTGTACTGTCTAAACTTGATTCTATGTCAGGACCGTAGGGGAAGATTAGGCTTTACTTTCCTTGCTTTATTTACCAACAGCCATTCAAAGTATGTAACAACAACAAACTACGTTCCGATCAGTCCATGGGAATAAAACAAAACAGATCCTCCAATAAGGGCAGCACCAGTCCTCGCAGACGCTCCATTCTACTCTTTCTATGCTTCTCCAGCAGCCTAAGATAAGTGCCTTTACCTTGCTCTGTGCAAAACGCTATTTTATCTCTATTTCTGTTTTCGCTTTGTTTCGCGTAGGTACCTCTTTAACAGTGTTGCCATTCTATTATTTGTCCCTATAGTACATTTTTTTCCACGTGACTGCGGGAACGATCCTCGCTCCTTCGCAGTCGCTTTGAAGTGTGTCAGGCTCTCAGCGCGGCAGGCTCATCCGACCGTTAGGGGGCCCACACAACTACTTCAAATGCGCCCAGCACGTCTTACCACCCAGGCGGCAGGTGCGTCACTTTCACCCGATCTTTGCAGCAGTGAATGACGTCCAACCGCGAGTGTGCTTACGGGGGAGGATGAATCTGCCTAATTGAAGTCTGGGCTTTTCTGTGAGAGCCAATGCCTGGAGCATAACACTCGCTCGACGGGTAAGACATAATAATTGGACTACTGGGACTCGCCCAAGTGGTATTATCAGTTCCCTATAAATAGAACAGGGAGTGCTGGTTCCAAGGCCTTCTCGGCTTCATGTCTGTATTAGTGGGATTTGAATTCCTTTGTTTCCCCAGACCAATTAACCCTCTGTTGGCATCCCAACCTGCTACCACTGACATAATGGAGGAATATGAGGACTATTTTGAGGAAGAGGATGTCACATACCTCACCACTGACAATCAATTTTGCCAAATAATGGACGTTTCCATTTTTAGGGCTGTTTCCCAAGTAATGGCGCCCCTGGAGAAGAGACTTCAAGAGCTGCAGGCTCAATGCCCCAAACCCCTCAAACCGAGGGAAGACCTTCCTGGGCCTCAGGCCCCCATACCTTCAGGGCAGCCTATGCCTTCAATACAAGATACCAAGCGCAAGCGATCAGAAGACAAAGGTGTTGATATGGACGCCTTTGCATGCCTCAAAAAGGCGTTTATTGAATCCCACCCTTCCACCTCTAGCCTGCAACCAGACACTTTGTGGGGACCCTCCTTTTCTACCCCTACTCCTAAACTGGGGGATGGGGATGATTCTCCGAATATTTCAGATGGAGACAGAGACTCCGGCCGGCCTTGGAGAACGTCCTGCGGCCCTTCACCCGTAGGGGGGTATGCAGACATAATATCGAGTTTTAAATATCGATATGCCATAATATCGATGTTTAAATTTCGATGTGACAGAATATCGACCTGCAAGAATATCGTCAACAAGATTATCGACATGCAGGTAAGAAATGTCGTTTTACTTAACATCGAAGTTAGTAATATCGTAAGGAAAAATATCGTTGTTTATAATATCGAATTTTTTGGGGGTGTTTTGTATGTTAGTATATGTGTTAAAAGTATAGCTTATTTTTCTAATGTATGTTTGAGTTTTTACAAGTAATTAATTTTATGTTAATTAATTTTTGCGTATTTTAGTTCCGTAGTGGGTTGTGGGTTTATAGGGGAATAGGGTGGGAAGTAATGTAATTGAAATTAATTAATTAATGATTTTATTAATTAATATTTTTGTATTTAATAATTTATATTGTTACTTGTGTTAATTAATTGGTTATTAATTCATTTTTAATTGGTTATTAATAATTAATTACTTGTAAATATGTTAATTGTGTAATTTTTTTAGAGGCAGGTTTTGGTTTTATAGGGGAGTAGGGTGGGAAATAATTTAATTATAATTAATTAATTAATAATTTTATTAATAAATATTTATGTAATTAGTATTTTATATTGTTAATTGTGTTACAAAAATGTTATTAATTAGTTATTAATTGGATATTATTATTTTTAAATTAATTGGTAAATATGTTAATTGTGAAAAAAAAATTAGGTGCGGGTTGTGAGTTGATAGGGGAGTAGGGTGGGAAGTAATTTAATTGTAATAACATTTTTAATATTTTTTTATATAATATTTATTTAAAGTTATTTTATAGTGTTAATTGTGTGATCTAATTTATTTTTGATGGTTTTTAATTTGCTTGTTAATTGTTATTAATTAATTAATTAATTGTTAATTAATTATGTTAATTTTGTAATATTTTATAATATTGGTGGTGTCGTTTATAGGGGAATATGGTGGGATGTTAATTATTTTTGACAAATTAATTATTTGTTAATTAATGTTAATTATTTTGCAGGAGTGGGAATACTAAATTATTCCCCTCCACTATCCAACACTTTCCCTACTGTTGCATTTGCTGGAGTGGAAATAGTAAATTATTCCCCTACGCTATCCAACACTTTCCCTACTGTTACACTTGGTGGAGTGGGAATAGTAAATTATTCCCACCCGCTATCCAACACTTTCCCTACTGTTACACTCGTTGGAGTAGGAATATAAATTTTTACCTCACCGCTATCCAACACTTTCCCTACTGTTGCACTCACTTGAGTGGGATTAGGAATTTTTACCCACGGGTTATCCAACACTTTCCCTACTGTTGCACTCAGTGGAGTAGGAATAGTACATTTTACCTCTCCGCTATCCAACATTTTCCCTACTGTTGCACTCACTGGAGTGGGAATAGTAATTTTTACCCACCCGCTATCCAACACTTTCCCTACTGTTGCATTTGCTGGAGTGGGAATAGTAACTTTTACCCTACGCTATCCAACACTTTCCCTACTGTTACACTCCGTGGAGTGGGAATAGTAAATTATTCCCTTCCGCTATCCAACACTTTCCCTACTGTTGCACTTGCTGGAGTGGGAATAGTAAATTATTCCCACCCGCCATCCAACACTTTCCCTACTGTTGCACTGTCTGGAGTGGGAATAGTAATTTTATCCCCTGCGCTATCCAACATTTTCCCTACTGTTATAGTTAATGTAGTGTAAAACACTGGCGTAACGAAACTTGAGGGGGCCTCCCTGCAAGGTACTCAATTGGGAGCTCTCCAGGCCATAGTACTGTGCTGAGGGGGCCCCCCGCACCGCGGGGGCTGCGGGGGCCTGTGTTACACCACTGGTGTAAATATTTTTTTACAAATAAATATTAATTTTAATATTTTAATTTATTATATATATATTTTATTTTTATATTTATATTACAGGTTTGTGTATATATATATGTTTTTATAATTTTTATTATGTTTCTAACATTTTATAATTAAATAAAATAATTATTTATTAATATTAAGGTAATATATATAACGTTTTTAAATATGTATGTTTAATTTTTTTATATATTACATTCATTATTTATCATTTTTAACTTTTTAAAATAATTCTAACTAGGTTTTTGTTAATTATATTTATTATTTAATAAATGTTATATTATTTTTAAGACATTTAAAAAAACGATATTTTAAACAACGATATTTTAAACAACGATATTTTGGTTTCGATATTTTTGTACTTACCTTTGTAGAGATAGGATGTCGATATTCTGTCCATCGATATTCTGTACTCAATATTCTTGTAGGTCGATATTCGGTCCGTCGATATTCTGTCAGTGATCCCCGTAGGGGATGACAAATCCGGGATGGACATCCCTTCTATACATTCTGATATGCTAGATCCAGCTCCTAAAGTGTTCTGGTACATTGCAGGGCGGTTGAGAAAACCATTAGACAAAGAAGTCAAAAATTGTCTCCTTGCTGAATGCCCCAGGCCTGCTTTGGAGGGCAAAGTAGACCTCACTCTGGAGACAGACCCCAAGATGGTGACCTTCTTGACGAAATTTGTGAGGGAACCCAAAAGGGTATAGATCGGTCTTGGCAATCATGCCAAGACAAATTATTGCATGCCGCCGTACCATTGTCCTAGATTTTGGATATGGCTGAGGATGCAAAAGTATCCACGTCCCTGATATCTCCTGAGGCTCTATCCAACTGGGCTAGGAGGGCCATAATCCTGTTGGGGAACGCAAATTGTGCAATATCCACAGAGCGGGGTAGGCCCTTATTAATCAAGACCGATCCCAAGTTAGGAGAATTCTCGACTTCAGAGGCAGACCCTATAGCTGAAGGTAATCTGTTTGGGGACCCGTTTATTAAAGAATTAGGAAAATTCATGAATACGTTCAGATCCCTGGATAAAGCCCAGACTTCTATTTGGCGAATCTTTACGGCCTGTGTTTTTGCCGGAGCCGGTCGTGGTAGGCTTACCAGCCCTCCTAGAAGGGTGCCGACTATCGCAGAGGGCAATGGCAGGATCCAGCCAAATTTGGTACCTTTTACTCCACCTGGACCTACCCCCGCCATCGGGGTGCAAGAGGAAAGGGCAACAGTCTGCACAGTGCCCCACAAGGTGAGTGTACAGGATTCCAAGAGAATGAAACTGGGGGGGCAGGTTGGGGGACTTCCTTCACAACTGGCAGACCCTCACTTCCGATGTGTGGGTACTTCAAACCATCAGGGGCTTTCAGATAGAATTCTCTGGTTCTCCAATCCAACCAGTTTGTGCAGTGTCCCTGTCTTTCTCTCTGGACAAGTCAGCACTAGTGGATGCCGAAATTCTCCAACTTTTGGAAAAAGGGGTGATAATCCTTACCACTCTCCACTCCCATGGGTTCCTCAGCAACCTCTTTCTGGTAGAGTAGAGGGACAGGGGCTATCGACCTGTCATCTACCTGAGAGAATTCAACGAGTGGCTTATATATTGCCACTTCAAGATGGAGGGTATCCATCTCCTCAGGGAACTTTTATGGGCTCAGGATTGGATGGTCCGCTTGGACCTCAAGGATGCCTATCTTACGATCCCGATTTTTCCTCCCCATAGACGATTTCTCCAATTCCAATAGAGATCTTGAGTATTCGAGTTCACCTCCCTTCCTTTCGGTCTGCCCTCCACTCCGTGGTTCTTCACCAATGTGCGGAAACAAGTGATCAAGCACTTGAGGGCTCAGGGAGTCAGGTTAATAGTCTATCTCAACTACATTTTAATCCTGAATCAGTGCCCCACACGTCTTTCCGATCATCTCCAGATGACTATCGATCTGTTGGAGTTTCTGGATTTTGTGATAAACGAGGACAAGTCATCCTTGATTCCCTTCAAACCATTCTATACCTGGGTTTTGTGGTGGACGTGGTTACAGTCACTCTCAGCCTTCCATCTTGCAAATTTGCCAAAATCAACACAAACTCAGATGGACTCTGGCCAAATCTTTGATCTCCTTCCACCACTTGGCCCTTATTGTGTCAATATAGGCAATATTTCTAGGCACCTAAAGATATTTCATCTACGTTGGGGTCTCACATGCTCCCAATCCATTCCCCTATCGGAGAAGGCAAAAGGGGGTGTTGCAATGGTGGATCTCCCATATGGCCGCATGGAAAGGAAGGGCTTTTCTCGGATCCAAACCCGATCTGGTGATAGAATCTGACGCCAGTTGTTAGGGTTGGGGAGCTCGCTGTGGGGAGTTTTCCACAGGAGGAAAACAGTCATGCTCTGCACAAGCCATCCACATAAACTGCCTGGAATTATGGCAGGCTCTTTTGCGGTGAAGTGTTGGACCAAGAACAGGGCCCAGTATTGTGCCCTCCTAAATTTGTACAATGTGGCCGCAGTCCAATGCGTCAACCATCTCGGCGGGACGAGGTCGAGGACTCTGTTGGATTTGGCACGAGCCTTGTGGAATTATTGTCTGAACAATCAAATATCACTCTCGGCGGAACATCTTCCGGGAAAATCCAATCAAGTGGCGGACTGGCACTCTCGCCATTGGCAGGACACCATTCCCTAGAACCTTCACCCGAAGTTGTTCCAGGCCCTTCAAAAATGGTGGGGCCCCTTCATGATTGATCTCTTAGCCTAGTGACTGGAACACCAGTTGTAGTGGTACTGCAGTTGGATACATGATCCCGATCCGGTATCGACCAATGCTTTTCTCCAAGATTGGAGCACGGAGAAGGGCTGTGCCTTTTCTCCATTTGCAATGATTATGCGACTGTTCACTCAGGTACAGTGACAGAGCGTGGACTTAGTGGACTTAGTGCTGGTCCCCCCCGATATGAAAATCTCAAGTCTGGTTTCCAGTTCTGATGGAACTTTCTTGGGATTTTCCAGTCCTTCTACTCCCGTCTCGGGATCTGCTCCAGGATCCCCAAGAAAATCCTCATCATCTGGTGCTCAAGCATGCTCTCCTTCTCATGGCATGGCGGATTACAGGGAACGGTGGAATTTCTTCAAAGGCTGCAGGCTTGCTCGCCAGAGTCTGTGTGGATAGCACACATGAGAGATACCACTCTGCCTGATCACGATGGCTGCATTGGTATCATCAACGGCAGTTGGAGTTGGATCCCGTGGGGGCAGACATTGTCTGTATTTTGAATTTCCTAGCAGATCTGGCCTCGGAGGGTTTAGCTTACCAGTCGATTAACACCTTTAAATCGGCTATCTCAGCTGGCCATATCCTTGTGGATGGACACACAGTGGGGGAACATCCCCTCGTCTGTAAACCTTTCAGAGGTATTTGGTTGTCTATTCCTCCAGCACCCAGATATTCTTACTTGTGGGAAATTAATAAAGTCATCCATTTAGTTAAATCCTGGCCTTCTAACAAGTACCTTTGAAGGAAACAGATGTTGGTGAAACTGTCTACTCTGTTATGTTTGGTTTCCTGTCACAGAGTGTCAGATGTGAGTACTGAACTTGACAGGTAGAGTATTCACTCCAGACGGGGTGACTGATAATATTTCTAGACATACGAAATGTAATTCTAGGATTGTGCCATACCCAGCTTTCCCAGATGTTCCATTGAAGGCTTATGAATAAATTACAGAAGATACACGCCCTCAGGGTCAGCGTCAATTGCTTATTGCTCTTACCAAGCTCCATAAGGCTGCTTCTTTCCCTACCATTGCCAGATGGGTCAGATAGGCCTTGCAAGAAGCGGGGTTTGATGTATCTAAGTTTGGAGCTCACTCTGCACGGAGGGCTAGGGCCTCCAAGGCCTTTTTTCTAGGAGCTCGTTTAGAGGACATCCTTAATGCAGCGGATTGGTCCTCGGAATCTGCTTTTAAAAGGTTTTATTTTAAACCAGTTACGCATATGGCATCTCTGATGATGGAGAAACTTTAAACTAGCCTAATCCTCGCCTCTGGTCCTGACATAGAATGACAAATTTCCTAGCTAACGTAACAGAAAGTTTCAATTCTATTAAGGACTCGGAGGCGAGGATTAGCCCACCTTTGCTTGATTGGACTTCAATTTACCCACCTTATTGACATTGTATTTCTGGTGGTTCTTTGTGCATGTCATGATTACGTTTCACTTTGAATTATGGAAAGGTTTTGACTTTATGCTTCGCTAAATATTGGCCTAGTGTGCTATGACATTGTTTATGCTTTGGATTCTGTAGTTCGGTTTTTCCTTTATCTTACATCAATTATCTATCTTTTCGGGGATGGATGCAAATAAACAGGAGTAATTCTGGGGGAGTCAGCTGTGTTCGCAGAAAGAAAGAGGAGGATAGAGCGTCTGCGAGGACTGTTGAAGGACTGGCGATGCTCTGATTGGAGGATCGGTTTTGTTTTATTCCCATGGACTGATGGGAAATGTAGTTTGTTGTTGTTACATAATTTGAATGGCTGCTGGTGAATAAAGCAAGGAAAGTAAAGCCTAATCCTCGCATCAGAGTCCTTAATAGAATTGAAACTTTCCGTTACGATAGCTAGTATATTTTTCATTACGCCAATGGCCTCTACCACGGATCATCTTTATCAACTATGAAAAGACTACAACAGATTCAGAACTCTGCTGCCAGGCTACTCCTACATATAAAGCCACAAGCCCACATCTCCCATGCCTTGAGGGCCCTATATTAGTTACCAGTTGGCAGAAGATCCATATTCAAGCTGCTTCGTATCACCCACAAAGCAATACATGGAACAGGAACCCTTTTTATCAGGAATAAAATCACCAAATACATTCAACAAAGGAACCTCCACTCCAGATTGGCACCTCGCCTCAAAATCCCACCATGCAAGAAAAAAAACCATAGGTGGCACATCCTTCTCTGTTCAAGCAGCCAAACTATGGAACTCATTACCCCCAAACATAAGATCCAAGGATAGCTATGTTATCTTCAGAAGAGTTGGCTCTTCCCTACATTGCCACCATACTCAAACATAAATTTACCTGTGTATATAAACATTTAATTTGATTATGTGTATGTATCTGGATATGTGGATTTCTTTGTATAAATATGTATAATAATTATGTTCTTAAATATATAGATATTCTTTAGGTGTACTTAACAAATGTATATACATAAATATATCTATTATTCTATGCATAACTTCAGTATAGGTCACTGCATAGTTTTCATATAAGTTATTTGATTAGATGCTCATGGTTCGCAGTCTATTTATTTATCACAATATGTAAATATTATCATAACTATTTATCTACAATTGCTTCACTATTGAAATCTTGAAAAAATATTTAATAAAAAAATACACAAATAAATTAGCTTAAAGTACAGCAGCACTTGAAAGTCTGAGTTTATTGAATACAACTTAAATCTTGATATATTACCTTACTTATACATGTATACCCTCCATGTACTTAGGTATCTATATATTTATTGCTTTACTCCGGCTGTAAAAACAAAAACAAACTAAATTTAAGTCTCTCCAGTGCACTACCCTATGTTTCACCCTATACCTCTCTCAATTTATCCTCTACCTCCACTCTCTGACTCATCCCAAACCTCACTCTACTACTATGATCTCCAAAATAACCCTATCTAGACTCTTCTCTCCTCTATCCCTCCTTGGATCACCCCAAACCTCATTTTACCACTATGATCTGCCAAACACCCCTTTCTAAATTCTTCCCTCATGTATCCCTCCTTAGACTCCTCCGAAAACTCATTTTACTACTATGATCTCCATAATCTATTCCTAGAGACTCTTCCCTCCTCCATCTCACCTTTACTCATCCCAAACCTCCTTCTACTGCTATGATCTCTCAACAAACACTTTCTAGACTCTTCCCTCTGCTATCCCTCCATTATCCTTTTCAATCCAACTAAAAGACTCACATGTCCACTGCTCAAATTAACCCATATTTCCCTATACTAGTTCACCACTAACCCTTTTTGGGTTCCGGAGTAGCGTGCTACTCGCTGAAAAGCACTTTGACGCCTCGTCAGGGGCAGTATGTGCTATATAAATACAATTACAAATTGCAATATTTTCAGTAGAGGGAGAAACAAGCTAAAAGTGCTGTTAAGATGGTGATCATAATATTATGAAGTTAAGTATGTACAGGCAAGTATAGATTTGCTATACCTAATTTCACTTATATATACACACCTTGATGATATATATGTATGCAAGGTATGTTGCTGTAGAGGTAAGAATAGTAAATCTATACTTATCGATATATACTTACTTTCACAATATTATGGTAGTCGATATTTTGGTCACAGTATTCTGGCTGGACAATATTTTGTCACCCAATATTGTAACATTCATCTGACACAAGGCATTCCAAGTGGTTGAGAAACACTAGTTGAAGCAGTTCCAAGACATCTTGCTCACGTGTGAATGGGCACGGATATCAAATAATACTTTCAATTAGACTGGGGGTTTACATACTTTGACATACTGCTGTTGCTTGTTATCTGTTGTACTAAGCTATAAAGCCCAGCATTGCTATTGCCTCCACAGAGGGCTTCTATGTATAATTCTGAGACAATAACTCTGGGGTTTATGTTCAATTAACTGATGTGGCATTCTGAAATAAGCATTGGCAAAGCCAAAAGGTCTCGCCTATGCAAGAGCTATTGGCTTTGCCAATGTTTTTTAGCCATGTTGTACACCAGCGGGGCTGCTGTTCTTCATAGCTAAAAGTTTGTGACATAGAGGAGAGTGGTGTGGAGTGTCGCAGGGTGGAATGGCAATGAGTGGAGTAGAGTGTTGTAGAGTGGAGTGGCATAGAGTGTTGTGTATTGGAGTGGCACGGAGTGAAGTTGAGTAGAGTGGCATACAGTGGAGTGATGTAGAGTAGAGTGGACTGGTGTAGAGTACATTGGAATAGAGTGTTGCAGAATATAGTGGTGTAGAGTGCAGTGGCATAGAGTAGAGTGGCACAAATTTGAGCTGCATAAATGCTGCGTTATAGAATGCAGTGGCATAGATTAGAGTGGTGCATAGTACAGTGGAGTGGCGTATAGTGGAGTGGTATAGAAAAGAGTGCCATAGAGTGGTGTAGAGCAGAGTGGAATAGAGTAGAGTGGCATAGAGTAGAGTGGCGTAGAGTAGAGTGGCGTAAAGTAGAGTAGTGTAGAGTAGAGTGCAGTGGATTAGAGTAGAGTGGCACAGAGTGGTGCAGAGTAGAATATAGTGCCATAGAGTGCAGTGGTGTGGAGTGCTGCAGAGTACAGTGGCTTAGAGTTGAGTGATACAGAGCAGAGTGGCATAGAGTTCAGGGGTGTAGCCTGCACTGGCTTAGAATGCAGTGTTGCGGAGTAGAGTGTCATAGAGTGCATTGGCGTAGCGTGCAGTGGTGTAGAGTAGAGTGGTGTTGGGTAGAGTGGCGTTGAGAAGAGTGGCGCTGAGTAGAGTGGTGTTGAGTAGGATGGCATTGAGTATAGCGGTGTAGAATGCAGTGGCACAGAGTGCAGTGGCGTAGAGTGCAGTGGTGTAGGGTGCTGTGGAGTAGAGTGCAGTGGCATGGAGTGGCGTAGAGTGGACTGGTTTAGAGTGCATTAGCGTAGAGTGTTGCAGAGTACAATGACACAGAGTGCATTAGTGTAGAGTGCAGCACCATAGATTTCAGTGGAGTACAATGCAACGTCAAAGAATGCAGTGGCGTGAGTGGTGCTGGGTAGAGAGCAGTGGTGCAAAGTGGAATGGTGCAGAGTAGAGTGGCACAGAGTGGTGCAGAGTAGAATATAATGCCATAGAGTGCAGTGATGTGGAGTGCTGCAGAGTGCAGTGGCATAGAGTGGAGTGATGCAGAGTAGAGTGGCATAGAGTGCAGTGGCGTAGAGTGTAGTGGTGTAGAGTAGAGTGGCATAGAGTGGCAGAAAGTTCAGTGGCAGAGTGAAGTGATGCAGAGTGCAGTGGCGTAGAGTGCAGCGATGCAGAGTAGAGTGGCCTAGAGTGCGTGGGCTTAGAGTGCAGTAGGGCAGAGTAGAGTGTCAGAGAGTTCAGTGGTATTGAGTGCAGTGGTATAGAGTGCAGTGGCACAGAGTAGAGGGCAGTGGAGTAGAGTGAAGTGGTGTAGAGTGCAGGTCTGTAGAGTGCACTGATGTAGAGTGGAGTGCAGTGGCATAGAATAGATTATTTCAGAGTAGAGTGAAGTGACGTAGAGTGGAATGTGCAGTGTAGCGTGCAGTGGCGTAGAGTGGCATAAAGTAAAGTGGTGTAAAGTGCAGCGGCATACAGTGCAGTGGTGCAGAGTAGGTTAGAGTGGATTGGTGTAAAGTGCAGGGACATAGAGTTGAGTGTTACAAAGTAAAATGCATTGGCGTGGAGTGGATTGGAATAGAGTGAAGTGGTCTGGAGGGCAGTGTTGCAGAGTGGCGCAAAGTGGAGTTGCTTAGACTGAAGTGCTTTAGAGTGCAGTGGCAAAGAGTACACTGCCACAGAGTAGAGTAGAGAGGTGTAGAGTGAAGTGGAATAGAGTGCAGTGGCGTACAGTGTGGTGATGCAGAGTGGAGTAGAGACAAGTGGTGCAGAGTGCAGTGACGTTGAGTGGTGTAAAGTGGTGTGGTGCAGAGTAGAGTGCAGTGGCATGGAGTGGTGCAAAGTAAAGTGGAGAGGAGTAGAGCGGAGTAAGCATGGTATGGTAGCGCACTGCCATTACAGACAACACATTTTCAATTGAAATGACCATTACATTTGCACAAACATACAGTTTTACTAACAAAACTTTACAGTGCACAAACGATCATGTGTGGAAATGGCATCATCTAATGTATTGATTTGTTTTGATCATATTAAAGTATTTGTTTCCAACACACTTCAGAATTAACAAAAAATGTGCTTCATTTGTGTTCAAATTCTGAAATACTTGCACAGTCATTATCCAGGAAGATTGTTACATAAATCCTCTCACTTTGAAGTCAGAGTAAGAAAAGTAAACAATATCCTCCCTCAGAAGACAAAGCGTGACATTTTACCTCTGTCTTTAAATGCGCAGCAAATGTGACAAGATAAGAACAAGATTTACAGGCTTGTTTACAGAAAGGCGCACTTGTGGAAGAAGACAAGGGGAGTTGGTGTGAAAAAGCTTTCCTCCTTGGGAGGGCTGAACTCACCCTGGACAGCCTTAAACAAATAAAGCCAGCAAATAGAAAGCCAGAAACTGTGAGTTACAAACCACAAAGCCAATGGTAAGCAACGGGCAGAAAGCACTCCCAGGGAAGTTTTCGAAAAGTCGCCAAGATGTCTTTAAATAAACAGACAGCTGTGCTGTCTGGTAGGCTTCAACCGAAAAAGGACATTTGGATTCTGCCTCTCCTCTTTGTAAACATAATAGAACATTTCTCCCCAGCACCAGAGGTTGTTCTATACATCTGACCTTACCCAGGCCAAATTACTGTGCTCAGTTTTATGATATCTTGTCCATGCATCAAGCAAATCTATATGATTGTAAGCAAGTGACCAGTCTCATGCATAACTTTTCCCACTGCTAACAGTGACCAGACCAAATACAATATGTTTAGATGATATTCCTATGGATTTGTGATTTTAATCCATTGGTTGTTTTGGTTTCTATTGCTGTGCATGGTTAGTAGTGGTTTGTTAAATGTCCAGTGCAGTGATGGTTTGCATTAAGGTGACAGTAAAAAGAGCTCAATGTTTATGGTAGGAGGCTACATTGGCTCAGGGACTTCCTTGCCAATCGAACGCAATAACTCTGCTTGGACCTTTTCAAGTCACAACTGAAGCCAATGAACATGGGAGTGCCCCAGTGATCGTGTCTGAGCCTATCTATGTAGCGCCGCTAGCCCAAATCGTGAAAGCATGCAGGTGGAGATTGTGTCATATGCTGACGATACTCAACTTCTCCTCTCCTTCGGGCCTGACCCAGACAAGGAGTAAGGCAAATTTGCAAATTGCATGAGGGAAATCACTTTTTGGATGAATAACAACTGTGTCCAATTAAAAAGCAACAAGACGGAGATCATGCTATATGGCAAAGCCACAGAGTTATGGTCAGCAGACTGGTGGCCCCCAGAACTTGGTCCAGCCCTTGCACCTAAGCAGGTAGTGGAAAATCTTGGAGTGAAGCTAGATCAATCACTATCCATGAAGGACAAAGTTAATGCCACAATTGGGCGCCTGTTTTGCCACCATGAGTCTCTTAAAAAAAGCCTTCCTGTGGCTTCCAGACACCGCCAGGAAAATTCTTGTCCAAGCTCGTATCATCAGTTGCCTGGACTACGGGAACACTCTGCTAGTATCAGTAAATAACACCTTGTTGTCTAAGCTGCAGTTGGTCCAGAACACTGCAGCACGGCTGATTTGCAAACTTCCCTCTCGCTCGCCCTCCTCCCCAATTCTTACGAAGCTTCATTGGCTGCCTATTTGAAAGCGTATCATTTTTAAACTATGCTGTCTGACACACAAGGCACTCCACAAGGCCCGCCCAGCCTATCTGTCAGCACGACTCAATCTTTACCTGCCTACTATATGTCTAAGATCTCCGGATGAGGCGCTTCTGGTCACTCCGTGCATCCGTACCTTTAGACATGGGGACAGATCTTCCTCTTGTGCAGCCCCAGATCACTGGAATAAACTTCCTCTTCATCTTCGTTCCTGCCCAGATTTCACAACCTTTAAGAAGAGTTTAAAGACCTGGTTGTTTTAGAATGCATATCCTTGCTATGAGCAGTGCCGAGATACTCCCTGGGAGTGAGTTGTGCCTATACCAACTGTCCGAAATAAATAAATAATTAAAATAATGTTTAAAATCGATCTATATTATACTGCAGTACACAATGCTTATATCATCATAAGATACAATCGTGTTTATGTACAAAAGAAAGCATCTAGTCGTTACTACATTATTTCAGTCACTGATGTGAAAGGATCTCTCCATCTCAGACCTGAAGATCACACTGACTAAGCAAAACGGATTTCATTCCATCCCTGTAGGTAATCTGTTATGTCTTGAAGCGCCCACATTATTGTCATCAAGATATTATCTGCCTACCTACTTCAGCCAACATAAGTCAGTGCTTAATTTGTGCAGCAGCTGCAGGTGGAGGGCGCCAGAACTCACTTCTGGGAACCAGGACACATTTTTCATCATCACACTTTGAGCAAGGGAGAAAGGAATATGGAGAAAGAATGCGGAAGAGTAAGGTAAAAACTAAAAAAAGGAGAGAGCAGGGATGAAAAGAACCCACAAGAGTGAAACAAGAAGACAGTAACTATAGGGTGGTAGAAGAAAGAGACTTGAGGTGAAATCAAGACCAGGACCCTTGATATCTGGCAACCAGACTACTTTGCAGAGCACACTCCTATGAAAGACTTTAGGCTCCTGTGCCTACTTTTATTTTTCCCGAATTAAACTCTGGACCTAATGTATTTATCAGGTCTAGATAAATTCACACTGCTGCGCAACATATACCACATATACTGTTGCTAGTGACGTCAGATGTGTAACTTCTGAAAGTGAAAGCCCTACTTCACTATTGATATTGAACTAACAAACCACTGTGGCATCAATGTACACGGATGCAATATCTGCTTAGGAAGTTCCTGTTATTGTTATAAAAATTACATTACTTATTGCACAGTTCAATACAATGTGTAATGCATATTTGCAGTTAACAAACTATATTCCATTATAACATATAGCACTGGATGTGGAGCTTAACTGGTGAATGTAAAAATAGTAGCAAAGAAATCAGGTTTAAAGTTAAACAGTATTATTTCTGTGAATGTTACTGTGGAGGTTCAGAACACCCACACACCCGTCTTATAACAGTTTAGTTCTACTGTTCTTATTGGTCAATCACAGTAACGTAGCAACTGTGCACTGGGCTCCAAGCAACCAAGGGGCATGCTGACTTCCTGCCTCCCCTGGTGAGCAGGAAAAAACAGATTTAATAGGTGACCCATCACTCCTCACACACCTGCTCGCTGGTGCTACTGCACCTGTTGCACTAATGAAAGTTACATCTTTGCTCAATTACTTCAATAAATGTGCAAGCCTAAGCATACCAGTGTAATGCATTTTTATGCCAAATTTATTGAACAGCATTGAACTGGTGTGTGTTCTCTCATTCCACCCAAGAGGGTCGGCATTGGCTCTCTAATTCCACAAAAGAGGGTCGACATTGGCTCTCTCGTCCCTCAAAAGACGGTCGGCATTGGCTCTCTAATTCCACAAAAGAGGGTTGACCTAAAAATGACTCCACCCCCAAGCCATAAACACTACCCTGACCCCCCCTCAGAGCCCTAAACACTACCCTGACCCCCCCCCGAGCCCTAGACACTACCCTGACCCTGACCCTGCTGAGCTCTAAATACTACCCCGACTCACCCGAGCCCTAACACCAACCCGACCCCCCGAGCCCTCAACACTACCCCGACCCCCGAACCCTAAACACTACCACAATACCCGAACCCTAAACACTACCCCACGACTGCAACGCAGGCCCTGCTGTGCAGCTGAAAGAATCGATGCATTGTGGGACTGCGGCTGAAGAAATCAATGCAGTGCCTGTTTTGCTGCTGCCGCATCGACCTCCAACGCAACCAGATTTCCATGCTTCGCACCTGCGCTGCAAGTTTTCTGATGCATCGCCCGTAGACCAGAATAGCCTTGGAATTGACACACCGCTTCCCTTTACAGTCCAGATTCGAGGCAACACTTCTCCTGCGTGCAGCAGAACTGACGCATCGCCTTCCAGAGGACTCAGGAACCGAAGCATCTCTGTGTTTTTCAATGCTTCCCTTCTCTGCGGCTGTTTGGCCTTGTGAATTTTGACGCACCTGATGGTACATTGTGTAAAATCACGCATCCATAGATTTCTATGGACAGAATTGCTTGAAACCTTTTAAGAGTGATATTTTGATATATGTATGTTGGATTTTTGTAGTTTTGGTCTTGTTTGGTTTAGATAAAGATACTTTATATTTCTAAATTGGAGTGGTGTCCATTTGTGGTGTTTTTACAGTACTACTGTGTTTTTGGGTACAAATACTTACACATTGCCTTTGAGATAAGCCTGTCTACTCGTGCCAAGCTACCAAGGGGGTGAGCAGGGTTTATTTAAAGTGTGTAACTCCCTTATCCTGACTAGAAGGAAGGGTCCCTATTTGGACAGGGTGCAAGCCACTGCCAACTAGAGACCCCCAATTCTAACAATAGTTATGTAATGTCGTAAAATATCTTGCACTGACTAGTGATTCTCTTCTGAAAAAAAAACCTTTGGCAAGTCAACTATGTTGTAGAATCAATTTCTCTGCTTTACACCTTAAACAATGTTCTTCTGTGGGTTAAGCGGGAAAATGTGGCATGACTTTTGCAACTAACTCTGCAAACAACCTACCACAGTATTGAGGTTAAGAGAATATCATGGATGCTTGCGTTTATCTTGAATTATTTGTAGTTAAAACCATGAGTTATCAAATGCAGTTTTAGCCTATACCATGCATTTAGTCGGCGGCACTGTGTTACTGAGCATGTACGGCAGCCATCTTGGCTTTTCTGGACTTTGTAAGCCCCATCACACGTTATGTGGTACTTGTTAAACTGGTCTTTTACCTGAAAGGAGCTTCTGGTTCTTTGTCTGGGTTCTCCTGCAGTGGAGAAGTCTTTTCTTTCTGGCAGTCCCATAGGAGAGTGCCAGTAACAGTGAGAAGGGACCAATAATATGATCCTGAACGTCACAAAATCGTGAGGGTTGACAGGAGATATGTCTTTAGCTGACCTGAGGAAGTCAGACAAAAGGTTAGAAATCTCTCGTTACCATATAGCAACCCGTGGATTTAGACCAGTGAATGTAGAAAATAGGATTGCCAGATTATTAATAGTTACAGAAAGGTTGCCTCATAAATTAAAGGACTATTTACTTGTTCTAAACAACGAGGTCTCTTAAACATACATCATGAGACTTTCAAGTGAATGTGTCTGGAGTAATTGAAAACGTATAAGAGTGTAGGATAACCTAGTGGAGTAACCCCAAGAAGAGACATATTTGTGAGAACATTTAATATAAGATCTTTAATCCCCAGTGCGTATTAAAAAGATGAAATAACTATGAACTATTAGAGGTTTTATTTCAGGCAAACGCCGTCTTCATTAATCATTAAATATCTGCTTAAACCTTTTCGATTTGGAAACATGCACGTGATCTCAGCATTTCAGATTTCCACACTTGAAGATCAAATATGTTTTCCTCATTTATTCTACCTATCCAACAGAATTCTCTCTAAGCCTCTGCTCTTCTGTGCTGTTTCGACTTCTGAGCTGTATTTTAACGTCACCATAGAGACTGCAGATGATCTGAAGTGTAGTGTCTTTGACGCCTCGTGGGTGACATTCAGACTTGATAGGTGTGACATGCTCAGTGTGAGTGGCCCATCAGTCAGTTTTATGTGCCTGTCTGCAAGATCAGCTGAGGTGCCCAGACTACAGCCAGCTGAGAGATCTCTGAAGGTGGAAGCTGTTTTTCACGTTAACTCTTGCCTGTGACTCCCCCTGTGAAATGTATTTGGATGTGTTAGGATTACATGGCTTGGCTAGGGTGATGTGCTCTGATTAATGCAACGTTCATGAAAATGCAATGGAAAAGTGCTTACACCTGAGTTGTGTTGCTGGGTTAGCAGAGACCTGGTGCTTGAAGATGCCTTTGAGGTCATGTGCTATACTGTCTGAGTATTGTCAACCTGAGAATTGCTTTCTATGATTGTACTGTCAACTACTTATATCTGAAGCTTGTTTACTGAGTAAATAAAAAGAATTTAAAAAAAAAAGATGCCTTTGAGGATGTAGGTTAATAAACATAAAGCAGGTGTTTTGTTAAATGTTTATCAATAAAGTTTACTAGGGCAAAAACCCGAATTTCTAAGTTGGTATGGAGAACCAGTGATTATTTTCAATGTATTATTTTTGGGTGTGTTTGGTGTGTTTTTTAGGAAGGCTGTTTGAAGGCAGGCATGCTCAGGATAAGACAGAACAATTAAACTAGGTGTATGAGCACACACACATACACACACTCTCACAAACTGAAGCAAAGGGCTGTGGATAACAAATCCTTCAGAAGGTCGTAATGCTCTGTAGGTCGAGCTCAAAAGAATCGCTGTGTCATTGCCAACTGTAGACGTCATTACATAAAACCACAGTAATATGCATAAGAGTGAGCTGGGCTTATAGGAATGCTTTGCATCGATTCAGCTGGGTTTGGTGGCTTAGTAGACTAATGCGTCCACTGTAGGGCCCTGTGTTTGACCTCATAGTCACAGGTTCAAATCTTTGTGGGTCCACTCAGCCTTTCATCCTTCGGAGGTCTGTAAAATGAGAACCGTTGGGTAACAATAAACATCTGTTATTCGTGCCATACCCTTGAGTGAACGTGCAATTTACAAATACACGTAATGTTAACAAATTATTTTGATTTTCCTTTATTGAAAAGGTGTGATAACTTATTTATTTCTTTGGGTTTGCATTTTATCACTGGTAAACTTTTTCCAGTTTACTAGTGGCATCTTTGTGGCCAGTTTAGCTTTAGACGAGACCACACACACAATTTTCCACCTTCCCAGTTGGCCGCGTTTTTCCTTATTATGCCAGATTTTCTAGCAGCTGACTACTGGAGTGAGATGCAAAGGCCCCCACCACATACCATATACAATGCACACAAGTCAGGACAGAGCCAAGTTTCTGAATGATGTTGAAGGCAAGTGCTTGAATTCAAGGCCCACTAAAAGGGGCAGTGCACAAACCAGCAAGCAGACCAAGCTCACATTCTCCCAATAGCCTGGTGTGCACTACCTATAGGATACCTTTTATTAGTCCACTAACCTGCAGCTACACAGCAGGTGAGTCGTGCAGACTATGGTACTGTGACTCAGCCTAGCTTAAAGTGCTGCACTTATTTATATTATTTATATGAGTGTTTAACATAAGATTCCTTCTAAAAAAAAAAAAAGTTGGGCTTCATCTACTCAGAACATCATCATCCAGGCTACATAGTCCTTCGGCCAGTGCTTAATTTGTGGGAAAAAAAGAGTGCCCGATCGCCTGCTCAGAAGCTGGCGGCTGGTGCAATAAACATTGATGTACCAAATTCCAGGGCTGGTAATCTTTAAGGCCCTACCAGACACTCCCTATCCCCTTTATCTAACACTTTCATATTCCCGTTTTCGCCTTTTTTGACGGCTTTCTCTTCCTCCATCTTTTCGATCTGTGTGTTATTTTCCGCTCTTGCACTCAGCAAATATCTGGTGCGGACCAATCCCCAAGGATAAGTGCCAGTGGCTGCCACGGCAACTAGCGGCTCCAGTTAATTTCTGCCTTCAGCCCCACAGACGAGTGGTTTGAAGTTGCTGACAACATTGTGACCTGAAGTTCTGCTGAGATTAATGTTGTTCCAGGGCCCAGCTCTCTTCCTTGCTCAACTGACCTCTTTTGACTCTTTGATGGGGCGTCCCACTGGTGACCGATGGCCTTGAGCTCTTCATCATCACCTATGTTGCTGTTACATAGAGGAGCCATGATCTTTCTCTCCTGGGCAATATTTCCTCTGTTCTTCTTAAATATGGACAGGCTTGCTGTGTCATTTTCATTGGTGGTGGTCACCATGGACCTTTTCATTGTATGCTCATCCAAGGTCAAGCTTCAAAAGGTGGACGAGACTTGCTTCCCGAAGTGTCAGTCCTTCACCATTACATTGTCCACTGGTTGAATCCTCGAGGGTCGGGCTTCCTGGCTTGCACCCCTCTGCCTACCGACTATGTCATTGTTTTTTCTTCTCTCTTCCTCGTTTGATGCTTTAATGAGTTCAGAAGCCCATGTATGGTAAAGAGAGATCATTTTCAGGGACATCTTAAGGATTTAGGGGGCCCTGGGCCAAACGTATTTTGGGAGCCCCTGTTCGGAACAGCTTTGAATTTATGATCCAGTTTCAGCTCTTTCATGCCCTCTTTGGCCAGATCACTCACACTGCACAGGCACACTGGTCCAAATTCTAAATGTGTTGACATCTAATATTTGTAACACAGCAGCAGCTCACTATTATTACTGCAAATAATCTCTGTGACATATGAATATGTGAGGTCCTTTTTTGATCTAAAAGAAACTTTTTTTTATGGATGTTGCATGAAACATAAACGTCACATTTCTCTGCCAAATCTCTGTAATAAACTCTCACAGGTCACCCACGTTAAAAATAAATTAAAGGAAAACGGTATTTGAAAGAATATGTTTAAAAATGATTCAAGGTTATCAGGGCAAGACTCTCTGCAGAGCAGATCTGGCTCTATCAGGGGGGGCCCTGAAAGGCGGGGGCCCTGGTCCAGAGCCCACTTTGCCCATGCCTTAAAACGTCTCTGATCATTGTCACTGTGAGTGTTTCCACAGTAGAGCTGCTAGGACACATACAGACCAAGGGTGTGGAGTGTTCTGACTCACTCTTAAGATTGAACTAGACTCAGCTCCACCTCCATTTATTGATCCTCCATTATGAAGAGTGGTTCTAGGTGTACCTCTGTATACCAGGAGAACTCATCCACAATGACCAATAGACAAACTCATATGGGGCACTGCAGTAATCTGTGCTGTTCTTCTTCTTGAGCTAGGTGCTACATTCTTCTGTGAAGAAGGGTGCTGCTTGGTACCCTTGTCTGCTGACCTCATCGACTAGACAGTGGAAGATCACTTGCTCTACCAGAGTGCTTACACCTGGAAACTGAATCTTTTTTCCTATATTAATGCTTTTGTTTTCATGAATCCTTAATATTTCTAAGGGGGTGTAAAATTCGAGTTATTCACTTTCATATAATATTATAATTGCACACATTTTTGGCAGAATTATGTGTAATTATGCAGAATGCAAATCCTTCATTTAGCACTTTATTTTGCGCGATACACATCATCATGTCAGTTTTTGACAAATTATGCATTGTGCGCTTGAGTGACATAATGGCATAATCTCAGAAATTCCATGTAACAAATGCAACACAAAATTCTCAAAATTATGCAAATTACACCAGCATAATTTTAATTTTGCCTATGCAATCGCAATGAGTCGGTGGTCCCACCCGGCCTATTACAATCAGACTGCTGTGCAGGTGGTCGGAAAGTGCCTTTTTCTACTGCAGCTTGTGCTGCGGCCCAGGAAAAGGGCCGCAGCACAAGCTGCAGTAGAAAAAGGTACTTTGTGCACATCAATGCACCGTGTGCCAGGCACCCTATGGTGCCCGGCACACGGTGCATGGATGTGTGGCTTGCCTCTTGTTGAGTCATTTAGTCCAATTCACCTTTGCAAAACAAAGAGCAAACAGTATTTGTCCCTGTTTTGCATTTGTGCCTGTTTGGAGTTGGCACTTGCACGTGCAAATCATGGTGTAAACAGTAATATTGAGTACAAATGGGTGCACATTTTTAGACACGATCTGTAAATTAAGAGCAGAAACTCACAGCACCTGCCACAAAAACAATGTGTGCCGGGCTGTTTGGGAACCTCTGTGTATGAGTTGAGTTTAAATTACCCTCTTAGTGCTTAAATAAATTTGTTTTTATTCAACATCACTCAGGCACCTTAGCAAGATTGATGGAAACAAATTGTGTCAGGATCCGAAGATTTAGACAAAGTCCTATGGACTATCATAGCAGCTTCCTTACTTTGCCTGCTAACTCATACAGACCAATTCTTTTCCATTTCATTGTTTTTGCAGATTGATGTACTACAATTTTAAGCACACAAGTTAAACATAAGCACTTCCGCTTATGGTTTGATCAGAACACTCAGCGCCGGCGTCCCTGCCCTGCGCGAGGCTTGTCTCCTGCTAAAGCTATTAATCCCTCACCCTTCTAAGCACGTCAACTCTCCGGGTTTATCCAGTTAATAACGCCGCAAATCCCCCCCTTGGTATCTGAGTTGAAAAGCTGGCGCGCATTGTCCTTGGGCAGGGGTTGAATGTAACACCGCGTTCTTCAAGCTGCATTTACCATTTCAGGTTCAAGCGAAAACAAGGTCATGTGCGGTACAGGAACATACTTGGAATATTTGTCACTCTGGTGTGAACCGTAAAAGAGAGCAGGGATGCTGGTGGGAAAAAGGCTTGAGTCCTATCTGGGGAAACTTCCCACACTCGTAAACAGGTAGAGTTTTTTTTAAAGAAAAAAAAAAGCGCTGTCACGCAGCAACCCTTTGAGGCTTCATTTTTCTGTCAAAACAACACAAGTGCATTATATCCGGGGACACTTGTAATAAGGCGGAAGGAGCAACCCTTCTGCCAAACTGTAAGTCAAGCTCTAAGATGCTAAATACAGGATTTGAAAAAAATATATACCGATACAATCATCATTTACTTATTCAGTGCTTAATTTGAGCCGGTGGTTGCCAGTGGGGGACACCGGCACTTATTTTTTGGGGACAGCACTTATTTTTCTGCTTCAGACATTTACTAGAGCAACAGACGGAAAAACACACAAAGCGCAAACACAGAGGAAGAGAAACACAAAAGAAGAAAATAGGAACCTGCCAGAGTGAGATAAAGGGTCAGGGAGCGTGGGGTAGGGAATTAAAGAGGCATGAGGTGGATTTAAGACTAGGCAGCCTTGGTATTACAAACATGCTGAAATTTAATTGCATGGGCCGTGGGCATCTGAGAAGAGCTTTGGGCACCGGCACTCATTCATTTACAAATTAAGCACTGCTCACGCCTTGTAGATACAAACAATAGTAGCAATGCCAACATTCCTCCCACCTCCATGGGCTTCATCTGAGTTTTTTTTTTATAACCAGCATGACTACTAGCCTTGCAGTCAGCGATTTAACATCACCTCAGGTAAAGTTGGACAACTTTGGGAACTTTGCCTGACTTTTCTGGTGATATAAAAAGCTTTCCAACCCATTGAGAAGACACAGCTGTTGATTACCTTAACTAGGAAAGAATTGTCTAAGATGGGGCCAAAGCCGATCAGATCATTCAGGTCGGTGAAGGTTTTCTTTTTTAATGCAGTGACCTGGTCTAGTCTCTTTGATGAAGAAACGTGTTCATAATTTTAACCAGCCTTGAAGGTGTTTCCTATGTGACCATTTTAACAAGGGAGGATAGGACAGGTTTCACTGATCAGCTAGAGGGTTTTAAAGGATTAGTTTGTGGAGGCCAACTAATTTAATTAGAGTAAAGTCCTGCAAGTCAGCACTGTGGTGGCATTACTTTTGTTTGGAACTCTAATGCTTGGGCTAATTTGCTTATTTTTAGGTCTGGCATTAGCCAAGGCCTTATGCATTTACCAAAAATATATGTATGATCTACTTACTTATAGGGGCTTTCAATCAGCCCTCTTCCACCTTCAGTCTGTTATTGTTGCATTCACATTTTAATTCCATCCACTACAGCATACAGCATAGAGTAGTGAGTCAGCCCTCTTCAGCTATTGGCTAACTTTATTGTGTGTGATGGCATTTACCATTTCACAAGCAGCACACCCGAACACAAAGTAGTTCCTTCCAGTGCCAGAGGCTATTATAGCAATGTGTGCTTTTTTAGCTTCACGGGGGCCAAGCAGCTTCTCCAACAATAAAATGTTGCAAAAAACATGAGAAAACAACACAAACATTAACAAACCCAAGCGGCTGCTGACCAACGCCAGACCTTTTGGCTTTGCTAATGCTTGTTATGATAAAGGATCCTGTAAAGCCTTTTCATTTCTTGGATGAATTAATGCAAGGAGATAGATGCCAGGCCTGGACAGCCTGTTTTTTCCACCGGGCGTATCCCAAGTGGGCTGGAGCCTTTGGAGGCCGGTTTTTAGAACAGGGCACCTCACTTTCTCCAGCTCCCCAGGTAATTACAGCAGGAACTAGGGTCTTCAGGAGAGAGAGAGAGAAGGGAAGAGAGAGAGAGAAGGGAAGAGAGAGAGGAGACCGAGAGATAAGAGCAGTGTTTAATTTGAGCTGGTGGTTTCCGGTGCTCGGCACCGGCACTTAATTGTCACCACCGGAGCTTGTGGCAGCCTGCCACAATGTGGCGCTGCCTAGCTAATTTAGGGATAACCACAACACCAGTTAATTATTAATGCTATATTCATTAAAAATGACTATTACCTGCCACCAAAGCCATTCTTAGAGCTTTGGGGGGTCTGAAATAGTCCGAATTGTCACACTTGCAGGAGTGTGAGGGTTAGTAGCTGAGTTGTTACTGTCATTGGCAGTGCTGGCAGGGGCAATGTGTGGTTCAAGCTACAGTGGCCTCCTGACGAGAGCCCTGGCACGTATTCTTTTTACAAATTAAGCACTGGATAAGGGAGTGAATAGGGAGGGGGCAGGACAGGTTTGAACATTTTTGCCAGGGCTGCTCTTGCTTCCCACTCCGGCCCTGATGGAGTCTTTCATAAATTTGAAACTATGTTTACTTCCACTTTAAACTAAGTAGCTCTAGCTTGACTGATTCCGTTTTTGTTGTCTTTCCGCATTCGGGAGAGCTTGTCTAGAATTTCATGGGACGGTTGTAGACACCAGCATCTTTCATGGACTATTATGTTTTTCTTCCTTCTGTAAGGGTCTTAAAGAGGGAAGAGAGACTGTTTCTTGTGTCCTTTTATTGAGTGAGCACTGCCCGTTCATTGATGATTTCTAGCATTGCATCCATGTGCCTGCTGGTGAGGAAATGGTGTGGCCCAATCAAGGGAGTCTAGAATGGTCAGAGTTGTAGGACAGCTTGTATTGCTTTTTTCTGAGACACATGTTAGTTTGGCCTTTGATCACTCCTTATTCAAGGTTGAGGGAAAAAGGACATTTTAAGGTGGTCTTCCCATAAATGCTGTCGGGCTTCGAAATGGATATACATGGGATCAATTTTGCTGAGGTATACTGATTGCTGTTGGTTTTTCACTCTGGGCTGTGTTTGGGGCAGAATTTAGTTAGGTTATTTTCCTCTAGAAAGTTAGCAAAGTTCACCACTGTCACATCTAGCTATAATAGCCACATACCTCATTTCCCCCTCTAACAACCTATACCTCCTTTATGAGTGAAAAATCCCTGTTTTCATTTACTTTAAAAACGTTGAAATGGTAAAAAGGCCCAAAACATTATTTTTATAGTTTTGAAGCAGAGAACACTAGGACATTTCAATATAAAGGCCCCAAACAAGATCATATTTAAGCATATAGCTGTTCTCTTACCACACACAATATTTTATTGCACATTTTTCGTGGGAAGCATAATAACAACAAATACAAGCTAAAAAAACAAGATTACAAATACTGCTCAACTCTACACTATGAAACCTAATAAAAACAAGATATCAATATCAAATGTAATGTTTTGGTAGGAGATGATGTAGCAGATCATTGGTCACAGGCCCATGCCCAGATCCACAATGAAGAGCACATTTACTTTTTATAGGGCAGTGTTCCTTGCACCCTTTGTACATCACACTTTCAGCTACCTTGTCTTGTTCTTTGGAACCCATACCTTTTCAGCTTCTCTCTCATCACTGTGAAGGAAGCTTGTACTGCTCATGCCTGTACTGTACTTGCTCTGCATATGACAAAAGCTTGCACGGCTGCTGCTGTACTATACATCTTCTGTTTGTGAAGGAAGTTTGGACTTCAGCTACCTATGTTGTGCCCTCCTTTTTCTGTGCGATGAATTACAGATGTGTTGTAGCTTATACAACAGACATAGTGATAGAATGTTGCTCGAATATTATGAAATTACTTGAATCTCTTGGATTTTGCTTTAAATGCAAACACGTGATCAGTTTATTTCGAATTGGGTATTCTAAAACCAGAATGCCTTATTGGGAACATAAAACAAAATTGAAACAAGTCAGATGGAAATGTAAAAACAGATTTACAGGGTCAACACTGTTATAGCCTCTTTGCAACACATATGGTAAATAACACCAATTAGCAACTCTTTGCTTGATACGCTCACGACAAACTTGACAAGAAAATATTAATGCAGCAAAAAAACAACATGATCAGTATGCCTTAACCAGGGAGCATCTATGTGACTCATGGGCGGCAGAAAGTTGGTTGTTAAAAAGGGAAATTGCAGGGTATTCATGAAATCGGTGACATTTTAATTACTTCCAGTTCCTGGAAGAAGAGGCTTCTGGTCAAATGGAAACAGAGGCAACCAGTTTCATAAGATCAAGAAAAGAGGGTGTGGTTTAAAATAGATTCTGCCATGCCATACACATATATATTAATCCCTTCCTTACTGTGATGAGCTTGAGGGCCAGGCTGCTGGTGGGCCCGGCCTTGGCCTACAGCTGCAGCGTTGATTCCCCCCTCAATAAATCCGGCTGTGCTGCTTGAATGAGTTGAATGAGTTGAGGCAGCACAGCAGGACACTCTAAACAAGTTAAGTTGTGTCCCTGGTGTGATGAGAGGGCAGGTTGCGTGAGCCTGCACAACACTGTGATTAATATGCATGTTTACCCCACTCTCTAAAAAACACGGGACATGTATTTGTATTAGAAGAAAGAGTGTCAGGACGCCAGGACAGCCCACGGAAAACTGAGGCTGTCTGGGCAAATCCGGGACGTATGGTCACCCTAGCAATAGACCACGGCCAGCACATTTGCTGAGTCAACAACAGTGACACTAAAATGGTCAATACTCTGTCATGACTCAACAAAAACAATTCAAGATGTACTGTATTCGAAGAAATTCCTCAGCCAAAACCTAAGGCATTTCCTGAAATGGAAAAATACCATTTAGATGCATTCTCGCAACCTTTCAAATTGGGTGATAATTCTCTCTAGCCAGAGTTACATGATAAGAGTCATGCCATGTTAATCATCAGAAAAGAAGACTCTCTTCTAAGAGATGTTAGGTGATCCCAAGAATATTTTGAGATTATGCTTACTTTGTTTCAGTCACGAGGGAAGAAGTGTGTTCTATTGCCTTGAGCTGCTGGCTTTGGGACGTAGAGAAACAGGTTTGACATCGGCTAAAGATCCTATGATTCTGGGGTAATCACTTAGGGGCTTATTTATGAGCCAATTGCGACACTTTTTCGCCGCCGTTGCGTCACTTTTAGTGATGCAGTGTAAATATTGTGCCACGTTGCGCCATATTTACAAAGTGACGCATGTAGGCAGATGCGTCACTTTGTAAACCCCTGCGCCATATTACACCTGCGTCAGGTATAATGTATGCAGGGTGGGCGTTTCCCCGCAAGAAAGCCTCGTAGAAATGGCGCAGTGAAATCTATGAGATTTCACTGCGCCACTTCTAGGACGCCACTGCATCAAAACCTTATGCCTGCCTCATAGCAGGCGTAAGGGTGACGCAGTGCAATAGGTATAGGCCTCCCCCATGCATTGCTGGAGTTGCGTCATGCTTACAACACAACTCCAGCAATGTGTGAGTTTTGGCCCAACAGATACGTCAGGATTTCTGACGCATCTGTCAATCCTTGCGACAGGGAGTGCTGTACAGTAAATACGGCACATCCATGGCGTTGCAAGGAGGGCGCAGTGAAAAGTGTTGCATCGGTGTTTTATCGCTGTGATGCGACACTTTTCATAAATGAGGCCCTTGATCTTTCTGTGCTTAAAAAGGAAAAAAGTTTATGACGTAGTTTGCGGATGTAGTAAAGCACTCTAATGCCCTTGCGCCAGGTTTGCACTATAAAAAAAACAGCAACTAGGAGAACTAGGATTTTCTAACACACTCCAGTATTTGGTGAGATCTTCTTCAGATGCAAGTATCAAAAAACAGCAACAAGAAACGTCTTACAGAAATGGTGGTTTGTAAGGCAAACTCAAACTGGTTTGCTCTTGATGTTTAATAAAAAAATATTTGTTAATAGTGCTTACTTGTTGCTAGTAGTTGACAGTGGTCGGCACTGGTATCCAGTTTTTGGCCTGGGACTTATTTTTCATAGAGAGAGAGAGAGAGAGAGAGAGAGAGAGAGAGAGAGAGAGAGAGAGAGAATGGCAAATAAGAGAGAAAGGAGGCAGAAGAGAAATACAGGAAAACAGTGACAAAGGGAGAGAGCAGGGATGAAACAGAATGTGCAAAAATGACATAAACAGAGGGGAAGCATAGGATGGTGGAAGACAGAGGCAAAGAGGAATGAAAGCTTTTGTAACCCCGGTATTCGGCAGTTGGCTCCCAAGAACAACCTGGTTCTCTGGCACTTATTTTTTCACAAAATAAGCTCTGTTTTTATAGAATTTCACTCCAGGAGGTTGTGGTTCTTAAAATGGAACAAGGATCTCTGAGACACTCGAGCCAGGCACAAAAGCCCTCTTTATTTAGCTGAACTCCAGTGTGGTCATTCGCACCCATAAATCAGAGAGCTAAAATGGCAGCAGACCTAAAATAGGTGCAAACTGCATTTGCGCTTGTTTTAGTACTAGTTAATATTTATTGTTTAGAGCAAATTGCGCTCAATATGGCGTTTGAATATTGTATTATCACCAGAGTGTACCTGGTGGCATCTACCCATTCGAATAATTGCACAATTGATAAAACCATGTGTACTGTAAACTACACTGTTTCCTTGCTCTGTTCCGCACTGATTTACATAAAGGTGAAATCAAGCCCCAACGTTATTTGCTTCAAGGTCCAATAGTGGTTGTTAGTTGCACCTCTGTCTTAATAGATGCATAAATGTGGCTTTGGTAAGTAAGAACCCACATAAAACTTCAAGGCAAAATTCTAAATAAATAATGGAAATTCTAACATTCATTGCGTATAAATATATTAATGATGTATTCATTTGAGTATTAATTTCAAAATGGTAATGGCCTTACCTGGAACGACTAGAAAACAAAATCAGCCATGGCAAACCCGTCCCACTCCGCAAGAGGCGGTGACTAGGATGGGGTAATGTAGGCTTGGTTGTGTCATGGCGGCACATCCTGCTCTGAAAGCAGCCGCCTAGCCTGCAGCCTGCTGGGAAAATGCCAGCATGGCGGACTGGCCAGTCCGGCTCTGAACCTTACCTCCTAGTCGAACACACTTTCTTGGCTTCTTCTTCCAATGTGTGTAACACTTCTTCCCTGAAGCCGAGTTATGTCCACAGCACATCTGCGTTGATGATTAGCCTGAAGAGAAGCCAGAGTGACTGCACTGTATCCATGGAGAAATCATTCTGCACAATTGCCTTAATTAGATATTTTTCTTTCTGTTGCAGCACTTACGAAATACATTGTCACACCTACTATTCACAAAACGTGATTGTTGTCACAAAAAAAGCTTTTATCTGCCCAACTGGCAGAGATCAACTCAGATGGCTGAGATATAGACACAAAATAAAGGTTATCAATTTCCACATTTTATAATAATTGAAAGAAATGAGATAAACGTCGTAACTAGCAGTAGCATATTAAGTGGAAGGTGTAAGAGAAGTGGCTCAGATGGGGCTCGCTTGTGTAGCACTATTTAACTAAACACCGACCGATTTGTTGGGCCTATTGCAAAAGGCAGGATGTCTGTGCCCCTTTACAGAAGGCATTCAGATCTATCAAAGGCAGGGCCGGCTTTAACACTGGTGGCGCCCTGTGCGACAATGTTTGTTGGTGCCCCCCCCCCCAATGACCACCTCAGCCACGGATTCCCTCACTACCACCCTCTAACAGTGCCCCTCAAGTCTCTATAACCACTGTATCTCGGATTAATTTAGTTTTATAGCACCACTCATACCACTGTAAGGTGTCAGAGCACTTTACATCACACACATTGCATAGAGACAATCATATGTGTGTAAATAAGGGTATAGGAAATGTTACATCAGACAGGACTACAAGGTGTAGTGTAGGAGTAACATGTCATCGATACTGGTAAGCAATATAGTTTAAGAGTCCTTATTCTGGAAAAGCACAAATTCAGAATTTAAAACATAACATCATTGTTAGGTGTTCTCTTTAATAATAAGAATTGTTTTCTACCCAAATGAACCCTTTTGGCAAGATTAGGATAATGAAAGACTGGTCAAAAAAACATATAGCTCTAACATATACCTTGCAGTTTACATGCAGCTCTTTGACGACAGTTAATAGCTCAATGTTTTATATTAGGATTTTAACTTACAAATGACAAGTAACAAAAGGAGCTCTCTTACAGAAGCAGTAACCCACTGACCTATTTACATTATATGCACTTTGTTATCTTCATGGTTCACGTTCTTAGCAGCCGGCATCTTAACCCTCTGCGCTACCTTTGGATGAGTCAAAACATCTACTAGAAAAACCTCCGTCTCCTGTCACCGGAGTTATCTTGACATTTTAATTGATGCCTGAAAATTGCTGGAGGCCAGGAACACAGCAGCAGGTGCTTTTTAAATGATAATATACATGCAAAAAAGAAGCTCCCACCCCAAGTCAGCGCCCGGTGTGGTGGCACCGATCGCACCGCCCTAGAGCAGGCCCTGATCAAAGGACTTTGAATAAGGGCTGTAATTGAAGAAAAGATGGGGCACACCAACATTGTTTGCTCCCTGTGCATCCTAAAGAGCTGAATAAAGCACAGCAGTCCTTCTGGTGGTGTAACACACCGTAGGACTATATATCCTGTCAACGATATCTGAATCAACAGCTTAACCATACAAGAAGGTTGGAGTCAATGGGCACCCTGGCCACTTTTTATTGTCACAGCCCAAACTCTGTTTAATGATATATCCGGTTACTGATATCTGAATCAACAATTTAACCTTGGAATAAGGTTGGAGTCGTTGGACACCCTGACCACTTTTTATCACCTCTAGTTGCAACCTTTGCCAGCTTTTTGCTTCTTTTTCTGTTATGCATCAACATCCAGTTTCCCCGACTGCCATTGCAGGTTTTTACTAAATCTACATTTGCAGTACCCATTTTTATCCTGTGCTAGAGAAAGTGGAGGATTGAGATAGTTTACTTCTAGTGTTAGCTAAGGCCTTTTGATTTTACTACAATTATATGTGTAATGTTGTTCAATGGCTTTCAGCCAATGCTGTTCATCCATTATTTTTTATTGTGTCATTCACATTTTTCTTCCACCCAATGGAGCAATGGGTCAGCCACTTCAGCCATTGGCTAACTTCACTGAGAGTAATTGCATTCTGCGCTTTCACCAGAAGCTCATCCATCCACAAAGTAGTTCCCTTCAGTGCCATCGGCTACAATGACAATGGGTGAGGTTTGAGGCCAAAAAATATTTTTTCCTTTTAGCCAAGTTTAAAAAAAAAATATTGACAAGGGCTCTGCAGCTTTTCCAACAATAACGTTTTACACAAACCATGACAACACAAAACAAGCATTGTCAAAGTCAAAAGGCTGCTGCCGACGCCAGATCTTTGCCAATGTTTGTTTAGCTCTGCTCCCAGAAAGCAATCTTACCTTTTCAGACCTAGAAAACTGAATACCACGTTGTGTCTACTTTCCTGATGCAAAGTAGTTCTAGAACTCTATCTTCATAATAATTTACTTTGCCGCAAGTGCACGGGCAACAGTTCTAGAATTGCAGTCTTTCCCCAGAAAAGCAATCAAACAGTGCCTCCTTGTTTGTTTTGTCAGGATGTCACACAGCGCGTCACACATGTCTAGTGCTTGAAATGAAAATATAGAATTGCAGGTATTCTTTGTCCCACTTTACCTGTTTTATGGTGAGAAGTGCTGGCACTCTCCTATTAAAAGTATCAGAGAAGTGCTGAGAAGTGCCGGTAATATCCCTTCCAAATGAAGGAATTGCAGGTCCTTAGTACCAGATAGTACCTTCCCATTTAAAACACTGCACTTGTGTGAAAAAATGAAGACACTTTCCAACAGTCAAGGAGTGCTTCCTGAATTGTTTGGCCATGTTGGTGCATTTTATCAGAATGGTATCAAACCGGTAGATTCCTTTCAGTCGAGGCTGCGCTGAGTGTAACTCAAATATAATATTCTACTCACACTGAACTGCTCAGAGGTGTGGCAAGGCCGCCATGGGCCCTGGTGTAAGAAATGATGTATTGAAAATGCCTTATGCTACAGACTGGGCACATGACACCACCTGTCCCACTACCTCACTTCTCCTCTGACCTTTCCCCCCTCTTTCTCTCCCATGCTCTCCATGCAACTCTCATTTGCTTCTACAGCTCTCCAGCCTCTTTTCCCACTCACTCCTCCCCCCTCTCCCCCCCCATTCCTGCATCTTTCCACCTCTCTCATCATGTTTACTGCTTGCCTCCTCCCCCACCCTCAGGTATGCTCCGCAGTGATGCCTCTCTCCTTTTGTTTTCTGCCCTCTAATTCTCCTGTTTATCTTTGCTGTCACTTTCCCATTTCTTCCTGCCTTTCTTCCCTCTCCCCGCCTGCCTCCATTTCCCCCATTCACACCACCAGACGAGTATTCAGTATGGGACGGTTCGGTTTTAATAAACTGTCTTGAACAATGCATTTGATGCCAGTGTAAGGCCTCTGGTTAATGTGGTATAAATTCCCGTAGGCTATAATTTTGTAATGGCGTCTTATTAAAACTTCTACTCAATAATAATGAGTAATAGTTAAGAGGAGTTTCGAAACATTCCCTTGTTAAATCTCAGGACTGGACTGTGTGACAGAAACGCGCCCGGCAGTTACTGTCACCTGTTGAGACACCGCACAGCTGAGAGCACGCAGGGCGCCGACCATTACTAATGACGCACCTGCCCGCAGGCGCGCGAGGTCAGGAAAGGCTAGCAACGGGCCCCTCTCCTTCTCTGACGTGAACAGAAATAAGCATTCGCCATCATTATTTTCCTCCCACGGCTTTAACGCCGGCTTCTAAGGTTTACACCTAGAACCTTGTTTCAAGCTGTATTTGTGGATGTGGAATATTTCAATGAAATAAGCCAGCGCCAAAAACCTCCGTTTTTCATCATCATCATAATCTTTATTCGATTTAGCAAACCATAAAGATACAATTTATATGCTTAAAACTTAACAAACAAATATGATAACATTTGAATACATTACCATAGCTAAAATAAATGACATCTAAAAAAACATCTAATCGTACTATGGTACCAGTTTACAAATAAGGTACAAATGTAAGCCATGAGGTTCGCAAAGAGAAAAACAGATACAGCTGGGACAATGTTCAAATTCTGGTTTAACGAATAAGGTGAGTGTTTGATTCATAGTAAAATTAAGTACTTGCGCGTATCTCTGAAAGGACAGTACATCCAGAGAAAGTGCTATAGTGCCAGTTCAATTATAAATAAAGTACAGATTTTTACCACTAAGGGTACTAAGTGCAAATGCAGTAACATGTGTCCAGAAAGAAAGTACATCAAAAAATAGCGCTGTAATGTCAATTCGATTATAGATAAAGTGCAGATTTCAACCGCTAGGACTACTAAAGTGCGAGTGCAGCAGCCACAGCATTCTCTTCCTGATATAATAAAACCAATGTTTATACAATTTATAGAATAACAGGATACAGGTGTTACAAGCTCTTCGGTTCCATTCTGCATAATCTGGCGTACATATCGTAACCGTAAGGGCATCAAAATTCCAGACCCTTTCCCTTACGTATAAGGTTTACTGCAAATAAATATCTGCTTAAACTAAAAACTATTCTCTGGGATGTGTCAGCTTTTAAGATTCTCAATGCTTCTAGATATGACCCAAATCCCATATTCCGACATATTGGTTTAATCTACTTTTTCCTAGAGATGGTATAAACAGGACAGAAAAATAATATGTGGGAATCATTTTCAACAGCATCTTGGGAGCACAGGGAACAAAAACCGTCCCTGTCATCTGTTTTACTACCTGTCCACTTTGATGTATTGTGTTTTATCCGCATAACAGCAAAGCGGAACTTCATATATAACGATTTGACCTTCGGGGATTGTATTTCGTCTAGATATTCCTCAAAGGCAGGGAAAGGTTTTATGGATAGATACTGCGAGGTCAACCTTCCTGTCTTTGGGGAGGAATGTATACTGTATCCTAAGTACGTCCAATATATACTTTTTAAAACTGTTTTTGACAATCGTGTAAGAGAGTGGGGAGCATCCCAATAGCTATTCAAGCTTAGTTTATAACACCAGGTTCGAATATGTCAGACCCAAGAGAGCACAATACTTTGATCGAGTTCCAATAACTCGATTACCCCATCTTCATAATTTTTAGGTTCCTGCCTGGTCCACAAGCGGACCCAGAACAACATGGGTCTTAACGCGTCTTGATGTTCAATTCGCCTAATGTTTGTGTCAAATAAAATGGGAACCATTGGTGTACGTATTAGTAATTTTAGTAACATTCTTAGAAATTTGTTTTCCTCTCTAGCAAGCATATTCTGGCTATTGACCCCCAAAGCTCTGCACCGTAAAGGGATGCGGATTGTGCCCTGTACTTATAAAGTTTTTAGGGCAGGTGACACTGCCTTTGATACGCTGCTCTGTTGTTTTTTCATAATTGCCATCGCAGATTGTAACAAAACTAGCTCAGATTTTTGAATGTGTGCTTTCCAGGACAACTTCGTGTCGAGTGTGATACCCAGATAATTAAAATTGGCCACATATTCCAAATTTTGTTTCTGTGCAATGATGTTTTTCTTAAAGGATTTATGTGGATTAACAGCCATATATTTGGTTTTATTTGAGTTTATTTAGAGGCCCTTTGACATACAGAAATCGTTAAAAGTATCTAGGAGGGTTTGTAAACGCTTAGGTGTTTGCGATATTGGGACCGGGTCAACGGCGAAAAGTAATGCTGGGACCGCCACCCCTCCCAGCTTCGGAGAGTCATGGTTACAACCCTGGAGATATCGCACGACATTGTTCACATATAATGAGAAAAGGGTTGGTGCCAACACACATCCCCGCCTTACTCCTCTTTTTATCAGAATTGCATCCGTCAGTTCACCCCCGGGTCCCCATCTTACTTTTGCATAATTATCTTTGTGAAGCCTCACGATCTGTATCAAGAGATCATTGAGGACTCCCTGGGTTTTTAAGCAGTTCCACAAGGAATTTCTGGAATAATAAGATCAAAGGCGGCCTTCAGATCTATAAAACTATAAACAAATATCCTCCTTTTAAAATAGTATATTTCCAGGCTATACACAATAATCTAAAAACCTGGTTTATTGTGCTAATTTTTGTTCTGAATCCAGCTTGATATTGTGATAAGATGTTTTTTTCCTCCAACCAATCATTAAGCTTTACTAAAATGTGTTTTGCATATACCTTTTGTAAGGTGTCTATTAGGCTTATTGGCCTATAGTTTGCAGGGTCTTGACGATTGCCTTTCTTGAAAATAGGGACTATTTCAGCCCCCTTCCAAGAATCAGGTATTGGTGCCCCTGCGGCCAGGCATTGCAAAGTAAATTTACATACGTGCCCAAACTGTTTTGTCATGCCTTAGGAGGTCCCCTGAGATCTTATCAGGCCCTGGTGTTTTTCCTGGCCTAATACTTCCTATTGCTGCCACTGTATCATCTAGTGTGAAGAAGGGGAAGCTATTTGAGCCATGCCAAGCACTTTCCTGAAGATTCGTTCCCATAATAGGGGTATCATTGGCTACCGGACCGGATCTGCAGCTTCAGAATACAGAGTTGAGAAGTGATCACTCCATGTACCCGAATCCAAATAGTGATCCATGCCATGATTACCAGTTTTGTTTCCTCGAGCTAATGAATTCCAGAAACCAGCATGAACCTTCTTTTTTGCTGCTATAATCAGATCATTCCAATTCCAATCTTCCCAATCTTTTTTTGCTTGTGCTACTATTTTCTTATACTTTGCCCTATTATCTCTTATTTTCAATGTATTACTGGATCTTATTGCCACTAGCAATTGGAGCTTTGCTTCTCGACAGTTCTTGGTAAACCAAGGGTTGTGAGAGTGATTTTTTGTTGGATTCGACCGTTCATACTTTTGGGAGTGTTCGCTCAGAAGCAATTTCAATTTTTCTTCCATAGTACGATGGATCTGTGTGATTGGTATCTTAACTAAGGTAGTATTTATATATGGCAAAAGGACATCAGAAAAGGTGTTTTAGATCTTTGTCATAATTTCATAATTGCCTACAATAGTTGGCCATCTTAATGCTCTACGATTATTGCCGATGATTGGTTGTACTTGGTTCCCAATATTGGGATCACCCCCCAGTTCCAAAGTTTCGAGAAAAGTTCCCTCCAATGTTAAACATAATGGGTAGTGATCACTATCTTCTCTTGTCTCAACTTTTAGGTCTATTAGGCTACTCCACATGTTAACACTAGCGAATATATAATCAATTTTACTCCTAGTGGTACCGCTTTTAAAAATGTACGCACTTGGGCTGTCTGACGGTAGCCTGCCATTGCAGGCCCTCAGTCCTTGCCCCGACACAAATCCGCAACTGAATTGCTGCAGTTATGCAGGGGACAGAGGTACCAGCCTCCAGCAACAGAATTCCTCTTGCTGTGTTCTCCTCTTCTAAAATATTCTCCAGGCCCACTACAGGCTCAAACTTACAGTTGAAATCTCCTCCTATGATTATTGATATGCTGGGATCAATGGAGCTCAAGAAATTATCCAATTGCTCTATGTCTGGCGATTCTATACTGGATACTCTTGGTCTGTTATAAACATTGAGCAAGCAAACATCTGCTCTATTAGGATTCTTTATTTTTATCCCAATAATATCTCGCGATGGTAGTTCTAGTTTCTCAATTTCTATCTTTAGCGAGATCTTAACCCATATCGCTAGCCCCCCTGATGGCCTGCCTCTAGTTGATGGAACTGCATTGACACTAAACGTTCTATAACCCATCTTATGTGGAGGATCCAAAGCCCAAGTTTCTTGGAATAGAAATATATCATATTGGTTCATGTACTCCTGCCAATCAGGATCTATTAATTTTTGTTTTAGTCCTGCTATGTTCCATGATATTAAGCGCTTTATTACATGCTGAGGTTCTTCTCCACTATGTAATAAACTTGTCATTATAGCATCTGATTCTGTGACTACAGGGCTTGGTTCGGGCAGCTCTTGGGATTTTAGATGGCAATTTTCTATTGAGAGTCCCCCTTCAGCTTTTACCAGCAAATGTATGGGGATGTGAGAAAGCTTATCACTCCTGACGTTTGTGATTTTCCGCGTCATTAGTCAATCGACTGCCTCCAGGTCATTTTGTGTCTGGTAGGCTTATGTGTTTTTGGACATATATGCGTTAGCTGTCTGTTTCCTTTTTCTATGGTACGTCTATTTAACTTGAACATAGAGCTCGAGTTTAGGGGTACTCTTAGTTCGAATTAAATCAGATCGTCAATCAGCCTTTGAGATTGAAGGACAAGTAATATTGTGTCAAGAAAATCACTTTTGCTCGATAATCTTTCCGCTCTTATTATGTCAGAGCGTATCTCTGAAAGGCACGCTCGTTTGCATCTAATCCAATGTATGACCTTGTTTTTCAATGAATCCTCATCTTCCCTATAGGAGGAGAGAGTTAGCTTGGGTACATTGATCATAAAGATTTTATGGTCCGCTGGTCTTGTTCTATCACTGGGTTTGATGCTGATGGTGTTCTGCCTAAGGACGGTGTGTCTGGTGTTTGAATATTGTGTCATTTGCATTGTCAGACGTGCTTCTTCTCTGTTTCCATTTATTATAATCCCTGGTAGATGATTAAAATGTCCCCCCTATTATAGTTGGAATTTATTTTGTTATTATCAGCATGGTTTTGTCCACTCCTCTCTTGCCCTAAATATATCCCCTCTCTCTAAATTCACTCTCTCTATGCCTAGCTTCCTCCTCTCCCAACTATTGTTGGCAATAGTTCCAGTTTCATACAGTGCCTCTTTAACATTCCCTGCCAAATTCTCAACATGACTGTAGGGTTGTGACCATTGCTTTACTGTTTTAGGAGCCTGGGGATCGTCCATTAACATCCTATTATAACCTTGAGCCCCCTCCACGGGGTCCTGTCTCCCCGTGTTTCCATTAGAAGTGAGGTTCCCGATTATTATTTTCAAATTTGCAACCCCTTCTGTTAAAACATCTAGCCTCTGCATTAACACTGCAATCAGCTGGGCGTGGTTATTGCCTCCATTTTTACTTCAACCGTTCCAAGCTGAAGTGTCAAACAATTCCATGGAGACGCACTTTAAAATCACCTTTGTCAGCCAGGTACATAGTTTTCTCTACAAATTCACCAAAATCACAGCCACTTTTCGTTCATTCGGGGGGTTTTCACTGTGAGATTAAATGTAGAGAAAGTTAGTGAGTAAATTATGATGTTTCTTTTAAATAGTGGGGTAATGCTCCATATTTTACGAAGATATGGAGCATTTCTGCTCTCTCTTTGCGCGGGCACACTTTGCACTGCTTAACGCCAACGCAGGCACCCTTTGCATCACAGCGGGACAGGGAAAAGCAACCAGCCCCGGCAGATTGCTGCTCGACCAGCCCCGGGAGCGGGGCGGGGGGTCCCCCTCCTGCTTCTGTTACATGGGGCCAATATTGCACCACTGCTGCAAAACCGGCCCCCACCCCTCTGGCCCACCGGGGAAACGCCCGGTGCCCGCTACGGCCAGTCCGGCCCTGCCTTGCACCTTAGTGTAAGTGTGCCTCAGTTACAGGCAGGATGTTTTTGTGCAGGAAAGGACACCTTCCTGTGCAAAAACTATCCTTAGAAGCACTTTCTTTTTTCTAAGTGTGCGCACGTGGAAAGAGGAAATAACGAGGGGAAATAAAGATATTTCTCCTTTTACGCTTCACTTGGGAAGGCATAGCATTTTGACGCATTCTCAAGTTTATTCGCTTTAGAAAATCAGGGAATGAGCCAAAACCCATGGGTTGATGCCTGGGAATGCCCACGCTCCACCCATGGAACGCCACTCAAGTTGAAATGTAACAAAACGCAGTGCAAGTAGCTGCATTGCATTACATTTCTTTACAAAGCAAAAAGTAGGTCTTGTTGGGCTTTGCATATTTCAAATAATCCTTTGCTTTGCCCTGCATTGCCTTGCGAGACGCAAGGGCGATGCATATGCGTAGGGGCTGATTACGAGTTTGGCGATCCTTGGACCGATGTGCCGGCGGTCTGGGTTTCAGACTGCACAACTCGTAATAGGGCAGTTGGTCGAGCGCCGGTGCAGCAGGGGCGTGGATGGGGTATCCACGGTTCTCTGGCGGTCTGACCGCCAAACACGTAATCAGGCCCTTGGTAAATCTAGGCCTCAGTGTGCTCCATTGGTTGCTTTCTCTCTGCTCTGATCATAGGGGAGGGCGCGGGAATCTACCACTGGTCAATGAGGGGTAAATCCATGTATCAAAAGATCCACCTGTAATACATGCCCATGAGATCAATCTAAATATGAATAACTTGGGGGGCGTGGCCACGTCGAGCCGCGGAATGGCCGCCTTCTGAAGGGGCTCCGCAGACTAGGCTCTTTGATCCTCGATAATTACTACTGTAAAGTGCCACATCGGGCTGCTGACCTAAGCTGCACCATCTGATCGAAGTTTGAAGATTGACACCTGCGTGGACGCCGAGTTACATGATAGGTCTGGGTGCGGCCTTCGCCGGGGGGAATATGGCCGCCGTGAGACGCGAGACGACGAAGTGAAACTAATGAGCGCCTGGGCCCTTGAACACATCCGACGAATGGAGAGATAACTACATAAGCGGGGAACTCAAGGTACAAAGACTACAACTGCCGACACGCACCTACGCGGACCCCACGGCTTTCAGGGCATCGGCGGAGTGAAGCCTGAAACGCGGTCGGAGGCGCACACAGAGTCCTGGGCCGTGTTCCTGAGCCTGTGGGTGCGAGGCAGACATGATTGCTGTGAGCCGTGACTCGTTGGATCCCGGCGACTGTATATCGCACTGGGCTGGCAAGACTTCCAGACGGAGAGATGTGCCACTGGTTGGAGAAGTGGTGAGTGTGGGCCGGGGGTGTGTGGTGGTGCAGGGGCAGGCGCCCTCCGGCCGCATTGCTTTCGGCCCTCCCGGGTTTCTACACTGTGGGGGCCGCGTTGTGGTGGGAAGTGTGGCTGGGCCCGCGCCGACTCCCGTCGGGACCGGCTCACTGGGCGTTAACTGCGCTGATTTGGGAGCCTGAGTGGTTGCGTGGGGTGAGTGGGCCCTGGGCTGCCTTGTCCTGCACCCCGCGTTCAAAGCAGGGACATGGGGGCTGGCCTTGGGGCTACGGGTGTTACTCGGTCCGGACCTGCTCTGGTGGCCTAAGCTGTGCACAGGCCCACACTCGCTATGAGGAGGCTCAGTGGATCCTCTCCCCCCGGCGACATGGCGCAGTGCTAGACTTGCTGCGTGCACCATTGAGGTACACATCGGACCACAGGAGCTGCGGGTTGGTGAAGCAGGCATAGAGAGCAGCGCCACAGTCATCCTATAAGTCAACTATAACTGTGCTGCTGCACCACATTGGCCCAATATGGCGCGAGCCCACGAAACCTTGAATTGGGACCGCGACTGCCGATTGCCCCTAGCCTGCCTTGGGAAACCTGAGACTTACCTCTGATCCCCACCTGCTGATAGCTCGGTGGAGGAGTATAACCCGGGTTAATAAGTCTGGCGAGCACCTCCTTGTGACACACGCCTGAGATCCAAGTTAACTTCCACGACACGCTAACTTGAGTAGTAAATACAGCGACCTGTGGCATATACACGCAAGGGGTAAAAACTATCACACCAGTGCTGCTACCCTGCATCAGCCCTATATCAGCTACACTCTTCGGTGCTACTTCTTGGGTGTGTGACAAACGTCCCAATGGGTAAGACAGACCCCAAACAACCTAAGCTCCCCTTCGAACATAAATGCCTGACTAGAACCAATGATGCGGGCCAGGAACCTGACAATGCCCAGTGCTCCAAAGATCACGCGGAGCAACAGGAGGAAGAATCCGCATTATCTTGCTGGACGTGCGTTCTAGTATCAAAACAGTCGACAACAAGATAGACGCTCTTACCTCAAGACTGGATGCGGTGAAGAAACGTGTAGATGCACATGAGGGCAGGTTGGACATCTTGGAGAATAGGCTGTCGGACACCCAGGATTCTACTACAGAATCTAGAGCGCAAATCCTTAGTATGGAAAAAGTGTTAGATGTAATAAAAGCATAAATGAGGATTTGGAGGCGCGCTCTAGACGTAACAACCTACGAATTACTGGGCTGCCGGAATCGACTGCTATTCCGAAAATGGAACCCTACATAGAAGACCTACTGCGTGAATTATTTGGGCCTGTACTTTCACAGGTTATGATCGTCGAATGGGCGTACCGCTCCTTGGGCCCTAGACCACCGCCAGGAGCTGCACCATGTACAATTATCGCGCGCCTAATGAACTATAGGACCGAGACGCCATACTCAGAGCAGCCAGAGACAAGAGCCCTGTAACCCATCAGGCCAACGCCCTTTCCTTCTTTCCTGACTACACGCCTGCTGTTCAAGCGGCACGCAGGGAGTTCATACCAGCGAAACGTGTCTTACAGAATGCTTCTGTCTCCTATGCGATGTTGTACCCCGCCAAGCTTAAAGTCACATTTGAAGGAAAGACACAATTCTTTACTGACGCTAAATCGGTCCTTAAATATGCTAAACATATAGGTGCAAGGAGATCGCCCTCGCTTTCTTCACAGCAAGTCGCTTCAGAAAAGAACCTAAGTGACAATGATTAGAATCTTAATCAAATGATCTTGCATTGTGTTACATAAATGGGTTTACGCTCGCGTTCACTAATATAAGGTTAATTGCCAGTTCGCTTGCAGTGAAATAGATTTCGTGGCTTGTGGTATTACAGAACTGTAAAGTTTATTCTATTTCTTTTGATAGACTTTGTACTATTTATAAATGCCTGGTCACCCTGCCTCATGGCAGGTTATCGCTGACGTCCCTAGCCCCACAGGGAGATCTCCCATGTGTTTCTGTTTTTTTCAAAAGGTTTTTCGGGAGGGGGTGGGTAGACATACGTCACAACCTGGTTGGGAGGTTGCTGTGAGAGGGGGATGGGGTAGTGGGAATACGGTATACTCAGGCGCATGGTCAATAGCTGCACAGTATATGCTGGAAGTGCGAAATACAGTGGTGTTTCCTAATTTATGTTACCTGTTTATTCTCACTAAAAGTACAGCACGGCAATGCAATTTGTTTTCCAATATACAAAGTTCCAATGCCAGTTTATGTTACACGTACCATTCCTATACAACATGCTTATATTTCAACAAAATGACAGAGACCACATTCTTAACCTGGAATATCTGCGGGCTTAATGATTTTAAGAAAGCACGACTGATCCACACATACTTGAGCAGACATCGCATATATATCTGCTTTCTCCAAGAAACCCATCTGAAATATGACTCCGACCCTAAATTGAAAAATAGATATTGGGGGAAATACATTCGGCCCCTTATTTCAATTACGCTAGGGGTGTCTCGATACTGATTAGGCGTGGCCTTGGCTGGTCAACAACACATATACAGACAGATCCTGAGGGACGGTTTATCATCCTAACGGGAACCCTTATGACAACTAAGGTTATTTTAGTTTTATTATATGGCCCAAATGTGGATGACCAACAGTTCTTTCTCACTGTATGGGCTAAGATAGAGGCATTGGGTGGAGATACGATCATTTGGGGGGGGACTTCAATGTCACTCTCAACCATGAACTGGACAGAGTCGGGGCAGCTCTCAACCCACACATTAGGGCAACTATGCAACTGAATAACATTATACGGGAGCACGACCTCACAGATATCTGGCAAAGCAGAAATCCAACATTGAGGGAGGGAACGTGTATTACCTCGCACCACAATGCATGGTCCAGGATAGACTACTGGTTAGTCACAGGTGATATTGCTGCGTGGACCTTAGAAACAACACACCTCGCACGAACACTATCGGAACATGCTCCGGTGCTTCTACACTGGAAGGTACCGCATACTCTACCCCGCGCATTCAGCTGGCATCTGCCCCCGCATGCGCTCCTAGATACCGCATTCTGAGAGGAAATTGGAACTGATATAACACAATACTTCTCCACTAATGAAGGGTCGGTGGACTCCTCATCGACACTCTGGGAGGCGTTTAAGGTAGTGATACATGGGGCTTGTATTTCCAAACAGTTGGGGGTGCTGCACTCTATTAGGTCCACTATAGTTAAACTTGAACAGGAAATTAAAACAGCGGAACAACTGTTCTTACAAACTAGAGAACCTAGGCATCTAGCCACTGTGTGGGAGAAAATCTCTGAATTTGAAGTAGAGGCTGACAGGGAGACTCGATTTTTAGGAAAGCACACCAGGGCACGAAGCTATGGGGAGGGTGATAGGCCTGGCAAAACCCTTGCTAATGCACTCAGACAGCGCACCTCTCCGGCCTTTATAGCTGAACTGCTAGATGAGGATGCATCCCCTATTAGAGGTCAAGAGGCTACGCACACACACCTTACTAAATACTATTCCTCGCTCTATACAGCGACACAGAGGGCACCCCACCCTGACCTAGAAGAATACTTCGAATCCATTGAACTACTATGGCTGAGTAATGCCCATAGAGAATACATGGATGGACCTTTTTCAATCGAAGACATCACACAGGTCATTAACAGCTTACCTGGAGAGAAAGCACCAGGGTTGGATGGCCTAACCAACGCGTTTTATAAAACCTAGGCTGTTAGATGTATATCAGGAATCGTTAGAAAGGGGAATTCTCCCACCAACCATGCGTGAGGTTGCAATTATCTCCCTTTTAAAGCCAGACAAGGCGCCCAACCTATGTGACTTATATAGACCCCTGTCGTTGATTAATGTGGATGCAAAGATCCTAGCAAAACTAATAGCTAATAGATTACAACCGCTGTTGCCACTTATTGCCAGACCGGACCAGTCGGGCTTCATCCTGGGTAGATCAACTGCTCACAATTTGCGCACTTTTTTCGCTGCAGTGCATCAGATAGACCCCAAACTGCCCGCTGCTGCGGTGTTTCTTGATGCAACTAAGGCATTTGACTGCTTGGAGTGGCCCTTTTTATTTACTGTCCTACCTAGACTGGGATTTAGCCCCAATTTCATCAAACTGGTAGGTTTGCTCTACACTAGACCCGCAGCTCGCCTCAGAATGAATGGCCTCATATCTGAACCATTTGATATAACCCGTGGAACAAGGCAAGGATGCCCGCTCTTGCCACTGCTGTTTGCAGTGGCAATGGAGCCCTTGGTCAAAATCCTCTATTTTACCCTTGACTGATGCCCCCTTGGAAGCTAACTTAGAATTCCCGCTCAAATGAGCCGATAGTGCGGTTAAGTATCTTGGGGTGTGGCTAAGCAGGGACCTACAAGAAATATGGCAACTGAACTTCGGAAACCTACTAAACTGGCTGGAACAGAAGGCGAAATTCTGGACTGCTCTGCCTCTGTCGCTGGCTGGCAGAATTGCTATCACTAAGATGATAGTTCTTCCTAAATTTTTATACCTTTTCGTTAACATCCCCATACCACTAACTAAAGCCTTTTTTAATTCCCTGCGTTCTACTGTGATCGCCTTGGTGTGGGCGGGTAAACAACCCCGCATGAGCTGGGAACTGCTAACACGTCCGCTATCCCGGGGAGGAATGGGAGCGCCCGACTTTGAACTCTACGCGCTTTGTGCGCAAGCCCAATTCCTCAATTTTTGGATATATCCCATTCCATTTCAACCGCATGTGGCCATCGAAATGGATATAGCTGATCCCACCCCCCTGCATGCGGCTGTATATTTACCATACCGTAGATCGGTAAACGAAATTAACACTGTTGAAACCCTGCGCTGGGCTTGGGAGGGGTTACGGAAATGGGTTGGGAATTTCCCTGCTTTACGTGCCCTCCACCTCAGTCGCTCATCACCCACATTTCCCCTTTCTCCATGACAGGGGTTCCATAGTACGGGCGCGAGACATGGGACTTTCCACATTAGGTGACCTATACCCTCAAGATACCTTTTTGGTTCAGCCACAGTGACAAGAGGATGTTCAGATACCCATCCTAGACTTATTCTTATATTTTCAACTCCGAGCAACCTGCAAAAAAATGCACACGACGTTCCCGGCCCCCCCAGCTACTATGGAACCTCTAGAACACCTACTAGCTACACCATCATCACGCAGATTAATCACTAGATTATATAACCACACGCAAACACACACCCCATGGGATGCCCCGAAAGCGCTCTCACAATGGAGAGCGGACCTGGATGAACTCCCCACGGACGAGCAGTGGTCGTTTTGTTGCTCACAGCTAAAATACTTATCTACGAACTATAAATTAAGACTCATTCACTTCAAGTTCCTACACAGGATGTATCGCACTCCTATGCAATTACATAAGCTAGGGCTGCGCCCAGATTCGCGCTGCTGGAATTGCAAAAGTGAAGCAGCTGCCTTTCTACATATAGCGTGGAGTTGCCCACTGATTGCTGAATACTGGGAAGGTGTCTACGACACCATACAAGCTGTTAATGGGGTGTTGCTGGAATGTACTCCCATGGTGACACTATTGGGTTATGCAGAGAAAATCCCGCCTGAGACGCGCTGCCTGGTGGCAAAGATGTTGTTACTTGCGAAGCGTAGGCTGTCCATCCACTGGGGTGCCCCCAGAGTCCCCCGGATTGCTACTTGGGTGAAGGATATCGTTTACTGCCAGGAACAGCTGGCGACATTCGGGATCTTATGCCCACAGCATCCCGCCCGCGGGACATATGGGAACCTTTCCATACCTGGCTTAGAAGCCGTGACGTTGATCTCCCTGATGATACACATCAAGCACTTGCGACCTCCCCGTTACGATCCACCCAATAGTCGCATCAGCACTTGACACTTTGCATGAATGTTCCTCACACATATGATCTGCCTGCTTGGTGGCGTGTGAGGCAGTCAATCATGATCATCCCCCCACTCCTTATGTCAAGAGTCTACATTGAATTGTTAGTTTAGCCTATAAATGTCACATTCATGTCTCAGTCATTGCAACTATGGGAAACAGGTTGTTATAGAATATAAATGTTGTACTTTACCGTTTTATTTTTCCTCTTTTCCTCCTTCAAAAAGTACAAGACGAAATAGAGAAATGTACTTGAACCTTATTGGACATTGTTATATCATGACTTCTATGATGTGGTAACTTGGAAAAGTGCTGTGTAGCGTTAAAATGTACTTGCATCTATGTTAAATGTATGCCTGAACAAAACTTAATAAAAAGAACTTTAAAAAAAAATATGAATAACTTGAATAGTTACTGATTAGCCTGAAAATCTGTCACAGACTGGCCCTAATTGAACCACTTTGTCCTTCTTCGTTATAAAGGTCTACGGATCCATGACAGAGCTGCGAACTAAAACCATGATTACGATTGAGGTGGTGAATTCCAATATATTCAATAGCCCCCATTTCTGCACATATCAGAATCTGAAATTTTTTGTAATTAACGTACCTCTCCCAAGTTTCCCCTGGTAAAAACTGCTGAACATTACCAAAATAGTCCAGCAAATACAGATATATGAGAAATTGTTGGTGTGGTAAGCCAAATGAAAGTCAGAGTAGGATATATTTACCAGCTCCCAGGGTGTCATAGTTACAAGCTGTGGTAATACCTCATGTCCATCTTGGTCACTCATAATAGGAGCCAATAGGGTTAGAACCGGTATGAAAAAACGCAAAAAACACTTTTTCATGTTCCTATCCACCAACAAAATGTAATAACGAGGCACGGAGAGACAGTCAGAGTGCATTGGTAGTCATGGCTCCTTTGGGATAGATACCCTGCTGCTCCAGGAATAGGGTCTCGTGCAAACTCTTCTGAGGTCTTGGAAACCAGAGAATCCTCCCTTTTTCAGAGGTCAAGAGTTCACGACATGCTGAACATAAAGGTCAGTGACCCGTAGGTTGAAAAGCGTGTTGGAGCGAACGTCCGCGCCAGCCTCTTTAAAAATAAAATTTGACGCCTCATACAGTGAGCAGACAAGGTAGTTTTTGATTTTTTAATTCGTTCCTATCTTTAAAAAAAGTTAAATAAATATGAAGCCGATATTTATGTGTAGTTAGCTTTAAGAACACGATGTATCATGGTTTGTCCACGTGTTCAGAAAGGGAATACATTCCTCACATGGTGCCCTGTGTGTCACAAGTTATCTGCATACTTCACATGAGAGTCTGTCACAGGATAAACACTAAGGTGAGCTGAAACCCTTACAGGGTGTAGATTTCCAGCTAATGACTGCATAATTTTATTCTATTATGGGGTGTGCACCTCCCACAACATGGGAGGAGGCTTCAAGGGCCTTTGTGTTGTTGAGAGGGGTAAATGTGTGGTTACTCAGCTGTTCTGCAGTGCCAGAACGCTGAACCTCCACCTCATCTCTAGGGTCCCACCCTCTCTCAGGCCTCTCTTCCTTCCACATAACAGGTCACAGTTGAAATGATTCCAAGGTTAATAGGTCTGTAATCGGAAGCGTAGTTTCAAGGGGGTGTTTGCAGTGGCGGCTCCTCCGCTATGGCGGAGGAGCGTCGCCCCCCCCTGCCAGCCTCAAAACTTGAAAAAGAAAACAATAATAAAACGGGTTTATTATCATTTTATTTTCAAGGTTCTGAGGGCTGAGCGAGTCTTGGGGGCGGGGCCATCGCGAGGGCAGTGGCAGAGGGAGTGGTTGCGAGGGAGTGGTTGCATTGTGATCAGTGCGCTTGGCAGTTTGACCGGCTGTCTCAGGCCGGCCAAATCGACATGCACAGCACAGGCTTCCAGTCTCTCTGGGAGCGCAAATTCCCAGCGCTCAGGCCAATCCTGATGCTGCTTTCTAACATGAAATCACCGTCAGGATTGGTTGCAGGGGAGGCTGGGAGCCTGCGCTGCAGCGAGGACACGGAAAAGAGCGTCAGGCGGGAGTTACGTTTTTTAAATTTATTTTTTTAAATGTTTATTTGTTATCTGTATTCCCTCCCCGTCCGTCGTCCCTCCCAGCCCCCGCCCTGCCACTCCGCCCGCACACCAATCACTACTGGGTGTTTGGGGTTTTACACTCCCCTAAAAATAAATCTGTAGTAAATAGTTGGGTACAAGTGCTTTCAGTCGGGAATGGTGAAGTGTCTGTTAGATTTCAACTGGGATCTTTACATGCACACACTGAAAGACACACACACACACACACGCACACACACACACACCCCCTTCTCTGTTTTGAAGGTCTTAAAACATGTTGATTAGTTTGAAAACAATTGTGTTTTAAGTACCCCTAACAATCCACCCTCTCTCTTTCCACGCCTCCTAAGCCCCACTTATGTCCTGCTTCTCATACTATGTGATTTAACAGGATATCCCAGCGTGATTATTGGGAAATCTGAAGCTCAAACCCACCAATCTTACTGACCAAGCTACGCCCCTGTCTGTAATGGGTTTTGCTGTATTAAGACAAGAACGTTGCGCATCTCAGCACAGTACATCTTTGATGCATTTTCCAAAAGTGCGCAGTACTCAGAGGCAAAACCTCTCACAAACACATTTTAAGAATAGGGTCACACTGATGACATGGTACCCCACAGTATATCACAAGAGCATTATTCTTCTGCAACAGCAAAACCAGCACACCTGGTAGCAGACCACTTGGAAACATATAACATTAATAAATCGTCCTTAAAAATTCACCTTACCCCTAACTTTCAAAACTGAGTAATACCAGTGCTTAAGCTTAATTTGAGCCGGTGCTTTCCGGTGCTCCCCACCGGCACCTTATTGTCAGCACTGGGGCTATGACAGTCTGCCACATGGTGGCGCTGTCCTGCTAATTTCGGTATGAACACAACAACAGCGGTTTATTTGTTCAATTTACATTAACAATGACTAATACCTGCCTCCCAATCCATTCTTCTGGCTTTGGGGGCCTGGAATAGTCTGACTTGTCACACTTGTAGGAGTGTGAAGGTTAGTAGCTGTGTATGTACTGTCATTGGCAGAGCTGGCATGGGTTATGTGAGGTGCAAGCTGCAGTGGCCTCCAGACGAGAGCCCCGGCACTTATCCTTTTACAAATTAAGCACTGAGTAATACAATACTTCAAAATAAAGATGTTACATGGAGTCTTTATTCTGCCAGTTCTTGCATCTAAGGGGCTAGAGACAGATGGACAATAATGTGTCCAGGGTCACACAGTTTGGTATACTGGGTAAACAAGGATCGGACAGCAGGTGTCCTGCTTGCATAGCTTGCATCTTCACCACCAGGCAACTTCTGTGCAATAAATCTCACACAACTTTATTTTTCCCCATAAGCACAACAGGGAAAAAAGTAATGGTATAAATAGAATTGGCAAGATTCATACAGTTATTTTTTGACCTCCGTTCTCGAGATACTTCGTAGACGAACCTCGATAGCCACCCGGAAGCGTTTGGACGCCGGAACATTGACGCCGCCCTTGGAGGAGAACGCCGTCTCCCTCCAGCCTTTGATGACCGCTTACTGCGCCAGTTTAGATCGCTAGTAGTCTACTCCGGGACGGCAGCGCGTGATTACTTGTTATCTGAGAAATTCTCTTCCCATCCCTGGATTTTAAACGCCTCCTTAAGATAGCGGTTGATGCAGTTAGCCCTTGCCTTAGCTGGACCTGTCTTATTTCTTGGACGAAATTCGCTTTTTTCAGATTGGTCCCCATTCTGATTTATCTTCGTTCTGATCCAGATTCGACCCGTGTGTGATCGGCAATTTGTTTTGCCCCTTTTCTCCTCTGAGAACTCTTTAGGAATTGCTTTACTTCTGGATTTTTACTTTTACGGAGCTGTGGCCTATGAGGAGTGTACATTGTTGCACCCAGATTGATTCTGTTCTAAAAGTTTTAGCCGACTGGCACCTCCCCTCCCTCTCTCCCCCCCTCTCCCCGCCTCCAATCATGTGCTCTTTTCTGATGTTTTAAGTCTCTAAGTGCCATGAGGAAGGTGATGGCTACCTGTTAGTCTACCACCGAAACGCGCGTCGGCACCGTGCAAGCCAGAAACCTTTGGGCGACCAACTACCGATAGCACCATCTTGATGCACAACTGCCCTTCATTCTGTTTGGGTTTCTGCCTTTTGTATATATTACATGTATATTATTTGTTTCATGTGGTGTGTATGAGAGTGCGGACCGTATGAATGGTAAGACTGATGGAAATATATGCTGTTGTCTGTGTTTCTTAGAGTTCTTTTGTGGGGATAGAGAGAATCTATTCATGACAATTTAACACCTTTATTAGTTCAGACATTTTGTCTATGTATGTAATAAATTTATTTGTTCAGTGTTCATATTGTTTTTTTGTCTGCTCCGTGATTGATCTATCAACTGAAGTTCTAATAAATCTTTTGTTATCATTTTTCAATAAAAAAAATATAATTTTTTTTTTTTTAATACTGTACCCTATTTGTGTTCTTATTGTGTTTTGTATGTGGTTCTCCCCTGATTTTATCTATTGTCTGTCCCTATCCACTCGAGACGTTATTGCGCTCCTTGATTATCCTGTGGCAGGTGACATTTTCTTCCCTTGCCCTTGGGGGTTGATTACTATTTATTTTTTATCTATTGAACATAGTGCAAAGCAAGCTCTAGAGAGCCCAGGGGCTCTTCAGCAGTGAATCTTTGGAAGTGGCAGGAGCATTTAGAATATGAGGTGCTAAATATATGGAGCAGGACAGTTTATGGGGTATAAATCAGACATGAGTACAAGTGACAGGGCTGGCAAGTAGGCAACATGTAAGTGGGGCAGTGCTAGACAGCACATACTATTTTTTTGCCATATTTCTATTACACATATTTGCAGTTTAAGAGACAGAAAGAAAGCAAATGAAAGGTGCAGAGGCTAGTCGTACTTTGTGAAAACAGGGTCCTTTGGGTTGATATCGTATCTGAAATTTGCATTTTTAGGTGTGATCTTAAGACAACTATAGTCGTGCCAGCCTAATGTAATTAAAAAAAATCACAAAATACGTAATAGTACGCATGCATAAAGGGTCAGTCCATTTCATCTATCCGTCAGTTCAAGAATCATTCATATTTTGTTTCCTCCCGCCCCAGGATACATGGATCAGCCAACTCCAGCCACTGGCTCTCTTGCACTGTCAGTGATTGCATTTTGCCTGATCACATGTGTATCTCTGGTTAAAAAAATCGCACTTTCGTGCCGGGGCTGATGCACCAGGACTTTGCTTTGCCAATGCTTTTTCTTCCATTCTTTATCCTTTTTATTTTCTAGTCTATCTACTGTGTTTAAACAATCTTTAAGTTTATAGTAGTTCAAAGCTGATAGCACATTTTCTTAGCAACCTAAGAAGTAAAGTTGATGTGCATTGAAACTAAAAAGGGGTTCTCTACCTATTTGAAGTACGCGTACCAATAGGAAGCACTGGTATTGTTCTCTGTAAATTATATGCGAACGGTATTATTTTTTTATTTCAACTTTTCATCAGAATCATATACACGCCACATTTAGGTGGTAGCATGTTTTCTTTTTGTCTTTTATTTTTTGTTGCCATATGCTTGCAATAAGTATGTGTATATATGTGGCAGTTATATAGCTTGAAACTAACCAAATGGCAGCAGACCGCTGTACAAGGTCAAAGGCAAATTAAAAAAATAACTACTCCACCAGCTTGCCTGGCCTATTGGCTTTTCCATCGCTTGTTTGCTTGATATGAATTAAAAAGCCTGAGTGTTTTCGTCCATCATAAACTGATGTAAGCAGTCTACAGGGCTATGGCGTTTCGTGTGCGCCACATCATATTATTTCGATTTTCAGTTGTATATTCCAAATTTAGAGGTATTTGTTTTAGTAGGAGCAATGAGACAAAAAACATCACCATCCTCCCACATATAGAAAGCTCTGAACAGTGTTGTAAATTAGGGCAGATCTCTAGAGTGACTTTTAATTACTGCTGCATACCTGCGTTGCTAGGGTTTGCACCAAAGCACCTATTCTCTCGACTTGTTTGTGCTCACACAAGAGGGACACACCCTGTCTCTGGACACGTGGCAACATTCCTGCTACAGAGATTTCAATATGACAACAGGAAACACAATAAAGCAACGGCATTTTAAAGCCTGTCTGGTAACTTTTATTGTTTCTCTCCCAGCGATATTTATTGAGAGATATGCAAATTATACCTTATCTTCGGCCATCTAAAGTGAAAATCTGAACTGTTCTCTGATTTCAAGAATTGTGTTTTACTACAATTTAAAAGATTCAAAGAATACGTGTTATATTTTACCATATGGATACTGCCCTGTGCTTCCTCTATTCGCCATTGAAAATATTCCATTGTGACAAATCATGTCTGGTCGTAAACGGGCTCCAATTCCTGCAACTCATAAACTCAGATGCGGGCAGCCATCCTTACTCAGGGCCTGTTGATTCCACAGCACATATAGTAGACAGCGGCACTCAAAAAATCCTTAATGCCCTCTTCATCACTGAAACATGGCTCACAACGTCATCCTCCATATGGGATGAGCTGATCACTGATGGGTATTCACTACTTGAATAGATCACAACTTGTTAAATCCTCTCAGGCACCAAGATACTACATCGAAATAGGGAACACTACCCAGCTGAGTTAAAAAAACTCAAACCATTGAGGTACTCTTGTGGCAGTGAAGAGCCCCCATTAAGAACTCCTAAACGCATGAGGAGGCCACCACAACAAGCATTGGTAATGCATTGGTTTCGCCTATGTAATGGATAAAGAGCTGTTTTCACCAATCGTCGTCCGGGAGAAAGAAAGAGCTCCCCGACAGACAACATGGGAGTGGAGAGAATGTGGCGCATCAGCCAGAGCTGCTGACTCGAGAGCTGGAGATCCCGGTTCGAGTCTCGGCGGCGGTGACGCCCAACATCCTGTGATTCTATGCAAATCACTTAATCTCTCTGGGTGATACATTGTTATATAAATATGCTGCAATAGTGAAAGGCAAAACTTTATGAAAATATAGATCCATCAACGTGGATGTTAACAGTATTTCGGGGTGGGAAACTGATAAGAGAAGCAGACGAGGGTCAAGCATTGGTAAATGTAGGAAAATATGTTACAGCCAATAGAAATGGAGGAAAGGTAAGTGGCACGCACAGGAAAAAATTAGAAGCCAGGAAAGAGAGGAGGTAGAATGTAAGTCCCGTTTAAGTTTATATTTAAAACAATAGATTTCTCAAGCATAGCACAAGCGCTGTGCAGGCAAAACCTATTTTAAAAACTGGCACTATGATGAGGAGCGAGCCCGATTCTGAAGCGTCTCACTTGAGTATGTGAACGCTCAACATCATTTTGTCAACAAATTTGAGTACATGTCCAAGCCTTTATTTCTTCATAGGTGCAGACGTTAGTTGCAATGATAGGAACTTGCATGCTTCCATTTCTGAGCCTCCCATATCCTGTGTTGTTTATGTATACATGGGAGGGTGTACAGAGGGAATTAAAGTAAACTCCTCTCACTACTTTCTTTGTTGATTGGATTCTGCCACTGAGGGCTGATTTAGAGTTGGGGAGGGTTACTCAGCCACAAACGTGCTGACCGGATGTCCCATATGCCTTATTACAAGTGCCATAGAAGATAATGCACTTGTAATAAGGTGGACGAGATATCTGTCACATTGGTAATGGAGTAAAATGTCACCAAACTCTAAATCAGATACATAGAAAATAAAAGGAGTCTACCTTGAGATGACCCAACACCAGACCTCGTACAGCACGAAACAGGCACTTGCTATGTCAAAGTCTACTCCATCAGACAATCATGCAATCCCTTTCTCCCTTTCCCACATTCAGCCAGCACAAATGACCCCTTCATCAATAACATGGTACAGGATGTCCCTCAGTTAACCCAGTGAGTGATCACAACCAGTTTCTCCAATGAACAATGGGCAATGTGGCGCTTTAATCAAATTCACTGTTGTGGCAGAGGAAACTGTAGGTAAAGGATCTTCCGCTGGGGCTAGAAGTCTATGTTTGAGGGAGGGTAAAATCTTACAGATCTTTTACAGCGTGTGTAATGCTTCTACTTGTGTTTACCTTCTTTGAGGTGGATATTCTTGGAGCAGGGTATATTGCTACATTGAGAGCATTGCATCTATTTGTATTTCCTAACAGGAATTTAATAAATCAATGTCAACATTTACAAGTGGCTAATATTGCTATTGAACCACACATCAGTTTGTTATGTATTGCAAAACAGTAGCATGCTGTTGTTTTACAGAATCTTATGTTTTAGAAAGTACCACTGTGGTTACCAACCATTAGTGTGTCGTAAGGCCAACATGTTCCCGTCTATTCTTAAACTTTTTCCATCCTGAGATGTAGTCAACATTGTGTCCGGTGGGAAAATCGTTTTGCATTCAATGATGACAAATAAACAATATCTGTTTACCGCACTCCCTTATTTAGATATTTAATTTGCTTGTTTAGCATTTTTAGATTTTTATATGGGTAGGGAATACATAATTTGTTTGCCCATACACATTGGTGGTGAACAATTTTCATTTCATGGGAACAAGGAGTGATCATAATGAATAACCTACTGCTGCCATGTTTGATATATCCAAATTTCCACTACGTTAAAGTTTATCTACATGTTGCTGTGTCAGACGTAGTGAACGGTGTCATTTCATGAAAAGAACAAGAGTGGACTTAAGAATGTGCTGCTAAGATAAAGACAACACAAGGAGATTAAACTTTTCAGACACTCACCCCCAGTCACAGATAAGGACTGCATACCATGATTTTATTAGGATTTGCACTGTGACAATAATTTAAGTTTTTAAATAAATGAATACATGAATTTCTTTGAAATAATGCATTTTCCCATTGATTGAAAATCTTTAAAGTAAATAAATTATCTAATATCTACGAATTACAGACTATAATTTACAGGTATAACATAATTACCAGTGGTAACTGATTTTGAAAACAGTGCTCTTTCTGAAAACCTATAGTTAATCATAGAGATTCTGGTTACACAATCCACCACAAAGCTGAAATTTAGGTAGGTGGCGATGTTACCAGAACTATAAGATGCCATCAGGTCTTAACAGACATTGCCCATTGACTATAATCGCCTAAGTCTGGGTGTTTGGACAGCTTGTTAAGTCTCTTCTAGACTACCCAAAAAAAGGGCAACTCATCTCAGTAGCCACTGTGCCATCTTTCACAGAACAGTATACGTGAAAGGTGTCAAGGATCTCCATAAGACGGTCCCGAATCAGAAAAAAAACTGTAAAGGGGTAAAAACCTTCTTAGTAAAGCACCATCTTCCCCTGAAGAAGTAGATGGAAAAAAGAGCAAGGCCAAATTCATGAGGTAGAATCCAGCTGAAAGTTCCAACTGCAAGGAGCATAAATCAAGGATAAATATGCAATCAACGAGCGACGAACATGATGAAAAATAATTGAATGACTGTGCTGTGATGCGTCCTTTACTTCAAATTGTCTCCTTATATTGTTGTGTAGTTCCTATAAATCTATATAGGATCTGCACGTTTAGACAACATAAACTGTGGGAGTGGTGTCCAGACTGATTCTAGACACCCCCACGGGATATGCTCGCCTGTATACTAGCTAGCTGACAGTGCCACTATGAATTCCTCTTACCAAGGAGAGAATAGTTTCTGGCAAATATCGAACTTGACAACCCTGACCCCTCAGGGATCGTGGAAAGAGTTCAGTACTTTTCGCTCAGTCACTTGTGCTCACTTTGTCTCAGAGAGATATACAGAATAAACGATGGGGACGTTTTCAATAAGCATTTATTGAGCCAGCATCATTGTAGTGAAATATATGTGTGCTGCAACAACCATAAGACAGAAACAGATATAAATGATTATAAGCACCAACAGAGTAAATGGATGATAGATTTCTACCATAGTGCTAAGACAATGGGTATATAGATGCATGATAATATTAATTTGTACTCCTACGATGCAACACTAACTAGATGTACCTAAGTGTACCTAGCATGTATGTAGGTATATAGCCAAGACCTCCCCTAGGATAAAAACCAATCCCATTACCTGGTGTGAGAGAATGAAGGACCCTGTCTTGGTCTCGAGAAGGACACCCCACGAGGGATGTCAGACCACTGCGTGCTGGAGTGTCTGTGTGCAGGAACCTCAGCGTCTCACGTCAGTGTGTCAGCATGGAAGTCTTTTCTCCTCTGCCCGCCCCAGCAAAGATATGGTGTTTATATACCCAAAAGGTACCCTCAGGGGTTCTACCTTGCTGTGTCATGTCGGCCGAGGATGACAAAAGGGATGACCCTTATACATAGTTATTATGCAGAAGATGGTAATCCTGCTGTGATTCTGGGAATCCTCATGCATAATAAACGAGGCTAGTTTTCTGGGAAAACCACACAACATTTATGCAGCACCTAACTAGGTAAAAGGTCAATACCAAAAACCGTTATGTAGTATAATGGCAGGGAAAATGTAGGTGAAAGGTTAGGTGACTACCCAGGCCTATATTGGGGTACCTTACAAATCATAACAATATATGATACTGACAACACAAGAAAAAGTATCCTCTTGATCTTGGATTGGGATCCTAAAATCACATCTTATAAATAGACCACCATCTTGGAGGCTGACCAAGCGTCACCCTGGAAATCATGGCATCTGCGTGGCAAGCTAAGAAGAAGCCTATATTTTTCACCTTCTACCCGCTGCAGCATTCCATGATCCCTCTGCTGAGGAAACATCATCAGGAGATCCTGGAATCATGGGCGCCGAGCCACGTTATGTTCCTGGGTGGAATCTCAGAATGTGCAGCCTGACAATGTGAACAATGCGCCTCCCTCTTGAGCCCGAAACAGGCTTCCATGATGCTCTAAACTCTATTCTCAGCACAGATGTAACATTCACTTATGATCTCATGTAAAAAAACAAACTATACATTCCCTTGTTTTGGTTCAGTGAAAAATCTTTGCCCATTTCTCCAGTAAGTTGCATGTTTTGAAAAGATCTGTGATTACTGTGAAGAGGGGTCATAAAGAAAAGAGGGGAATAGGAGGTGACACTAATTGAATCACAAAAAGTAAAACTGAATACAGGAAGAGATGGCAAGAATCAATTAAATTCAAAGCAAATTGTAGGGCAAACAGCTACCTCTGCAGAGATGCCCCGCTGCTGGCAGATAGCTCTGACAAAAGGAAGAGAAAAACTGCCATTCTAAATACCCCTTAGGCAGGTGTCAAAAAGAAGGTTTTCAGGCCATGCCAAAAAGCAGATTCTGAGGGACTGCACCGCAGGCTGAGTGGCAAAGCATTCCAAAGTCTGGCGGGCAGGTACGTAAAGGATCTCCCATCTCTTCTTCATGGTTGAGGGCCCTGAAGACCAAGGTGAGAGCCTTAAATTGGATCCTCTTAATGGCAGGGAGCCAGTGCAGATGGCGAAGGTGATGAGACACTGGCAAACGCTGGGAAATCTTCAGCATAAGGCTGAAGCTTGAAGTCCCTGTTCACCTTCAAGGCCAAGCACAAACGATGCCACGTAAATGATATAGGCTAAGCCATTCAATGAAAAAAATATATATATATTTGCAGTATTTAAGACAGCCTTGGTCCTGCCAACAACCCCATATAGTGCACCAACCCAAACAATGTGATCACTAGAGCAACCTTGAAATCCAGCCTTCGTTCAGCAGTAGCACGCACGATTGAAAGAGTAAAGAGATTAGCAAAAAGGGAGGTCATGGATAATCAAAACCTAGTGCAAGAGCTGACTCAAGGAACCATGTCAAAATCAAAGGTGTCAACACCTCCAGTTACAGAGAAAATATACAGGAACTAATAAGGAAGATATCCAGTGGCTAAGAAAGTGAAAAGCAATGTCAACATCACAAACACTCAAGAACTGTCATGAGGGAACCCTTGGAAGATCTGAGGAGCAATTACATGCTTTTGAGTTGTTGTAGGCATTAGCCCTGAAATCAGTAAAGAAAATATCTATGCACCCGTGGGGTCCCATTAACACCACCATCACCATCATCAGAAATAGCACAGGACACAAAGCTTTCACAAGTTACAATCTATTCTGAGCGCCTGCCTCATGGCTGCAAAGCTTTCTGTCATGTTCAAATAACCTATTATTACACGTGACCAATCTCTCTTTGAACTAAGTTCACACACTATGATCCGGGGTGCACACTTAGCTTCCCTGATACCTTGCTTCTTTTGGTACCCATATTTAACCGGACTCAGACAGAAGGCAGTCTTGTTGGTTGTGGCGGCCAAACTGTGCAACACCCTTCCGACATCTTTATGCAAAACGCACAAGCTGTTTCATTTGAGGAAAGTCCTCAAGACCTGACTATGGGCCAGATGTACAACCCACCAATTTGCGACTCGCAAATTGCGTCGCATTTGCGTTTCGCAACTTGCGACTCGCAAATTGGGATGTATAACAGTGTCTCAGACACTGTTAGCGATTCCTAATGGGGTCGCAAATTGCATGCCTCATGAATATTAATGAGGCTGTCGCAATTTGCGACCCGATTAGGAATGGCTAGCACTCCCAGGGATGGTGGACTGCAAACCACCATGTCTGGGACTGCTTTTAAATAAAGCAGTCTTTTTTTTAAAAATGCAGCCCGTTTTCCTTAAAGGAAAACCGGATGCATTTAAAAAAGAAAAATGAAACTTTTCAGTTTCATTTTTTAAGGGCAGGCAGTGGTCCCTGGGACCACTGCCTGCTCTTAAAAATATTTTCTCACATACTCACAAAGGGGAATGGGTCTCCTGGGGACCCCTTCCCGTTTGCGAGTGGTTTACCACCTATTTGAATTATGTGGTTAACTGCGATTGTTTTGCAGCCGCAAATGCAGTAGCAAAACAATTGTACATGGCATGGTGACTCGCTATTAGGATGGGACGCCCCTTCCTAATAGCGGGAGTTGCAAATGCTATTTTGCGAGTCAGTGACTCACAAATTAGCATTTTATACATGCCATTACCCTTTTTTGGGGTCGCAAACGGGATGATTTCCCATTTGCAGCCGCAAAAAAGGGTCGTACATCTGGCCCTATATGTTCAATAGCCTCTTCTCATCTGGTCTCATTTAGCTTTTTAACTCAGCGCTAGGATATCTGAGTAGGTGCTTTATATAACTAATAACATAACAAAAAGGTGGTGTTCTATAACTCTGAATCGGAAAACTTTGCAAGACATATATATTATTATTATTCACAAGGCAAAATGAGCCTCTTCCTTTAAACTTCACATCATCTATAGTTGCCTTCAACTACTGCTGAAAGAACATAAACTGAATCGAGACACAGGTAAAACGCCACAATCCGTGGTAATAAGTAAATATCCCTCTTACTCCTTTCTGAGGCTTGCTGTTTTGGACAAGCACCAGCCAATAAAATTGATTTTGTGAACTCCAATATTACCCCTGCTTTCTTGAGTAAAAGATGGCACCAACCTGCCTCTGAGATGTTTGCCCCTTTTTTACCCGCACTGGCCAGTGAAGTATTTATAACTCTGCATGACTTCAATTCTGAGTAATCACAGCATATATACTATTTCAAAACTCTTCTAACTTAACATTTTATGCGTCAAGTCTAAGTTTTTTGGGGGGTTTCAAGATTAACCAAATTCCTTGGATTCTCATCTGTGACCAGAAGTGAAGATCTTCGCACTACTAAATTAAGATTTATCCATCGTAGAATTACTGCACTTTCACCAGATGTAACGAGAACTCGACTGTAAAGGTGAAAGTCCCCTAAGAGCTTCCCTCTTGAGGGTATGCTCATGACACTGGAATTACCCTCTCCCGGGCTTCTTGCGATCTCCAATCACTCATTCTCCTGATGTTAGAAAGTGCAGATAAAGTTGTTTCTGCTGGAATGGTACCATCTCTCCAATTCACCCATAGAGGCCACGTGGTGTCAGTGGAAGGGACAAAGTAACGCCCTATGTTTCTCCCTGGCTTCTTTTCCTATGGTCCTATCCTCGATATCCCTGATAATTTAATGTCCACAGCCCCCAAATGATGCTGCTTTATGACTGTAGATGATGAGTTTAGATACACCATTTTATGTTCAATTGTTCTTGATGTGTTGGAGACAAGCCATTGCCTTTCCTCTCTACGACAAATCTCCTTTTGCCTTCCAGTTCATCACATCTTAGAACCCTTAACACACAGAGGCCCAGATTTTCTATGATTCATGCAATGAAATGTGAAAATCTACTGTGCAGAATTGTAAGACGGATAAAAAAGTGTGGAAGTCCAGATCTATATATAATTGTGCACTGATGATAAGCATGTTTTACATAACATTAAGTGTTGTGTTGTGGTGCAATGGCAAGGAAGCATGGTCTAATGTGAGATATGTACTCAAGATACGCTCACCAGTACCAGTTGCAAAGGACAAGCAGTGGCGGCTCCTCCGCTAAGGCGGAGGAGTGTTGCCCCACTGCTTTTAAGCAGTGTAACTAAGGGAAAAAAATGTGTAATAACTCAATGTTATCATCATTTTATTTGTTCCTGCTGCTTTGTGGGGGGGGGGGGCTGCTCTGCTCTCAGAGCAGGACAGGGGAGGAGTGGCTTGCCCAATCCAAGTGCGCATGACATGTTGGCCGGCCCTCTGGGGACGACCAGTCTCGCGCACTTTGCTTGTTCTCCACGCAGGCTGCATTACAGCCTGGGTGGAGAACATGCCCAGGCCCCCAGTACCCATCTGAGCGCCAAACCACTGCGCTCAGACCAATCACAATGCTACATTGCAGCGTTGTGATTGGTCAGGGGAGCCTGGGTGCTTCCTGTTCCAGCCCGAGTCCGACACAGAGGAGAGACAGAGAAACACAGCGAAAAGGTACGTTTTTTTTTTTTTTTTACATTCTCACCCCCTCTTGCCCCCCCCACCCCGCCACCCCCAATCTGTGCCGGCCACCACTGAAGACAAGGTTAAGCTATCTACAATGTTTGATTTTGCAGAATTCACATCTCTTACATGTCATAATATCACACAATATTCCACTTGCCTCTTGTTTGTACCTGGTTTCATTTTGGCGATTTGATGTGAAGCCAGGTATTGTTTAGTAGCTCTGCATTTGAGTCAAATCCACATGTGGTTGCGCAGTTCTGCAAACTTTGCATAATTTGTTGAGGGTTCCTAGGAAAAGCGATTTTGGTGTTGCTTTTGTATCAACTTTCAGCACCAAATCTCTTTAGCTCCTCTAACTTGATTGCCACTTTGTATCCTGAAGTGCTGGTAAGTGTTGCGTGAGGGCTCCATGCTAAAAGTTCTGCAACTTTCAAATATGTTTACAAGGGATCCCTGCATACGCATTGTTGCAGAAATCTAAACAGGATAGCACCAAAGCTCCTGGGACCTTCAGCCGATATATGGTATTTGGGGGTGCAGATCTCTCCCAAGCATTACCAGTTGTAAATTTGCAAGGGAACATATGGTTGCCAGTTTATTGAATGAGCGAGTGACTGATATGGGTCAAGTATTTCTGTTATTACTGTGTTGTCATGAATCCATCACAGATGCTAAATTATCTTTGTGTACGCATATATGTCCATTACACCAAGAAACTTATTTACAAGCCCCTTGCGCCGCCGGTACGTCACTTTTTCCCATATTGAAAGTGACGTACCGGCGGCGCAATGGGCTTGTAAATAAGCCCCTAGAAATGTGGTGATGGAAGACTACAGCTTCAGTTGATAGCGGGCTGACAGATGCAGAAATGGCGCTCCGGAATGTCATGGAGAGGTCAGCAACGTGACGCACAGTCTCGTAGGCATCTAGACATGCGTGCGTGACTCTGCGTGTGCGTGCGCGTATAGATGTAATTCATCCCGCAAATACATTATGGTGCAAAGCATGGAAGTGACGTGGGAGCAGAACAAAAATTCATGCTGCTGCTTGTTAGACAGATCGAAAAGGAATGTGCCTAGAGAGTGAGATTCAAACATTTTGAGCTGTGAAAGGTTATGGTCATGCTCCGATGAAAATATCCAGGTAGAAACAAAATTACTTCCAAATACAATATTTCCAGTTCATCATTTATTCGTTGACAAGAGTGACATTTACGGTAAATATGGTGCAGAATTGTTCAAAACATTTTCGAAGTGTAACCTCTGACCACTTCGAAAAGTTTGCACTAGGACATAGCTGCCTCAATGTTGATCCATGCCTTATTTTCTGGCTTACCACGGACTATGTAAATAATTCACAGTTACATTTGTTCTCTGTTGCTATCCTGAAAATCTGGTATGGATCAAGGCTGGAATTCCCTGCACTAACAGCTGCAAATCCGTAAGCAGCTATGAGGTGCACTGTTTGAGAAAGCCTATAAAATACTTAAAGAAGATTTCGATGTTAGGGGCCTATAGCATAATGTTCACCTCTTAGGTCATCTTGGCACTATATTACAGTTGTTTAGCAAAACACCATTGGCAAAGCCAATCGTCTCGCTTTGGCAATGCTTTTTGGTAGCCTCTATTGGCTTTACCAATGTTTTCATACTTACACCGGTATTGACAAAGCCAATATCAGTGACTGGCCATCTCAAAAGTATATTTGGTGTGCCATCAAGATAGCCCCAATCCTGGTCATGGCAGATACCATAAAAGTATAGAAAATAATATTTTTATACTTTAAAGATGGCTGCCACGTTCCATCATGTCATTTTGAGTCATCCAACGTCATGGCCGTCTATAAGTATAAAATATGGTATAAAACTATTATTTGCTATACTTTTGATATGGCCTTTACATTGTGTCATGCCACCTTTTACAAAGCGGCCAGCATTGAGTGGGAGAGTGGCAGCTGGGAGGAAGAGAAAGCCGGATGGAGGAGAGAGAAAACCGAGGGAGTGGAGCGGATGGCAGAGCAGGGGTGCGAGGGAGTGTGACACCGAGCCAAACCAGCCCTTGGAGGGAGGGTGGGCATAGGGAGATGCTTCGGGGAGTACAGAAAAGGATACAAGCGATCTCTAAACACAGAGACAGTGGGAGCACAAGCGCTCCCATAGAGTTCTACATTGAAAAGTAAAAGTAAAAACAAAATACAAAAATAATTTCATTGAATCAGCAGTGGAAGGATGTGACTGAGCCAGACTCATGCAAAGAGTAAGAAAAAAATGCTCCAGAGTAGGACAAACACAAGATGCGGAAATAAAACCATCCAAAGATGACTTTTGAAGAATGGAAAGCAAAAACACTTCAAACAGTAATACAGTAAAAATACCACAAAAAGACTCCACACCAGTTTAGAAAAATAGCTTATATTTTTATGAATAAAACAAGACAAAGACAACAAAAATTCAAATAGTAGAGTCAAGATATGAATTTTTTAAGAATAAACTCTATCATAGTGCTTAGAAACAAATAGGGCCAACGGAGGCTATCTGGTTGCGCTTGACTTGGTCAAATCCAAAAGTTCTGGCCAATCGGGATGGAGTGCGGGTCAGAAACAGGGGCCAGCTTTGGCCAATTGAAACAGTCCCTTGGATACGTTGAAGCTGAAAACGATGGGGGGAGTAGCGAAGGCGATGGAAGGCGATGCACCAGATCTGAGCTGCGCAGCATCGAAGACGCATCGAGGGCGAAAAGCACTGAAGTGGTGTGTCGAAGTTGAACCGCTGTGTTGAAAGTGATGCATCAGTGCCGAGCCGCGTAGCGTCGAAGATGCATCGCAGCCTCAAAGCGATGCAAAGTTTGTGGTCCATGCGGTATCGGTAATACGTTGGCGTCAAGGGAGATGTGCAGGTTCCGATCAGCGCAACGTCGTCGATGCATGGATTTCACAGTTGCAGCACTTTATACTCATTTCCAAGGGTCCAGAACTAAATTAACACCACTTGGCAGAGCAGGATTCACAGCAGACAGAGTTCAGGTGCTGTTTGCAGGTTGAAGAGAAGTCCTTGATATCCCTGAAACCTCAGAAAACAGGAGGCAAGCCAACATGTCCTTGGAGACACTTAGGTTCTGGGATGTAGAGATGCAGGTCCAGTCCTTCTTACTCCCGGGCAAGAGAGAGCAGACAGCAGGCCAACACAACAAAGCAGTTCAGCAAAGTGGCAGTCCCCCCAGCAGCACAGCAGTCCTTCGTCCTGGTAGAATTTCCTCAGTTCCAGAAGTGTTCTGAGTTGATGATGTCAGAGGTCCAGTACTTATGCCCAGTTGGGCCTTTGAAGTGGGGAAGACTACAAAGAGGTGCCTTTGTAGTGCGCAAGTCTCTGTCTTTCCTGCCCTGGCTCCAGACTCACCACAGGGGGGTATGCAAGCCTATGTGGGAACAGGACACAGCTCTTTTAGGTGTAAGTGTCAGCTCCTCCCTCCAATCCTGCCCAGGATGGCCCACCAGTCACACCAAAGCTCCCTTTCTGTGTGACTGTCTAGAGGAAATGCACAAAGCCAAGCTGTCACCCACCCCAGACGTGTATTCAGAGACAGGCAGAAGGCACCAAATGGCTAAAGTTAAAAAATGCCAGCTTTCTAAAAGTATAAGTAAAAGCAACAGGAGTAAACTCATAGACCTGGTTGAGATCTGGGTGAGGGAGTATATAAAAAAACAACAATATCTCAACCGGTATTATTGAAAAGACTGGTAATTAAGCATGCACAAAACATTGCAAGAAAGGGGGGTAGGGAGACTCATAGTTCATTTGAATGTGCCCAAGGCATCATATATTTGGACGAATACAAGCAATTTGCAGGACAAATTAAGAAAAGGGTACAGAAAAATTGGGAACAGTTGAAGCAGCACTGTCAGCAATTAATACGTAAGTAACCCGAAAAACTTTGTGCACACAAGTGCTCGTGACACTCAAAGGTGGACGGCGCAGGTGACAAGTGAAAACAGCGACGGCGCAGAGTGGAAACGTGATAATTATATACAAAGGGACTTCTGGTTCACAGGTAATTATTTACATGAATTTTACAGATTTAAAGCATTTTAGTGAACCATGGTAAAGGGCGCCGGAAGTTGCGCTGGTATGTCGACGGCCTTTCGATCCTAGGGATTTAGGATCATCATCAGGACCAGGTTACTGAATGAAGGTGCTGAATGCGATAAGGAGGAGAAGAAGGAGAAGAAGACGGGTAACAGCGGATCAGCCAGGCTTGAATCCACCGCGGAGGATGCCAATAGTGCAAGGAAGGGAGCAAGAGGAATAGGCGAAAAGGGAAAGGTGGTGAAGTAAGATGGTCCGGATGGAAACCCGTAAGTACTTGTGGGTAGAGTCCTACTTGCAGGCGACCCCAGATCAAGGTGGAATCCGGATGACGCTGAAGCAATAAGCTGGGAGAAGTGATGGGGGCCTGTCATGGCTACCTGGGTCGGAGCCCCGATCCACAGGAGGCCGTCAGGAGGAGCAGCTGGTAAGGGATGGCCGGAGGGCCGAAACAATTGTTGGTGACTTCGGGTGGGGCCTGGAGGCAAGCAGAGACCTGTTGTGGCAACCTGGGTCGGTGCCCCGATCCACAGGAGGCCGTCAGAAGGAGCGGCTGGTGAGGGACGGCCGGAGGGCCAAAACAAATGCGGGTGAATCCAGCGGGACCCTGTAGCAAGGCGGCGTCCTTGTACGCTAAGCCTGGGTCGGGTCCCCGATCATCAGGCAGCAGTCGCAAAGTGATCGGCTTGGAGTCAATCAATTGCATTTGTTTCGGCCCTCCGGCCGTCCCTCACCAGCCGCTCCTTCTGACGGCCTCCTGTGGATCAGGGTTCCGACCCAGGTTGCCACAATAGGTCTCTGCTTGACTCCAGGCCCCAGCTGAAATCACCCGATATTGTTTCGGCCTTCCGGCCATCCTTAGCAGCTGCTCCTCCTGACGGCCTCCTGTGGATCGGGGCTCTGATCCAGGTAGCCATGACAGGACGCTGCCTGACGCCAGGCCCCCATCACTTCTCCCAGCTTTTTGCCTCCGCCTCATCAGGATTCCACCTTGACCTGGGGTCGCCTGCAAGTAGGACTCTATCCACGAGTACTTACGGGTTTCCATCCGGACCCTCTTACTTCACCACCTCTCCCTCTTCGCCTATTCCTCTTGCTCCCTTCCTTGCATGATTGGCATCCTCCGCGGTGGATTCAAGCCTGGCTGATCCACCGTTACCCGTCTTCTTCTCCTTCTTCTCCTCCTTATCGCATTCAGCACCTTCATTTAGTAACCTGGTCCTGATGATGATCCTAAATCGCTAGAATCGAAACGCCGTCGACATACCAGCGCAACTTCCGGCGCCCTTTACCATGGTTCACTAAAATGCTTAAATCTGTAAAATTCATTTAAATAATTACCTGTGAACCAGAAGTCCCTTTGTATATAATTATCATGTTTTCACTCTGCGCCGTCGCTGTTTTCACTTGTCACCTGCGCCGTCCACCTTTGAGTGTCACGAGCACTTGTGTGCACAAAGTTTTTCGGGTTACTTACATATTAATTGCTTACCGTGCTGCTACAACTGTTCCCAATTTTTCCGTACCCTTTTCTTAATTCGTCCTGCAAATTGCTTGTATTCATCCAAATATATGATGCCTTGGTCACATTCAAATGAACTATGAGTCTCCCTACCTCCCTTTCTTGCAATGTTTTGTGCATGCTTAATTATCAGTCTTTTCAATAATACCGGTTGAGATATTGTTGTTTGTTTAAACTTTCTAAAAGTGGCATCTTCAGAATTACAATATAAAATCTAACTTCACCATAAGTTGGGATTTGAAATTGTGATTCCAGAGACACCAAACTTGGGGGTCCCATCTCAATTTGAAATTACACTTATAAAATGTAGTAAGGTAATCCCAATGTTATCCTGTAGGAGAGATAGGCCTTGCAGTAGGTAAAAACGAATGCAAGAGTTTTTCACTACCAGGACAGGTAAACCTTAAAAGTCCATGTTCTACTTTTTACATACACTGCACTCTGCCCTTGGGCTGTCCAGAGCCTACCTTAGGGGTGACATATATCTATTAAAAAGGAAGGTTTGGGCCTGGCAATAGGGTTAACTTGCCAAGTCGACATGGCAGTTTAAAATTGTACAAACAGGCTCTGCAGTCACAGGTCTGAGACATGTTTAAAGGGCTACTTAAGTGGGTGGCACAATCAGTGCTACGGGCTAACTAGTAGCATTTAATTTACATGCCCTGGGCGCAAGTAGTGCACATTACTAGGGACTCATAAGTAAATTAAATGTGCCAATTATAGATAAACCAATGTTACCATGTTTTAAGTAGAGAGCACAGACACTTTAGCACTGGTTAGCGGTGGTAAAGTGCCCAGAGTCCTAAGAGCAACAAAAATGAGTTCAGCAAACAGGGGAGGAGGAAGGCAAAAGGTTTGGGGTGACCGTGCAGAAAGGATGGATCCCTTTTGTATCACACACTCACTGCCAAAACCAAACAACAATGTATATCTTATATGAATAAAAGACAATCCACCCTTCACTTATGTGCACTACACTGTGTAAACACTGAACTCGGTTTCATGAAAAAATGTATAGTTTATTCAAAATGTTCAAACCTTCACTTTAATCAAACTGTATACAATATTTCATCAAGATAATTTGATATCACACAAAATTTTGGGAATATTTTTAAAACCAATATTCATGCTGTATGCAAAATATCATCACAGGAATATCTCGATATTATATAAAACAAATTTGTTATAAAAAGTAATGACTGGTTTATACAGTCACAAAGGTGACTATAACCATAATATCCGTAAAGAAACATCTTATCAGAAATTGTCGACGCAGTGTTTCGGTGGTATTACGTTGATTCACTTCACCTTCTTTAGGAAATAATAATTTCAAAACATATATTTATCTTAAAAGCAGGGATTACTCCCCTAACTCTTTCATTTTATGGTTCTCACACCCGTTATGTGAAGAATTCACTGTTTTTGTCTTCCAAGTGAACTTTTATTTATTCTAGTTTAGTTTGGTAACATTCTCAATTGTCATGAGCGCGATGTCCTTCTCACTCTCTTAGCTGCCCACTTGTCGTCGGGACACACCTCTCTGTTTATGAATACTGGGTTACATTGAATACAGAGTCCTCTCTACTGCCTTTACTTTTCTATTGGGGAAAACCTCCCTCTTTTCTTTCAATGTATTTTCTTGTCAATAATGCGCGGGCTCCTCAATCAATCAATCAGAATCTTGTAAAGCGCAAGTCCTCACCAGTGAGAGTCTCAAGGGGCTACTTTACATTCTCCCTCACGTTCTATTGTTTCTCTTAATCCCGTCTCCTCAATAGGGGGCCTCAAGCAATACATGGTGGGAATGATTGAGATACATTAGGGGGGGCACATAATATCCTCTCTACTCAATACCCTTGGATTTCGGCTAACAAGGCTTTGTGGAATAATTTAGGCCGGTACCTAGAACTAGTCAATCCTCCTTGAAATACTAGCCTTAAAACATTACAACACATACCCCCCTCTCTAACACTCATGCCAACAGTTCCTAACACACAATCTTAATAGACTGTCTAAAGTAGTTGCATTGGCCTACTCTCACTTGACCTGTCAGGACCATAATTCCCAATCCGCTGGACCAGGATCATCCTCTGTATATACCCCTTCCCCTCCTATGACTATCTCGCCTACTCTTATCCACCTCTTTTCTTTCTTCTTTTCGTCCCCACCACGCAGTTGTGCTCAGCCAACAGTAATTTCACTCTGTAACTGGATGACTTTATATAACCTACTTTCTGCCGCAATGATTGTAGTATATCTAATCCATGTACGTTTGCCAACAGCCTGTTTTGCTCTAAAATCTCTAATTAAAATTTCTGAAATAAAATAAATAATAATGCTTATTTGGGCACGCTCATATAACTGAATTTTTAAGTAGGTACAATGATCAAGTACGCATACACACAGCCACGATGATTTAGTCCAGGGTGTTCAACATAGGTACCCGAGGGACAGTTCAATGCCAGATACTTAAGATATCAACGTAACATACAATTGCATACAGTGTGTCTAGTGGTGTATCCATTAGTCTGTGGTTATTCCAAAAATGTGGCATTGATCAGCCCTTCCCAACCTATGTTGGTTTCCGGGGTCTTAGACCAATTCTACCTCAAATTTCTGCTGACCTTCATGCCACTGTAGTTGGTACGCTTTTTATGAGTAAATGAAAAAAATCCATTTCCATAACACAATTTTGCTATGTATTCCCAAAACAATGTGTTCATCGGATGATCATATTCTCATGTAACTCCACCCTCTACCTTTAGGCATCAGGGATAGGTGTTTTAGGTGTGATGCTCAGTGGGCAGGAAATTTACCTTGGATATCATTTAAAGCCTATGATTAGTTATTCTTAATATCCCTTCCCCTGACATCATGTTCAAGTATGTACGACTTTCATTGTACCAAAGGTCACATTATACTCTAGACTGAAAACCCCATATTTAATTTTTAGGGCATACCTTAACGCTGATAGCGTTGGGTGGTTGATATGGGTGCTTAGCAACAGCATCTTAAGTGATTAATTCATTTTCTCACTTTATAAAGAGGGAGAATTAGACTCGCTGAGCAAAACGTATGTTTATAAGAACTAGAGATAATAAGGGATACACATTACCTTCCCAGCACACCTTCTTCGAGTGTTTTAAGGTATTTTAAAATCTCCCCTTTTTAGTAAATATTTACTTTGTGCCATTTATCACGTCTACAAATGCATTTTTCAGGAAAAACATGCATGCTGAGACTATCAATTGTTGTACTGATCTTGACCTTGTCAATAGTACATCTGATAATGCTTCGTAACAGAATATTCCCCACAAAAATGCCTAATAATAGTGAACCTACACTTGATAGAGTTAACATGGGCAGGCGTGCTGCTTGCACACTTCACATTGGCTGCAAAGATCTTGACGATGTGAGACATTTGAAAAACAAGTTTTATTTGATTTTGACAAAAGGAGTAGAAATAAATCAACATATCATAAACAAAAATAAGGCTCCTCATTCTCAGTCCCAGTCCCACTGTCCTCACCCCCGCCCTCCAACCCCCACCCGCCGCACATCCAATGTAAGAAATGTTGTCCTACTTTCATTATAGGTGCCCTTGTCACTTTCTGGCCTTCTTGATTTAATTAAAACATCTTTTCTCACCTACCTACTATGGTCCACTGTTTATGGACATGCTAGAAATGTTTTCTCTAATGCTTTTAGTCGTGCTAGCAAATAATACTTTACAGTGTATGTCCATTAGACGGGCTCGCTATAAGACATTGGAAGCAGTGCTTAATTTGTGCAGGTGTTTCCAGATTGTGAACATTGGCACCAGAACTCATTTTTGGAGAGAGGAACTTATTTTTCTTCGTCAGATGCTGAACAATAAGCAAGACCTAGAAAGAAAAGGTAGAAGGTGGATGGAGGAGAAAGATAGGAAAAAGGTGACCAACGGAGAAAGCAGGGATGAAAAAGAATCTACAAGCATGAGATAGAGAAAGGAAGTGTAGGGTGATGGGAAAAAAGTATATGGTGGATTCGGAACTAAGCAACCATGACATTTGGCGACCCAGCAAGAGGCAGTGCTGCTGGCGGACTTCCCAAGAAATACTTTGGGCCTCTGCAATTATTTAGTTTTACAAATTAAGCACGGATTGGAAGTAAATATATCTGCTGTGATGAACTCTGTTATCAAATTGCTTTTTATACTTTCACAAGTAGCTGCTGACACGTCTTTTTATTTGGCAGCTGGTAAAAGTGTTGCCTTCTTTAGTGCCTTAATTTGTACGTTTTACAATATCTTTTTAATAGTTTGAAGTACTACTGACTACATGTCCCATCGGCAGAATTATTTGTAAAAGTTTTGGAAACCCCGAAATATTTATATATTTTGCAACAAAGGATGTCCTCATGAGCATGGTAAGCGACAGTTAGGCAGTTCCTAAATAAAAGAGGAGGCCTCTTTGTTTTAGTTATGGTGATCCCTCACAAACCACAACATTCTTTAGTCAGCAGAGTGTGTTTGCTTTTTAAACAGTGTACATATAAAATTAGCCGTGCAGTGGATTAATCAATAGACACTGTAGTATCCTACCTGGGATGCAGCATAGCTATAGTTAGTGCAGTACGTGCAGTAACACCAGGGCCCAAGGTTTCAAGGGACTCACTGCACCCCGATTATGCCTGCCCCCAAATAAGAGCCAGCAGTCCCTTTACTTGTTCGCTTAGGGGCCATAGCACCCTTGCTACTCCACTGTGCGTAGGATGGGAATCAACCATTACATTGCGGTCATTTCAACGCATGCCATTACAACGCGGTTATCACAACGCAGATATCATTACAACGCATTACCATTACAACGCAAACTTTTACCATGCATATGCCTTTACAACGCATGCCTTTACAACAAATTTCGTTGTAAAGGCGTGAATGGAAAAGGCATATGCATTTTAAATGTAAGTATTAGGTAAGTCTGGGTTTTTAGTGTTTAGGGTTGGTATGGGTTTTTGGGCGGCAAATGCATTTTTAGGGTTTAGGGTGAGTATGGGTTTTTGGGTGGGAAGGGTATTTTTAGGGTTTAGGGTGGTATGGGTTTTTGGGTGGTATGTATAATTTTAGGGTTTAGGAAGGGTATAGGTTTTTGGGTGGCAAGGGTATTTTAAGGGTTTAGGGTGGGTATGGGTTTTTGGGTGGCAAGGGTATTTTAAGGGTTTAGGGTGGGTATGGGTTTTTGGGTGGCAAGGGTCATTTTAGGGTTTAGAGTGGGTATGGATTTTTGGTTGGCAAGGGTATTTTAAGGGTTTAGGGTGGGTATGGGTTTTTGGCTGGCAAGGGTATTTTTAGGGTTTAGGGTGGGTATGGGTTCTTGGGTGGCAAGGGTATTTTTATGGTTTAGGGTGGGTATGGGTTTTTGGATGGCAAGGGTATTTTTAAGGTTTAAAGTGGGTATTGGTTTTTGGGTGGCAAGGGTATTTTTACGGTTTAGGGTGGGTTTGGGTTTTTGGGTGGCAAGGGTATTTTTAGGGCTTAGTGTGGGTATGGGTTTTTGGGTGTCAAGGGTAATTTTAGGGTTTAGGGTGGGTATTGGCTTTTGGGTGGCAAGGGTCATTTTTGGGTTTAGGGTGGGTATGGGTTTTTGGGTGGCCAGAGTATTTTTAGGGTTTAGGGTTGGGATGGGTTTTTGGGTGGCAAGGGTATTTTTAGGATTTTAGGTGGGTATGGGTTTTTGGGTGGCAAGGGTATTTTTAGGGTTTAGGGCAGGTATGGGTTTTTGGGTGGCAAGGGTATTTTTAGGGTTTAGGGTGGGTAGCGGTTGTGGGGTTTATGGATTTTTTTATATATATTTATGAGATTATTTTATATATATATAATATATATATATACACACACATTCTTAATAAATGTGTGTGAAAATATATTAAAAAACATATATATAAATAAATACATTTCAGTGTGTGTATATATATATATATATATTATCTACTGGCGGTCGCCAGTAGATAGTTATAGTTAGGACCTATTTTCCATAGGAAATCCGCAACATTCTATTTGAAGTAACTTTGGCGCCGGTTGACGAATCTTCGCGAAATTTTCAAACTTTGTGGCCCGCTCCGGTCCGCTCCTATCTTGAAAGTCTCAGGGTGATTCGTCAAGCGGGGGCCGAGAAAAAAGGGGGGTCCCAAAACGTGTTTTCCCCATGCAATTTTCCATAGGAACCTTTCATCGCAGCTACAGCCCGAATGGCTGAACGGAATTACACCAAATTTGGCAAAAAGGTAGCCCTTGGTTCAGAGTCGTGCCTTTTGCTTAAATGGTGTAAATCCGTTCAGTAGTTCCTGAGAAAATCAAAAGTAAAGTCACATATATATCTATGGCCGAGTAGGGTCCGCGTACCCTCCCGATCATGAGCTGCATGCTAATTGGCTGTCAAGTGGCTGTCAACACTCCAAATCAGGAAGTGTTGGCAGCCATTTTGTCCCTTGGTAGAACCGAGGCACAGAAACAACTGCGCAAAACGCAGAAAGGGGGCAGGGTAGAAACACCCTGACCCCCTAGGCCTGCTCAGGGGGTCCTACAAGGACCCCAGGGCCCAAAATTATTATTTTTTTTTAAATCGGCAAAAACGCGCTGGGGGCGCGGATCCAGCCGATAAAAAAAAATCGAAGCGCGGTCTCCCGCGCTTCGATGCTATTTGGCCCCCGGGTGGCCCAAGTCCTGGGGGCATGCGGGGTTTTGATATTTATGTGTGGGGGGCCTCTAAGGCCTCCCAAGCCCCGAGGACCGCCACCCCCGGGGCTTTAAAAATAATGGTGCGGGAGGGCTCTCGGCCCTCCCGCAGCCCCGGGACCGCCACCCCCGGGGCTTCTTTTAAAAAATAAAATTACCTGTGTGGGGGGCTCGAGCCCCCACACGCCCGGGACCGCCACCTCCCGGGGCACTAAATATTTCAATATGGGGGTCCGTTACGGACTCCCGAGCCCGGGGACCACCACCTCCCCGGGGCTTTGCCAATGGAGGGAGGGGGCCACGCGGCCCCCTCCTGGAGCCCTTGATGGCCCTGGGGACCACCACCCCCCAGGGCCGGCTCCTGCAGTGTCCAGGGTGCCTACCCCGGGACACTGTAGTTTGCTATGACAGGACGGGAGCCTCGCGGCTCCCGTCCTGTCATAGCAAGCTGCTTTGGTTTTGGAACAGAGAGCAGGAAACCTGTTCTCTCTTCCAAAAACCAAAGCCGATTGCTTTTCCACACGGGGAGCTGCATCTTAGCAGCTCCCCATGTGGAAAAGCAATGCCGGCTCCCGAAGGACGTGGGGAGCCGGCGGGACCGTGGGGGGATTGGGGCCCCCCCCACGGTCCCCAACGGAGAGGGCCAGCCCTGGGGGATGGGCTCCCTGGGGCTAGTAGTGGCCCAGGAGGGGGGCCACGCAGCCCCCCTCCCCAAATTAAGGAAAAAAATTAAAAATTAAAAAAAGGCCGGCCCCGGGGGATGGGGTCCCCGGGGCCTAAGGAGGGGGGCAACGCAGCCCCCCTCCATAATTTTTTTTTTTTTTTTTAAAAGGTGGCAATGACCCGGGGGATGGGGTCCCCGGGCCGAAATTGGCCACGGGAGGGGGGCCCACGCGGTCCCCTTCCTGTTCCTTTTTTAAAAAAATAAATAAAAGGGGGTCAGGCCCTGGGGGATGGGGTCCCCAGGGCCCAAAATAATAATAATAATAATAATAAAAGCCCCCTTTTAAAAAACAAATAAAAATAAAAAAATCCGGCATTGCGCCGGAGGCCACACCCCTCCTTGGCAGCACACTGCAAACGCGCCCCCTGGCGCGTTTGCAGAGGGGGAACGAATTCCCCTTGAATACTGGGGGTCCCTAGGGGCCAACTAGCCCACCAGGAACCTCCAGTATGCGCCAGGGGCTGCGTTGCAGAGAGGTGTTCTGAGGCCACGCCCCTTTTACACCTCTCTGCAACGCAGCTCTGTGGCGCTTAATGGAGGTAGCTGGTGGGCTAGTTGCACCCCAGGGACCCTCAGGATTCAAGGGGAGTTAATCCTCGACTTAAAACGCGCCACGGGGCGTGTTTGCACAGTGGTGAAGGGAGGGGCGGGGCCTGAGGTGACATGTGTGCAAACATGCCCTGTGGCGTGTTTTAAGTTGGGGATTAAGTCCCCTTGAATCCTGAGGGTCCCTGGGGTCCAACTAGCCCACCAGGTACCTCCAGTAAGCGCCACAGAGCTGCGTTGCAGAGAGGTGTAAAGGGGCGTGGCCTTGGACCACCTCTCTGCAACGCAGGGCTGTGGCGCTTACTGGAAGTACCTGGTGGGCTAGTTGGGCCTCAGGGACCCTCAGGATTCAAGGTGACCTAATCCTGTAACTTAAAACGCGCCACGGGGCGCGTTTGCACAATGGTGAAGGGAGGGGGTGGGGCCTGAGGTGACATTTGTGCAAACACGCCCTGTGGCGTGTTTTAAGTTTGGGTATTAAGTCCCCTTGAATCCTGAGGGTCCCTGGGGTCCAACTAGCCCACCAGGTACCTCCAGTAAGCGGCACAGAGCTGCGTTGCAGAGAGGTGTAAAAAGGGCGTGGCCTCGGACCACCTCTCTGCAACGCAGGCCTGTGGTGCTTACTGGAAGTACCTGGTGGGCTATTTGGGCCCCAGGGACCCTCAGGATTCAAGGTGACCTAATCCCCCAACTTAAAACGCGCCACGGGGCGCGTTTGCACAGTGGTGAAGGGAGGGGGCGGGGCCTCAGATGACATGTGCGCAAACACGCCCTGTGGTGCGTTTTAAGTTGGGGAATTAATTCCCCTTGAATCCTGAGGGACCCTGGGGGCCAACAAGCCCACCAGGTACCTCCAGTAAGCACAACAGAGTTGCTTTGCAGAGAGGTGAAAAAAGGTGCGTGGCCTCGGAACGCCTCTCTGCAACTCAGCTCTGTGGTCCTAACTGTAGGTACCTGGGGGGCTAGTTTGGCCCCAGGGACCCTCAGGATTCAAGGGACTTAATCCCGCAACTTAAAACGCGCCACGGGGCGCGTTTGCACACATGTCACCTTAGGCCCCCCCTCCCTTCACCACTGTGCAAACGCGCCTTGTAGCGCGTTTTAAGAGGTAGTTTTAATCCCCCTGCCCTATTATGTACTAGGGACTTTCAGAGGAGGTCATGCTAATCACAGGGGTACCCCAACGCATAGTGTTCCCTAGTGTATGTAGGTGTTTTAACTGTATTCTAAGTGTCTTTTACCATAGCACTGGCTCTAGGCCTGGTTAGTCAGAGTCAGTTACCACCAGTACACGTCTGGAAAAGTTGTGGGCACAGGATGATTTTGCAACAAGGACTCTTTCTGCTCCTCTGTTGGTTCTTTCTGCACATGTCTTGCTTCTTCCTGGATTTTTCTTCGTCTTTGTGGACTTCTGTTTCTTTCGACATTTCTTTTGCTTCTTTCTGTGCGTTTTTCTTCTTTCTTCACATGTCCTACTTCTGTAGGCATAGTTACAAACTAGCATTTGAAAAACCTTTGAAATTCACTGAAAAAACTATAGGTTTCAGGCACGTTATAGTTAGAAATTAGCATTTAAAAAACCTTTGAAATTCACTGAAAAAAACATAGGTTTCAGGCACGTTATAGTTAGAAATTAGCATTTAAAAAACCTTTGAAATTCACTGAAAAAACCATAGGTTTCAGACACGTTATAGTTAGAAATTAGCATTTAAAAAACCTTTGAAATTCACTGAAAAAACCATAGGTTTTAGGGACTGTTATAGTTAGTTGGACATTTCACTCATACAAAACCCGTGAAATTCCCCCGTTATAGTTAGTTCAGCTAACTATAACTCGCGCCCGCAATGCACTGCTGATGACATCACATATTACATCACTCATGACATGGTCAGTGACATCACTGATGACATCATCCATGTGATAATTTGATGCATCTTTTCACACTCTAATATAACTTTTGATACATCTACTGTAAATTACAGACTGCCATTGTCAAAACCATAGACACTCCGACACCAATAACTACATACCCACTCATTGATTCTTAGGTCTACACACACATCAACTCACTCACCCGTACAGTCACTCATAATTACGGTCACTCAGTACGGGACTATCATATGCACTCATACACCTATATAGACACTCACACACTGCCACTCATCCATAGAGGTACTCACACACCTAGTCAGTCATGGAAATAATTAATCACACTGCCATTTAGTCACCTATATAGTTATACACACACCAGCTCACTTACTCATACAAATACTAGGACATTCTTACGCTCTTATACAATCACTGATACAAGTACACACTCATCCATACAGCCACTCTCACAATCACACACTCTCACTTATACCCATTTATATACTCCAACACACATATATACTGCCTTTCACATATGTAGTTACTCACACATGTACCACTGAGATATACATTCACTCACTAACACACCCATACACACACTCACCCACCCATACAGTCCATCACAGATGCACTCTTGAAGCCATGCACCCAGTGAATCACCCACTCACACATCTATGCGCACTCACACACACCCCACCCACACAAACACTCAGGCACCCATACAGATATTCAGACAACCAATCAATAACCCATGTAGAAACTCATGCAGCTATTCGCAAACCCATGCAGCCGCTTACACACCAACAGACAGACGGATACAGACATTCACACACTTTAGTCACTAACCCATGCATTCAGTAAGATACGTTTAATCACTCACTTATAGAGTCAGTCACGCACCTACTAAATCATCCATCCAGACACTTATACACCCACTCATTCTTCAATACACCTTGGCATATATATTAAACATATTTAAACTTTATAGAAACACACAGTCACTGGATGATGTCATCAGTGATGTCACTGACCATGTCATGAGTGATGTAATATGTGACGTCATCAGCAGTGCATTGCGGGGGCGCGAGTTATAGTTAGCTGAACTAACTATAACGGGGGAATTTCACGGGTTTTGTACGAGTGAAATGTCCAACTAACTATAACAGTCCCTAAAACCTATGGTTTTTTCAGTGAATTTCAAAGGTTTTTAAATGCTAATTTCTAACTATAACGTGACTGAAACCTATGGTTGTTCAGTGAATATATATAAATATTTATAAAAATGGTGAGTTTGCTTACGTGTAATTTTAAACAAAACATATGCGGTTACCATGCATGCCTTAACCATGAATATGTAAGTATTGTATGGGTAAATATAAATCTATCAAATATATATATAGATATACGTATATAAATATATATATATATATATATATATACACTGTCCACAAATCCCCGTCATCACAGGAAACACTAGGACTCCCAAATTGCTGCAGATAATTTATTGGCAAGTAAAAAACGACGCGTTTCGGCTGTTTATACTTACCTGTAAAATACTTACATTTACAAACGCAACCGTGATCATGCATATGCCCTTACTAATCATGCTTTTACAACAAAATTTGTTGTAAAGGCATGCGTTGTAAAGACATATGCGTGGTGAAAGTTTGCGTTGCAATGGTATATGCATCGTGATAACCGTGTTGTAATGGCAAGCGTTATAATAGCATGCGATGTAACTTCATAAAATCGCATAGGATAGCATCTCTGTGAATTAAACACTGGAGGGCACCCATCTTTTGTTGAAAAAAGCCAACAGATTCCGGTATTGGAACGATTGTAACATTTGAACTGCAGAGTGTTGCTGGAGCTCACAACTAACACCCCGTGGGCGGGTCTGCCCTCTTGTCTTACAGCTGGTTCTTTCATGAGTGAGAAAGGAATGTATTCAGATTGCAGGACTTGTAAATATTCAACCGGATGGCCTTCAGGCGAGGATTCAGAGGAGACCTGCTGACGGAAGCTCACAACAAATGAGGGATTAGCGCCGATGTAAAACAAGCATTTGCAATGCAATCAGTTTCGCATTGTGAAAGTTAGAGCTATTTGCGTTGTAAATGAAATTGTTTTTTACTTATGTTTTTTGTTTGTAGTGGAGTGCATGTATGTTGTTTGTAGTGGAATTATGTGGTTTGAATTGGAATTGTTAGTTGTGGAATGTGTGGGGTGGAATCGTGTGGTGTGTAGTGTATTTGTGTTTTGGAAATATGTGGTATGATGATTAGATAGGGGTGAGAGCTGTATAAAATAGATAGAGATAGGTAGTTTGTGTATGAAGTGGTGAATGAACTCTAGATAGATTAGAAGAAAGAGTGTGTGAGAAAGAGAGAATGAAGGGGGAAAAGGTTATAGATGCATAAAGAGGCTGCGTTTGTGTATGTAGAAGACACCGAAAGAAGAGGAGAGTGTCTGTTTGCGGTTTGGATTTTTTTGAAAAGTTATGGTAAAAAAACTCTGCTGAAAGACCTTAAGTGAAGCAATATGAGAAATGATGGATCAGTGTGTGCAATGGAATTATGTGTATAGTAATTATGTGGTATGAAGTGTAGTGGACTTATGTGTAGTGCTACTGTGTGTCCTGCAGTGGCATGTACTGAGTGGAATTATGGTGTTGAATTATGTGGCATGATGTGGAATTCTGTGGTGTGCATTGGATGTATGTGGTGTGTAGGGGAATTATGTGTTGTGGAGTGGAATTTTGTGCGACACCCAGTCAGGTGCAACACAACAACCTTACATTACAAAGTTGCTTTGAGTTGATTGCCTACCCCACCAGCAACCATGGGTAAACCAGGTTTCTAGTCTCTGGATTTCATTGAACAAATGAGAGCATTTTGGGAGTTGTAGTCTTGGTTCAGCTTAAATGAGCAAATTCGACTAACACACGTGAAAACAATGATTTTTCGAACGAGGGCAGAGGATTGGAAGCGTCGTATGTTCAAGACATGGGGCAATCTGGTACTTCTGTGATTGGCCACCACCCTCATGACACTCACTGGCAAGTTGTGTAACAGTTAGGGTTCCTGGCAACGTATTGAACTGTTCAATTAATAAACTACAGTTTGATTTCAATGTTGTCCATAGTAGGTGGGTAAAAAAATAACCTCTTTAATAAGACCTGTTATTTTCAGCACTTAAAAACCCAAAGCACCGCCCCGTTAACTGCTAACCAAAAAACAAACTGTTACAATCATGTTAAGCAAATTAGTCATTTGGGTGCATCAATTTTTTTCACGCAACAGACATAATTTTAGCGACAATCAGACAGCAACACATTAACTCCCTAACCACTGATAAAATAATGTTTAGTAGCAGACAGCAAACACCATTATAGCTATGTGGCCTTGCGTCACGTGTGACATCTTCAGCCAATCCGGTTCTTTTTTAAAGCCGCTTCTTTCGTGGACTTGTAGTTCCATGGTCAATGTTATAAGTGTCGGTGAAATGATGGCCACAACACAGTGAAGGTGCAGCTACGAATGTCCTAGCGGCGTTTAATATACAATTCAGCCCATTTCTCAATGTTCTACGTGCAGGACTAGCAGACACACACACAATCACATGGAAGCTCGTTTTAGTTGCATTGAAAAAAATGCTTCATGTTTGTGTGAAAACTGCACCAATAACTTTAGCATGAATTCAGGCAGGCTTGCATTAAATGTCAGCAAATCTGAAAAAGTCCATAAAACCTGAGTGGTCCGTTACACCTATTTGTGGCAACATCTCTTTCCAGAAATTTCTGAGTCCATTTTTACAGTGTGCAAAGCAAGACTACATTTCCCAAAATATAATCCTATTGACTCAAAGACCAGGACTGAAGCTGTGGCAGGATAGTCCAGGCCTCTCAAATTTCACAGGTCTATGTGAGAGAGCTCCTTCCAAGCAAGGTGTTCCCTTTCAAAACAAGCAGCGGCGCAGGAAGGACGGCTGCAATGTCTGGAGGAAGGGGGCGCGAGCGAGAAAACAACAGATGGCCAGAGACGGCCAACTAAAAGGATCAATCCGTGATGTCCCATGGGAGCGAACCAAGCACCCAAAGGCGGGACTCTATTGACCAACCAGAGTAAAGAAATTTTGAAAGGCAGGCCAACCAACCAAAAGCGCTGGGCTTGTTGAATGCCCATAGACTGAATACAACATGTCTCGCAGAGCAGCGCATGTGCTGCCCAGGCTCAACCTAAAAAAGACAGAAAAAAGAACTGGAAGCTAATTGTGCACTATTGTGCCTAATTCTGGAAAGCTCCTCTAGTGTTTTGTTTCACACCAGGGCTATTGTATTCAATTCCTAAGTTCTTACCTCAACAACTGATCATTGTCTTAAGAGACCATCTCTGGTATAGCCTGTCCCAATCTAGAGACCGCATCTTAGATGCTGTATTCAAAACTGGAGGCTCCATCTGCTGCAATGCATTCAGTTCTAAAAACCACCTCAGCAGTATTGTGTCCAGTTCTGGAGTCTACAGCGGTAGTGCTGTGTTCATTTCTGGAAACTACTTACCTGAAGCATTGGGTTCATTTAGGTGGGCACTTATAAATTCATTGTCTTAATTTCTAAGTCCCGCCTCTGCGAATTGTGGGGCCTATTTACGAGAATGTCACGCAGTGCAGCGCCTTGCTGCGCTGCACTGTGTGACAGGGAAAGGGCAGGAATGCACCGTATTTAAGGCAATATGACGCATTCCTGCCTTTTCCCCTGCTCTTGCGCCCTTCTGGCAGCCTAGCATCAACGCAGGCACCCTTTCACAACCATGCCACAGTGCCTTTGTTGCATACAGGATTGTTTTTGTGCAGGAAGGGACACCTTCCTGCACAAAAACAATCCTGAGAGGCATATTTCTCTTTCTATGCAGAATGCAAGTCTTGCATGCCTTCATAACTCACATGTAAGGTTAGTGTCACTCTTGCTCCACGTTGTGTGGTGCAAGAGTGACGCATAATGGCTGATAGATAGGCCCCTGTGTCCATTTCAAGCGGACGCCTTTGCATCCTGTGTCTGGTGTTGGCGTCCCATCCTGCTGTGGAAGCCCCATCTGGAGTGCTGTATTCAGTTCTGGAAATCACAAGAGAACAAAGTTTCCGATTTGACTGATTTCCTAAATATAAAGGATGACTCGATAATTAATATCTAACCAGTAATATTTACAATAAATGTAAAAGGTCCAACAAATTATGTTTCAATGAGCAATCAACCACATAAACACAATTCAATAAATAAAAATCGAATTAATTAGTTCATTCTGTATAGAGAAAAAAACTAAAATATTTCTGTTCTAAAAAATGTGATCACACGGTGCTCTGGTGAAAAAGGTGACAATATGCTCTATATACAATTTAAAATAGCCGATTCGGGGACTATAAGAAGAATGAATTAGTAAATTGGTCTATGAAGAATGAAAATGATCCGAGTGAATAAGAAGGTACCACAGTTAAAGGTCCCAGGACCTGGCTGTGTCACTGTAGATGGTGTTTCGACCTTACCGCAACGTAACCTTCATCACCACAACAGAGGGAAGGTGAGAGCACCTGGTGGGCGGACCATGGTCCCCAGTGAAAACAATTCGATGCCCTGACTTAGATCAGGAAAATTCTGAAACTATAGGTGGCGATAAGATAAGCCTTGAAGGCAGGAGCCCTGAACAGGCAGCATTTTTGTTAGCGGGATCCAAACAATGCTGAGGTCATCAGATGGTACTGTAGGGCTGACACTGCCGTAAGACACAGACGTTTTCCCTGAACATGAGTCTCCAGATAGGATAGAACACACAGGGTCCAGAGCAATAGGGAAACATTTAATGACCGAAAGAATCAATAAAGTAAACAATAACTGTAAAAGTGTGAGAGATTTCACTCTTGAGCTAGAATGAATCTAGTGGCATGTACAGGAGCCCAATAAGATCAAGTTATTTGAATTGCCATTTACAGAATAAATTAATTCAGTTTCTTTATTGCCGTATGATTCTGTGACGGATTGATTATTGAAGAATAATTTGCTGAATCTTTTACATTTACTGTATTAGTGGTTCGATACTGGTTTTCCGGTTATCATTTTTTTTGGGGAAATGAGTCTGCTCTGAACTGTATTCTGCCGTAATGGCCTCACTTGCCCGTATTCTGAAGTCGCTTTGCATACTGGGCAGCCCTTGTGCTTTGTAATGTGTCCAGGTGTGGTGCCTCATCTAGAAAATCATGTGGTGCAAACCTTCAATGTGATTTATGAAGCCACGCAAGGCTTGCATTCTGCAGCTCATATCAGTATCATTAGTGAGACACCAGATGAAGCACTGATGTTTATATGCTCATAGTGTGTGTGGGAAAGTGGATGAAGGGAGACTAGAATTCCGAACACACAAAATATTATCAACTTGATTATATATAGCGTCATACAGTTCTGCAATATAGCTGAAACAAGAGATACCATATTCTCAAATTTAATGGCACTTAATTTTCAGACCAAGGAATGATAGGTGACTGAGATGCATTTGCTGGGATTCCTTCACATGGCTTGCAGATTGCTATAGATTTCACTGACAAGTGTTTAGTTCACTGAACCATGTTCCCAGCTAGGGAACTATTGGCACTACAAACAGGGTCGGATCCTGCATTTGAGCAGAGGAACGTCACCCTACAAACCACAAAGCTGAAAAACAAAATGGTAATAAAGTTTATTTATTACCATTTTATTTTTCAGCAACCCGTCCCAAACTAAGTGTCAGGATGGGGTCGGGCCAGCGCTGCCGAGTGGCAGCAGCAGGGAGCTGTGCTCTTTAAAATGCGCATGTCTTGGGACGGCCAGCCAGACATGCGCATTTTTAAGTTCTCTAACCTAGCTGTCTTTGACAGTTGTGTTAGAGAAAGCACTGAGTGAGACTTCTCCCTCCAATCCTGGCGCTTCTTTCATGCTGCGAGAGCAGCGCTAGTATTGGGTAGTGTAGTTTCCTGGGTCCGGAGCTTCAAGAAGACAATGGAGGGAGGAGGACGTTGCGCTGCAAGCCAGGAAGGTAAGTCTATTTTATTTATTTATTTATTTTCGTGCCCGCCGCCTCACCACCCTCTGTACATGTCAGCCGCCACTGACTACAAAGCTGATGCAGCCTTGCTTGGCAAGCACTTATATGCTTATTTTCAGCCCAGTCTGTGCAAATAGACCAGCTGCCTTACTCTTGGTATCCATGGTAAAAGGGACTTCTGCTAATTGGCGATCTTGATACATACAGAGACTGTGGAAAATGACTATATCCCTTAGGTGGCTGTTCTGAAGCATGATGAAAAAATCAAAACATACATACATTTAAAACAGGGATTTATCAAGCAAGATAACTCGTGGAAACAATAGAAACACAGAAAAGAGATAGTGAAGTCATTGTTTTATGATGATCACCTGAATCTGTAAATGTTAATAGCCATGATTATGGTGTGGGAGGGATAGTTAGATGAAGAGAGGGAGGTGAAGAAAAGGTGATACTGGGTGAGGAAGAGAGATAGGAATCAACCATAGAGATATAAGAAGGGGTGAGTTTGAGGTTAGGCTCAGGTGAGTTTCGGATAGGGTTGAGGTGTGGAAAAGGGTGCGCTATAGGTGGGACATTGTAGTAATGATTATGGCTTCAGAGAAATCTTGACTAAGGAATGTTACTTAGATATGAATGGGGCATGGGATTCTGAATCAATGAGAGCAGAGTTCTGTTTTCCTTACATAGTCCTTTGGAGTGTTTGGGTAGCTCCGGGCTGCTGTTCTCTGGGGGAGTTGGTAATATCATAATCTTGTCCAGAGTTCTGGTGCACTCTTTGACAGACACTGAGGCCACGCATGTGCCTCTTCCACACACCAGGAAGTGCTGCAAGAGTGGGCTATTTCTCTTAAACTTCCCCGTTTTGTAAGTAAAAGATGAATTATGGTTTCCCGAATGTTGGTCCATTTTCAGCAATACCTGCAGGGATTTGGGCTATTTCCCACCCGGAGCCACACCTTGGTTTGAGCTCAAACAGTGTTCTTGAGACTTGTCATTAGCTTAAGCTTGGGTGCAGGACAGGCAGAGTCTAAGGCAACATATGAAAGTGCTAGAAAAGTCCGGCCTTGAGCTGCAGAAATGAGCTTGATCCGCGTCACAGCAACGCCTACTTCAGTGATAAGAACACCGCATACAGTGACTCTTACTGCAGTTTTTACCATTTCTAACATGCAAATTAAAGTTGTTACTTTTACCTAATTTAATGGTACTCAATTTATCAACATTGGAAGGATGAACGTTTGAGTTGACCTATCCATGACTTAGACTTGTGATCTATACACCACACAATGAGCAGCGTGCTGGCCTTAGATATCGTTAAGTGTGGACTGGCTGCTCCTATCCATCAATCACCATGTGTACTGTCACACTGCTCCAGCTAAGAGCGGTGGGGGGGAATGGGATTTCGACAGATGATGACAAGGGAAAATTAAATAAATAATTAATTTTCCCTCGTCCTACCTGCACGGGCCGCAGCTGCACTGCTCTACCACTCTAGCCTACCGAGCCATACTTTTCATCTCAACTATGCTGAGAGCTAAACGCTCACTGCTGACATCAATGTGATCTGGAAATCATGAGGCAGATTTACAAGCACCTTGCGCCACTTTTGCGTCACTTTTCCCATGTTAAAAATGACGCAAAAGTGGCGCAAGGGGCTTGTAAATAAGCCCCCATGAGTTAGAATTCCAAAACGATCAGCTCAGCCTCGTGGGTTTGGCAAATATCAAAAGTGCTGTAAATAACATATTATTTTTAGAAATGGCAGAAGTGCTACATAATAAGTTAACCCTGGGATGGAGGGAGAAGTTAAAACGAGCCACAAAAAGAATGTAAGTCAAACCTTGCCCCAAACATGTTCACAGCTTCTATGCATTCTTTACCTAGACATAATTTGCATTCTGCATTCTAGGACTTGTAGCATTGCAAATGGAAAACCATAAGTAATAGATTTGAAAGAATAAAACCTGGACAAGGAAAGCTCTTTATTTCTTACACGGAACCCCTTTCCCTCTTAATACCTTGCTCTCTTTCAGTTTTTCTCCTTTGACTTTGCTTAACATTTAGCCTCTTACACATTTCTGTATATATAATATTTTCAGAGAAAGAAACCAACAGGGAGTAGGATTCATCTAGCCATGTATGATCATGAACCTCTCTTTACAGGCATTAATTGCTTCATGAATGCCCGACATCCATCCATAAAAGGACACCTGTTAGGTGTAAGTGGTTTTACTATTGTGTAATTGTTTTAAGTACATACAATTAGGCAGTAATAAACCCCATGCAAGGGTTGGTGAGTGGATGTATTGGTTTCCCTTGTCAGTTTGAGCAAGTCCACAAAGTTTAGAAGAAAATACATATGAACTCCCACAGAGTTTTGAAACAAAACACTTCCGGTCTCCAACACTGCGGTTCTTGGTGTACGCAGCGTACTCGCTGCCACAGTGAAACCTCTAACCTCGGCTCCATCTCATGGTCACCATACACGGACCAATCACATTTTGAATCTCCACTCCCCTTCACCAGCCGGGACAAAAGTACAACCGGCAGAGAGATCATAATCACATTTCATTTGCCAACAGCCCTGATGAAGTCTTGGGGTACTTCCCCAGACGAAACACGTGTTGGCTGGGCAACCGTTCTTGATTAAAAAGAAGAACAAACAATACTCCTGACTTTTCATCTTCATTCTAATTGTATTTTTGTAACACTATATCTCAACTGAGTGGCAATGTTAAGATACAGAGAACTGTTCTGCAGATACTGTCGACGTGTGCACAGGCTCGTTGTTGTTAAAAAATGTAAGCAAATCGAAGGATTCAACTCCACCAATCAAAAAAACTATTAAACGGCTATGTTCGGGGGGAGGGACAGACAGAGGAGGACAGAAAGTCATCTAATAAGAAGCAAGCAAATACGATTGACTATAAAGCCAACCAATGGCAAGCAACGGTCTGACCAAAAGCCTGCTCTTTGAATTTGTATGGCTCCTAACAGGTCTTTCGACAACAGAGACCTAAAAATCACATAGCTCACTCAGTACTATGCCTGGAAAGCTTTGTGTGGCGCAGCCTTCTATGCACACTACTGCTGAGATTTGTGAATAACTGGAATGGTTAATCAGCAACAGGGAGGCGAACTACAGCTAAAACCCACTTTATGAATAGGGACCCATTTGTTAGTGTTCTCCACTTTAATCACACTCAATTCACCAACCTCAGGGGATGGAAGATTGAGTCATACTTGCCAGGAATCTAACTCAGTACCTGCAAATTACTGTTTGTTGCTGCAGCAGCTGCAAATCTCTTTGAGCATCCTGCCGCAGTACGAGAACTAAATGATATTCAAGGACAAGCGAGGCATTCAGCATAACTCCCTTTGCTATGTGTTCTCTGTGAGCAGGCGAATCATGCACTGTTTCTGCGGTCACTGTTACTGTTCTGTATATTTGAGGGATGATTCACTGCTGCGCATGGATGGCGGTGGGTGTGCTTTGTGCAAGGTTGGACCAGGGTCCTGACCAGGAGGCCACTGCAGCTTGCACTACCCATTGCCCCCGACATCGCTGCCAATGGCGGTACCAAAACAACTACTAACCATCTCTCTCACCTGCAAGTGTGACAGTTAAGATCATTCCAGATCCCCAAAGCTAAAGGAAGGGCTGGGGAGGCAGGTATTAGTATTGTTTTATGTATATTGCATTCAAATTAGATGAGCAGCGCCACCATGTGGCAGACTGTCATAAGTGTGGTGTAGACAATCAATTGCCGGTGCAGAGCACTGGAAATCAATTAAGTGCAGGTGCTGAGCACCAGAAACCACCAGCTCCAATTAAGCATTGGGTTGGACTGGCCATTCTGCCACTCTGGCAGTTAACCAGCGGGCTCCGGGCTAGGGGTCTGCTTAGAGAGCAAGATGGACCACCATGACCCAACCATGAAAGTCCCAGTCTACTTGCAGCCTAATCCAGTGTGACGCTAGCGTGAGCACTTTTGCCCGGGTTGATTTTGTTCTCCTGCTATGGCTCTCTCTGTGTTTGGGAGGAAGTGATCACATCAGCTCCTGCTTCCTGTTCCGTGGTTAGTTCTATGCAACAGCGACGCTTGCACACCTTTTGCCTGTACCTGTGCTGTTTGTATTAGTGAAGCTTATAAAGCACTTTTTATCACTGTACTAAAGCTAAAATGACTGGCTGTGGTAATGTGTGTTTTACTTGGGGGCAGGTACTGCACACTGTAGCTAACACTGTGTCAGCATTCTCGTACAAATTTGTATCTGGGGTGAATCCAATAATATTTCTATTGGGTTCAGAACATTCTGATCGCTATATGCAACATTTCCTGCTACAGTTATTCTTTGCCCACTCTATATCCTTGCTTGGTTATGAGAATTTAAGCCAGAACTTCACCCAAAAAAGTGTGATTTTTAAATTCTCTCCTTGGCCTATTTGAGAGAGAAAGCATTTGACTACTTTTTGCCCACTAATCAGTCCAGTTTATCCTTCAAGGGGTCAGCTCAAAACTTTCTGATGCCGACATACAATTTGCTGCTGAAGTCAGTGGTCTGCACACTTTAAATCATTAAAGTTTAGGTATGAAGCTCAAATTAAAGTAACCCTTGTCAGAAGCCCTTTCAGAGGGCTATGAGGCACACAGGGGCTGCTTGGCCTAACCGTGGTGATTGAGGAGTTTTAATCTTGATGTCCCAGGGTCCGACCTACCATGGATTCTGAGGGCCAAGTACCCCTTATGCACTTGACTCTCAGGATAGTGTGGTCCGAGTAGTACAAGACTCAAAACTCAAAATGCGTGCAGCAGCAGCAATAAATCATTGTCCAATCAAATACTCACTTTTCTGTAAAAAAAGAGAAGTATATTTTTAACACCTACCACACCAAGTTAAAAAACAACATTCAATAACAGTTATACAGTCCCCCTTGAGGTCAGGGCTCTAGTGTTCCTACAGCGATTCCCTGTCCCATTCCCTTCTTGTGTTAAAAATAGTGGTTATTCCCCATTCACTATTGGTAACATCCAGGTTATATGCCCCACTAGCAGTCTGAGTCTCAAGAGTCCACTTTGACTTTAAGCTAAAGTCAGTAGTGGTACAGCGCCTCAGTGCTACTAGCAGCAAGTTTTCCTAGGGCTGACAGGCCCAAACCCAGTCTTACCCACACTGGAAGGCGTGAAGAGTCTGAAACTCCTGAGTGCGCCCCGTCCTTGGACACTCGCAGCTGCTGCAGCAGAGTTCAGATGAGTCGGCTGCACGCGACCCGGACGGCTCCACTCAGCAGGTGCAGAGTCTATTACTCATGGTCCAGAAGTTACCGGAGGCTCTCTGCAGCTTCTCCTGTGGGGTGTGTCCAGTTCCTCTCCCAGTGGGGGGTGGCTGCAATGATCCTGTCTTTGGTTCTCTCTCCTAGGTGAAGGTGCACAGGTGCTCCCAAGGTGTTCTCACTTCTCCGGCAGGGATTGGCAGATCAGGTTGTACTTGATGCTCCCGGTGACCCCCAATGGCATATGGGGTCACTGCATTTCACAGAACACATGCTCATGTTCGAGTAGCATGATGAAATCCTTCTCGACGGCCCATCATGGTATAATGGGTTGCCATCCCCTACCGCACAAGGCTACTGCCGTTACCACATGGCAGTCTTTTCAACGGCGACCCCTTCTGGCACACGGGGTCACCGATTTGGCACTAGGCACAGGCTCCAGCCCGATCTGCACAGCACAACACAGGAATATGACTCGTTATTTCGCATACCATTACTTCGCAGCTTTTCACTTCGATGTTTTTACTTAGCAAATACCGTTACTACGCAAGTTTTTAGTTCGCATACCTTTACATTGCAAGTGTTAATGTATGCGAACTAAAAACTTGCCTAGTAATAAAAACAGACATTTACCCCGCTTATTTTTCCTAACCCCTTTTTTGAATGTAAAAAAAAAAACAACACTACACTAAATACTAAATACAAATACACTACCCTACACATCACAAACTCTAAAACACTCCCCAAACCCTCAAACACTACACTACCCTACACTAACACCACAACAATACCCTAAACCCTAAAACACTACCCCCAGCACGACACTGCCCCTACCCCCATTCCTGTCCCTACTCCCAAACACTACCCTTCAAGACCCCAGACACTACCCTAAACCCAAATACACTACTCTACACTACACAAACACAACTACACTACCCTTAAACCAAAAAGACTACCCCCTGCACAACCCTCCCCTAAACCCTTAAATACTACACAGCCCCTCTTACCTCTCTCTCCTCGGTTCCTCGGTTCCTGTCTTCTCTGGCTTCCTGCGTCATCAGTGTTGCACGTCGTTGTGATGAAACGGAAGCGCGTCCGTTTCCACACAACGATGTGGATAGCCTTTACTTCACAAGCGTTACAACGCATGCGATGTATCAACTTGTGTAGTAAAGGCTACGCGTTGTAACATTGCATGCGTTGTAAGGCTTGCGAAGTAATGGAACGCGGTGTAACAGCCGCGTAACGTGGCCCTCTCCTGGCATACGGGGGTTGCCGACTTTGTCCTACACCCGGGCAATGATCCGACCAGTGCAGCAGCTGTTTCTTACACCTCGCACAGGGAGTCCATTCAAAAGGGCTCCCCACTAGACCTCACTCCCTCCAATGCTCTCCTCTTCCTCACAAGGCACACTGGTCTTGGCAAGCAGCCAAGCTCTGGTGCTCCAGGTTCCAGGGCAGGTGGTCGTGGATTCCCTGGGTGATGTCCCCTCACCCAACAGGTAGGCTAGCAGGCCTTGGCCCCAGTCCTGGTCACAGGCAGAAGTCTTGCAGAGCTTCCTCTCCTCACACAGCCCATCTAGCTGCTTGGCAGATGACCATTTTTGGGGTCTCAACCTTATCTTCTTATAGTCCATTTGCAGACACCAAATGTGATTCAGGGACTGATCCTTTGAAGTTTTATGTTGGGGTTCTGCTTCTTTTGAAGTGTCCAATCCTATGCTCCGACTTCCTTTTGAAAAGCAGTCTGTCTCAGCAAGAGTGTCTCCAAAGGTGATAGCCCCACAACAAAGGCCATGGGAGTGGCTAGAGTTCACACCTGGATGTCAGCCACAGTGATATGTGCATCAAAAGGTAAGCCCATGGCCTCCAGCTCTACTCTCTAATCAACCCCATCTCCTTTCTGAGATGTGCTCAGGCCCTTTTCTTGTTGCCTCTCACTAAATCAAAAAGCACCCTTTGAAGTGTACAGGGGAGGCCTGGTCTTACCCTCCCCAGTGTATGTCCCACCTAGCTTACAGGCATGCAGCAATACACAACTCTGTATGGGGAATCTCTCTACCCCCTCTTTAATGTTTCACCATGCAGGCCTGGGTCTCCCAAAATGGAAACCAGGGCCCTTCATGTAGTGTACCATCCACAGGCACACATACACCAAATGTATGCAGCATAAACATACTGCACAGTACTGTATTCTCAATGTACTGTATCACTCATAAGCACTCATACACCCAGCATTTGTATTTTACATGCACACACTGCAACCTTCATGTATTGTACGACTCGCAGGTACACATACACCCACACATGCATTTATCTTGCACGCACTGCACAGCACTACATCCTTCATGTACTATACGACCCCTAGGCACATGTACACCTAACATACACTAAGTGCAGATACACCACTTCTGCACTGCGTAGCACTTCACACCAAAACTATGTAGGCCATGGGTGAGTTAAGCACGCAGCAGCAGAATTTTAAAAATGACTGAGCTTGCAGGCCTCACACCAGTGACAGAGGTTAAAAGGGGCCTATTCATTCCTACTGATCACTATGCTGTATGCTGCCACTGCCCCACTTGTGCTGCTAAGCTTCTGGTGAAGGCCATAGCCTACCACCACTATGAGGGAAACACTTTGGGTGCCACTCCTGTCTAACAAGACAGGCCAATGTCATGGTGCACACACATGATCTGTGTATGCCTATGACAACAGCATTAGGGATCCAGATATCAGTACAGTTGGGTACTTAGGGCAGGGGTGCATGTCTATTTCCATGTTATTTTCCATCCCAACAGCCCTGAAAAAGAGAGATGAGGAATGTGTGCTTTCAAGCAAAATAGACTCTCATTTAGAGTGTCAGAAAATTTCTAGAAATTAGCGCTAATCAGATTGTCACAAATTTATTGCCATTCCACTGTTGAGTGATGCAGTGGTACTGTACAAAGGTGGTAATACCGTATCATACTATGGAACCAAAAAAAGGCCCATTCCCACCACAGACAGTAGTCCTGCCCAATGTAATGCGGAAAATCTCATGGAAACATCATTTCTGAAGGGTATTCCCAAATTTTAGGTGCAATGTGCTAACTATTGCAGCACCAATGTCACAGCAGATTTAACAGGCCCCTATAAATGGGGGTTTTGGTGAAGTAAGCACCAACCTGTGTTAGGGCTAGTAATCTGTCCAGTTGGGGCAAATTTCAACTAGGGTTAACTGTCAGCCTGTGTGTGTGTGGGGGGGGGGTCTGTAAAGAGGTATCTCCTTGCAAAGTACCCCTCAGACAGAAGCTGCAGGGTATCGCTCCCGGGGGGATAGTGTCTCCTGTCTGGAAATGCTGATGAATTTATCAAGGGATGCTCTTTCGTCGCCCATATGTACAGTAACAAGATGCAGTGAGAGGTACTACTAAAGACATTTGCTTGGTTTAGTGTAGACAGAAGGGTGTAGCCGAGCTCCTCTGCCCTACCTATCCCTATACTACTGCTAGACATAACTTCCGCTGTAGGGGTGCTTACAGTGTGTGTTTGTCTACAGCACATATTTGCTTATCCTGATAATGGGAAATCTTTTTTTTTTTAGAAGCACTGTATGATCACAGCTCATGCTCTATGGAATGACCAGCAGAGGGGGTGGTAATAAAAGGCCTTAACAGCACAACCAACAGTGAGCAAAATTCTTTTATATGTAAATTTCCAACTTGTGTCCTCTGTGGGGTTAAGCAGGGAGACACTGTATTGCAACCATATTAATCCTGGTGATTCGCACCATTTGCCAGCCGCCGGGTTAAATTTCCAACCAATTGAAAACTGGTACATGTGTGAATTTGATTCAAGTGAAGCATGACTGCAACACCCAGAAACCATGTGTTGGACTGGAGCCGTAGGCCTGATTTAGAGTTTGGTGGACAGGGTACTACATGGCAAAAGCAACGAAGTAACCCGCCCATCAAGACTGCGATCCGCCCCTCTCATTCAGAGTTGGGCAGACCGGCTGCATTCCGTCGAAAGAGTGCCTGTTGGCTCTGTCGATGTAAAGCTTCCTCTGATTGCCTGATGGAGTAGGGGCCGTCTGAGGAAGTACATTACACCACCAGCCTTATTTAGGATGGATGGTGTAATATATATTTTTTTCTGTCCATCATCTCCAGGATTTTCCTTGCAGTGAAGGACAGAAAAAAACCATAATGGCCCTCACAAGCTAAGAGAAAACTCCCACGTGTGGGGGTCATTAGTTTTTGTTTTTCAGAAACAAACTCCCACTTTTTCTAAAAAACAAAATCTTTTGAAAGGTTTGTTGAACAGCTATCAAATCAATTGACAGCCATCCACCAAACTTTTTGAACATTTAAAGGAACCGCTGTGACAACTGTAGCCCATCAGGGTGGTGGACATAATGTCCTCCGCCGCAATTCGGTCGGACGATAGTCTTTCAAACCTTAAATCAGGCCCATGGTTTGTGGGCGACATGGAGTCAATTTGAAATCCAAGAATAAATGTGTCTGAGAGATGGGTGCAGAAAGGTGTAAGGAAGCCATGTTTCAAGTTTGGGGTTATTACAATCAAGATGTATGAAAAGTTACAGAGTCAGATGTACTGGAGGTAAGCTCCTATACCAAATGAAGTACAAAAACCTGATCTGCAGCTAGGCCACCTGCACTGATGTTCACCACTTTTTAGTCGAATGAGCACCTTATCAAGAAAATGCTGTCACTCCCAGTGCAAGAGTGAAGTGGGCTGACCAGTCGTACCATGAGGTATACTGCAATGGTGTAAACAAAATGTGAACGACAGCTGCACAGACCAATGGATGAAAAGGACTGACCCAAAGCTCCTCTATGTATGCTTTTTTGTAGATAAATTTGTTGAGTACATGAGCTGACAAGATATCTACAACTGTCTTTTTGCCAAACCTAATAAAAAGTTACATTTACAGCAACATTTTAGACATTTGGATAATCATATGCAGTCAAGTTGCTTTTCACTGTCGGTTATGAGCATTTCAGCTCTGCTGGCAATTTTGTTGGGTGAGATAAGCTTGTAAAGGGGAACTGCACAAGGTGTCCCAAAGTTAAAAGTACATACCTCAAAACTGAATTTATATTAAGGGTTTCAATCTGAGCAGCCTGTTAACTTTGGCATGGGGCTGTAGGCTGGAGTACCTGGCCCCACTAGACTTCTATTTTGTAGTGTTTCATATGGAGATCTAAGCTCCGGAAAGAAGCTAAAACCTCCATCAGAACTTTGGAATGTTGAGAGCTCCACTGAAGACAATGGAGCAGCAGCGGCCTATATGAACTGGTTGAGACCCCCCTGCTCTCAACGTTACAATGTCCTAATACACAGCCTCTGTCTCTCTCTTTCCCCTTCTCTAAAAAATATATAAATTGGGCAGAGGAAAGCGAAATGCAGAGCCTGTGCAGCAGGGCATACAGGAGACTTGCCCCTCCCTCCTCCCGTTGCTCAGTGTCATTAAAGCCTCAGAAGGAGGAAGGTGGGAATTCTGCTCAGCTTCTGGGTCTCCCTGGCTCGGCTGAATGAGAAAGCTGTTTAGCCGAGCCCAGGGAGAACCAGGGGCTGACTTCAACCTCCTTTCACAGCTATTGCTGTGAGTATCCAACAGCTAATAGTGCGACTGTTGTCAGTTGAACACTCACAGCAACAGCTGTAAAACAAAGGCTTCAAAGACTTGGGGGGGGGGCTTCACCTCTCCTGGGCTCTGAGAAGCCCTTGTTTTTTAATTATAACATTCATGCACTCATGGGGCAGAATGTTCTAATAACCTTATAGACTGCCGTAGCGGGCTGTACCGGCCATTAAAGGCCCGCTCTCTTGTTCAAGACCCTACTGCTGGAGCGGGCCTTTAATGACCGTTATAGCCCGCTATGGTGGGCTATAGTGAAACATGAGAGACACCATACGAGAATCATCACCATGCAACTCCTGCATGTTTCCACAAAACCTATTTAAACCCCAAATAGAGCACTATGCACTTTGCTTAGGATGACCAGATGTTGAGAAGTGAAAATCGGGACAGGCCAAACATAAAAGTAGGACTAAAGCCTTCAACCTTACTTCTATGTCCGACCTGTCCCAATTTTTGCTTTTACGTAGCCTTGAATTTTTTATATACGTACAAGGTATACTTACGGAACATTACCTATGGCAAGACTTCTAGCCTCTAACCTGAGTCACCCTGCTCCGTCTCCCCTCTGCTGGAGCACATTAACTGAAAGAGATACATTATTTAACAAAAACACACTTTTGCTGGCTGAATTGACCTTTGCCCCGAAAACTGGAACATGTATTTAAAATTAAGGAAAACTTCGGGACACTGGGACTGCCCTCTTAAAACCGGGACTGTCCCAGGAAATCCGGGACGCCTGGTCACCCTAACTTTGCTGAATGAGTTTTTGCATGCCAATCGTTCCACACTGTATTCTTGCCGTTGCACCTGTCCATTTAAATACTTCCGGTTTACATCTTGAGTCATGACACAGCAAGCGGTTTCAGCCAGAGATATAAACAGGAAACATTAAACGGACAATGCAGATATAAATCATATCCTGTACATGTTGTGGTTGTTATCACGAAGAGAGGGGCTCAATTACACAACTGTGGGACCAGAATTGAGTAGAGATGTCGAAAACAGATGATTGGGGGAGACTTACTGAGACAATGAAATTAAAGTGGGGGTTTGGAACAGAACACCTTTTTTGATTAGCAGGTTATTTCAAAGGATGCACGAAGTCTACGCATGCGCCAAGGTTTGTAGTGATATCTGCACATTTTGTCCTTGCATTTTCACTCAGGCAAACGTTTGAAGAGCCTGCTGTTTCTATGCCAGTGAAAACAAATATCATGTTTTCATTGTATCAAGAATGAAAGTGTAGGTCTATATGTTCTGATGGTGATTGCATGAGGGCGGTCTTTGCAGTACCACAGTTGGAAGTCCTAGAGGAAGCACACTGATTTATCTTTGAGTAGCAAGGATGAATGAGGTAAGCTAGTGGGCCTGAAACACAGTCCAGCATGATTGGCAGGGCCAGCAGTACTGTGATTGTAGAAATTCTACTACTAGTGATTAGTGCCAAGGCATGGAAGTTTGCAGAGCCGTTAAGTTGATTTTCAGCATCTTAGAACAAGGTTCTCCCTGGAAAGCATCCACTAGTCTGGCCTGTATGGCCTTGGTCCTTCCAAGCTCACCATGGATGGTAGAGCGCAAAGACCTCATTTTTGGGAGGATCCCAATCTGGAGGGCTGGCCCTTCCTTTCTAAGCAAGAACCAGGCCCCTAGAGGCCTGTGGCTGGCCAGTCTGGCACTAGGCTATGTCCACGCCACTAGTGTGCAGATTGCCCAAGGACCATCAACAGTCATGAGGAACAGAAGAGTAGTTGCTGCTAGCAAGAGCAGCTGATGCTTGTGACAGCAGTAAAAGGGAAACATGCTAGGCATACCAACCCAGTAGGATAAATTTAGGACACCAGATGGGATCCTGCATCACACTGGCAAGGTGTAAGACCTTCTTGCAACACTGTTCTGCAATGGTTGCCAGAAGCCTCATGCTTTCTGGAAGGCAATTCAGGCATAGCCCATAGTTTAAGTGGACCAGTTGGACTTTAATGTATTTATTGCTGCCACAAAATTTGTTGTGTTCGATTGGGACTGGAGCACATTTGGGACATTACCACCACTTCATATTGATACCTAACTTCTGTGTATGGCCACAAGGGCTTACTGGTGGTATCACAAATTATTGTGTATCTTACCCAGAGGAATAAGTATGCTTTGTGGTTTTCTGTGGAGCCACAGAGAAACAAATAGTCGCTTGTATACGCTGTTGTGACAGGGGCGCATGTAAGTAACCTTACAGAGTAGGGCACCCAGCCTACTGACTCTGTTTTCATTGTGCCAGTGTGAGCCTAAAATGCAGGGTTTCCTGGTCCACAATGATCAAGTCCGAGGCACTAAGATGGTTCGCGTATAAGAATTGTGTGTGTCCCTGCAATGTACATTGCTCAGCCGGATCTTGAATGTGGGTCAGGTCCTTTGCTGGTTAGTACCACACCCCAGTTATGCTGCCTGAGGCAGTAGCTTTCATTGGTATGGCGAATCCAAAACAAATGGACATGGGCAGGCTGAAATACAATGTGCCGGCATTTGTCTAAACCCAATATTTACCAGAACACACACTCCACTTGGGAGTGCATCAGGATTTTCAGTGGCAGCATAATACCGGTACTATATGATTGGTATAGTTATTGAAATCTGTGATATAACTTGATTTCAGCAGATGTTTTTACCCAACACATGCAAAAGCGGAAATATTCAATTTACCATTGTTCTTTGCATCCGGACAGAGAACTCTGATTGGGTCAAGCATAATGGTAGCAGAAGACCCACTGTCATCACTTATCTGGAACCAGACGCTTTTTCAGCCAGAAAAGGTTACTCTCCTACAAAGTAATTCAGTTTAGCTGTATGGATCCAGACCCTTACTGTGCTTTCTGTTATCTTAGATTGATTACTAGCTTGAATAAAGGCATATTAACTCTCAAGTATGTTTGAATATGTTTGTACTTGAGGAATGGGTTCAAGCCATAAGTTCTATAATTCTCATTAGGAACTAGCCGGAACTGAAATACACTTATAGGTTGGGACGTTTTATTGAATTAATTCGGCTTTAATTATTTCGGCTACCTACGTCATGAAAAACTCTGATCCATTCCAGTGACTTTTTGATTGGTCAAAGTGACTAGAAAGCATCATCAATCAGAAACTTGTATTTTATTATAAAATGTGTCAGTGTGGACCTTGAAATGGTAGTAATCTTGGGTTAACTGATGTCACCTGCAAAATGACATTGCAATAACCCTTGAAAGAGCTGAGAGAAATGCATGAGAAGATTATTTTGTCCTGGAACTGGCTAACTGAACAACCTCACTTTCTAGCATTACTGGACAAGCTTGTGTCTAGTTGCTGAGAGTGCCAAGAACCAGCATTCTGCTCAGTGAGACTTATCATTACTTAACAGGGCAAAGTCTGGGCTCTGATGAGCTTGCAGAAGCAAGAACTTAGATCCGCAACATTTTGTGGGCTGTTCTCTTGTCCTTGATTTTTATTGTTCTGATTCGCTTTCACTTTTCCAGAATTTTTGCTACTTTGGGTGTCAAGCTAATTCTATATTTATATAGATGACAGCATTTTGATCTTCATTATCAACACAATTGTAGCATATATTATTATTCTGGATTGTTTTGTGTGTGGTTTGCAGAAGGTTTCATGGAACTATTGATAAAATATTCATCTTCAAAATTAACCCTTGCATTGCTAGAGATTTTGGGGTGAGCCCACAAAAAGGCAAACCATCATACATTTTCAAACATAATTTAATGCTTCTACAGCACTTCCACAAGACATGGATAGTACAGAACTTGAATCCCTAAAACCTAGAATTCAGTAGGTTGGGAAGATTTACCTTGATGGAAGTAGGAAAGACATCGAAATTCTTTTTCAGAAATCTCTCCCAAATGAATTTTAGATCAAACAAGTATCATATTGAATGATGATGGTCTTTTTTAGAGGTTTTGATGAATTGCATTCAGTGTTCCACATTGAATATTTATGACCCAGTATAACATAAACCTACTTTCTGGGACGCTAGACCCGTGCCCTCACCACATCTTCAACAAAGCCAGTACAGCCATCGCGCCCCATCTCCGGAAAATAATCAACATCTCCTTCGAGACAGCAACCTTCCCGGAAAGCTGGAAGCACGCCGAGATCACCGCCTTACTCAAGAAACCCAAGGCAGACCCCAAGGACCTCAAGAACTTCCGACCCATCTCTCTGCTCCCGTTCCCCGCGAAGGTCACCGAGAAAATCGTCAACAAACAACTGACCCGCTACCTCGAGGAGAACAACATCCTGGACCCTTCCCAGTCCGGCTTCCGCAGCAACCACAGCACCGAAACCGCCCTCATCGCCGCCACCGATGACATCAGGACCCTGCTAGACAACGGAGAAACAGCAGCCCTCATCCTCCTGGACCTATCAGCCGCCTTCGACACGGTCTGCCACCACACACTACGAACACGCCTTCACGACGCCGGGATCCAAGAGAAGGCCCTGGACTGGACCACATCCTTCCTTTCCGGCAGAACACAAAGCGTCCGCCTCGCCCCTTCCGATCCAAGGCCACCAAGATCATCTGCGGCGTACCCCAAGGCTCCTCCCTCAGCCCAACGCTGTTCAACATCTACATGGCACCCCTCGCCCACGTCGCCCGACAGCACAACCTCAACATCATCTCCTACGCCGACGACACCCAGCTGATCCTCTCCTCACCAAAGACCCTCACACCGCCAAAGCCCACCTCCACGAAGGAATGAAGGCCGTCGCCGAATGGATGAGGACCAGCCGCCTGAAGCTGAACTCGGACAAGACGGAGGTCCTCATCCTTGGTTCCAACCCTTCAGCCTGGGACGACTCCTGGTGGCCAACATCACTGGGAACAGCCCCGCCACCCACCGACCACGTACGCAACCTAGGGGTCATCCTCGACCCCACCCTCTCCATGACTAAGCAGGTCAACGCTGTTTCCTCATCCTGCTTCAACATCCTCCGAATGCTCCGCAGGATCTTCAAGTGGATCCCCACCGAAACAAGAAAAACAGTCACCCAGGCCCTCGTCACCAGCAGACTGGACTACGGAAACGCCCTCTACGCAGGAACGACGGCTAAGCTCCTGAGACGGCTGCAACGCATCCAGAACGCCTCTGCACGTCTTATCCTCGACATCCCCCGACGCAGCCACATCACACCCCACCTGAGAGACCTGCACTGGCTCCCTGTCAACAAGAGGATAACCTTCAAGCTCCTCACCCACGCACACAAAGCACTCCACAACTCCGGACCAGCCTACCTCAACAGACGACTCAGCTTCTACACCCCCACCCGCCAGCTCCGCCTCGACCAGCCTCGCCCTCGCCACAGTCCCCCGCATCCGGAAAACGACCGCCGGCGGCAGATCCTTCTCCCACCTCGCCGCCAAGACCTGGAACACCCTCCCCACCAACCTCCGACAGACCCAAGACCTACTGGCCTTCAGAAGACTCCTCAAGACCTGGCTCTTCGATCAGTAGCAGCACCACCCCCCTCTTCCCCCAGCGCCTTGAGACCCTCGGGGGTATGTAGTGCGCTTTATAAGTGACATGATTGATTGATTGATTGATTGATTGATTGATTGGGATGATGTAAAGATAATTAAATGCAACTAGGAGAGTCCTATAGAGGCAGATGACTGTAACTCGATTGTAAAGAATTTCTAAACAGAAACTCTTAATTTAAGTATACCCCGGACAATGGTCACTTTTTTGTCCTGATATTAGGGAGTTTACTTTCTGTTCTGCCCTGCACGTCTCTTAATCTAGAATAGCTTATATATTTATCCATAGGTATTTCCTTGAAAACTTGATAAAATATGAGACTGGTTCATGCATCTAGATTTATGCTCCTGTCATCTTCGTCTTAGACCAATGTATTATTAAGACAAACTTGGAGATAGAAGTTCAATAATTCACTTCTTTTTGATAGAAGATTAAAGGATGATTTAGGGCTTGTCTAGAGGTCCAGTGGAGGCACTGGCCTTCACTTGCCTGGTAGAAGACTCCCTAGTACAGTTTGAGAATGCCAGGCAGGGCACTCCCTGCCATCTTCTCTGCATCTGCTGGTTTAGTAGAGGCACAGAAAACAGAGAACTCTGCTGTGCGGGCACCAAGCTTGTTTCGCCTGCATTGCAAAGAGTTTTATCATTCAATAACAAACTCTGACATTGAAAGTTTTTTTATGAAAAACAAAAACATCAATGACATGTTGGGTATGTTATACCAGCACTGTAGAGGAGGGGGGGGGGGGCGGAAGGATCATTTGTGTTTTTCCTCTTTGGGACTACTAGGCCATTTCTGGCAGATAAGAACAGGAAAAATGAACATCTGAAGGACCGCCCTAAATATGGCAGACCTTCTGGTGTACAACGATCAACCTCTCCATGGTGGACCTTAAGTGGGATGGGCAAACCCCGAGTTTGGTTGGCAGATAGGCAGGGCTTCCACCACTTTTTGTCAGATGCCCTACATTGAATTAATATAGAAGCCAATAATTTATTAATGAACGTTTGACTTTAATGAATCCTCCGTCACATTTAGTGATAAAATATAGGCTGAAACGCTCTGTTGATGATGACTCAGATCTAACAGAGGGAGCAAGCAGACTCAGTTTAATGTGAGGAAATCCAGCCAAACCCTTTTTCTAAACATAATCGGGTGAAACCTGCAGAGGAACTCCTGCGTACAACCAGTTTCTGACACGTTGAAAGGAAATCTGGATATGGCACTCTATCGCAATATCAACCTGCACTTATATTGACTTCAAAATATCCATTACCAATATATTCTCAAGATAAGTGTTTATGGAGTTAAGAATAGTAAATGCATATTTCCTTATGAATGGTTACCATGATGATATGTTGGTATTTGATATTGTGGAGCTGATATATGTGCAGGTTGATATTTTTAACCTCAATATTTTGACATACAATCACTAGAAACAGCAGAACGAGTGGGTAGACTTGAAGCCCTTTCAATTCTTCCAAGCAAAAACCTGGTCTAACAGGCATGTGGAATATGGAATAAAACCATCTAGTGGGAGGACTGAAGAAGGTTGACTGGGAAGGGAGTCCAGACAGGCAGACCAGGTGCACTAAAAGAGAAGATTTTAAGTGACAAACTCTCACACTGGGGGTGGGAATGGAAATAGAAGAAGCCTAAGGGATAGAACTGTCCAGACTGTGAGGGGAAGCCATACACCACAGAGCAGTGGGTGTTTATATCCACCAAATGAAAAGATGGCAAGTGGCATTGAATTCGACAAAATGTTTACTCTCTGAGGAGACCCATAAATCTGAAGCCTAACACAAAATGATTCATAATGTAAATGAATAATTGAAAGAAATGCAAAACCTTCTGCATACAAAGTCTACATTTTTTAACTGAGGGTACAAAATAATTTATAGGATGAATCAACATGAATCCTGAGACCAGATTTCCACATCATATTTGGCACTGTGAATAGTTGAAAATAAAAAGCTTGAATTTTAGATAATCCAACTGCTCTGATATGCATTTAATGAGAACGTTCTGGTACAGATACTTCACAGAGTGATGCCACTGCTGAAACATGCATTGCTAAAGCCAAAAGCTGTTGCCTTGCAAGCCTGTGATGTTATTTGCTCAATTATATGCAAAGTAAAAATGTTGCTGTGTAAAGGTTTCATGCATATGCTTGCAAAATCAAAGTGAAAAATGATTCTTCGCAAAAATAAACAGAACTAGTATGAAATGGAAGCAGAGGTGAAAGTCGAGATTGCCTTACCAGCCTTGGCACTAAAATAGGCTACTTTTTAAGTGGATCTATACGTGTGGACAAGCAAAATGCCACCAATCAGTGCAGCGAGCCAATGGCTTAAGTGACCCCCAATTGCTGAAGTGACCCACTGCCCCACGCTGCGTGCTGTCAAGGTGGGGGGACAGCATTTGAATGGCACTTGAACAGACCAATGGACGAAAAGTCCTGACTGAAAGCCCTTATTCACTGAAAAAATCCACAGGTTTCAGGGACGTTATAGTTAGGGATTAGCATTTAAAAAAAACCTTAGAAATTCACTGAAAAAATCCACAGGTTTCAGGGACGTTATAGTTAGGGATTAGCATTTAAAAAACCTTAAAAATTCATTGAAAAAACCACAGGTTTCAGGGAGGTTATAGTTAGGCTGACATTTCACTCGTACAAAAACAGAGAAATTCGGCCGTTATAGTTAGCTGAGCTAACTATAACTCGCGCCCCCGCAATGCACTGCTGATGACGTCACATATTACATCACTCATGACATGGTCAGTGACATCACTGATGACATCACTGATGACAACTCAAATGACATCACTGATGGCATCATCCACTTAATATCTGATGCACCTCCTCACACCCTAATATAACCTTTGATGCACCCACTCTAAAATACAGACTACCATTCTCGAAACCATAGACACATCAATACCAGTTAGTACATACCCGCTCATTGATTCATAGGTCTACACACACATCCACTCACTAACCCATACAGTTACTCATACACACAGTCACTCATCATTTCTCGCAGAGACCTTGTTCACGGGTAAAAATGCAGTGGATTTTGACAAATTAAATTCATTATGATTCACTAAACATTTGTGGTCATTTCCTGTTCTGCCGCATAGCTTTCTGGGAAATGTAGTGTTTAAGACAAACTGTGAGGAGGACCGGGACATCAACCCCCCTTCGCCCTATTCCGAGCCCTGTTACAACTCACGAAACACCGCCACTACAGCGAACATGGTTCGGAAGGGGTTAACTTCCTTCACCTTCCCTCATGAACAGGAAACGGAACGCCCTCTCCGGGACAGCAGCCAATCACGGGAGACTCCAGAGGCGGGAACTCCTCATGAAAACCCGGAAGACGCGAGAAGGAGAGAGCTCGGGAGAAACTGGCCGGAGGAAGGAGTGCGGAGCAGTGTCCAGACGACGGAGAGCCGAGAACAGCCGGGACGAGAAGCAGACGGGGAATCCTTGGAAGACGGAGAGAGAGAAGACACCGAACGGGAGGATTGGTCTGAAGATTGGTGAACACCCCAGGAGGAAGGCCCAAAAGCCGCCGCAGTTCAGGAGAACTGCGGCCCTAGCGGTACGTGAATCGGGGAAGGGACACTGTACATAAAGGGAGGGGGGAGGTAAGTCCAAGGGACTTAAGGGGTACGGGCACTAACGTGGGCACAGTTTTGCATAGGATCGTTCACCAGCCACAACCCCCCTTTTCCTCCGCACTACGTAGAGACCTGTATAGCACTCACCCCCCCCTGTTACTCCCACCGACCGAATACGCCTCAAGGAGTCACGATAACCATAAGAGTCTCACAGAACCGTAGCAAACTCCTGCCTTATTAAAGACCCGGAATGAAAGAGGTCACTCACTTCTGTTTCATTTCACAAAACCTGTTATTTTGTTCTTTATTGATGTTTCACCTGACTCCGCGGTTTTGAGTTCTATCACTCCCTGAGCACAGTGGCAACAGGTGATGGTACGTGAGCTACCCTCACGTTAGTCTTTCGATAGAAAACAGTTATTCTGACCGCCTTTCTCTTCTTTCTTTCCTCTACATCCCCGGGGTTGTGCCACATCGAAGCCCTACGAGGAGAGGAGAATCCATATTCAGCAGAGGAGAGGAAGAAGACCACTAAAGACCACCATACCGGACCCTTGTTGTTCAGCTGTTTTATTTTCTCTTTGGTACTTTTCAATAAATGAAGCCATCATTCAGCCACACGTAAGACCTCCTCGCTTTACTTTCCGACCATCCCTCTCACACAAACACAGTTCAATTATCGTGATAAAGTGCATAGATCTATGTGATAAAATAAAACAGACAGCGCATCTATTTATAACTTCTTTCAACAATAGATCATTATGCAGCGTTATATATGACTATATCTCCTCCAGTGGGCCCACTGGAGGGAGATATAGTCATATATAACGCTGCATATGTATCTATTGTTGAAAGAGTTATAAAATAGATGCACTGTCTGTTTGAAATGAGAAAAAAATGACAACCTTGATCTATATGCACTATGTACAGTGGATTGATGATCAGTTTGTACATAAAAAAGTGGCTTAATCAATTTGAATTCAGGGTTTTAAATCGCTGATATACTGCATATTTTCCTATATCATAAGGTTTTATTTTATCACATAGATCTATGCACTTTATCACGATAATTGAACTGTGTTTGTCTTAAACACTACATTTCCCAGAAAGCTATACGGCGGACCAGGAAATTACCACAAATGTTTAGTGAATCATAATGTATTTAATTGGTCAAAAACCACCGCGTTTTTACCCGTGAACAAGGTCTCTGCGAGACCGAAACGCGTAGGGTTGTTCTGTTGAGATCGGCCCGTATGAATTGTAACTTCTGAAATTAAAAGGACTATGACTGTCCCGTGAGTGCAACCCATTCTTCTTTTTTGAAGGTTTTCGTGATATATATCTATACATACACATATGCATATATATTTTTATTATGAGGTTTTTTTTTAAACATGAGCCTGCTGTGACAGCTAATGCTGTTAAATGCTAGACCTAATCATGGTGAGTAATATGTGAGACCCCTAAAACTAGGAAGTACAACTATGAAGGAATTCAACTCCTGTAGACACTGAAGGGAGTTACATGATCTAGGACTGTTTCTGATAGAGAAGAAAAGCCCCCCGAACTGCTGCATATACAGTGTTCTGGGAAACAGCAAGGCAAAGTAGCCTTGGGAAGACTAGGGAAGCACTGTTGGTTGTGGGCAGCAGACCCAAAATCAAAGAGTCCTCCTTAGTATCTGATTTCTCTGGCATCCACACCTCACTCAATACCTATACTCAGGGGTGGCTCCTCCGCTAAGGCAGAGGAGCATCGCCCCACTGCCTTTCAGCACTTCAAAAAAGGAAAAATAAAATGATAATAACGCGATGTTATTATCATTTTATTTTTCCATGCTGAGGCAGTTTTATGGGGCGGGCTGGGCAGAACAGGGGGAGAGTGGTGGCACTCTCTAAGTGTGCATGACTGCTTAGCCGGCTGTCGTGGGCCGGTCAAACGGTCATGAGCACTTTGCATGTTCTCCACAGGCTGTATTGTATAGCCTGGGTGGAGAACATGCCCAGGCTCCCTGCCCCTGGCTGAGTGCCGAACCACGGCGCTCAGACCAATCACAATGCTGCATTGCAGCGTTGTGATTGGCTTAGATGCAGCCTGGGTGCTTCCTGCTTCTACAGCAGGAAGAGGACAGAGAGGCCAGAGGAGAGGGGGCGGCTGGCCAGCCGGCGGGCAGGTAAGTGATTTTTTTTTTTTTAAACATCTCCACTACTGCTGCCTGGGAGCATCCGCCACTGCCTATACTTCATTACTTCTGAAATATTTTTTGATGCCTAGTTACTCCTGATGATTTGGCCTTGGCAAAACTTCACACTTTTCATACATATATGTCTATCCTGCAAAAGATATGGGAACATAATTTTGACTTGTCAATCAGACCATTCCAGAAGACCTGGTGTAAAGTAAAAGTGAATATGACTAACTGTTGGATTGTGTACTCTGCATCTATAGGGGGTAAGGCTATGTAAATAGTACGAATGTGCGGTAATCAAACCACTGTGCATTTTTACAACTACCATAGTCTTAAAGTTAAAGAACAGGGAAAACATGCTTTGCAAGTCAGAGATAAGCATATCACTGTGAGGTATTCGTCACCCTTTCTGCAAAAAAAGCCTACCCGCCAGCAGTAAGTGGTAACTTCACTTTCACTGCTGGGAATGGCCACTGGAATTTCCATCAATCACATACTTCTCCAACCAAGGATACAGTCTTCACCCAACAACCCAACTGGATTTGACAAAGAGTGCAGACAACTCTGTGACAGTCTCCTGGAGACCTGGGTGCTAAATTATTCAAACCCAACAGGTCTAAAGGCCATACTAATAACAACAGAGCGCTACACAAATTCCTGTTAACATAACATGTATGCTCTGGCCTACAATTAACTCATTGAAGACAATGGTGTAAACCCTGTGTCCCTACAATTAACTTAGGCAAGATATTCAAATTTCTGTCACACAACCACTAGGGTCACTAAAGTTCAGTGAGATCACACTAGTTGCAGATTCACAGTGTATAAATAATAAGTTACAATAATATCTCCTTAAACCTCAGTTTCACTACCTGCTGAACATTGGAGTGTTTAGGAATAGTCCGAAAATTAGTGTTAAAGGTCATATTACAAGGCTCTCTGGATTTCTGATATGGCAATGCAGTGAATCCTCCTTTTCTCTGAGGTCTGCCCACATTTTTTGCCTTTTTATGAACCCTTTTTTTGCGTCTGAAATTATGACTCTTTGCACTGTGACATAGGCATTAAGTGCCAGTATATGTGCTCTGTCCCTAAATATATGTACTGTTAAATTAGTTTCAACAATTGGGTTATTTAACTTATCAGTACAACCATTGAATGTTGCCGCAAAAATTGCAAGCGTGGCATGGAAGTTAAATGTTAGGTATTGCCTGCAGTGGATAGTTATGCCACTAATGTACAGGACTAAAATGTATAGCTCCAGAGAGCACCTTTGTGTGCTAGCTGGGCTGCAGTTTAAAAAGACACATTTACAAGTGAATTTGCCATATAGAAAAATCTAATTTTATATATCAGCAAATTCACCCCTAATGTATGCCCTGTAAAGCAACTAGGCTGGGTGTTTAAAATAGAAACTGTGGGCGTGCTAGATAGTGTGAAATATAGGCTCTCACAATGAACAGTTCTAAAAAGTTGTCAGTCACTGTGAAGGTAAAACTAGATTTTTCATGAACAGCCCTAGTTATGATTCAAATGACCTTTCACTGTCTTGATTTGGGTAATCTTAAAGCAACTGTTGAAAGCTATTTTCTCTTTAGTTTTACAAATATAATTCAGTGATTAAAATAGATGTTTAATATCTTTAGAGGAAAAGTGCCTTTAGAAACGTGTACTTTGCGCTTCCTGTGAGTAAATTGGTTTAGGGCTGGTTGCCTCGTGGCCCTGCTCCACAGACTGAATACTCTTCTCTGTCTGGCTGTTAAGGACCCTCCTCCTTGACAACAGTGGTTTGGCTCCTGGCAGTAGGAAGTCAGCAGTGCTGTTATCAGTGGCCATTTAGCAGGAATTAGTCATCTTGGGCAGCTTTCACAAGCTCTCATTGTGAGGTGGAGATCTAAATGTGGTTGTCGTGAACTGCAACAATTTATTGCAGAGACACTAGTCACTTTCTGGCTGTGTCCTCCACAGGAGGTGAAGCTAGTTCTGGTACTGTCAGAGGAGTAGGTACCTCATCTCCATAGGGTAGATGGCTAGCAGGAGGATTAGGCTCCTGCAGCTAGGGAAAGCCAGCGCCATTTTTGTTAAGGGACTCTGGGAACATTTGCAATGAACTGAGAGAAGAAGTACTGAAAAATGAGACAGGAATTCTGCAAGTAGGTTGCCAGGATTGTGTGTGGAGAATCTTGCAATCACTGGCTGGTGCACAGGATAACACTAGCACCTCACCACCACATCCTCAGAACATTTCTGGACCAGTGAAGACATCACCTAATGAAAGAAGATTTTGCCTGAAAGCTGGAAGAAAAAAGGCCCAGGGAGTCCTGAGTTCTAATACCTGCTGGCGCCCAGGCACTGAGGTTGCCCTTCAAGCGTCAAATAGTTGGCTTCCTATTTCCTGATATAGGAACAGAAAAGGCAGAAAGATGTACCTTGACGATAAATATATCGTCAAGGTACGTAGATATGGAGTTAAGAATAGTAAATCTATACTTACCTATTTGCACGTACCCTCTCGATATTTTGGTCCTCGATATTTTTGACACAGTATTCTTTCCACACAATATTTTTGTTTCTGATATTCTGCCAGTGATCCCTGAGGACCTGAGGACTGCAGGAGTGACCAGGAGGAACGTTTTCAACAATTGAAGAAATGGCTTCAACATTTTACCACCTTCAGAGGATATGGACAAAGTGCTGAGGATTCCTGAGGGGTGCACCTTCTGTGGGCAATATAACCAGATTTCTCCTGTTTGAAGCATTTTGCTCAAAAACAAAAAGGTTTCAGCAAAAACTCCATAACTATGTATCAGACCTTGGGGTGCCCCCCAGACTTTAGCTTCTTGTGTTGCCACGCCAAAGCACTCAGAACACTACAAAATAGTCTAAGTCAGAAGGTAAAAAATGGGACTGGTATGACCTGCTTGACCGACCTGAATTCCGCTCCCTCGTGATTGGCCTGAAATGATGCTGAGGTCCGAGCCAACTGCACACTGGGGCTATGCAGTAGTGCTTTTTGGTTTCTTGGTATGTTTGCATCAAAATGTTAAAAATTCATATATCCCTGGTTCACTTTAGCCAATTTTGATGCTTTTATGTCTTTTTACTTCTCATTTTTTTTTTTTCTAAATTGTTTTAGGAATTGTATTGTGTTGTTTTCTTGACTTTAAAACGGTTTGGTACTGTTTCAACTTAACTAATTTCCCAAGAACATTGCCTGCTGCTTGTGTTTTTGCAAAACAGACTATTTATTAAGTTGGTATGGGTAAAATCTCTCAAATTAATAATGTAACTTCTATCTGGCAGTAACTGGAGGTCTGAGATTTGCGATAAACGTGCAGACCCAGTAACATACCTGCCAACTTGAACAAAAATCTTGCCGTGTAAGCAGGGGGCGGGGCCTTGGACGGGCAGGGCCTCATACCGAGAAGTACGTAAGAGGCACTTTTGACACCCACCCTTCCCCCAAGCCCCTCCTCCAAAAACAAAAAAGCTTTCTAAGGCTGGTGCCGATGTCCTGGGGTGTTTTCACACCCCTTAATGGACGTCTGCAATTAAAAGCCTCGGAAAACGAGATGTAAATCCACTATTTACAGCGGTTTTCAGCTCGTTTTCCCTGCAACCGTGTGATATCGGCTCCTCACCAGGTGACCGTGTGAAGGGAGCCGAAATCGTGTGACACACCGTGGCACCGTGTGAGTTGGCAGGTCTGCAATAATATTCATCTAGGTATTCCTGTTGCTTAAAGCAGCTGAAGTCCCCATGGAAATTACAGAGCAGAATTTGAGGAATAGAGAATTCCTCAGTGGAAATCATGGTACTTCTGCACTCCTGAAGTTAACTATATCTCCGGTATTGTTAACTCCTGCGGTGAAATAATGCCATCCCCAACACAGGAATGACAAATGCAGACAGAACAATTGATGGACGGAATGCTGAACAATGTCAAACACTCACCCCCAGTTAGAGATCTGGGCCTAAATCCATAGTTTTTTTGCTCACCACTCCATTCTAGTTTGGACCCAGCCATATGCAAATCAATCCTGACCCTATTCCCCATGGGAACAGTCCAGCCCGAACTGCCAGGCCAGGCCCTCCCCGGACCCGAACCAAGCATCCTAGGACCGGCTGCCATCTAATGGCAGGCTCTTTGCCAAAAATTAAGTGATCTGACCCCCTGCCTCAGTAGTAACGGAGGGACAAATACAAAAAGTGTTTTTTCTTTGAGCAAGAGTTTCTTACTACTGGAAACTGAAGAGTAGGTTAAGCACAGATACTCAAAGAAAGCTCTTCCTGAAAGAGGCCCGAGGTACCTCTGTAACTGTAGACCCACACCCGGAACCGACGCAGCACATCTTCACAGCAAAATCAAATTATTTGCTATAAAGTAACGATTAAAACAACTGAAACCCGGAGAGAGTGATTTTCGGTGCAATAACAAGCGACGGGCTTTAAAAGGAATTTGTCTCTGGTGCGGAACACGACTAATGTCAGCATTGTTTTTGCCTCAGGATCAAAACAAAGAGATTGCTCAGTCATGTGCGATTACAGGAGAGCAGGAGTCAACAGACTCTATGTCATCCTCTGAATATGTGAATAATGCTGAGCAGTCTGCGAGCACAATAAAGGAAAGCACTCCAGGCACCCGAGGCCTACCTCAATTACCGAGTGCGCAGCGACATCGCAAACACACACTCTGGCAATTACAAGGTCTGTGCGTTCGAGTTCTGCCTCGCTGTGATTTTCCAGTGCCCCTACAAACACGTTCCACACAACATTTAAACGCCCTCACCTCAGTACTATTATAAGAATTAAATCAGATGTCTAGAGTCTGACACAACCAGCTCCCCGCTCAGCTAGCAGGAAATGCATCCATGTGCCTCGGAAAGTCAATCTTTCAGCCAAGTGGTTTCAAGATCCAGCATAGACAAATGCAGCCCTTTCTCTTTCCAAGTGCTCCTTTATAAACCTACCTCACTCACCAAATGTTATCTTTGTGTGTGACGCTACTTGCACAAACAGATATTTGTCCCTTAGATACTTCTGAGGCCGAGGGTTTGCCTCTTTAGTATAAGAGTAATCGATCCCCAAAGTTGAGGGTTTAAACAACTGCCTTAGAGTATTGTAACAGGGCACGCGATAGTGACATACTTCGGGATATATTTATTAGAATGTGGCGCAGCGAAGCAAGTCACCTTGCTACGCTGTGTCACAAGAAAAGGACAGGAATGCGCGGTATTTAAAAGAATATGACGCGTTCCTGTTGGAATTGGGTGGGGAGCAAACAGACAATGGAAGGGGGTGGGCTGTTGGAGCAAATGGACAAGGGGGTGGTGGAAGCAAGAATGGAAAGGGAAGTTGGATGGAGGGAAGCAAGAATGTCGACTCAAAGGTGTCAAGAAAGAGGAACACGGGGGAGAGGTACACGAGGGAGACACCTGGAAAACACATGCACCCTCATAGAGTGCTTAAGAAAAAGAAAGAACAGTAGTACCTGAAAAATGAGAAGTGAAAAGACACAAGTAATGCATCCATGTTACTGGGGAGGGACAAACACTGGAAAAGGAAGAAAATCCTACAGAAGTTGATGTATAAGAAGTTAACAACATGTCTCGCAACAGACAGCGCATGCGCAGTCTTAGGCGAGACCGAAAAAAGCACAGTGAATTCACATTCAGCTAATCCTTTTCATGAAGTAACCACACTCACTCTATGTAACCTTCTACCCAGATCATCATGTATTCTAAACCTCAAGCTCTGTAAACTCCATGCGCCAGACAGCATTCCTTCAGGTGCCTCAACAGACCTAAATCTTTAATTCCACAGCATGCTCTTTCTAACAATTCAGATTTCTACATCCACTGTATCCTACCATATACCAGACAGTCAACTATTAGTGTTAACCTATGCTCTCCAGAAGGAGGTCCCTAGAATGACCATGGGCTGTAGGCTTGTAATAGACTTGATTAAGTTCTAACTCCCCTGCTCTGCAGTGCACTGACAGCCAAGTCTAATTCTGATGCGACCTAACAACTGGGTTGTTTGTAGAACTGGGGCCTGATTAAGGGGAATGGAGTACTCTGTCCGCAAAACTCTCAGTCTGCCCACCCAGTTTTGAGGGGGGTGGACCACCACTTTACACTGACAGAGTAAAATGTACTCCATCAATGTAAACCTTCCTCTGAAGGTCTGAGAGAGTATGGGCCGCCGGAGAAAAGCCATCTGACTGTCGGTCCTAGAGTGGGCGGTCAGATGATTTTTTTTTGTTTACTGTTAATCATTGCTAAAAATTTCTTGGTAGTGAGGGACAGTAAAAATAAAAAAAAATAACCTCCACACCAGGGGAGAAGACGCCCATGGAGTCGGGCCATTAAGTTTTACTTTTCCTCCCAAAAAACTACAGCTTTGGCTGTTTGTTTTTGGAAAAGTAAAAACTTTTAAAAGCTTGGTGTAAGCGTCCATCACCGATGACGGATGTTCACCAAACTTTTAAATGGCTTTGTATAGACTGGTAAGATGACAGGTCATACAAACCCATAAAGTTCACTGCAGGGCTGGCATAGTCCTCTAACTTTGGCAAGCAGAGTCTACGCCCACCCTGACTGTCTTTACCACATCCGTCAGACTCTAAATCGGGCCCTAAGTTTGGTCTAGTGTCATTTGCCATCATCACTTTCTGTCTCCTTTCAGAGTTGTGATGCCCCCAGGTGTAGGCTTGTTTTGTACTTTTCCAATGCAAAACAGTACAGCGCTAGGCTGGGTCCCAGTGGCCCTACTATGCTATCCCTTTTGCGTTCTCCTCTTAGTTAGGATTAGGATTCACAAACTCACGTTTCCTTTCTACACACATTCTAACCCTTCACACGAGTGATGCATGCCCTGCTGGCACACTAGGTGAAATGTTTCTCTTTGCAATACCTGTACCCCGGTCAATGACAGACAAGGCCACTCTGGGGTCCCTAACCCACAGGAGGAACATCACCTCTGTCTTGAGGTCTGTCCAGGAACCTTTTCAAAGCTGGTACCTGGTTCTGAGCATGTCCTCTCCTATGGGAAGAAGGCACTGTGAGTAGGAAAAAACCTACACTACCATTCAGATGAAGTTCATCTCTATCTTCAAGTTAACCAATTTTTAAGATTTAGCTTAATGATCAACTCTCCCACACCTGGAAGAAGAAAATCCATATTATATGTTCTGGGAAGCATCCCCAATTATGGGGCCGATTCCGATTCGGGCCGG